>JAGXJF010001930.1:0-600000 GCA_019208055.1 Stipa capillata | reverse complement strand
TAGCCATTAGACACATGGTTGCAGTAAGTTTCAGTCATCTGGTTGAAAGACATTTTAACAAGAAAAAAGTTAGGGTATACAAGCTATGGTTGCAGTAAGTCTGCTACTCGCCAGGCTCGTTTGGCTCGGCCCCAATGCCCCCATCTGCAGGCCGCACTGCCGCAGGCCCATCCGTAGGACCGCAGGGCCATTTTTATGCCCTACCTCACGCGGTTATGCCTTAGGCTCTTGCTCACGCAGAAGGGGACGCCGTCGCCGCACTTGCTCGCCTCTGCGCCGCTCGCGTACAGTCATGCCGCCGCCCGCGCCTGCTCGCCTCGCCTCGCGGCGGAGGTCCTCGAGGAGGTTCTGGACGAGGGCCTCCTTGTCGACATCGCGGGTGTTGATCCGCTCGTACTGATCGTAGTGGCGGACGCGCTCGCGCAGCTCCTGCGGTAGCACGAGGTGGTGCATCCACTGCTCCGAGTCGTGTCGCTTCATCCGCATCTTCTCCAGCCGCACGGTCAGGGACTGGAGGTACGTCTGCAATGCACGCACGTGCACATTCACCTAATCCGTCGTCGGTACTTACAAGTTACTTACTGAGCTATTATTGAATAGCATGAGGTGAAATTAATTTCACCTGAATGTTTTCGATGAGCATGGCCATCAGGATGAGGCCGAAGGTGGCGAGTGATATCGAGAAGAGAGCTTCGCCGGCGTAGATGCTCGTCTTCAGGCCTTGGTCGAGCGTACTGACCAAATTGAGACACATATTATGTTTATCTGCATGTTATTGTGCTACTCTACTTAATTACTGTAGTGTTCATACGTACCTCCGGCCTCCCCCGCTGCTAAATTTTTTAGAGGCTCGTGAGCCAACTCGAAGCTCGCCTAGGCTCGAGCCGAGTCTTATTTCTAGCTCATTTGTGTCAGCGAGCCTAGCTCGGCTCAGCTTGAAATATGGCGAGCTCGAGTGAGCCAAGCCAGCTCGGCTAGGATCGCTGCCACCCATAGGTATATATATTGAGAAACTTTAGTTTGGGCCATTTCTGTGCCGGGCTTGAGCCGGGCCGTGCCACGTCGGACACTCGCACTTCACCTGATGGCTGATGCTTCGCAATCGGTCAAACAACCAGTCCAACCACTCCACAGCCGCAGCGGCCACCGCAATGCGTCGTCTCCACTACTTCCTCCTCGCCGTCGTCCTCCTCGCCGCCGTCTCCCACCCGGTCCATCCCTTGACGGAGCTCGAGTCCTCCCAGGTCCACCGCTTCCAGGACTACCTCCGCATCCGTACCGCCCACCCCACCCCCGACTACGCCGCCGCCGCCGCCTTCCTCCTCCCCTATGCCACGTCCCTCGGCCTCCGCACCGCCACGCTCCACTTCACCCCCTGCGAGTCCAAGCCCCTCCTTCTCCTCACCTGGCCGGGCACTGACCCCTCCCTCCCCTCCATCCTCCTCAACTCCCACCTCGACTCCGTCCCCGCGGAGCCCGAGCACTGGATCCACCCGCCCTACGCCGCCCACCATGACCCCGCCACCGGCCGCGTCTACGCCCGCGGCGCACAGGACGACAAGTGCCTCCCCATCCAGTACCTCGAGGCCATCCGCGGCCTCCAGGCCGCCGGCTTCGCCCCCACCCGCACCGTCCACATCTCTCTCGTCCCCGACGAGGAGATCGGCGGCGGGGACGGCCACGAGAAGTTCGTCCAGTCGGAGGAGTTCCGCGCCCTCAATGTAGGGTTCATGCTCGACGAGGGGCAGGCGTCGCTGACGGACGAGTTTAGGGTTTTCTATGGGGATAGGCTGGTGTGGAGGCTGATCGTGAAGGCTACTGGGGCTCCTGGGCACGGGTCGAGGATGTTCGACGGTGCCGCTGTGGAAAACTTGATGGATTGCGTGGAGACCGTGGCTGGGTTCAGGGAGGCGCAGTTCGGGATGGTGAAGGCCGGGAAGAGGGGTCCCGGGGAGGTCGTGTCCGTGAATCCTGTCTACATGAATGCTGGCACGCCAAGCCCCACAGTAAGGATACTGCTACTGCCTACTAGTTAGCTATTTAGTTCAGTGCAAGATGATGCAATACTAGAGAGCAATCAGATTATAATTTGAGATGGTCTAACAAAATCACAACATCATTTATTGCATATAAATAATAACCAGCACAACTGCGAGCTATCCCAGCCATTAGATTTCACAAATTTGCTAGTGCCTTAACGAACTGTATATGCTCATCCTAGATTATACTTCTAAATTGCAAAGTCCATATCTCTTTGGACACAAATTACAAAGTTTACTTGATACTTCTGTTTGCTGCTTGAGGTTAATGTTACTTTTACTGCTATTTTTGTATACAGAGCCAGAGGTAATATTATCATCATTTAATGCTACAGAGGACAGATAAAATTACATACCTGAGCAAATGAACAATCCAAAGCATACAAGGATATAAGAATGTAGGATTTGAGGACTATGCTAATATTTTTATCAAGTCACAGCAGATTAACATGCAAGCAATGATGCATATGTTCTAGGCGAAGTAATAAATCTAATTAAATTGTTCAAGAGATCTAGAACAACTGTAAAATGAAAACCATCAAATCATGCACTCAGATAGTCAACACTGTCAGAAACAATTGGTGAAACAGAATACTATTTCAGAAAATAGTGTTTTATTTCTGACCATAAAAATGGATGCTAACTTTAAAATCTACTTGTATATAATGAGGATAACTACCATATATAGGAAGGCTAGATGGCATGGCTTGAACGGAATTGGGGTATTTGGGGAAGGGGTAGAACATAGATTGGAACAAGAGAAGATTAGGGAGATAATAGGTTAATTGTTCTTTACTTCATGATGGGTGCATGTCTATAGGGCCTGGATAACTCGATTTGATCCCTAAGAAATATTCTCAACTCTTAATGAAACTATCTCTTTTACATGGAATATATTTACTCCTTCCGTCCCAGAATGTAAAGCATATTTTGTTTGGTTAAGACAAGGTTTTGATCAACAATTACTCTACTAATATGTGGTTTGTATGATACAAGTCACAATCATAAGTACTTTTGAATACGAATCTAATGATATCAATTTTATGTCACATAAAGCACATACTAATAGAGTAATTATTCTAGTCTTCGTCTCTTTAGTTGTGTGTGCTATGTGCTTCTTGCATCTTATGAGCGCACTAAGCTGACCATTTAGTCTAGTAAGTGTGTTTTTCTAAGCTATAGTGCTGAGTATAAGGGCTACCGTTGTTGGGATCTTGTTGGCCAACTGATGCCGGTTTCCTGGGATTTCACTTTTGATGAGTCTCGTCCCTTCTACCCTCGTCTTTTTCCTGGTTCATCTCCAGCTTCTCTTGTCGAGCCATTTTCTTTCCTGACTTTTCCTACTACTCCCTTCACCTCTGTGTCACTACCCCGACTGGTGCCTTCTCCCGTGGCGCCTTCTTTCTCGTTGCCTTCTCCAGTGGCACCTCTACTATCTTCACCATTGGTGCCTTCTCCAGTGGTGCCTCCACTGTCTTCACCATCGATGCCTCATTCCGTGGCTCCTCCTAAGCACCGTCCTGTCGTGTCTCTACCACCGGCACCTCCTCCTAAGGCCCCTCCTGGCACCGTTTCCTCTTATTCTGTCTACCATACTCGTTGTTCGCGAGTTAAGGATTCTTCGGCTTCTCCTGATGAGTTATCTTCTTTGGATGCACCATCTTCTCCAAGTGAGCCATCTTTTTCTCCTGATGCTCCATCTTCTCCTCGCTCTGGTCTTTGAGCCAACTTGTTATCGCAATGTTGTTGTTCATGAGGAATGGCAGCATGCCATGGCAGAGGAGATCACTGCCCTTGAGCGCATTGGCACGTGGGATCTTATCCTTCTTCCTCCACGAGTCTGGCCAATCACGTGCAAGTGGGTCTATAAGTTTAATACCCGTTCTGATGGTTCTCTTGAACGCTATAAGACTCGTCTTGTGGCAGACTTCTTCAGGAAGGCACAGACTCATGTTCAACACAGTTTTTACCTCCAAAATCAGTGTTGTTGATCCACCATGAGTTTGAGGGGGCTGTTAGAGAGATAAGTTGTATTAGAGTAGGACTTGTATTCTTACCTTATCTCATCTCCTGTATATGTATATATATTGGCCTAGAGTCCATGGAATAGATCAAGTTGCTATTTCCCTAACAACGTGTATGCATTAGCAGCTCACAAACAAATATTTAAGCACTGGGTGAAGAACCACACTAGGAAAAAGAACCGTTACATTTGCAAGCACCAGTGAGGCGCCAAAGCAAAACAAAGAACTTCTCACCCTTTGCAAGCACCCTGTGAATACGAGGAGGAAAATAACTTCCTTAAGCACTTAGCTAAACACCAGAGCATTGTACATGCTCTTACTAAATTTGAGTGCACTTTATCTGTACCGCTACTAAATTTGAGTGCACTTTATCTGTACCGCTACTAAGTTTGTGTTTGTAATTTTCTTCAGACACCAAACTACCAATTTCAGTTATAATTATGTTATTATCGACATTAGGATAAAGTAATAAAGTTCTAGTACAGACAATGGTATACACCATATTCAACATTATCATATAATAATGACATTGATGCAGGGCTTCGTGATGAATATGCAACCTTCAGAAGCAGAGGTGGGTTTTGATTTCCGCCTTCCTCCAACAGAAGATACCGAACAGATCATAAGAAGAATTAAAGAAGAATGGGCACCAGCTCATAAAAACCTGACTTACCAGGTGAAACTAGTTAAACTGTTATGTGGATAAGAGAAAATAAATCAAATTCCACATTGGCAATCTTCATGTATTACTTAATTTCCTGAATTTCTTTGTCATTGCATTGTACAGCTGATGAAGAAAGGACCAGTACGGGATGTTTCAGGGCGTCCCTTGGTTACACCAACCAATGAGTCAAACCCATGGTGGTCTGTGTTTGAACAAGCTATCATCTCTGCAGGTGGAAAGCTAGCCAAACCTGAAATTTTATCTTCAACTACAGATGCACGCTTCGTAAGGCAGATGGGTGTCCCAGCCCTTGGATTTTCTCCAATGACAAATACTCCAATATTACTCCACGATCATAATGAGGTAATTGATCTTTGCCTGCTATTGTTTTTCCTTTTACATAATGTGATGGCCAATCTCAGTGTTATCTAAACATTGCAGTTTCTGGAGGATAAAGTATTCCTGAGGGGCATTAAAGTGTATGAACATCTTATTAGAGCACTAAGCTCCTTCAAAGGCTGATTCAAAATAGGAAATTGCCATTGCATAAAGTGTACCATTGTTGTATTCCCATCCCATGTCAATTAAATGGAGTCAAGGGAAGTCAGATGCCCACAACAATCAAGCTCCAGCCGACAGCTAAATTGGTTCAGGTTCAACCTTACCAGAATCACATGTTTAAAATAATGGAAATCTGCTAAAGAGTACTATTGATTATCTAAGCGGATTAATATTTATGTAATGTACATATGGACTCACGAACTGTAACAAGATGACGTAAAATCCACGGTTGGATTGATATTTCTCGATTTTGGAGGCCCTACTTGTTTCATATCTTTGCTGAGGGAAACCAGAACTGCTTCTTCAAAAGAGCATCCAGCACTGTAAAATTTGTTCCGTCGCATTTGTTCTTTGAATATTTGTTAAAAAATAATATTTTTATATTTATTTTATAATTAGTCCCACCTGTAGTTTTTTTTTCCAATTTTGACCCATTTGGAGACGCCATAGAATTCAGCGCTGCAGTCAGACTCTGTGGTGCCAAGGTCAGTGACGCCGCAGACCAGCGCATGTTGGCAGGAGCTGTAGTAGCCTGTTGATGTGGCAAGGCTGCGGTGTCACCCATCTTGGTGCCACAGCTGAGGCGATATGAGGCCTGCCACTGCAGGGGTATACCCCTTCGCTGACGCGTTGTTTTATCTAACTCCCTGCCTCCACATGCTTCTTTATTTATTTCTTTCTCTCAACTCTCCCATCTCCGCACCTCCATCGCCTCCTCCAGCCCTTCCCGCGCCCTCCTTGGCCCATCTCCCCTCCTCTCAACTCTTCCCTCTCATGTGCCTCACCATCTCCTCCGGCCCTCCTCGAGCTTTCCTTGGGCCACCTCCCTTACCTGAAGGTATTGCGTATTGTCTTCTTGGTTTTGATTTTGTAGTGCAATTGGTTATATTAACATATTTTGTTAGAAATAATTAAGTTGTTTGAACTTTCCGAATAGGATTGATATCTTTCACGGTCATGCCAAATCCAGTGTGATGCTGACGTGTTGGTGCAATGATCCATGTAAGATGGTCTTATCGGACGCATATAACACATACCATCAAGATGCATTGGATATGTGTGCAAAGTGGGAGATTGATTTGCCAGTAGCCGTTTGATGCACCGAAATTTCGTACGCAACCTAACAATCTAAGTAAAATTGTAGGTAGTATGAAAATTATATTTTTGTCTTGGCCTGAACTAATCCCATTTATTAGGAATGCATGCCTCCACCATGTGATTTCGAGGAGTGAATTGACACGGAGATGACATAAAGTGACAAACTTCCATGTCGTACTCAACAAGTAGTGGGATGAGAACCTTAGGCAGCATCGTAAGGAGCGGTTGGAGGAGCTTTGGTGGAGTGTCTGCGACGGGAGGAACTTCTGGTGAGAGAGTGTGCTAGGGAAGTCGAGAAGAAAGCGGGGCCTGAAGCCAAAAGGGAGAGGAAGCGTGAGAGGGCAAGACGTGCCAAGGATGCTGGCCCAGAGGTTGTTAGAAAAGGGAAGTGACCACGTTGCACGTAGTAGAGGTTATGTGCTTTACGTATGTTGGATTGTAAAACTTTAATTCCGTAGTTTGGACCATGTCATTTGTTATTACAATACTTGTATTGTATTATGTTAGGTACTCTCTTTGTTTTTCTTTATGCTCTTCCTTAACCAATTAGTTAGATTAATTGATTTAGGCTACCGATTGATTCATCCAATTTCTCAGTAATATGAATCGGTCTTGTTGAGGGCATTTGCTTTATAGTCACACAAAGTTTTTCAGTGAGAAGGAAAACTTGTATTTGGTGCCACCACACTAAATCTAGTGTACTCATATCATGTGGTAATTGATGTCTTGAGGCGCCAAACCTGGTGGCGCCGCAACCATTAGGACTAGAAAAAAAATGTTGTGGTTGTGAGGCTACTCTCAACTAGTACCAAAGTACCTTTAAGGTTGCGCTCAATACCCAGTATTCACATGATCAAATAGATGAATATTAACTCAAATAGAAAGAAAGTGATAATTCTCAGGATCAAATATATAAATATTCAATACATGCTAGATATATGTGTTCCTAGGACTTCTTTGCGACAAATACTCAAATAGATTGTTCATTGTCGACACAATAGCAGACTACAAGCTTCAACACGTCTTCTTGCACCCGCCGGAGGTCGATGTCCACCTTTTCACTGCTATTCCTGCCTTTTTCTGCCTTAGCCTATCCAAGACGCCACTAGGATCTACGTGATTCCATCCTTGTTGCGTGGATATGGACTACAAAATGTGAAACATATATATTGTCAGTACAAACATCCCAAATGAGGTAACACATGTTGATATAGCGGTATTTACCTCTAATGGTTGTGAGGCTGGAGGAGCACCGGGAATCTGTGAGAGGATGTTATAGTTGGGATTCTCTTTTCCGCTAGACTTCCCTCCTCCCGTCCTCGCCTCCCTGGCTATTCTCATCGTCACACATTGATTGTGGTGTGCGTGTAGAATTGCCACTCACCATCGAGGCCTAACTAGCAGCACGCCGTGAGGAGGTACTACTAGACGGTCCCGGTTGGACCATGTCTTCGGGGGCACGATAGTTTAGCTTTGCAGCTAAAGTGCTGCATTTTCGGCCAATGCCCTGCAAAATTTCAAAATGACATACGAATGAACGGCTATGAACAAAGCATCAACAACTTCAAAACCGGATAAGAAGTTACCCTTATAAATTCTCGAAGGTGTGCGACCTTCCCCTTCGACACGTGTGGTGTAGACAGTATTTCCCCAGCCTGTGCACTCATACGGGCCAACTGGGTTCCCTACAATGAAATTTATATAGGCCGTAGCGATGAAGAGAAGAAAATAACCATAATTCGATAATACGCAAAAAATAGATTCATACCACGTAATTTGAAGGAGGCCCCCTCTTGGGCTGTGACCCAATCGTGGTGAACTTGTCGTACTCGTCTCCATGTTCAGCTGTGGCGACCTCTTGCTAGTTCTCTACCTCATGGAAAGCTAGTCTAAGCTTCATCCTAGATACTTGATGGAGGACAGGATGTGCACGGCCCGCACAATATGCAAACGCTGTCGATGTTGGATCTACTCCTCAACATAAAATCAGTGCATGTGCACCCAGTTGTTGTCTTTGTAGCCTCCTGTCAAACCTATAGGAAAAGTTAGGTATGCAGCTAACTAGTCAATTTGCGTCACAATAGGTATGCATGTAGGCGTACAAAGTGACACTATTTATGCAGTTCTATTGAAGTGCTAAACTCCATAGGAGGGGAGTCTTGCATCCTGCCAAATTGGTGTTGGACCCTGTCAGGCATGTGATACTCGACTAGGTGGAAGCAAATAAGGGGCTAGCGTGTTCTCCATAATTCCTCATCCCTCTTATAGACAGGATTTAGCAAAATCCTTGCATACTTAGCACGCTTGTAATGGAGCTCGATCACCTGTTTCAATCGTAGAATGTAATCTCATTAGTCGAACAAATGGGCTAGGTTAAAAAGAATGCATGCTGGATACTCAAGTGGTGTTGGGTGGCCATGTCGAACTTGTTCATGTACATGATGTACCTTGACCTTGGATGCCCTGTCGGTGGAGACATATCTGTCCAAAGAGCACCCACAATGGGCAACTCATCTAGGTCAGTGTCATCCCAATCTTCTTGCGAGACAAAAAAATATGAGTACATACTAGTTTATGAAAAAGTACTTAATGAAATGGAATTCCTTTCTACACTTACCTTGACCAAAACTTGCTTGGGATGGCCTATTGGGAAACGCTCCCCAATCCAAACCTGCAACGAGAGAGTACAACCACCAAAGTTCGAATTTGCCCATGTCTGCCTGCAAGCGTCGCATAGCTTCCTGTAAAGCCACGCAAGGGCCATTGATCCCCAACTGTACCCCCTATGGCCTCGAAGTGACTGAGAAGAGGAATCCAAATCTAGAATATGCTATCACCGGTTGTGTCTGGGAACAAGAAACTACCAAGCAGGTGCCGCAGCCATACCCTAGTGAAGACTTGTATAGTTGGCTCATGAGTGTGCGTAGGGCAAGTACTAAACCTGAAATGAGCATCGGAAAAAGTAGTTATTAAACTGTAAGATCATTACACTTAATTGAAATATAAAAAAGAGAAATGAACATACCTATTCGATATCCAAGACCGTAGAACTATGGCAGTCCTCTGGTCTCTAGTGCCCTCATCTACCTCGTTGGGACAGTGCCCACAGAAGCCTCGACCCGATCATGCCACCCACCGCTGGAAGTGTCATTAGTGATTGCATGCACGTCGATTTGCAAACCCAGGATCATGGAAACATCCTACAGAGTGACGGTCGTCTCTCCACTAGGAAGGTGAAAGGTGTGAGTCTCTGGCCTCTAGCGATCCACCAAAGCAGTGATGAGTGGATCGTCCATCTGGACCCGGCCCATGTTCAGCATCTGGGCTAGAGAAAGAAACCCAGACTACCAAACATACGGCTCATACCTGCCATATTCGTAGAGGGACGTGCTCTCAGGGGCGTAAGGGTAGTAGTGCCTGCAGTAAAACATGGGATGCATAATTGTCAGAAATAAGTAAAACGAAATCATACAGATGAGATATATATCAAATTTAAGTATCATACCTCTCTCAACTCGGCAAGTCAGCGTGCATGGTGGTCCTTGTCATATTGCAAGTCAAGGAGGGGGAAGTGCGGGTGTAAAGCCATCTTGCAATTATCAACGTATAATTCAAAGGTTAGCACATATACAATTTTGACCAAACAAATGCAATAAAAAATGTTATTCCTAAAGAACAAGATCAATTAATGTCCTAATTGTGTCTATATGCCTAGCTCACTTTATTTTCCCCTTCTTGTGTACGCTTAGCTCTGGTGTTCCTGAATACATGACACACGAAGCAACGGTTTCTCGAAGAAAAGTTGCCAAAGTCATCGAGGCTATACTTGTCTTTCAAACCCTGTGCTTTATCCATGTCATTGCGTAACCTCTTTTGCCTTCAATGACCCTTCCTTTTGTTCAACAAATTGATGTCCGGAACATACTCCTCTCCATGGTAGGGTGGCCACTGCGTAGGGTCGAGGTATGACTCGAACCTAGAAGACCAAGTCTAAAGTGTGGCTTCTTTATAGAAAATTGGAGAAATAGAGAGGGCTGAAAGATGGGTGACTCCTCGCGCATGACAATCAGTGACGATGTGACTGTATGGCATGTGAAGCAGCTCGGGGACATGGCAACTTCACGAACCTTCGGTTAGCTTAACTTTGTAATTTCTTCCGCCGTAACGCTTCCCTATTGATGTCCCACCGGCAAACCTAACTTGCCATACATGCTATTCTGGATTGAACTCCTTCGCCGCCTATGAACCAAACTGTTCCTTTGTCATGTTTAGTTATTTCCGGGCGACTCTACCCGATAGCATACCGCTATACGCCAAATCATTTATAAGTTTCTATCGGTCAACGAAGTAGGCATTGCATTTCCTGAATGTAAATTTTAGTATTGCTGAAACTGGCATTGCTCTAATCCCCTTAAGGACATTATTGAACAACTCCGAAATATTAGTTGTCATCATCCTATAACGACAGCCACCACTGTCGTATGCCTGGCCCCGGAGCTGCCTCCGTGGCTTTATCTCTTCCAACCATGTCCTGCCCCTGCGTTGCGTAGGCGAGTACTAGCTCCCTATATATAATTTTAAAATCATATTTATCCAAGACTTCGCACATGACCTTGAACTTTCTAAAGTACTCTAGCTGATTGCATTTACCATAGAAATTAGTAGCTAGGTGTTGCATGCACCAATGTTGATGGACGTCTTGGACCCCTGGGTACCTGCGCTTGACAGTGTTAAGGATGTCTTGATGCCGGTTTGATAAGATGCATAACTCAGGGGAGGGGCCAGCAAGTCTCGTGCGAACAATGCATATAAACCATTCCCAGTTGTCATTGTTCTCGCCCTCCATGAGTGCAAATGCCAGTGGAATCAGCTAGTCTTCCGTGTCAACACCAATGGTAATCATCAAGCAACCATAGTACTTGCTAGTTAGAAAAGTTGCGTCGACTGCCACTGAAAGGACCGAGATGCCGACTAGAGGGGGGGGTGAATAGTTGGCTTATAAAATTTCCCCTTTTAATCTTCTGTTTAAGTTATCAGATTAACTTCACAAGTTAATAGTGGACAGCTGTGACACAGGTGAGTGACACAGATGAAAACTATGTGTAAATTAACACACAGCTGTCACACAGGTGAAAGGCACAGGTGAAGAGATAACCTGACACAGGTGCTCTACTTAGGCTAACTGTGACACAGGTGCTAGCACAGGTGAATACAAGTGAATGAAACAGCTGAGTAACAGATGATCACACACAGGTATAAAGGTGATCTAGCACAGGTGAAAAGGTAAGCTTAGCAGATCAAGTCTAAGAGACACAAGCAGGTAAGTATGAGCAGATATGCATGCAATACAGGAAGTAAAGGAGACTCAGAGGATTTTCACCGAAGTTCCCAACTCTTTGCAGAGAAGGTACGTCTCCGTTGGAGAGACCACTCCTAAGAGTTGGCCAGCACTGAATCGTGCTTGTTCTCCGAGTACCTGATCTTTCAGGACTCTTCCTTTTGCTTGTGGAGATCCTTTTGCCTTGCAGCAGGTAGACCTCAGAGCACCTTCACAAACTACTGGTTCAGCCCACACAAGCTTGGGTGATACCAGCAACTCCTACACCCGTCTAGGAGCAGACAAACTCCAAGAGTAACAGATGATCCAGCAGCAATCTCTTGGAGGAACCTTTGCTCGTGCTCTAGCTCACAAACCCACTCGAACTAACCCTTAGGTGCTTGGCTCTTGTGGAGTGGTTGGAGGCTTTACAACGGTCGTATGTGAATCACTGATTTGAGCAAGGTTGAGGACAGAGTCCTCCCCTGGTCCCCTATATATAGGGTCCATAGGCACCTGACCGTTACCCTGTTGCCACGTAGGATTAAGTGAGCCACCGGTGTCAACCACCGGTGACACAGCTACACCCTACGCCCAACTGTACCCGGCTCAGGCAGACCGACACCTGTGTCACCGGCGGCACACACAGGTGAACCCTCAGCTGATAGCAGCACTACTCAGCCCGGTCCTGGCACACTACATGCCCTCAGCATACTCTACCTAAGCTACCTGAAAAGGAGAGAACCTCCAATAGACCCCTGACACAGCAGACCCTATTGCAGAGCAGATCCCTTAGCTTTTACAAGCTCTCTCCCGGTACAGAGGTGTACCTGAGTCATAGAGCAAAAGACCACCTGTGACACAGCTGTGTCACACAGGTGCCTAAGGCTCTAGGGTTTTCACACAGCTACATACTTTTGTGCAAAGCTATTGACACAGGGCAATTGGTCTCAAAGCACCAACCCCCTTGACCAACACTCTGAGCAATGAGCAAGGTTCCCTTAGACAACTGTTACTATTTCATCCCTCTTGATAGTACGGGTGGTTCCTATGGACTCAAAGAAACTAGCAAATCTAGGCTTCACCTGCCACCAACTGAAGTCACGGCCCTTGACGCATCA
Organism: Stipa capillata; assembly: GCA_019208055.1. Lineage (NCBI taxonomy): Eukaryota > Viridiplantae > Streptophyta > Magnoliopsida > Poales > Poaceae > Stipa > Stipa capillata. Next base: position 587,176 of record JAGXJF010001930.1, on the reverse strand, counting down.
AGCCACCATCACCTTGCTTGCACCTCCCTGCACAGCACCGGCTTCTTCTCAGCTGTGACACAGCTGTCTAGCACAGCCATCTCTTTGTCCTTGAACCCACCATGTACCCTTTTTGGTGGCCATCCTTCTCTGGATAACCCTTCATCATGGAACCTGTAAGATCTGCTTACACTAAATGTAAACATTAGATTCCAGTTTAGGTTGCCATTAACCATCAAAACCATATTGGGGCCTAGATGCTCTTTCAATCTCCCCTTTTTTGGTGGTTAGTGGCAACCCAAGCTTCACACATTTAAATATATGGAATTGAAATATTTAGACATGTGAAAGTTGGCAGAATATACTCCCCCTGAATCTATGCATAAAAGATTTGTTTGACAAGGAATGCACAGTTAACAAGTTTTAAGCATGGGAAGTATTTTTTGATGCCTTGCACTCTTATCAGTTTAAGTATGTTGATGAATGATCAGAGCATTATATTCCTCATCAGAGCACAAATCATGCATCAGAGAATTTTGATATGTATATCAGAGCATAAAATATGCAAAAGAAATGCAAGACATGCATCAGAGCATTTGATATGTGTATCAGAGCATGATAAAATGCTATGTGTATCAGAACATGATACACCTGTTGCATATCAGAGCATACGCATATAAAACATGTATAACATAGCAAACTATGAATCTGAGCATTCACACATTTTGAAAAAAAAACAAGAGAGTGCATCAGAGCATAGCATACCAAACATGTGTGAATCAGAGCATTCCAACATATAAGAGATGAGCATAAGAATGCATAAGACATGTATCAGATCAAAAGATTTGCATCAAGACATAAGATACAACAGAAGAACCAAGTCTTGATACATCATTTTGAAAATAATTTCCCAAAAAAATGCTCACCCCCTTAAAGCTCTCTCTCCCTTGCCCCTTGCACCACTCACTCAACACTCTCTCTCCCCCTTACTCTACACTCTCTCCCCCTTACTCTACACTCTCTCCCCCTTTGACACTAAAACACCCAAAAAGGAAGACAGGAGGAAGAGATGCTTCAAGGAGACTTGCTCTTCAGCAGCTGAAGAACCTCTGAGAACTGGTTGGACAAGGCTGAGAGCTGGTTGAACATATCTGAGAGCTGAGACTGTACTTGATCCATATTGGCTTTCAGATGAGAGACTTCTTCTCGAAGCTGGCGATTTTCTTTACGCAGAGCAGCAAGATGAGCAGGAATGACCTTGGTTACAAAAGCTCTGGCAGGGTCACAGGAGGTGTCATCATCATCATTAGCATCAGCTGAGTCTGGCACAGGTGCATCAGCTGTGACACCGGTGGGAGCTTGGCATTGAACAGGTGATGACCTTGGAGGATCAGGATGAGCAGCTGTGTGACTGGGGGATGACACAGCTGGTCCAGGAGAGTCACCAAATAATGCAGGGACTGCAACCTCATCTGGATGATCATCTGCCTAAGGTCTAAGCTGGGTTTTGATAGTCTTCACAGAGAGATCAAGAGAAGAATCCAGAAGACCTGTTCTTTGAAGGATCATGTACATGATGTACGATCCATACCTCAGCTTAGCCTTTTTATCCTTGGTAACAGCATCGATCTCATGAAAGATATACCTTGCAACATCAAAATGCTGATTCTTAGCTATATGCACCAATATCTGCCAGGTTGCATTGTAGACAGCATCTGTGTTTCCCCCTTTGGGTTGAAGAGTGACATTCAGAATCTTGATCAGATGCTTGGCAGTTATGGTTATACCCTTGAAATAAACATGATCTGTAGGGGCTTTGGCAGGGAATCTGAAGTTCCTTGGATAGAATTTTCTTCTCACTTCATTGGGAACTAGTGCAAGCTTGAAAAGATTTGGCATGCCTGGTTCCAGAGGAGCATGCATTAAGCTATTGAACTCTGGAGCTGTGATTGAAAGAAGTTGACTTCTTGTCTTCCAGAGCATAATATCCTGATTCTCCTGTTCTATCCAAACTGTGGCATAGAATTCTTTGATGATTTCAGGATCATAATCTTGCTGGAGATTGCATAGGAATTCAAGACCTGAGGCTTGGATCAGAGAAGGAACTGCTTGCAGTCTTGAATCTGTCATAGCTGACCAGTCAATGGTCTTGCAATCTACAAATCCTTTGGAGGCAAGAATCTCATGGTATACACCCCTTTGATGATCATTGTGGAATCTGGGGTCAGAGCAAGATGGAGCTATAAACTCCTGATTTTCAGAGAAGTATGAGTTTGTTGACCTCATCTTTATGAATGAACTTGATCTCATTGAGGCAACTTTGTTCTTGGATCTCTTGGGATCACTCTTTGGCAGTTTCTTGGCAGCAGCTCTGGGAATAAATACCATCTGATTGGCCTCAGTCCTCAGAGCATGAGAGAAGATATAATGATATTTGTCTTCCATGTCTTCTTCTCTTACAGAGTGACTGGGAGAGCTGTCCTCATATTCTGCCACTTCTTCCTCTCATTTTTCTTCTTCAGCTCCTTCTGTTGATTTGCTACTAGGAGATGAGCTCTCTCCTTGATAATCTTCATCAGAATCAGCTCTGGCTGCTCTTGGCATTGGAGGAGTCACAGACACACCTCTGCCATCATCTGATGAGCTCTCGGAGCTTTCTTCTTCTTCTTCTTGCTCAGCTGACTTAGTGACCTGTGCCACAGGTGATGGCACAGACACAGGTGCTGGAATTGACTGAGCTGGGTCAGCTGGCGGTGGTACAGGTGATGGAGACCGGTGAACTTTTTCTCCTGCCTGAGACACAGCTGGTTGAGACAGCTGTGGACTTGATGAATTTGCAGCCACTGGAGACTCTACTGAAGCTGGTTTTGAAGATGCATGCACTTGAGCCTTGGGAGCAACTGGATCGTCAGCTTCAGAGACTAGAAACTGAGAAGGAGACAATGGCTTCTGAACATCCAGAGTTGAAATAGAGTCAATGCTGGTTGAACTCTGAGATTTTCTTCCTTTCCTCTGGTATGACTTGCCTGAGCTAGCCACCAGTGACACAGGTGGTAGCTTTTCTTTCTTAATTTCTTGAAGATCTTTCTTCTGCTGATCCAACTGATCTTTGAGAGAAGGCTTAGAGCTCTGGGTTGTTTCAGAGATTATTTCAATCTCAGGTTCTAGTTCAGGCTTCTTGGCAGCAGGCTTCTCAGTGATTTCCACTGAATCAGATCTCTTTCTCTTTGGAGCTGCTGGAGCATCAGCTTTAGGAATAGGAATGGCACCAGATAGCATCCCCTGCTTGATTTTGAGCTCAGCAAGCAACGCTTGTTTCTCAGCACCCCTAGGTGTCCTCCTGATCTTTCCAAGCAGAGTATTCATCTCTTCAGCAAGAATTGTTTCAACATCATCCCTGCTGAGTCCTGGTTTGTGTATAGTTCGAGCTGGAGGAGGATTTTGGAAATCTGCAGATAGTTGACCTGTCTTGAGTCTGATCTCAGCCAATAGATGTTGTCTGTCAAGCCCACTTGAGGATTCTGCTTTCTTCTGCAGCTCTTTTATCTCATAAATTAGATGCCTATCTCTGGCATCAGTTTTGGATAAGCTCCTCTGATCCTTTGACCTTTGCAATAATAACTTTGTTGAGAGCTTATCCTGCTTTTCAATGATTTGCTTTCTGATTTCAACTGCAGCATCATGAGAAGATGTTGATTGCAACTGCTTGTGAAGATCTGCAATCTCTCTTAAAAGTTCCTTATCTTGTTCTGTTGGAGCAGGAATGCCCATGGAAACAGGCCTTGCAGCCTCTGAAAGTTCAAAGCTTTTGGCAGTATAAATAGTGTTCAGCTTTTTCTTGGTTTCTTCATCTGTTTCTTCTCTTAACTGAGCTGCTAACTTATCCATCTCTTCAAGGATTATCTGATCATGCTCAAAATCTTCTTGAGACACTTTAGGTGGAGGAGTAGGTTCCCTGATTGTGAGTGTGCCACTTGGCACCACTACATCTTCAATGGATAGCTTTGGAGATTTCTTTGCTATCTTTTTGCCCTTCTTGGCAGCCTCTTTTTCCAAAGAAGTGTGCTCAACTACAGCTGAGGACCTTGTCCTTTTAGATGGAGCACCCTGAGAACTAGCTTTAGAAGCAGCTGCCTTCTTTCCTGCAACTACTCTCTGTCTGTATGCCCTTTGCTGTGCCTTTCTTTTCTCTGCAGCCTCCTGTTTCTGCCTCAGCCTCTCTCTCTCTCTGATCTGAATCTGAGATGACAAGATCTTTTGGAGAAACTTCTGGATCAGACCATTTCAGACCACTGTCAGCTTTCTCAGAATCTGAAGACATCTGTAGAAACAAGATAGATAAGAGAGAAGTAGATAAGAGGTGTTCATTTGATGCAGACTAAAAGCTGTGTTAGACACCTGTGTCAGGATGAGAAGACACAGGTGAGGACTTAAGCATTACCGAGGTCTTAGCCTGTTGAATAGGCACACCTGTGTGACAGGTGAGACCCTAGCGGTGACACAGCTATGTACGGAGGCGGACAGCAAATTCATGGAATTTTGAGTTTGACAACGATTTGCTGGCTGATTTAAGGTTGAATGAGTTCAAAAGATTGCACAAGAGAAAGACCAACCCTATTCAGGACCAATGCGCTACTGGATTAGGCTATCAGAACCTAGAACAAGAACTGAGCGCAAAGGAGGGTTTTGCAAATGCTTACTTTGAATGAGATTGAACTTTGCTGCGGTTGAATCGACGTTAAAGTTCCACGGAATGCTTCCTCCAACTTGTTGAAGAAATTTCGGGGGCGAAACCGGTGAAAAAAAAGATGAGAACTCGAAAATTTGGCGCACGGCGGAAGTTTTGGGTATGGGAGTTCGAAGCGGTTTCTGTGTGGACGCAGCAACTCTTTATATATGCCCAGAGGTTATATGGTGGCTGTGTCACAGTTGACATAAAGACCTGTGACACAGGTGAAAGAGGTATACTCTGGCCTATGGGAATTTTCGAAGCATTCACCTGAGACACAGCTGGGAGACTCAGGTGACAAGTATTTCATCTAGTGAACACCAAGATGGATTGATTTAGATGAGAAAGAAAGCATTAGCACTATCAGAATGTCCTTAAGTGATCTTCTCGGTGTCAGCTTGCCAGAAAATCAATCAAGCAAAGCTCAAGCTGACATGAGTTGATCTAGATAAAGACTTGTACACAGAAGAGTGCACTTTACAGACTGTAAGATATGATTTCAGCATGATGCAAAGCACACACCTGTGAGACAGGTGGGTAGCACAGGTACAAAGATGCAAATGATAAATATGAAATCACATCAGCTAGACACCAAGCCAACCTTTTATTGCAGGTTAGAGACATCAATGATATTCAATTCACTTCTCAGGGCACAGAACCTAGTCTCATCTAAAGGCTTGGTGAAGATATCAGCTAATTGTTTTCAGTCCTTACATGGCACAGCTGTATATCTCCTTTTTCTACATGGTCTCTAAGGAAGTGGTGCCTCACTTCTATGTGCTTGGATCTTTGGTGATGTACTGGGTTTTTGGCTAACTTGATTGCACTTTCATTATCACAGAAGAGGGGTACTTGATTAAAAGATATGTTAAAATCTTTCAAGGTCTGCCTCATCCATAATAATTGAGCACAACAACTACCAGCAGCAATATATTCAGCTTCTGCAGTGGATAGGGCTACTGAATTTTGTTTCTTGGATGACCAGGACACTAGTGAGTGCCCTAGGAATTGACAGGTACCTGAGGTGCTTTTGCGGTCAACCTTACACCCAGCATAGTCACTATCTGAATAGCCGACTAGCTCAAAGTTTGCACCTTTAGGATACCATAAGCCAAACCCTGGAGTGTGAATCAAATATCTCAGAATCCTGCGGACTGCCACTCTGTGACAATTCTTAGGGTCAGCTTGGAATCTAGCACACATGCAAACACTAAGCATGATATCGGGCCTAGATGCACACAAATACAGCAAAGAACCTATCATGGATCTAAATTCCTTTTGATCAGCAGACTTACCTTCAGTGTTTAGATCCAGATGGCCATTAGTTTGCATGGGAGTGTGTATACCTTTTGCATCCTTCATGCCAAACTTGGAGATGATGTCTTTGGTGAACTTTTCTTGTGAGATGAAAGTCCCTTCCTTCAGTTGATGGATCTGAAGTCCTAGGAAGTACTTGAATCTCCATCCAAAGACATCTCAAATCTCTTGGTCATCAGCTTGCTAAACTCTTCACTCATGGAACGGTTAGTACTACCAAATATTATGTCATCGACATAAATTTGGCACACAAATAATTCTTTTCCATTTCTTTTAGTGAAAAGAGTTGTATCAACTAAGCCCATTTTAAATCCATTGCTTATTAGAAATTCTTTCAATGTGTCATACCATGCCCTAGGTGCTTGTTTTAGGCCATATAAAGCTTTGTGCAATTTGTAAACATGGTATGGCTTTTTATCATTTTCAAATCCTGGTGGCTGCTCTACATATACAAGCTCAGAAAGCTTACCATTTAGAAATGCTGACTTGACATCCATTTGGTACAGCTTGATATTGTGATGAGCAGCATAGGCTAACAGGATTCTGATGGCTTCAAGTCTTGCCACTGGGGCAAAAGTTTCTCCAAAGTCCAGACCTTCTACTTGTGTGAATCCTTGTGCCACAAGTCTGGCTTTGTTTCTTACCACCAGTCCATTGGTGTCCTGCTTGTTCCTGAAAACCCATTTAGTTCCAATCACATTATGGCCTTCAGGTCTTTCCACCAGTGACCATACTTCATTTCTCTCGAACTGGTTGAGCTCTTCATGCATAGCATTGATCCAATCAGCGTCCTTTAGAGCTTCACCTATGGTCCTGGGTTCAACATTTGAGACAAAGGAGTAATACTCACAAAAATTAGCAATTCGAGATCGAGTGGTCACTCCCCTATAAATGGCACCGATGATATTGTCCACAGGGTGATCCTTCTGCAGCCGACTGATCACAAGGGGATCGGGGTCAACTGCCTGTGTCACAGCTGATGGAGTTGCCTGTGACACCGGTAGTTCTTCCTGTGACACAGCTGGGTGCATGAAGGCTTCTGCGTCAAGTAGATCGTTGCTGGGTTGCACTCGAACTCTATATCATGATCTCCTGTGTCTTCAAGGATTGATGCAGTGGAGGGGTCTTGATCACTCGGTGAGGCAGGCTCCTCCTTGATGGTGGGTCTGATCTCACCGGTGGACTTCTTCAGAATATCCTCATTTCCTACATCAATGGCAACTTGCTCTCCTTGGGAGCCATAAGACTCATCAAAATCCACATCTATAGATTCTTCAACAATCTGAGAGGACGTGTTAAAGACTCTATAGGCATGGGAGTTAGTGGAATAACCAAGGAATATACCAACATCAGATTTAGCTTCAAACTTAGTTAGGCGTTTGCCTTTCCTAAGAATGTAGCACTTACAACCAAATACTCTGAAGTATGATATGTTAGGCTTGCTGTTGGTGAGCAGTTCATAGGGAGACTTCTTGAGTAGTGGATGAAGGTATATTCTGTTGACAGAGTGACAAGCAGTGTTGACAGCTTCAGCCAAAATCTTGGTGCAGTCTTGTATTCATCTAGAAGAGTCCTTGCCATCTCTATCAGAGTTCTGTTCTTCCTTTCCACCACCCCATTTTGTTGTGGAGCATATGAACCTGAAAATTCATGCTTGATTCCATGCTTGTCCAGAAATGCTTCCACCTTGGAGTTCTTGAACTCACTCCCATTGTCACTCCTGACCTTTACAAGATTCACCTTCCACTCATTTTGGACTCTGACAATGAGATGCTTGAACTTCTTGTACACCTGTGTCTTCTCCTTCAAAAAGAAAACCTAAGTATACCTAGAAAAGTCATCTACAATGACAAAGCCATATTTGTTACCTCCTAAGCTCTCATATGTTGTGGGACCAAATAGGTCGATGTGAATGAGCTCGAAGGGAGTGGAGGTGGTCATGATGTTCTTCGGTCGATGTGCAGCTCCAACTTGTTTGCCGCTTGACATGCACTGCAGGGTTTTGTCCTTTTCAAATTTCACCTTCTCCAAGCCTTTGACATAGTCATGTTTACTTAGCTTGTTAAGGAGCTTCATCCCTGCATGTCCTAGCCGTCTGTGCCACAGCCATCCTAGGCTGGTCTTGGCCATTAGACACCATGGAGCTGCTGCAGGCTGTTCATAGAAGTTCACAATGTATAGCTTGCCAGACCTGCATCCTTCAAATACTTGTGAATCATCAGATAGTTTGGAAGCTATAACCTTTTCAGGATAGAAAGTAACTTTCATGCCTGTGTCACACAGCTGTGACACAGACATCAGACTATAGCCTATCTGATCAACAAGCATTACATTAGATAAGGAGTGATTCTCAGAAATGGCAACTTTACCAATGCCATTTACCTTCCCTTTTAAGTTGTCTGCATAGATCACATGTTTGCTTGGAAGATTTTCACTTGTGATCTCTACAAACTCCTCTCTACCTCCAGTCATATGTTGTGTACATCCACTGTCCACAATCCGATCAGTTCTACTGGAGACAGTTTCCTGCAAGATTAGTGATGACACTTAGGGACCCAAACATGTTTGGTTCCCTTTGCAGTTTTATCATAAGCAGAAGTAGCAGATGTATATATAGCATATTTGTGCTTAATGTTAGCAGCATCAGCAATAGATGATATGACTTTGATCCTCTTTGGCTGGCAGTCACCTGCAACCTTAGACACATGGGTTAGTGGCCTGTTAGATCTGCCTGTGCCACAGGTGGATACACAGCTGTGTGAGCCACCGGTGACACCGGTAAGAGTAGACTTAGGCACCCAGATGACAGGCAACCACTTCGTCAGGCGCCTGCGACCTACATACTTGGCCACTACCTTTCCCTTCATATCCTTCTGCAAAACATAGCCTGGGTTAGAAGGAATGCTTGCTTCATTCCTCTTTCTCTGCTCATGACCAACATTCTTGTTGTCATTAGTTCCTGCCTGTCTCACAAATTTTGCTGCAAGACAAGTGTTAGTGGCAGCAGGCAGTTTATCTTTAGCAGTAGAAGTAGAGTAACTCAAGCCTCTTCGGCCATCATTCTTTCTCAGCATTTCAGCTCTTATAAGCTGATAGTTTTGCATGCCAATGTTGGCACTGCAGAGGCCTTTTCTCATGAGCCTCTTAAGCTCTTCTAGCTCCTCTTTGAGCTTGCTGTGCTCAGCTGCATCCACAGAGTTAGTAACAATAGAGGTTGAGGCCTCCTTAGAGTTGTCTACCACTCCACCTGTAGATGTTAGAAGATTGATTCTGCTGGCACAGTTTAAACATGATTCAATGACAGTAGGAGCAGGTAAAGGCATAGCTTCAGCAATATTATCAGAAATATCAATGCATAAGGCATGCTTTGCCTTTAACTCTTCATGCTCCTTGAGGAGAAGCTCATGTGCTGATCTGAGCTTCTCATGAGCTATCTCCAGGTTCTCATGATTCAACCTGAGATCCTCCCTGTCATCTGTGATTTCATCGCAGGTCTCTTTCAGCTCCCTCAACTTATCCCTAAGGGATATGTTCTCCTTCCTCTCCCTGCAGAAACCCTTCTCTGTTCTCTCCAAGATATCCATTAGTTCAGCATAATCAGGGAATCATCTTCAGTCAATACCTTGGAGTCCTTAGCCATGAGGCATAAGGGAGCAGGGGTAGATGAAGCTTGATCAGCTTTGGAGAACCGCTTGGAGCTGTCTGGCTTGGCTGTGACATAGCTGGGTGTGTCAGCCATGGAGATTGCTATCCCAGTGACCTAGACATCTTCTTCTTCTGATTCTCCATCTGAACCAGAGTCATCTGAAAACCAGGCTTGCCCTACATAGGCTCTAGCAGTAGCCTTGTTCTTGGAATAGGAAGGATGCTTGTTGAAAGTCTTCTTCTTGTTGTGGAATTCCTTCTTCTTCCCTTTGTCCTTTCTTTTGCTGGGGCAATCAGCTGCGAAGTGGCCTTCCTTGCCACATTCAAATACTTGTTGTCCTTGGAGGGCTTCTTGCCTCTGAATCTATCTGTTGATCCAAACTGCTTCTTCTTCCTATAGAATTTTCTGAAGTTTCTGGTAAGAAGTAGCAGCTCATTCTCTTCACCACTTGACATGTCATCAGATAGATCATCACTGCTATCACTGTCTGGTAGTGAAGCTTGAGCAGTGGTCTTCAGAGCAATATTCTTCTTGGGTCCTGAGGAGGTGTTGTGCTTGCCCTCTTGTTTGAGCTCCATCTCATGAGTGAGGATTCTTCCCAGCACTTCTGTAGGCTTCATCCTACTGAATCCCTCTTTCTCCTTGAGCATCAGGACTAGGGTTCTGTAAGGCTTGGGCAGCACAGATAAGAATTTCTTGATGACATCTTCATCCTCAACTCGGTTGGAACCCAATGCCTTCAGTTGATTGGTGATGAGAGTCAATCTTGAGTATAGAGAATTTATGTCTTCTCCATGTTCATGCTCAAATCTCTCTAGAGTTGACTCCAGCAGTCCTCTCTTGGACTTCTTCAGAGTGTCACTGCCCTCATATATCTGCTGAAGGGTATCCCAAATCTCCTTAGCAGACTCCAGTGTGCTGACTCTGTTAAAGTCATGTTCTTGCAAGCCCATGAAGATGGCAGTGGCAGCTCTGGCATTATTCTGGATATTTCTTTTATCGTTGATGGTGAGAGCATCAGCCTTCTCTACCTTGTATCCTGCATCAACAATATCCCACAAATCTGGATCGATCGCGGTAAGATGCATCTGCATCTTCCTCTTCCAGAAAGCATAGTTAGATCCAGTGAAGACAGGTATTTTACCCTCGTAGCCCGACATCCTTTACTCTGGCGATTAAGCCAATTCAAAGAGCAACCTGCTCTGATACCAATTGAAAGGATCGAGATGCCGACTAGAGGGGGGGTGAATAGTTGGCTTATAAAATTTTCCCTTTTAATCTTCTGTTTAAGTTATCAGATTAAACTTCACAAGTTAATAGTGGACAGCTGTGACACAGGTGAGTGACACAGATGAAAACTATGTGTAAATTAACACACAGCTATCACACAGGTGAAAGGCACAGGTGAAGAGATAACCTGACACAGGTGCTCTACTTAGGCTAACTGTGACACAGGTGCTAGCACAGGTGAATACAAGTGAATGAAACAGCTGAGTAACAGATGATCACACACAGGTATAAAGGTGATCTAGCACAGGTGAAAAGGTAAGCTTAGCAGATCAAGTCTAAGAGACACAAGCAGGTAAGTATGAGCAGATATGCATGCAATACAGGAAGTAAAGGAGACTCAGAGGATTTTCACCGAAGTTCCCAACTCTTTGCAGAGAAGGTACGTCTCCGTTGGAGAGACCACTCCTAAGAGTTGGCCAGCACTGAATCGTGCTTGTTCTCCGAGTACCTGATCTTTCAGGACTCTTCCTTTTGCTTGTGGAGATCCTTTTGCCTTGCAGCAGGTAGACCTCAGAGCACCTTCACAAACTACTGGTTCAGCCCACACAAGTTTGGGTGATACCAGCAACTCCTACACCCGTCTAGGAGCAGACAAACTCCAAGAGTAACAGATGATCCAGCAGCAATCTCTTGGAGGAACCTTTGCTCGTGCTCTAGCTCACAAACCCACACGAACTAACCCTTAGGTGCTTGGCTCTTGTGGAGTGGTTGGAGGCTTTACAACGGTCGTATGTGAATCACTGATTTGAGCAAGGTTGAGGACAGAGTCCTCCCCTGGTCCCCTATATATAGGGTCCATAGGCACCTGACCGTTACCCTGTTGCCACATAGGATTAAGTGAGCCACCGGTGTCAACCACCGGTGACACAGCTACACCCTACGCCCAACTGTACCCGGCTCAGGCAGACCGACACCTGTGTCACCGGCGGCACACACAGGTGAACCCTCAGCTGATAGCAGCACTACTCAGCCCGGTCCTGGCACACTACATGCCCTCAGCATACTCTACCTAAGCTACCTGAAAAGGAGAGAACCTCCAATAGACCCCTGACACAGCAGACCCTATTGCAGAGCAGATCCCTTAGCTTTTACAAGCTCTCTCCCGGTACAGAGGTGTACCTGAGTCATAGAGCAAAAGACCACCTGTGACACAGCTGTGTCACACAGGTGCCTAAGGCTCTAGGGTTTTCACACAGCTACATACTTTTGTGCAAAGCTATTGACACAGGGCAATTGGTCTCAAAGCACAACCCCCTTGACCAACACTCTGAGCAATGAGCAAGGTTCCCTTAGACAACTGCTACTATTTCATCCCTCTTGATAGTACGGGTGGTTCCTATGGACTCAAAGAAACTAGCAAATCTAGGCTTCACCTGCCACCAACTGAAGTCACGGCCCTTGACGCATCAAGCCACCATCACCTTGCTTGCACCTCCCTGCACAGCACCGGCTTCTTCTCAGCTGTGACACAGCTGCCTAGCACAGCCATCTCTTTGTCCTTGAACCCACCATGTACCCTTTTTGGTGGCCATCCTTCTCTGGATAACCCTTCATCATGGAACCTGTAAGATCTGCTTACACTAAATGTAAACATTAGATTCCAGTTTAGGTTGCCATTAACCATCAAAACCATATTGGGGCCTAGATGCTCTTTCAGCCACGACTGGTCTACAATGCTGGAAGGCAGCCTTACATTGCGAGAAGTGCCAGTATATCCGTTGCATAACATGTTTCACAACACCATCTTCAACAACTCTGCGATTATTGTGGAACGGATAGAACTCTAAGCCTGAGTTTGTAGCTTGCATACCGATCAATATTATTGGTGGCCTTGCATAAGCCTCCTTTCAGTCACCCCATAATAGTTTCTATAGCCAACTGCTTTGCTCTCCATGTCTTCCCGTACTTGAACCGATAACGAATGGTGGTGAATATCATATTGATTAGCGAAGCTACATAAACATCTGAGTCAACACAAACCTTGCTAGTGATGTACTTTGTTGTGACCTGTATATGCAGCCCCGACGGTTGTGATGTACCACAGGTATGTGGTTCATTCACGCGGGAGATTTTCCACAGATTATCGCGAGTCAACCGTGCCCACACTTTCCATGCACATCCCCTCTAGCAATGTACCATGTACCTCTTATTAATGTCAGAGTGATAAACGACATTGATAGAATTGGTCGAACCATGCTACTATCTCCATTCGGAGACCTCGAGTGACCTAACATCTGAAGCATTGACAATTTTCCTATAAGTGTCCCAATCATTAGGGTGATCGCATGGGCATCATCAATGGGTACCTCTTCGTACCAAACCTGACATCATATCATCCTTCTACTTCAATAGAACTTATTGAAAATCCAAATTCACACTTAATCATTGCTACTAGTTCACTAAGGGTTGGTGCTTCCCGAAAAAAGAACTACTTTGGCTGCCATGGACCCGGAATCAATGTTAGTACTAGCCATCTTGCATATTTCAGAGAAATTATAAACTTGAACAATTTCATTCATCTACATTTTAACAAAACATACGCAATTCATCAATAACAAATTTAATTACACATAAATTGCTGAAACCAATCAATGACTGATACATCTAAAATTCAATCATGATCTACTTATAATCAATGAAACAAATACATCTACTTATAAGCCTACAAATGAATTTTTCAACAAATATCTAATACTGAACAATGAGTAAATCCAATGTACGTTAGGCTTTTCGACATCTCACTTATAGCTAATCTCAAGCAATTTTAATGGCACCAATTATATTAGAAAACAACCACTTCACTTCATAACTATACAAATAAATTTCATCAATCATAACTATATAAGCAAATTTCATCACAATCATAACTATTTTGATGGCATCTATTACCACAAATTAATTTCACCTATAAAGAAATTTCATCGCAACTATATGAACAAATTTCTATCATCAAATTGAGAAAAACTCAAACCATGGAGTGGTGGGCAGCGTGGGGCGGCAGGCCGGCATAGTGGGAAGGTGGGAGGCGCGGTTGGGAGGCGAGTTGGCGTGCTGGGGCAAGCGACCGGCGCTGTGGGCGGCGGGTGGGGCGGCGCAACGACGGGGCATGGGGAGGGTGGAGCGGCTCGAGACTTGGAGAAAAAGATGTCAGACTAAAAGGGTATACCCGTTGCGGTGCCGCGCGTAATGGTGCCACAGATATGACGTCAAGATGAATGGCGCTGCAACTGATGTGCAGCACCACAGAACTGGCCATGTCAGCAGGCCACGGCAGCGAGGCTGACACCGTGCCTATCAAGCCGTAGATCATGACGTCATAGAGTATTATTGCGGAGGGCCAGTTTTTTCCTAGTGAAGTTATTTATAAAATAAAGATAGAAAAAATTATTTTATAAAAAAATCCTGTTCTTTGCGCTGTCTTGTACAACGCAGAATATACGACGAGCACGTCCAAGCTGCAACTGATAAAGCGATGCAGAGATGGTAGCTCCGGACTGTGAACGATCAGTTGACGCAACAAATTCGAAAGGCCTTGTGAGCTGGAATATTGGGCTGAGCAAGAACTATCATTCATTCAGATCAGCAGTTCAGCACGGCGATAGCGCGTCAGACCAACACGACACCTCCAGTTCGGAATCAGACAAGGTTCACGCTCCTGTGACAAATTAACGACTCCTTCATAGTACAGGAGAACATGTAGTAGTGACAAGAGGGTGACTCTAATCATGTGAATAATCCTTTAAAAAATAGTAATCCTGCTCATTGCATGAAGCTTCTCTGCTTCTTCCTGCCCATCCACTGCATGTCTCCTGCCTGCGCCTGATGCATTCCAGCTGCACGCTGACGAGCTGAGAGATAAGCATGTAAAGATTAACTATTCGCCTGATCTATTCCCTCGCTTTGACGAAGAAACTGAAATAAAAGAAGCAGAAAAAGATCATTGCCTCACTTGTGTGGCACAGTTGCGTCATATCAGGGGTTTATTTCAGCGAGCTAGGCTGTTAAACGCGTGAGTGTGGGGCCACGACGAGACCGCGACCGGCAGGGTGCTGATCTGATTTGCTCGCTAATGCGTGCTTTATTGTGGTGAGAGCTTTTTCTTCGCTTGCTGAGCACACCCACGCACATTTGTCTGTCAGTGCCTCCCCTCCCCGAGAAAAAAGAACACCTCGACATGCGTGTGGCATGTAGCGATCGAGAGAGGAGGAGAGAAAAGTTGAGATGTACTAGGAGTATGTTTACAGAGAGGGATGTGTGTGTGAATACAGAGATCAAACCACTTGGCCTTTTGACCACTGGGGCCTGCCTGGCTGACAGGCGTTCAGATTCATGTATTATGAAACCCAGAATCACCATTCATGATAATTAATATATCCCTCCTTATAGAAAAAAGAATCACCAATCATGTATGCACTAGTCCATGGTGTCTCTCCTCCATGCGTCTAGTTTTGTACTCAAGACACCGGGGTAAAAAGCACGGCGTACATGGAGATGTTGCCTAGATGAGTAGCAGTGAATTACCGATCGCTTAAACTGTTAGCTCACATATGCTGTCCCAAAACTGCAGAATCAGACATTTACCTTTTTCTGTTTTTAGTGATATATACATCGGTAGTGTATTACTCCAATCGGGGGGTAACCATCGTCGTCGGCAGGTCTAGTAACGCACGTCGCACGTACGTCAGACAGTTCAGTTCGTCGAGAGGCCCGGGCGGCATCCTGCACCGCATACTTCTTCAGCTCTTCCTCATGTTTATCATTGGCCAAGTTACCTATGACACGATCGATCACGCGGTTCCGGGGGCCGCTGCCCCGTACCTCCAAGCTCCAGCCCAACTACCTCGTTCTTCTTCGACGCGTGCAACTTGCAGAGCCAGTACAGCTCCAGCTAAGCCTGGCTCTGCTGCGCGCGCCCGAGAGCACGCGACTTCGTACGGGGTTGTTGCCGTAGGCGCCGCGCGCGCGCGCGCGCGCGCTGCGCCCGCCCACTGTCTACATCCCCAACCGATCTCCTGTCTACGTCCCCACGCCCGGCCACCGGCCTCCCCCGGATCCGCGAAGCTGCCGCGCCAAATAAACAAGAACGCAAAAGCCACAGCTAGCCTCCGACGCATGTTACCCTGCTAGCGCCGTTGGCCCGTTAATTGCTGGCTGCTGCGCGCGTGAATTCTCACTACTGTGCATGGGCCGCCGGTTCCCGATTTCAACGGCCGGGACACTCTTCTCGCTTCGCCATGGGGAGATTTTTTGGCTCGTGCGTACTACATGCGGTCGTCTTAGCTAGTGCTGCATGCAGTCAACTCGTCGGCTGGGTGGAGTACTTAGTTACAGCTGGGAGTGACTAAATTACACATGCAGTTCTCGCAAAATAAAAAATAAAAACACACATGCAAGGTTGGTTCAGTCGCAAGATATATCGGGTACCTTAATGTCAATGTCCAGTGTTTAGGATACAATCAAGCTCTGAATTTAACTCTGAAGCGGCATGCATGTCAGGAACTGACCAAGATGTGAATACTTCTTCTAATCAAAATGTAGGTCGTTATAAATTTTAAGATTTCGTTATTAATATAGTCAAAAATGTATATTTAGATTATTTGAAGCTGCCGTTTACCATATCTGTGGTAGCATCGACTACTTGTAGTAGCCTAGCTAGTAGTATAATTACCATTAGCCGTCAGGAGCATCTGCTCCAAGTGACAGGTAGGTGTAGTTGACACTTGACGCACTTTCAACTCGGTTAGCCAGGTAAGTTCACAGCTGTACAAGTCGTACCAGAGCAAGCCACATTCTAATCAAGCTAATACTACACACTAGGTAAGCTTCAAGGGCACAACGTCTACCTTACAAACGTCGCACACACAGGATGCTTCCTTTGTTTCTTATAATATCCTTCTAGTACTGTTTTCTTCGAGAAAGATATATATATTCCTTCCACTGCATTATTGGCAAATGTACGAGTGAAGATTATATGCAAAGTTTGTCACAGAGTATCGATGTGATGTGAACATAAGAGCTATTCAACTACTAAATAATTCATAAACTAACACACATGGCATAAAGTAGCCAGTAGACCACAAAGTTCTGAGTTTCTGGCATGCATGTACTCCCTATAAATAACCCATCAAAGTATCAAGCACACCACTGAGCATAGCAGCACACAGATCACACAAGCCTTGAGTTACAAACCATCACCATCGCATCAAAGGAGCCAAGAAGCTAAACGAAGTTCGCCAAGAAGCTAGCTAGCCATGGTGAAGATTGCGGCGAGCAGTGACGCCACGGCGGCGAAGAAGCTGGGCGGGGCCGGCCATGGCGGAAAGAGGACGTACAAGGGCGTGCGGATGCGGAGCTGGGGCGCGTGGGTGTCGGAGATCCGGGCGCCGGGCCAGAAGACGCGGATATGGCTGGGATCCCACTCCACCGCCGAGGGCCGCGGCGCGCGCCTACGACGCCGCGCTGCTCTGCCTCAAGGGCGGGTCTGCTGCCGCCGACCTCAACTTCCCCGTGCGCTTCCCGTTCGACCTCCCAGCCGCCGGGATGTCGCCCAAGTCCATCCAGCGCGTCGCCGCCGCCGCCGCCGCCAATGCCAACGCTGCTGTTGACTTCACCGGTGCCGACAATGCCAGCGCCAGTGACGGCGACGCCATCAGCCCGGCCTGCAGCTCCAGCAATGCCTCGGTGGTGAGCTCCCCGGAGACGGGAAGCAGCAGTGAGGCTGCCCACGACGGCTACGACGGCGGAGACCTGGATTACAGCTCGCTCGCGGACATCGAGGCGTTCTTCCAGTCGCCCAAGTGCATGGAGTACGCCATGATGGACCCGTGCAGCGCCTTCTTTGCGCCGGCGCCGGTGGCGATGGAGGACGAGTGCAGCTGGGAGGAGGAAGGCGACATTAGGCTGTGGAGCTTCTCCTTTCTGAACTGAAGTGGAGTCAGAGAAGACGAAGCACTGAAGCAACTGACTAATCGTTAATTAATCAAGTGATCAGAACTGGTCATGCATGGTATGATAAGTATAGGAATTTCATATATATGATAATTTGATTCAATGTACACATCGACATATGTAATAATAAGCTAATAAAGCATTGTGGGGGAGCCCTCATGGAGCTGCATCTTTTAAGGCGGCTTCCATGGTGTTAACCTCCTTAAAATTGCTTGTTACATGTGTAAAAGCTGCTTTGCAAGTATAAGAAGTGTACAAGTATGTGGTATTGATCCATTCCCTTTGAACGATCAGGCATACGAAGAGATTAGTTCAAGTCCCTTTCTAGCCAAACAAGACCTTAAACACTGAGAGGCACTGCCTTTGGGGGAGAGACCTTTGTTAAGTACTTCCTGCTCCCGGTGTCACCAATCGCTAATTTCTACTGTAATATATTGAAAGATGGAACAGATTGAGAGGAATCGCACAGCACTGCTAGGGCCTGCGTGTTTGTATTTATAGCACAAGAATTACAGGGATCAGGATCAGTTAGGATCCTAATACAATTAGAATAAAATCAGCCGTAATATCAGCTGTGATCTCAGCTATCCTAAACATATACGTAACTTATCCTACAAGTGTACAAAGCTATTTTATCACCCTCCCTCAATCTCAACCGACGCCAAAAGGTTGAGATTGCGTCTGCATGCCTGAAACAACGGTAGAGGTAACGGCTTGGTAAAGATATCTGCAACTTGATCTTTAGAGGAAATAAACCCTGATGTTGAGCCTTTTCTGAGCAACGCGTTCTCGCACAAAGTGAAAATCTACCTCAATGTGTTTTGTACGAGCATGAAACACAGGATTAGCTGATAGATAAGTGGCTCCAATGTTGTCACACCATAAAACTGGTGGTCGTTCTTGTGAGATCCCAAGTTCCTGAAGCAAGGATTGCACCCAAATAAGCTCTGCAGTTGCATTAGCAAGAGCTTTATATTCAGATTCTGTGCTGGAACGCGACACTGTCGCTTGTTTACGAGCACTCCAGGCGATCAAATTGCCACCATAAAAGACAGCATAACCCCCGGTTGATCGCCTATCATCAGTACTGCCCGCCCAATCAGCATCCGAAAAGGCAGAGAGCAGCGTATCAGGCGAGGAACGAAGATGCAGACCATGAGTCGCGGTGAACTGAACATACCGTAAGATCCGTTTAACAGCAGCCCAATGAGTGCAGCGAGGTGTCTGCACAAATTGGCAGACCTTATTGACCGCAAAAGACAAGTCAGGCCGAGTGATGGTAAGATATTGAAGTCCACCAACAACACTGCGATAACGAGTGGCTTCTTCAGGCGACAAGGGAACGCCAGAAGAATTCGAAAGAGACTCAGATGTGGTCATTGGGGTATGAGCAGGTTTGCATTTAAGCATCCCAGCTCGGCGAAGAAGCTCAAGAACATATTTCTTTTGAGTCAGAAGCAGACCAGAACGAGAACGAGTAACTTCCAACCCAAGGAAAAAATGTAACGTACCCAAGTCCTTGACAGCAAAATCAGACCGCAAACCTGTAATCAGACGGTCGATAGCAGCATCAGAGGAGCTGATCACAATGATATCATCGACATAGACCAGCAGGTACACAGTGACATCTGGCCTCTGAAGAATGAACAAGGAAGTATCTGCCACAGACGCGCGAAAACCAAGTGTCCCAAGTACTGAACTGAGACGGGCATGCCAAGCACGGGGTGCCTGTTTCAGACCATAGATTGCTTTGACAAGGCGACAGAGATGGTTGGGACGTGCTGAATCTGCAAATCCAGGAGGTTGCCGCATAAAAACTTCCTCATCTAAGAATCCATGAAGAAAAGCATTCTGAATATCGAGTTGACGGAGATGCCACCCACGAGTTACTGCCAATGAGAGAAGAAGGCGAATGGTAGTAGGCTTCACCACAGGGCTGAACGTATCTTCATAGTCGAGGCCATATCGTTGCTTGTATCCTTTTGCCACTAGCCGGGCTTTGTACCGTTCAATGGAGCCATCGGCATGTTGCTTAAGCTTGAAAACCCATTTGGAGTCAAGGACATTAGCACCTGGTTGTGGAGGAACCAGTTGCCAGGTATTATTCTTTTGGAGTGCCAAAAATTCTGCCTCCATGGCTTCTCTCCAGGGAGCACTGCGAAGAGCTGCACGAAAATCACTGGGTTCCGATGTGCTGGTGTCGGGCGCATGGGCCATGCATGCAGCAAGCCAAGCAACCGTGCCATCTGTTCGCTGCTTGATCTGACGAATGCCTCGCTGAAGCCGAGTAACTGGGCGATGCGGCTGTGGAGGCGAAGGCTCGACCACTTGCTCGTTAGCCGAAGAAGAAGAAACTGCAGCACCATCAAGGATAGAAGCTGAAGCAGCAGGTGTTGCAGCCGACACAGGAGACCCAGGGGAAAACGGCACAGGTGCAGGTGAAGCCGGCTCATCATGCACTGTATGTGCATCATCAACTGGTGCATGTAGAGGGACATCTGATGCTTGTGCATCATCATCCAACGGAACAAGGCGAGCTCCACGTCCAACTCCTGCACCATGATTAGCTAACAACAAGGGAGCATACGCAATATCTTCAAATTGGTCAGGAGTAGTAGAGTGTGGATGAGTTTGTGATTGAGGATGTGTGGATGAACAAGTGGGTAGAGTAGAAAACGGAAAAACATTCTCATCAAAAACCACATCACGAGAAATATACACACGATTTGAGGGAATGTGGAGACATTTGTATCCCTTATGAAGAGAGCTATATCCCAAGAAGACACATTTCTTGGAGCGAAACTCAAGTTTTCGATTGTTATAAGGTCGCAAATGAGGCCAACACGCACAGCCAAAGACTTTAAGAAATGTATAGTCAGGAATTTCACCAAGGAGACGTTTTAGAGGTGTTTGCATAGCAATGACACGACTAGGTAGGCGATTAATAAGAAAACATGCTGTGGAAAATGCATCATTCCAGAAATGAAAAGGAACAGAAGAATGAGCAAGCAAGGTGAGCCCGGTTTCAACAATGTGACGATGTTTTCTTTCAGCGGTACCATTTTGCTGATGTGTGTGTGGACAAGCAACACGATGAGAAATACCGATGTTCTGAAAGAAAGAGTTGAGCTTATGATACTCTCCTCCCCAGTCTGTTTGAACAAAGAGAATTTTACGATTGAGAAGTCTTTCAACATGTCGTTGGAATTGAAGGAAAACTTTGAAGACATCAGACTTGTGCTTAAGTAAATAAAGCCATGTAAAACGACTATAAGCATCAACAAAACTGACATAATACTTGTGTCCACTAACAGAAACTTGGGCAGGACCCCATACGTCCGAGAAAATGAGTTCAAGTGGTGCTGAAGTTACATGAGTGGAAAGAGAAAAAGGCAATTGATGGCTCTTTCCCTGTTGACAAGCATCACAAACTACATTATTGTGAACTGACTCAGATGGAAGAGATGGAAGTTCGTTGCGATGTAAAACATGCCGAACGATCGGAGAAGCAGGATGCCCTAGACGACAATGCCACTTCTCCCGTGACACCTTGACACTGCTGAAGACTCTCTTGATGGATGGCTCATCAAAGGAATAGAGACCGCCACGGCACCGACCTCTAAGAAGAGTTTCCCTCGTATCCCGATCCTTAACAAAAGATTATCAGGGTGAAACTCAACAAGAACATTGTTATCACGAGTAAGCTTACGAACGGACAGCAGATTACGTGTAACATCAGGAACATGGAGGACATTGTTAAGTTTCAAGGTGTGAGATGATGGGGTTGGAAGGACAGATTGACCAATATGAAGAATGCGCATACCTGAGCCATTGGCAGCATGCACTTGATCCTTGCCATGGTAGTTCTCCTTGGTAGTGAGCTTGTCTAGCTCGTTGGTGAGATGATCGGTGGCGCCGGTATCCGCATACCAGCTAGCATCAACTGGATAGGTAGCCGTGTGTCCTTGAGTAGCAGCAGCCACCTGTCGATCCATGTAGCGCCCGTCGTTGCCCACAACCAAGGAAATTGCGCTGAAAACGCTTGAAGCAACGAGAGGCAACATGCCTGACCTTGTCACAAATTTGACAGACAGGTCGGTTGCCACGCTCGCCACCTCGGTTGTTGCCGTTGTTGGTGTTCGGGGTTGCCGATTTGTTGTTGAAGTTCGGCTTCCCTCCCTGACGCACATCTGGACGAAAAGATTTTCCTCCAGACTTGGATCCATAAGAGACCGTGTTGGCAGAGTGAATGTCGGCGTTGAACTCGGCCTTACGGTTCTCCACGCGATGCTCTGTGCTCAGCAGCTGAGCATACAAGTCACGTACAGGCATGGGAGTAGGCCGTGATGATACGACCTCAATGAGAGGATCGTAGTCACTATCCAGACCAGCGAGGAGATAGGAGATGAACTCTTCAGGTCGCAGCGGCTGTCCAATCGACGTCAGCGTGTCGGACAGAGTTTTCACCTTGGTGAAGTACGTGGTGATCGACGTGTCCAACTTCTTGACGGTGGACAGCTGCGAACGAATCTGCATCGATTTAGCAGTCGATTGGGACGGAAAACTGCTCGCCAGAGTTGTCCATGCCTCTTGCGCCGTAGTAGCAAGCAGGACCATGCCAACCACCCCCTCGGTGAGCGACGAGAGAATCGCCGAGAGAATGGCTTGGTCCTGTTGAACCCAGGTTTGATACGCTGGGTTGAGGATTGTGGGGACGGCGCCGGCCTCCGCTGCCCGAGGATTCGGAATAGATACAGGAGGACACGGGAAGGTTCCGTCGACATATCCCATAAGGAGGTGACTCCGTAACACCGGAAGCACCTGAGCACGCCAGAGAAGGTAGTTGTCGGCGGTAAGCTTGATGGTGATGAGATTGGCAAAGTTGAATGGCGTCGAAGACGACACCACGCCAAGGTTCATCGATTGACCGGAGACGAGAGCAGCTGAGGATGCACTGAGATCAGCGGCGGAAGTCATCGTGGTGTAGATCGGTGGCGCTCTGATACCATGAAAGATGGAACAGATTGAGAGGAATCGCACAGCACTGCTAGGGCCTGCGTGTTTGTATTTATAGCACAAGAATTACAGGGATCAGGATCAGTTAGGATCCTAATACAATTAGAATAAAATCAGCCGTAATATCAGCTGTGATCTCAGCTATCCTAAACATATACGTAACTTATCCTACAAGTGTACAAAGCTATTTTATCATATATATATATATATATATATATATATATATATATATACGGCAGCGCTAATCTGCTCGTGAGCGCAGAATAGCTTATTCTGCGCTCCGGCCGAAACGCGCCAGACCGAGCCAGCCACGCGGAACAGTAATTTTATGTGTATCGAGTAGTAATTTTCGGACGGGATTTTACTGCTGAGATTTTAGCGTGACTCAGAATTACTACATTTTGCGATAGATTTTACGATATCTTATACACAACTTTACTGCCTCGCGTGCATCTCGACTGTGAAAACCTTCTGAGTTTAGCAACTTTCTACTACCTTTTGTGATAGATTTTACGACATCCTATACAAAACTTTACTATCTCACGCACATCTTGACAGTAAAAAAATTCTAAGTCACGCGCAGTCCGTTTTATAATTGAATAATAAATAATGAGGTGGTGAGATTTGAACCGTGGACCTAATACATGCTACTCTTCTCTTCTAACCAACTAGACTATGCAAATGACTGTGAATAAATAGAAGAAATATTTCTATTATAGAAGAAATATTCCCCTAATCCGTTTTAGTTGAAAAAATAAGGACGAGGCGGGATTTGAACCCTGGACCTCACGCATGTTGCTCTTCTCTACTAACCAACTGGGCTACACAAGTGATTGTGAACAAATGGAAGAAATATTTCCTTTCTATTATAGAACGATCAGACATGCAGTAAAATGATGGCCGCGAGATCGTAATATCGTGTACATATAATCATAATTTTACGACACGCTTTATACAAAAATTACTACAGTCCTGAGTTTTACGCTGACACATGTTGTTTTACTACTCGAAAGACATAAAATTACCGTATTTTACATGTGAAGTTACATGACTGTGAGCGATCTGTTCGACAGTAATATAGTTCGATGGATTTACTATATCTACTGAATAGTTTTACGGTCAGTGGTGAAAAGTTGGGACGTGGTGGGTTTAGGCTGGCTGGCTCGGTCGGTTGGCCAGCGTGTAGAATAGTTATTCTACTCTCAGCTGTAGATTAGGGAATATATATATATATATATATATACGGCAGCGCTAATCTGCTCGTGAGCGCAGAATAGCTTATTCTGCGCTCTGGCCGAAACGCGCCAGACCGAGCCAGCCACGCGGAACAGTAATTTTATGTGTATCGAGTAGTAATTTTCGGACGGGATTTTACTGCTGAGATTTTAGCGTGACTCAGAATTACTACATTTTGTGATAGATTTTACGATATCTTATACACAACTTTACTGCCTCGCGTGCATCTCGACTGTGAAAACCTTCTGAGTTTAGCAACTTTCTACTACCTTTTGTGATAGATTTTACGACATCCTATACACAACTTTACTATCTCACGCACATCTTGACAGTAAAAAAATTCTAAGTCACGCGCAGTCCGTTTTATAATTGAATAATAAATAATGAGGTGGTGAGATTTGAACCGTGGACCTAATACATGTTACTCTTCTCTTCTAACCAACTAAACTATGCAAATGACTGTGAATAAACAGAAGAAATATTTCTATTATAGAAGAAATATTCCCCTAATCCGTTTTAGTTGAAAAAATAAGGACGAGGCGGGATTTGAACCCTGGACCTCACGCATGTTGCTCTTCTCTACTAACCAACTAGGCTACACAAGTGATTGTGAACAAATGGAAGAAATATTTCCTTTCTATTATAGAACGATCAGACATGCAGTAAAATGATGGCCGCGAGATCGTAATATCGTGTACATATAATCATAATTTTGCGACACGCTTTATACAAAAATTACTACAGTCCTGAGTTTTACGCTGACACATGTTGTTTTACTACTTGAAAGACATAAAATTACCGTATTTTACATGTGAAGTTACATGACTGTGAGCGATCTGTTCGACAGTAATATAGTTCGATGGATTTACTATATCTACTGAATAGTTTTACGGTCAGTGGTGAAAAGGTGGGACGTGGTGGGTTTGGGCTGGCTGGCTCGGTCGGTTGGCCAGCGTGTAGAATAGTTATTCTACTCTCAGCTGTAGATTAGGGAATCTATATATATATATATATATATATATAGATTCCCTAATCTACAGCTGAGAGTAGAATAACTAACCTGCGCGCTGGACCACCGACCGAGTCAGCCAGCCCAGACCCACCACGTCCCTCCTTGATTCACGTCCACTTCAGTACTGACCGTAAAACTATTTAGTAGATATAGTAAATCTGTCCAACTATATTACTGTCGAACAGATCCCTCACAGTCACGTAAGTTCACATGTAAAATATGGTAATTTTATATCTGTCGAGTAGTAAAACAACATGTGTCATCGTAAAGTTCAGGCTGTAGTAAATTTTATATAAGGCGTGTCATAAAATTACTATTATGCGTACATGGTATTACGATCTCGCGGCCATCATTTTACTGCATGTCTAATTATTCCATACTAGAAAGAAAATATTTCTTCTGTTTGTTCACAATCACTTGCATAGTCGAGGTGGTCAGTAGAGAAGAGCAACATGCACGAGGTCTAGGGTTCGAATCCCGCTCCGTCCTTATTTTTTAATTAAAATAAATTAGGGAATTATGTCTTCTATAATAGAAATATTTCTTCTATTTATTCGTAATCACTTGCATAGTCTAGTTGGTTAGAAGAAAAGAGCAACGTGCATGAGGTCCATGGTTCGAATCTCACTACCTCCTTATTTATTGAATTAAAACGGACTGTGCGTGACCGTGGAAGTGCTGCCAAAAAGTCGTAAAACTTAAAAAAAATTTATTGTCGAAATGCGCGCGAGATAGTAAAGTTATGTATAGGATGTCGTAAAATCTATCACAAAATGTAGTAACAAGTCGTCAAACAACTCAGAAGTGTTTTACGGTCGGGATGCACGCGAGGCAGTAAAGTTGTGTACAAGATATAGTAAAATATGTCGCAAAATGTAGTAATTTTGAGTCACACTAAAATCTCAGCAGTAAAATCTCAGCAGTAAACTTACCGTTCGACAGACATAAAATTACTGTCAAATTTAGACAGGAGTGGGTTTAGACGCTCGGGTGGCCTGGCTGGCTCGGGTCTGGTGCGTTTCGGCCGGAGCGCAGAATACGCTCACGCGCATATTAGCGCTGCCGTATATATATATATATATATATAATTAAAAAATTATAATATTTTGAAAATATTTTTAAAGATAAGTCTATATATATGATTTTTTAAGTACCCAATGTAAATATTTAAAATGATATCACTGATAAGAAATTTAAAAGTTTAACTAAAGATATGTCTATAACGTCACTTTCTATGAACCGGACAGAGTACAGTAGTCTCTAAAAAAAGCTAGCGTTATAGCTTACTTCAAGCAACCCAAAAGCCATAGTTAATTTATGTATCGGCCATTTTTGTGAATTTACCGTGAAAGGAAACTCCTATGATGGCATAGCGGCCCATCTTCCCGCTCCGTTCACAGCCCTCAGGATGCCATTGTCTATCAGATACGCTTTTGAAATAAGTAATCATTCACCCCTGAGGGGTCTTTTCCTTCAAAGAAAAAAATCTGCTTCATTGGAAAGGTCGGCAACAATCTAGTCGGCTTATTCAGCTATAAATTTTCAAATTTAATGCACTTACTGGTTCATCCAAAAGGGTGAGCTGATGATGATAGATAAGTAATATACTTTAACAATGCACGACAATTATTTTATTAATATTACGTTTCCTAGGTTTTTATATCCAAAACCTTTTGTATAACAATTAGCTAGAGAACGATGTGAGTCAGCGAGGGTGTTCGGTGCTGGTTTATGGTCGATATTCTGACACCTCATCCCCGGAGTCAAAATGACTCCATATCTTTCCCTTTATGGCATGACTACCACCACCCTGTATCCTTGTTTCTGGGCTAAAAATTTAACGACAAATTAACAACTTTCAACTAAACTTTCATAAGCTTCCAACTAGCTTTAGAAAGTTTTCCACTAAAAATCACAGAGGTTTCCCCTAAGAAACATAAGCTTTGAACTAGATTTCATAGGCGTACAACTAAAAGTCCATTTCATCTAATTTTGGGAGACTTCTAACCAAACTTCGAAATCTCCCTACTAAAATTCAAAAACTTTCATCTAAAATTATTCATAAAAGTTGCAACCACTCGAACTTCCAACCTATTAAAAAAGAATTTTTAGTAACCAAGTACACAAAGCTTTCACCTAAAAATGTAGAATAAAAATCTAGATCTGCCTCCCCCCCCCCTCCCCCGCAAGGGTGTATCGATCTGGTACACCTAGGGTTGTGGCACACATGACTGCCATGTATCTGAAAGTCAAAAAATTTAGAAAAAATAAAAAAAATAGAAACAACATGTATCTATCATGCCACAATATTTTAAATCTAAATTCGATCCACAGCTCAAGAAAAACAAATACAATGCTAATAGTGGTTTATGGTCGACAATCCGACATCTCATCCACATAATCAGAGAGACTCCATATCTTTCCTCTTTTGGGCATGGCCACCACCAGCCCTGCATCTTTGTCTCTAAGATAAAAATTTAACAAAAAATTTAGCAACTTATAGTTAAAATTTCATGAGAAAACTTTCCACTAAAAACTACAAGTGTTTCCCCTAGGAAACATAAGCTTTCAACTAGATTTCATAGGCGTACAACTAAAAGTCTATTTCAACAAATTTTGGGAGACTTCTAACCAAATTTCGGAATGTCCCAACTAAAATCCAAAAACTCCTATCTAAAATTATTCATAAAATTTGCAACCACTCGAACTTCCAACCTATTAAAAAAGAGCTTTCAACAACCAAATACACAACCATTCAAAAATTATACACAAAGCTTTTACTTAAAAAATCTAGATTGCCTCCCCCTCCCCCTGTACCCCACGTATCTAAAAGTTCTGAAAAATTCAGAAAAAAAAATGTAGAAACATGTAAATCCAGTGCTAATTAACACAACAATGGGCCAAACTCGCGGCCTCGCACCACGCACACAGCACCAACAACAACCTAGGTCGGCCCATCTCTTTCCAGCACACACACTCGGCCCATTTCATGGGCGATGATGAGCACAAACCCCCTGGCCATCATTGTCGCCCGAGAATTGATGGAGATCGTTGGACGAAGCGGGCCTTATAATTGCGTTACACTTTTTCTCCCTGACCGATGTGGTATTAATCTAAGGAACCTTAGTCGACAGCCTCGCAGGCAGGCCAAAGGCACGAGGCAGGCCCCGATAAAGGCTATCCACCAGGCCCATCTATCCTCTCGGGAAATAAAGAACTCATGAAGCACTAAAAACATTCCAAACCTCAAACCTCAGGATTTCACCCGTACAAACTCTACCAACTAGGCAAGAATGAGATGCATGCTTCAGGTACAAAACAAATAAATATAAACCGCGGCTAATTTAAATCACGTAAGCACCTTTGCCACTAGTAAGGTCCAAAACATACTACGGATGGTTCAGCCAATATCTTTAATACACTTGTGTACGGAACAAACAAAAATAATGGCAAAAATATAAAATATAAACTACTAGTAGAACAAAAAGTATAAACATAGTAGAGCAATATATGACCACTAGCGTAACAAAAGTAAACAAATGAGACCGCTTGTAGTGAAACAATACATACTAGTGAAACCAAAAAAGACTTGGTGGAGTGATTTACTGCTACCCGTGGAACAAAAATAATAAACCTACTATAACAATTCATGATTACTAGTACTAGTGGAACAAAAAAATAAACCTACTGAAACAATTCATAATATTTAGTGGAACAAAAATAAAAAGTGATCATAGAATATTGCATGACTATTCGTGGAACAATTCACAAGTTATAGTGAAACAATTTTTTTAAACTAGTGAACAATTTATACACATGATGAAACACAAAGAAAATAAAATAAGGAGAGCCAAAATGAGATGTTTTGGAACAATGCATGACTGCCCGCGGAACATTTCATGACTACTAGTGAAACAGAAAATTAAATTTAATGGAACACTTCACAACACTTATGGAAAAAAATCATAAACATGAGATGGAATGTTAAGGCTCATGGGACAATGCATGATTATCACAATTCAAACTCTTAGTTAAACAAAAATACAAAATTAGTGAACCAAAAAATCCACAAGAATGAGATTTCTCTGTAATGGAACAATTCATGATCACTGACAGAACGAAAAATAAAACTATTGGAAAAATCAACACTTAGTGAAACAAAAATGCCTCTAGTCCTAAGAAACAAAGTGTCGATGAGACAAAAATATTGCACAACGCAGAATTTTTTTTATTCTGCGGTGGACAAAAAAGCTATTTAGGTGGAATAAAATTTGCGTTGATGGAACAAAATGTTACTCACTACAGAACACTTTTATAATGGTGGAAACGAAAAGTTGGTTGATTGGAACAAAAAAATTGACGGTGGAACAAAATGCTAGGCAGTATGGAATATTTTTCAGGTGTACTGCGGAACAAAAACAGTCCATCGTGTGGAACAAGAAATGGAGAAAGCATGGTGGAACAAAAAAATTAGTTCGTTGGAACAAACAATTCTCATGTTCGAAAAGAAAATATATCCGTAAGGGCGGACTACCGCTACTTAACTATTGCTGGAAATGTAAATTCGTTAGTAGAAAAAAAATCAAAATTTAAAAGGTGCTCAGAAACGGGTTGAGATTATTTTTTGGAAAAACAAAAAAATGTTAGTGAGCAAAAATAGAAAAGGGAAGAATGAAAAATAATAGTAGAAAAAGAGAAAAGTAAAAGTAATTAAGGAAAAGCCTCGCATGAAGCTTACCTATTCCCACTTCTGAAGTCGTTTGTTTCCTTCGTATGTGCGATTGCATTGCTAGCTCGGTTGGTTTGATAGCGCTAGCGGGCGTCTCAGGTGCCAGGTTGGGTTCCTGACTTCAACACTTAAAATTTTTAGTAGGTTGGAGTCTGGGGAGCTCGTGGGCCATGGGCCGAGCCGGCAATGCATAGTTATACGCCACGCGCGTGGTATATAGCTTTCCGCTCTAGCTGTTGTCGAATTGGTATTTAAATTTTTTCGACACGGTAGATACAACCGCGGTGGATAGGCATAGCAGCAGGGCGATTTTACATATTTTCCATGCTTATCACTGAAAATCTTTAATGGCAACGCTAGAGACGCTGAGGTCATACAGAGAATTATGTAGAATTTCCGCGTTTCAAACGCGTACGGTTATTTTGCAAGAACAACTGAAACTAGCAAACTGTTAACTCGTGTGCCCAGCATGCATGGGCGGCCGCCGGACTGATCATGTGGACGAAGACATCCAACTCGAGGACGGCGTTCTTGTCGATCTGCCAGCTCGCCGTCCTCCAGAGCACGTACCCCGTCGCCATCCTAAACCTCCCCGTGCCGCCGACCACCGACAGCTCCCGCAGCGGCTCGAGGATGTCGTCGCGCCCGGTGATGGTGACGGTGCTCCCGTTGTACGCCACGCCGTGAGCACCACGTTCATGCAGAACAGCACCGTGGGACCGCCCATGGACGAGAACACGTAGAACCCCTGCGCGCGCCTCCTGGGGGGCCGACGCCGGGCTCGGGGCCGCGGTCACCACGTCGTCCATCACCACCACCTGCCCGAACCGCACCGGTCCCGTGCCGTTCACGACCACCACCGCCGTGGCGTCCGGGCCTGTGAGCACGTCGTGCATGAACAAGTGAAGGTGGGCGACGGCGACGGCGATGGCGCCCTCGTGCCTTTTGCTCGGGGCCGAAAGCCATCGCCAGGATGTGGGGAGCATTAGCATGGCTGAAGAGACGAGGCAGACGAACACGAGGAAGGAGCTCTGTCTCTGCCTGAACCAAGCAGCTCTAGCCATGATCAATGTATACATCAGTTGGTATTCCGTTGGCGTTCTTATATGTGCAGGTAAGTATAGTATGATCAAATAGCACGGTTGTCTAGGTGCAGTTTAAGGGTGGGCAGATAGTTCGAGACTCGTAGCTCGGCTTAGGCTCGACAACGAGCCAAGGCCAAGCCTCCTCCTCAGCTTGTAAAGCCCAGTGAGTCGAGTCAAAAAGCTTGTGAGCTGCTCGTAGACTCGTTTGGACTCGTTGCATACAATTTTTTGGCATAACTTTTGCTAAAAAACTAACAATGCACAAGCATATGTGCAACAATTATACAACTAACAAGTATATATGGAACAATTATACAATTCACAAGTACATATGACATAAAAATGCATGCACTGAACATGTCAATTAGTCTCAAGTCTCGAGTTCTCAATAAAAATATTTATACATGCACTAAGTTCAAGTCCAACAAGAATTTAAATATAAATTCTAAAACTCTAGGCATGAACAATTCAACATCCAAAAGCACAAAGATACTATGTCATGCCAAAGGGGTGGAGCAGTAGCGGGCGCTAGCGGGGCAGAGCAGCAACAGCGGCGTTAGCAGGCGCCGATAGGGCGGAGCAACAGAAGCGGTGTCCGAGCAGAGAGCAGCAGCAACGTCCGGCGGTTGGAGGAGCGGCAAGCTGGCGGCGACGCGCCCTAGCCATAGTCCGGAGGCGGTCGATGGGAGAGGGAAGCAGGCGGTAGTCGGGACAGAGCGGGGGTGCGTCTGTGCGTGCGGGTCCGTTTATGAGGAGGGAGGTCTAGCTCGCGAGCCACATCAAGCTGGCTCGCAAGCCGAGCCGGTTTTTAAGCTCACTGCAGGTAGCTAGCCGAGCCTGGCTCGGCTTGTGTTTTCGCGAGCTTAGGCGAGCTGAACCAGGAGCCGACTCAGCTTGGCTCGTGTCCAGCCCTACTGCAGCTTCAGTACAGAGGACGAGCCTGCATAGTACAGTTTGTCAGAACTTCTTTGTAGTGATTTTTGTCAAAGGTTTGTCTTGGGCATCTACGATAGGTCACCATATCATCACATCGGATTTCGAGGCACGCTACATCATATCACAGATAGGTGGTTGTCTGTGTATAATAACGTCATCACAGATAGGCTAAACCGTTTGTCCATAATGACTCATATTGTTTTTATCAGTCAATTCTGAAAAGTCATCACAGATAGCCCGTAAGATAGATCATCTATGATTTCTTGGCCCAACTCGTGGCTGAGCACTTGATCACTTTGACACCATCCCTTATCCATCTCTCTTCTCTCTCTTTCTAAAGTCGCCACCGCCTCTCTCTCGACCGTCCCTCCCGTCCAAATCCGCCACCAGCAATAGGGTTAGACAATCTAATTTATTATATATGTGGTTATTAAAGACCTTTTTTCCTAAAGTAAAAAAAATTAAGACCTCTTTTATTCGCGAGAATTTTTCTATTTCTTGTACATTTTCTGCAAAATTTCAACGAATCAAAGTGTGGCTATTGAGTAGAGCACATGCTAGTACCACACTCCACAAGGGTGTCCGAGATGGAAGCAGGGCCTACTCTTAGTTTTAGCACGTCCCCATAAACCTTAGGCTAAAGTACAACTAGAGCATGCACCTTGCCTTGGTGCTGATCCCCTCTGCGATGACACAGATAGGCAGTTATTTAGTGCTTGCACCAAACTGTAGCTTGGCAATGGGAAGAGAACAAGTTTTGGCACAACCATTGGATGCACGGGAGCACACCTAAATACCTCATATTAGACCTTTTTGCCACCACGAGGAGAAAGAATCACTCGGTCACCACCGCGCTCACGGCAGGGAATTGGATCACCTCTTTCAGGGGGCACATCACTTCATCGGACTTGCTTCGTAGCTTTATTGCCCTCTGGGGCATGATTCAACCCATTGCCCTCTCTGAGGGTGTCACAAACTCCGTGTCCTAGATTTGGATGACCGACAGAGTGTACTCCGCCAAAACTGTCTACTTGGCTCAATTTGGGGATCCATCCCTCTTCTCTCTTCCTTGGTGATCTGGAAGGCCACCGCCTAATGCAAGGTCAAATTCTTCATGTGGACCCTAATGCAAAATTCTGTGCTCACCGTTGACCTCACGATGCGTGGTTGGCCTCATCACACCCTTTGTCAGCTTTGCCACTCGGAGCCTGAAACGTGGATCCATCTTGCCATGCACTGCGACTTCTCTACTATTGTGTGGCATTTGATCCTCACCTCTTACAACTTCGACATCCTCACCGCCGTCGACCCCCTCGAACATGACAACATCATGGATTGGTGGGCTAAGGCCCCGAGGATGACACCCAAATTGTGCCGTCGCTTCTTCAACTACGTGGCCAGCAACATATTTTGGGCCATCTGGAAAGAGGAACCATGGAATCTTCCAAGGGTACACCGCCTCTACTAGCCAAGTCATACGTCTAGCCAAAGAGGTGATGGACTTACGCCTTTTGGCCTTTGAGCCTCTATAGTTTTCCGATTTATTTCTTTCTTATTCCGCACCTCTAGGGTACGCATGTATATATCCTTATATATATGACTTTTATCTTCTTTAATGGAACCGTAGTGCATCTGCCCTTTTCTGCAAAAAGAATAGAGCATACACCCTGATTAATCATTCTGCCTTTCTCTCTAGTGTTCATGTTCGATTCGTCGCGGCCTCTACTCGTCTCAGCTTCACCGCACATTATTTCGTTTCCTGCGATCCAATGGTAGGATTTTTTTCTAGGAGAGAGAAGAGAACAATGCTAGGCTTTGGCATCTCTTTCTCGGTGATAATGATTTCTCACTTTCCAAAAAGTACGGCCTATATATCTTAGCCCTTCCCTCCTTTTCTCTGTTGGTCCCTTAATTATTCTTCATGATATCTCGTGGACCGAGAATCTGCATACGAATGATGAAATTGCACGATGCAGCGATCTTACGCACATCATATGCATGCATGAAAGGAACAATCCTTGGCTCCAAAAGTTGCACGATAATGAGAAAGCATATGCAAGTGGTTTGGAGGAGGGGGGGGGGATAAAGGGCGGCAAATGGTTCTCATATTTTTCATGGCGATCAAGCAATGGCGTTCCTGCACCCTGCCTTTTCACATTCGGTTTTATTAGTAAGGAATGTTGCATTATGCTCTCCTACTTTGTTAATTAATAATGTAAGTTTAGTCCTGACATCCATCGATCTCATGCCCCTATGCAGATAAATGTAGTCAAATGAACGAAGCTGTTTTATGTTAGCATCGACTCTTAAGTCGTGCTAATCTGATGTACGTAGTTAAGTAACCATTCTATGTTGGATATTGATTTGATAGCTGGAGTTCGTACACAAGAGGACTCTAATTAAACTGCCTTGTTCAAGAGCTAGCCGGATAATTTAGTTCAGTCTTGACATTATTAGCATCTATGGATGACACAAACTGCATCTTCTACTTGATGTAAAAAGAAGATGAATTAAAACAAGAAGACGCTACCATGCAGTTCGTACCAATATTGGCGAGCGAATCCGTCCGACCAGGAGTGTACTAATCCAACACGTTGGGCTTTCTTGAGCTACCATGCAAAGTGGTAGGTCGAGTACGTACTTACGTGGATAATGTTACGTGATTCAAAGTCCATATGCATGGACAAGTTATTATCCTTTGAAATCTGAACAGTTTCACCCCGTCAGTTAGTTAATTAAAGTGTACAATGACAGAGATACCTGTTAACTTAACTCTCGTGCTATTGACAAACCACTTAGACAACAAACACACAACTAATTAATGTTGTCTCTTTTACTCTTTGATTCTCGCGTCCAAAACCATCTCTTCGTCTAGAGACGGCTATGTCATCCAACCTCATTAGCAACACAAATCCTATATGATAGAACAAGGACATAGTTTTGGTCCTTTGATCGAGTTTTGACTTTCCATCCTAGAATCCTAATCAAACAGAGCCTAGATACACTACTGCAAAAACCTTCATGCTAGACATCACATCACAGACGGGCAGTGGTGACCTGTCTGTAACAATATTATCATAGACAAGCCAAAAACCCATCCATCTGTGATGACTTTTTTTAATCCTGTTGATCGATCCTGAAGAGTCATCACAGACAGACCATGAGACAGTCCGTCTGTGATGACTGGGGTTTTAATCTGTGTCATCACAGATAGACCATAATTTGACCCATTTATGACTTCTTGACTCAGCTTGTGGCTGAGCACCCCTGGTCACCTTGACCCCATCACGTGCCCCTCATCCATCTCTACCTCTTTTTCTAAGCTGTTACCGTCTCTCTCTCAATCTCTCTCTGTCCTCCTCTTCCCCTTCTCCTCATCTACCGCCGCCCCTCTCCCCTTCTCTAGATTCGTCGCCGCCTTCTCCCTTCCCTCCAGATCCATCTGCCCCTATCCCTCTCCTCCACATGCGTCGCCGCCACCCCTCCCCCCTCCAGATCCGCCGCCGCCCTTCTCCCTTCCCTTCATATCCGCCCACCCCTATTTCTCTCCTCCACATGTGCCGCCGCCCTGCCAAAAGTAGACCAGCCTCCCATCTCGCCAAATTTTTAGCTTTTCCTGTCTGCTCAGTACTTCCCAGGGGTGCTCCTACTTCTTGATTTTCTGTAACAGCCCAACAAAAAAAAATCATCAACCCTAATCTAAATGGGCCAGGGGGCATTCCGGGCCTCCCCAGCCCCAACCCCGCACTCCACTCCACCCGAGCCCCTCCCCTCGGCTCAACCGCCGCCGCCGCCGCCCCTTTGGTCGCTTCCGCCGGCGACCGGCCGTCGAGCTCCGCCCCGCGCCTCCCTTCCTCTCCTCCGCACTCGGTCCGCCTCGCTCTGCCCCGGGCGTTGCCCCGTTCGCCCGCCACCGCCTTGTCCCGAGCGCGCCGCCACCTCTGGTCGCCGCCGCCGGCGCCGGCCATCGCCTCCCCTCCCTCGGCACCTCCTCCCGCTCGCCTCTCCTCCTCTCGCCGCTACCGCACGCCAAGCCGCCGCCGCCTTTGCCTTCGGGCGAGGCAGGCGCCTCCGCCTCCTTGGCTCCGCCGCCCTTGCTTTCCGGCGAGCCGACCGCGCCCCGCCGCCGGCCAGCCAGCCAGCCCCGGCCGGCCCTCCTCAGCGCCTCCCGCTGCTCCCGCAGCCCCGCGCCTCCCCTTCGTGCCGCCTCCCCCGGTCGCCGCCGCCATGAACGGCAGTGGCCGGCGAGCCACTACCGGCAGCTCCCTTGGTCCGGCGAGTCGCCGGTGCTGCTGCTCGCTGGCGCGCCGAGCTCGGGCCGCCGGCCATCTCCTCCGTCTCCGGCCGGTGAGCCGCGCCTCGGGCTCGATTGCTTCCCCGTGGCCCTCCTGCTGTTCGGCTGCCGTCCCCGCCAACTCCAGTGAGCCGCTGCCTCTTGCTCCCCGTGTGCCAGCCCCGCCTCCCCTTACCCACTGCTAGCGCCATTGCCGTGAGTGAAGAAGACGAAGACGAAGGAGCAAGAAGGGGAATGCCATGCAGGAAGTCGATCCGCAACCCTGATGTCGTCGTCGACGCTTCGTTCGTGTTCTCGCGTCAAGGGTGAACCCTTACGCTTGTGGTGTGACCCTATGTGATGTGCATGTGAGAGATTGCGACATTTAGCATTTCGGGTGTTTGCTAGTTGTAAACTCGTAGTTAGGGCTAAATGTCCGGCTGTCTAGTTCACTCCTAATCAACATATGCAACTTTGCCTAATGTAAATGTCCATGCTAAGGTGGTAGTTGAATAATGAATCCAGCATGAAGACTATTGCATGCATGTTATAGAACTTTATCGAAACCATGTTGTTAGCTATATCATTTTGGGTTTAAGTTGAGCATATCATATATATGACAATGTCAAATCTTAAAACCTCACTTGAGTGATAATACATCTTGTCAGACCCTATAGGATCACGGCGTGCACCTTAAAATGCTATACTAATCTCATGCATGCTATTACTACTATAATCTAGAACCCATTAGGATGAATTAACTAATTGGGCCTTCATCTTGAATTAAAAAGTTATTCTATTATCCTTAGTCGCATTTTTGAAACCATGCATGCATCCATATTCTGGATTCACTCATGATTAAGATTATATCACAAGTAAAACTAAACCAAAATGTATAATGAATAGCAACTAATCATGCTTAGGTTAATCTCGTGCTTCGCTTTAAATCCACCGTAGTTACCCTGATGCATCTTGCCATGTTAAACCTAGCATCATCCTCGCTTTTCTTCTGCTAGATAGGATTCGTATCTTCGTGGTGTTTTGGCTCTTTGCGTATCTTCGCCAAGCTCCCAGGCAAGCTCTGCTGCTTGTTAAAAATTCCAGTTATCTATTTACCTGATTGGATGTTGAATGCCTGTTTGTTATTGTTTGATATTTGGTTATGGATGTCTGGATCATAAATCGATGTCTTAATTAACTGGAACCCCTAAGTGAGATGAGAGACGAGGGGGCATGGTTGGGAGGGCGTCTGTACAATGTTGGGGTCGCTCGAGCCCTACGTCGAGTTTTCTCGAGGTACAGTACGTGAACCCTCCCTCTATGTTCCCTGAAAAGCCGCGAGACAGTTGGTTGTGTCGGGAACCATAGTTGAGGTCTGGTTGGTGCCTGCTCACGGTGGACTAGCTAGCCTCATGAGTCGGACCAAAAGAGTCTTTATGGGGTCGTCGACCAACCAATGTCTAGTTTTGGAATTGAACTGGTTGATGATGACCTGTAGGTCATATCAAGAGTTCCTGTTGTTTCATGATGTTGATCGGTTGGATTTGATATTGGGTGGACTGATGTTAACTCTGTGATGTTATGTTATGAGCCATATACTCGATGTTGATCATAATTACTAGTATGACTAGGGTAATTTACCGTATTCCTGTTGCTGCCATGATTTTTATCTCTCGTCAATGCCATGTCATGTTCAATTGGAAATGTATGGTGTGGGGTTATCAAATATTCCATGCCGGGTGGAAGTGATTGGAATAAGTAGCAACTTGCGAGTACGAAAGTACTCACGGGAAATTCCGTTTCCGCAGGTGGGCTTGGTGATGATAAGTATGGCGTTTTTCCTGCTCGATTCGTTTGCCTCTCCAGCTAAAAAGATCTTGCGGGTATTTGTTAGGTTAATGATGGTCTTCCGGACCATCGGGTTAGTTTCTATTCTTACTTCCGCTGTTTGTCTTATTGATTCTTGTGACCCACAGGTCTTTTGAATGTAATGTAAGTAATTGTCCATGTATAAGGGACGTGTTTAATTATCTGCTAAATCCTTCTGTAGAGCTTGTGTTCTGCTTATCAAAGCTGTTTACCACGTCTCTTTGTGCACAATGCGTGTATGATTGAAGTGTGTGAAGGGACGGTAGTGAGTTGATACGAATCTTCTGTGCGAGGTTCGTGATTGCGAGTCGAGTGACCCGCCAGCTGTGATGCGATTGCCGGCTGAGCAGGGTGTGGATGTCCGTGTCGGGCCTTCGGGTGACCCACCAATTCGTGCTTCGACCGATTGGGTTAGGGTGTGGACACAGACGTCGGGCTCCTCTCGTAATTGCGAATTGAGTGACCTGCCAGCGGTAGCTGGGCAGGGTGTGGACGACAGTGTCGGGCCTTCGGGCGACCCACCAATCCGTGCTTCGGCCGATTGGGTTAGGGTGTGGACACACACGTCGGGCTCATCTCGCAGGAAGTCGAGTATTAACCCGCTACAGGGTCTTTGGAACTATATCTGGCTCATTGAATGATGCCCGTTTCTGGCCGGTTGTTCCAGCAATTGTATGCAGTGCTGGTCGGTGTCGAACCCTGAGGTGGTTGTTCGGTCTTTCACGGTGTGTTGTTCGTGAGTCAGGTACTGTTCCGGGTCCCGACATTTTCCATGCCTTTATTGTGTGTGCCTGCCTGAATTATGCTGGGTACTTTTGTGCGGTTCTGCCGGTCCGAGTTTTCAGTATCTTGTGTCGTTGCTGTTGCTAGTCTAGAGAAATTTAGTTTCTGAGTTAATGCTGTTTGGCTTACGCAACCGATTTCCTTGGATTGCCGCTTATTAGGTTTCTTGGGCTTCGGAAGATCTTGCAGATTGTGGTGTCCCCAGCAAATTACCTGTTTCAAATATATCGCAACGGCGTGATGTTCTTGGCATTCACCCAAGTTGAGATTCCCCCTTTGATGGCTATCGAGGTGTGAGTTTCATCTGCTTGCACTCTTTTCTCTTTAGTTAGAATGTTATTTGCTTGCTTGGAAGACCCGTAATGTAGTAGCAAAAGCCAGAGAAGAACATATTTGCCTCAAGAAAGGCTACCAATTTGAATTGGGGTAGAGATCGCTCCTGTTTGCTAAGGAGCATGGTGAGTGCTTTGCTATTACTGTACTCTTTCTACAGAATAAGTGACA
Source organism: Stipa capillata (assembly GCA_019208055.1). NCBI lineage: Eukaryota > Viridiplantae > Streptophyta > Magnoliopsida > Poales > Poaceae > Stipa > Stipa capillata. Next base: position 547,824 of record JAGXJF010001930.1, on the reverse strand, counting down.
TCCACAATGATAACCGTTCTTAAGCTTTTTTCACACTGAATTACTGATACATGATATGCATAACAATAACTGTTGCAGATACTATATATCAAGATCCAGCAGCCTGTATAAGTGTATGTTACTGAAAAGTAAAAACTACAGAGCCTGATAGATAATACTCAATCATGTATCTGTTTTGCAAGAAAAAAACAATGGAATCATCAACATGGCATACGCTAGTTCTTGTGCTGAAGATTATTAGTGAAAATGTGTTGACCGCCCATTGGCATTCTAATCTATGAATCTGTCCTAGTCTGAAATGAATGTTCATATTGAAGTAACTTCCCAAAGTTATTAAATAGCAGACAGCATGATTTCATACAAGTTTTAACTTTTGCTCCTTTTAATCGGTTGCTCGATGATTTTTACTTTCTCTCTCGCGTGGCTGATGTCTTGACAGATTATCTTGGAGATCTAAATGAAGACATAATCAAAGACAATTTCGTATTTGTATATCAGGTATATTTTCTTACTCTTGTCACATTGTAACTATGCAACTGGTTGCTTATCTGTCAATTTCGTATTTGTATATCAGGTATATTTTCTTACTCTTGTCACATTGTAACTATGCAACTGGTTGCTTATCTGTCATTTTCCCATGTGCTGCTTAGTCTTTTGAATGGCTAGTGTAAATATTCCGATGATATTACTGTGTCACTCACCTCATTGCAGGATGATTTTTCCGTAAGATTATGGCATAAAGGAACTAATGTGTGAATAGTTCAAGTTTGGAAACTAAGATATAATTTTAGAACTAGCAGTTCTAATGTGGATAATATTGAATTGCATACACAGAGCTACAAAGTTTTTCCTTGTTTTTTGTTGCCTTGGAGTATATCGATCTTGTAATTAATTGTAAGCTTTTCTGGCTTCGTTGTATGCTAGCTAGGGACAAGAATGGCTGTGTTGAGTGCATACCCGTGAGATGACGCTAGATGAGAGGAGACGGTAGAAAAGAGAACAAGGAGAATGATTGTCTTTTTTATTTACTTGTCATTAAATGCTTGTGGGATAATGCAGCTTTTCAGAATCCTTTTGGACATAACATTCATGGTAACTAATTAACTTATATGAACAATTTAGTGCATTTTTTGCTTCTGATATTAAAATCATTTTAATGGCTAGCATTTCATTAGGCTAACTATTAAAATAGTTTTTTTAGGCTTGAAAATGTTATCACAAGCAGGTGGAATGTAAGACCCATCTGTGATATATGTTATTATGGACGGGCCAAGTTAACAACCTGTTTATGATGACATTTATCTCAGCCAGGCCTTGTTTTTTGCCTGTCTATGATGACAATTATCATAGACTATCAATCATAGACGGACGCCATGCCCGTCTGTAATGGTTTGTTTTGTAGTAGTAGGTGAGGGAAATGTATCTTGCGTAAGATACAAACTTGACATGTAAATCAGAGTAGTGAATCGTACTATCCATCACTACTGTACGAAGTATTCTTCTCAAAGTTGTCAATTTCATTCCGAAGGCCATTCCGATTTGCCCCTCTTGGAATGGAATGCATAGGTACCATTCTGGTGTACCGTTCTAGAGTCTAATATATTAATAATAATGTACATATAAATACAAATATAACATGAAAAGAAAAAATAAATAAAAGAGAAAATATGCTATGACAAGTTGGGCCGGCTTGCTACTTGGCCCATGATCCAAGAACTAACCACTCCACACCACAACCTCACAAAGCCACCAAAGGCCACACCGCCAGCTCTAGGCCCTGTTTGTTTGGGCTGCGGCTTACTGAGAAGCAGCTGGAGCTGATAAGATGTGAGAAGCAGCTGGAGCTGGTCAGCTGGTGGAAAGTAGCCGAGCCGTTTGTTTGGGCTGTTTCTAGACGGCTGGTGAACCTGTGGCTGGTGGTAAATCTCTAAAATGTCCTTCCCTACTGAAGATCATTTTAAGTCCTGGTTAAGCATGGATTACTTGTTTTTATTTGATTTAGCACAAATGACATGTTTATAACCTATATTTTAAATAATAAATTAGATATTTTTATATTATTTAACATAAATGAGAGATTTGAGTGATAAATCATTGTAATTTTGAAATATTAAGAAGTCCAATATATATTCATACATTTAGATAATTTAAAAGTAAAAAAATAATAAGATAAGTGGGGTGGCAGCGGCAAACCCTAGCCGCCACCACCCCTGCCTCCCGAGCGCTCCCTCGGCCCATTGGGCCTTGCTGCCGCCTTCCCGTCCAACCCCGCCATCTCCGGCCATCGTCGCTAGCGGGCTCCAGCGCCGGTCGGCTCGCCATCGCCACTTCTTTGCCGCCCCATGGCCGCGCCTCCTCATCTCCCAGACGCGCCGTCCCTCCCTGCCGCCGCCGCGTGTGCCCCCCGTGGTTGGAGAGGGAGGGCGGCGGCCGGTTGGGGCCTAGGGAGGCCGACGGGGGCGAGGGAGGCCGGTGGCGTCAGATCTTTCCCCCGGCCTTGACGAGCACGCGACGGCTCGGAGGCGAGGGAGCCGAGCGGCTTGGCCGGCGAGGACGGCGGGCGGCTGCTCGGACGGCGAACGGAGGGCCGGGGGAGGGCCGTGGAGGGAGCTCCGGGGTGGGATCCGGCGGGGCTTGGGCCTAGGTGGGCGCGGACATGGTCGGGCGGCGAGATCCGGCGGCGCTCTGGTAGAGGGGCTGCTCGGGGGCGGCTCGGGCCGAGGAAGAGAGAGGGTTGGGGGTTGGGGAGAGGGGAGAGGGCGACTAGCGGCTCGGGACGGGGGTGGGGAGATTTGTGAGGGATTTTTTATTTATATAGTTAGTGGCATTTTTTTGTAAATAAGTGAAACACTGAGGGCAGTCTGATTATTAGGGGTACGGGAAGCCGGTGGGGAGTGCGGGAAGCTCCTCTGAACGTGCTTCTGGTCCATAGTGCATTTTGGAGAAGTGCTTCTCCACAAGCACTTCTCAAAAGCACCTTCTTTGTTTGGATTTGAGCTTATAAAGTCTAGAAGCTCTAGAAGCAGAAGCTAAAGTCTAAACAAACAGGGCCCTAGCCTGTGTAGATCGACATCAGGAGAAAGAAGGAAAAACAAATCAGGGAGAGGAAGAGTGGCGGCGCGGTGGACTGCGCGTCTGACATCGTGGCCTCCCTGGATTGCACCTGTCGATAGCTTCATCTTCCTAGCATCATTTGTTGCTGCCTCCGCACCATATGCATGTCGCATCTACCAAATAGCCTTCGACCTCAACCTTCCTTTCTTCCGCTGCTTCCTCTCCCTCAATTTTTGCTTGCTTTACTTCCCGGTACTGGAAGGAACGAAAAGGTTGATTCCGCACGAATGATTGGAACTGTCCGGCATGACCGAAATTGATCGGAATCAAGGCCGGTACAGGATGCAACCACAACATCTATTCAGTTTTGGCCGACGAAACGGGGCATACCGACCATTCCGACCGGAACCAGAATGGAATTGGTAACTATGATTCTCCTACTTTCTGGTTTTAATCATCCGACAGGCATGTGCATATTGCACTGTACTCTTTTCAATTTTAAAATGATGGGTTTTTTTATTTTATATAGTCTTTGACATGCAACTTTAATCATTACCTTTTAGATAAAGATGTAAGTAAAATATTATAAAAAATATATTATGAAACCGTTTTTATGATAAATCTAATGTTACATCTAACTAATCTAAATTATCTTTAATTAATTAGTAATTAAAATAAAAAATTGATTGCACACTTTTTAGAACACCCTCTATTTTAAAATGAAGATAGCACGTACTATGTTAGCTTTAGGTAAGATGAATGGTGAGGGTCAGCCCGGACATGCATGCATAATTCTGGAGTAGTCTTGGTTAATCTGCTTTGATATGTTGTAATCAAAGTTAACAGGCATACTCCTTTATTTCCTTTCGCGAGGCTCCAAGAAAAATTGGGCGTACAAGCAACTAAGAGCATAGTCGACTTCTGTATCTTACTGTAGTGAAATTATCTTCTTAATAGCGACGATCAACGACTAATCTTCACGATTTTATCGTGGTTGTATGGTCCTAAACATTGCTAATATCGAGATCGTGCAACGTAGAATCAACAAAATATACTTACAAGAAAAAATAGACACTAGTGTTTGTTTATGAGATTTAACCAAATTCTACATCTCTAAAAGTCCTTCTGCAGGTGCTCCTCTCCTTACATTAAGTAACACTATTTTTGTCGGCTTCCCCAAGACCGCCCAGCCTGACCGCCGCCTCCGTATTGATTCGGATTGGCTTGAATCTTCTCCTCAGATTACATACAACAACGCTTCATTATTATAGGAATCCGACTTAAAATGTGTTTGACTCAAACACTATTTAACACCGTCTGTTAGTTACACCATAATTCTAATTGTAATCTACTTATATATATATATATATATATATATATATATATATATATATATATATTACATACATTTTCAACACCTACTATGAAAAGAAACATGTAGTGTGGCATGGCAGACCCAGCAATAGGGCAAGGCGGGGTGGCCGGCTGAAATCCCCCTCCTACAGGCAACATCCCACCAATCCATCATCCACCGGAAATGGAGAAGAGAGCGTTACGGAGCACGACCACGAATGAGGCAGATGCAGAAGATGTACGTCCGGGGGTGGCTGGGCCAATCATGGGCCCAAGATCACGTTCTGGGGCTAGGCTATATAAACTTGGCCCAACTCTTATTCTCGACATGGTTGGCGACTTGGGGCTAGAGTCATGGCCCACAGGCTACAACTTTGCTCGTTCCATTTCGGTGAGTTTTTGGGATGGCCCAGGAAAAGAAGTCAGATTCCTCTCTAAAAGGAAGAAGACAACACAAACACATAATTGTTTAAGGGAAACTCTACACATCTACATACTAATTGGAACCATTCATTCTCCTAACATCTAACCATTCATTCTCTCACCGTTTATCTAACCGTCCACCTCCTCCTATAAAATCCCTCAACCCCAATTAGGATTTCGCCTATCCCCACACCCTATTCTCGCTGCACGCCATGGCCACCGTCGTCGTGGAGACCCGGAAGCGTTGCGCTACCGCCTTCCTCGACGAGTCGTCCACCGCGCTGCCCCACATATCCTGTTCTTGCCACACGCCATGGTCGCCGTCACCGTGGAGACCCGGAAGCGCTGCGCCGCCGCTTTCCTCGACGATTGTCCCCAGCGCCACCCCACCTCGCCAAGCGTGGCCCAAAAGCCCTGCGCCACCACCTTCCTCGATGAGTCATCCCCAACACCACCCCACATACCCCGTTCTCGCCGCATGCCATGCTCGTCTTCACCGTGGATACTCGGAAGTGTTGCGCCACCGCCTTCCTCGACGAGTCGTCCCTAGCGCTGCCCCGCCTTGGCAAGCACAGCTGCAGGCGTACTGGGAACCTAGGGACGTCCTGGCGTCCCACCTTGCACGCGCGGCGGACGACGAGTGCGCTGGTGTCTTCGTGGAGTAGATGGAAACAAATTATTGTTGTACGTGAAACAAAATACCCGAGTGAATGAAATATAAACAAATTAGTCCGAATGAACAAACATTAGTTATTGTATTTGGTTTGACAAATCTATTGCACAAGTTTGATTAAAATGTTTCCCTCTCACTAGGTATATGTTTTTACATTGCCATAACAGGAAGAGCCCATGATGCCGAAAATCTAGCGATTTGAATCGTAAATTTTCCAAAAATTCGGGATTGTGTTGCATATATTTTATTGTTGTATTGGTTTGAAAATTCTATTGTGTAAGGTTTAGTAAAATGTTTCTCTCTCACTACGCAAATGTTTCCGCGTTGCTATAACAGAAGGAGCCCATGATGCTGAAATCTAGCGAATTGAATCATAAGTTTCCCAAAAATCCGGGTTTGTGTTGTATATATTCCATTATTGTATTGGCTCCAAAATTTTGGTACGCAAGGTTTAGTAAAATGTTGCCCTCTCATTACGCAAATATTTTCGTATTGCCATAACAGAAGGATATTTTTTGAATAGAATGAATGACTATAACGGATATTTCCTATGGTCACCAAAGTTGTTTCCTATAAATTTAGCTAATCATGTTTATTGCTAATCCTACTGTCACATCTGAAGGCTACCTTCTATGCTAAAGATGGCTAATATAGATATGCCAATTTGTAGCAGATCCCTTTAAACTAGTAGAATTGCTAGTATACAGTTGTCTGATTTGGTTTTAAATTTTAATCGACTGTTATAGCCATTCAATTTTTGCTTTATGATTCGTATTGGGTCCTGAGATGAAAATGTAAGATTCTAAAAATCGACTTAAACACGTCTTATTTTCAGTCACCCTGCGTTAAACAGTCCTTTAAACTAAAGCTTCGTTGGTCATGTACAGACTAATCATGTCTGCACTAATCATCGAAATTACATAAGTCAAGTTAGCTCTGTACAGGAGATTTTGGCAGATGTGAGTGCATATATCCCTTTTCTCGTAGAAGCAATCACGTTGCTGCAAAGCTGCAATAATATGGAACGCTGGGGGATATGCATCTGAATTCAAGCACACGTACGTGAGCCCGTGACTCGTGCGTGTCTTCCCGCTTCCCGATCTGCATGCATTTCTCAAACAACGAGAGAGACGAAGAAAACGCAAGCAGCGACGAGGAAGAAAGACTGCAGGATCATCGGGACACTGGCATTGCCGCCGGCGCCATCATCGGCGTCCGCTTCGCTGCCCCCGCGCCGCCCATGGCCATACTCCCAGCCGTCCTCGTCCGGTTCCCGCAGCATCAACAGCCTAGCCAGTGGTCCCCAGCTGGCGGCCATCACCGCTCCCGACGTCTCCCTCTCCCCGGCTCCGTCGCTGCCGCTGTCAGGAGATTCGCCGGCCGGCAGCGGCAGCTCTTGCCGGCAGACCGGGCAGGAGTTGTGGAGCCGGAGCCACGGCACGATGCAGTCGGAGTGGTACGCGTGCTTGCACGGCAGCTCGCGCGCGGCCTCCCCGAGCTTGAACTCCTCCTTGCACACGGGGCACTGCGGGCCGTCCAACAGGTGCGCCGGCGAGACGTGCACCCTCGGCAGCCAGTCGATGGCCGACGCCGGCGCTGGCGGCGGCCCAGGGCGGTCGTTCTGCGTGAGCCCCTCGATGAGCGCGTTTAGGTTGGGGCCGGTGAAGAACTCCGCCGGGTCGATGGCCGGTTGATCGGCATCGGCACCGTCCGGGTCCCGCATTCCAGGCGCCGGCGGCGGGGACGGGAACCGTCGGCGAGGGAGCGGCATGTCGGTTGCGTCCTCACCGGCGTATATGACCCAGCGGCGAGGGCCCTCGTACGGGAGGAAGGGCGGCTGGAAGAACTGGTCGGTCGGCGGCGGGCCCACGGGCCCGCGCGGCACCGGCAGGTCGATCTCGTGGAGGAAGCGGCCGAAGCAGCGCGGGCAGAAGATGTCGGAGGTTGGGGACGAGACGGTGCGCAGCGCGCGCCGGCACACGTAGCACCAGTACAGGCGCCATCGCCGACGCTGCCGCGGACGGCCGCTCGCGCCGGCCGGCGTCGACATGGCAGGCGGCGGCCGGCGGAGAGCTCGCTCGCTAGTTGCAGTTGCCGCGCCGTGGCTTCCGCGACGAGCCGAGGTTGCATTCACGAGAATGAGATATGATTGAGACAGGGGTCATGTGAGATGATCATGGATTCAAGACATGGCTCGGCGGGAAGGAATGGCTTTTGGGGGGAGATGAATGAGATTCTGACTTGTGAGATAGTGTGCATGCGAAGTGATGTACGTTCCTTCCTTTGGTTTTGGTGTCTTGCGAGCTTCTCTGGTGATGCATAATTGCTGCGTGCCAGCCCGAGGCCACAATGCAAGTAAGTTTAAGCTCAAAATTCAGTAGCATTCTCACATTATAATGTTGTGATTATGTGCATGAGTCGATGTAGAGGCTGGGAGTAGTTATTGCTAAAAAGAAACTCCTTATCAATCACTGAAAACATGATAGCTTACGAGACAATGCCGTTGTAGTATTTTAAAATGGCTCATCTTTAATTCAGTTGAATAAGATTTTGTTCGAGGAGGTAAACCTATAGATACACATAAAAGAATCTCAATCCACTGTATAGTTGTGATTTAACTTTAAAAATTTTAAATTTCACTCCACTGGACAATTGTAGTTTTAACTTTAAAAACACTTGGTTTCCAAATCGAAAGAGTACCCAGAGGACATATACAAGCTTTTGCATAGAAGGCTCGAACACGTCACTATGCGTGAGATCGGGGAATGGTTCAGGTGCAAACGAACACCAATATAAGGCTATAAACACGGTTCTCTCGTTGCTACTCATGCAAGTTTGGTGAATCAAGCTCAAGATTTTCGCACCCACATACGAATATGGCAATTTTGGTGAAGCAAGATATGGTGCCCCTCTTCCGGTCCGAAGAACCCTCCTCGGATCACGCGCACCGCCGACACCAACCAACCAATCGCGACCCACCGTCCCGTTGCGCACTCCAAACAAACCAATCACTCAGCACACCACCCTACTCAACTTTCCGCTCCCTTCTTCTTCTTCGTCAAACCCACGCGAACGCGAGAGCGCAGAGCAGCAAAGCACTCCACCGAGAGGCCGGCAAGACCCTCCGAATCTCGGCGCCGATGTCGCTCTCTGACCGCTCCCGCGATGCGCTCCTCCCGAGCTTCCTCTACTCGACTGCCGCGCGGTCCTGCCTTGCCGGCGCCTCCCGCTTCCAGGCCTCGCCCCCGGCGGCTGCGGCACCGGGAGGCGCGCCCGTCGTGGCTCAGGCGCCCAACGAGAAGATCGAGATGTACTCGCCGGCGTTCTACGCCGCCTGCACGGCCGGAGGCATCGCCAGCTGCGGGCTCACCCACATGGCCGTCACGCCGCTCGACCTCGTCAAGTGCAACATGCAGGTGAGGAGGTAGATTAAGATCCGGCGCTTTTGGTTTCGGATCGGGCTGGGTTTGTTTAGATCAGGCGGCGCGTGGTCGAGCGCTAGCTGATTAGAATGGTTGAATCTGTTTCCTACCATGATCCCTTAGTTCTAGTTTCGGTCTTTAATTATAGTTTCGTGTTCCCTGTTGATGAATCTGTTGTCACTACGCAGTAGGCGTAATTCATTGAAGCATTACTCCCGTTATAGATTAACGTTCTTGTATTTTGTAGGTGCACGAGTTCTAGTTATATATTGTTTATGCGTGATCATATTTATATGTGAGACTATGTCAGCGAATTGTGCAATTTTGACCTTTCAGCCTAGACTCTTTGAGTTTTCATGCATGTTCACTTGTCTACTACATTTTCAAATCCTGGCCAATTGGCTGCATGATACCTATGAATCCATTGAATGTTTTTTTCCTAGACTAATTAGCAACTTAGCATTATGAACATGATCATCTGGTCAGTGTGAGGCCTCAAACAATGTCTGCTGTTGTATCATTTGATTATAGACAAATAGATTTGAATCATTTGATTAATAGCTACCTAATATAAATTAACTTGTTGTTGAATTGTATATACGATTTTGACATGATTGTTTTGCCAAACTGTTCCAGATTGATCCAGCAAAGTACAAGAGCATCACATCTGGGTTTGGAATACTGGCCAAGGAGCAAGGAGTTAGGGGCTTTTTCAGGGGATGGGTGCCCACCCTGCTTGGTTACAGTGCTCAGGGGGCTTGCAAGTTTGGATTCTATGAATTCTTCAAGAAGTATTACTCAGACATTGCAGGGCCAGAGTATGCTGCAAAATACAAGACCCTGATATATCTTGCTGGGTCGGCTTCTGCTGAGGTTATTGCTGATGTGGCTCTTTGCCCCTTCGAAGCTGTGAAGGTTCGTGTGCAGACACAGCCTGGATTTGCTCGTGGACTCAGTGATGGGCTCCCCAAGTTCATTAAATCTGAGGGCGCCTTGGGGTAATTAAATCTTTTTTATTTTCTTGAAATTTGAATTGATTTCTGTCTATCACCTTTCTTTCCATCATGTAACAACTAACAACATTGTTTTCTTCTTTTGTGATGTAACATTTCTTCTTCTTCAAAATTGCAGGCTTTACAAGGGTATTGTGCCTCTCTGGGGTCGTCAAATTCCTTGTAAGTAAATTTGATCTTACCAACTTATTCATTTTGAGCTTTTATTTGATTCTCGACCTGTTGTGTTGAACTTTATTATATCATTGTATGCTTCCATGATTGTCGACCTGTTGTGTTGAACTTTATTCATGTACATCACTTTCCAGCACAATTTAGTATGTGTATCCAAAGATATAGAAATGCATTGTTTTGGCTTTTCCATGCATGGGTGCTATTGTTTATCACAAGTGATATTATTCCAGGAATAAATTCTTAGAATCTGATTTCAGTGAATTTAAAACTGTTCATTGTGGTTTGACCAGCTTTTATATACATTTTTTTTAGCTTAACTCTGGCGTTCATATTATTGAATGGGAATTTTTTAACGCTTCTAATATGATGTCACCAAAACATTCCTTTCGTTTTTGCAACTGAAAGATTTTATTATATATCTCCTTTTGCCACTTCCTTTAGTTCCGTCATTTGACCACTGCTGTTGGATGTTTTGACCGGTACTTGGATACAATTTTTTGGAGATGAGAAAACGTGTTTCTTGATGGTATAGAGTTCGTAAACACTGTTTTACATAACTTTATGGGATAAACTTCTAATTTGTAGTACCGATTGTTTAACTATACCACTAATACTTTGATCTTTTGGTAGCTGTTTAGTTATATTATATTGTTTATCTGTACATACTCTTAAATATTTTCATGTGCATTCAGATACGATGATGAAGTTTGCTTCCTTTGAGACCATTGTTGAACTTATCTACAAGCATGCTGTTCCTGTCCCAAAGTCAGAGTGTAGCAAACCTTATCAATTGGGTATCAGCTTCACTGGTGGTTACATTGCTGGTGTCTTCTGTGCTATTGTTTCTCACCCGGCTGATAACTTAGTCTCTTTCCTGAACAATGCCAAGGGTGCTACAGTGGGTGATGTAAGCTTATTCTGCTTATTGCCTCACCTTGAGATGCTTTGTTGTTATTTTGCACTCTCAGTCTTGTTGATGGGCTGCTCGTTACTGTTATGTATTTCCGCAGGCTGTTAAGAACTTTGGCGTCGTGGGCCTTTTCACTCGTGGACTGCCCCTTCGTATTGTCATGATCGGTACCCTTACTGGAGCTCAGTGGGGAATTTATGATGCATTCAAAGTCATGGTTGGATTGTAAGTCTTTCTTTCTTACTTTCATTTGAATAACAATCAGTAGCCTTCAAATGAATTTTAAAAAACTGATAATTCATTGTGCAATTTTACCAGGCCAACTACTGGTGGTGTTACGCCGGCACCAGCACCTGATGCAGAGGCTGCGTTGAAAGCCGCCAGTGCCTGATTTTTCTATGAGGATAACTAGGATGGACTTCTGAAATTAGTCATTTGTCATGGGTGACAACTGTATCAGTTACATGAGTTTAACTATCCATTTGTTTAAATTTTTCAGAGAGGACGACCACATCATCTTTGAATGAGAGGAACTCGTTAAACAGGCGACAATAGATTTTTTTTGTCCAAGGGCAAGTTCAATACTTGATATACAATAAGTTTTAGGAGCGTGCAACTATGTAGGAGCACAGGTTATGCTATCACCTGTACTGCCACTTATTCATATTCCACTACCCTTCACATTTCTGAAGCTATACCCAAATTCATGCTGTCAATTTTGTGATGAACATTCATGTGTAAATGATGACAGAATTCAAGTTCTCCCTTTCAGTGATTCTGTCATGCTGCCTAGCCCCGTATGAGTTGATTGGGTTTTCCTGTTTCAATGTAATGCTGCTTCCGGGCTTCCCCTTGTATGAGTTGATTTTGCGCTCTCTGGATGTCATGCTGATTTTCCCACAGTATGTGTTGCTGGTCGCAAGCTTGTTCGTGTTGTTAACTCTTGCTTTTATGTTGACACAACTTATCTGTGCAACTCAACATTTTCTAGCTTTAGCTCCCCTGTTCTAGAAAGAACGAAAGAGAGGAGGAAGTTCTAACATTTGCGGGAGAGAACAGCTAACCTTTCTTTGTGATGGAGAAATCAATCCACTCCCTTTCATCGCCGTCTACACAAGATCGACTATTTTCTCTGCTCACAAAGCATCAGCCCGTATCACCCTGAAGCTGAAGCAGAGAAGTAGACAGTATAAATAGCCATCCACTTGGACTACGTATTAGAGGCTGACCTACCTGAACTCAGCACAACTAGCCCCACAAATGAAGTAATACACCAGTTATATCACACTAGCCTACTAGCTACTCCCTAGCAGAAGTCCATTGCTATTTGCTTCTCCATGGACCTGGACATGGCAATGGATATGATGAACCACGAACAGCTCCTGCACGCCATCTCACAACTTGATAACGCACTCACGCACCTGTCTTCTCCATCCACATCGCAATCTGCATCTCCACCACCACAGCCACCGGTTCCAGTTCCATCAAATCCACCTTCTACAATAATTCCTCCTCCGGTTACGGTGCCGGTGATGCCACCGGCCGCATTCAACCCGGAGCACACGGGCCACACGACGATGGGTCAACTGGTCGGCATCGAGGCCGCGGGCGCGGACGCGGCGCGGCCGAGGCGGCGCAACGTGCGCGTCTCGAGCGAGCCGCAGAGCGTGGCGGCGAGGCTGCGGCGGGAGCGCGTGAGCCAGCGGATGCGCGCGCTGCAGCGGCTCGTGCCCGGCGGCGCGAGGCTGGACACGGCGTCCATGCTGGACGAGGCCATCCGCTACGTCAGCTTCCTCAAGAGCCACGTCCAGGCGCTGGAGCAGGCCGCGGCCGCGGCCGCCGTGCACGGCCGAGTCGACCACGGCGTCGCTGGCGCCGCCGGAGACTTCTACTCCTACACATACTACGCTTAGACGGGAGATGCGTTTGTCGTATCATGCATTTCGTAATTAAGCGTACGTGATTCTTGTGGCAGTATGTCATAAATCTGTCATGGTGTGAGTACGTGCATGTGTTTTCCTCTTATGATCCCCCTCGCATGTAGCGTATACAAATTCATATGTACATTTAACTAGTAGTGTACTGCATTTGATTGCGCGCGGACGCATCGGGATGTGCAAAGTTCGCATTCATGTGACAGATCGCTTTATAAGTTGAAACAATATATCCATAATTGCAGTTAAATTACCTTTTGCAATTTCCATTAACCAGTCTACTAGTATGTATAGTGCTGCATATATATGTGGTTAGACTTGGGATCTTAGTACATCTTAGCATAGGATACTCTCCAGAAATATATGGATGGAGAATACCCCTAGCCACCAAAGTTCAATTTGATGCACAGTTTACCGTGCAAATAAACCTGTACGTTCTTGTCCATCTCTGTCCGAGTTTGAAGTCGGTGCAGTGTGCAATGTACAGAGCTAATCATACATTTGCCAGGGGAGCCCGCAAACCATGTGATGTGATGATATGCTGATGATGAGCCGATGGTCCACGTACTGGGCCTCCTTGTGCCATGGATTGACACGTAGCGAGTCGGGTAACCATGGAATTCTCGCAACCTCATCATGCAGCTCGTCACTGTTGAACAAGCAACAATATTCCTCTATGTACCCTCGTGGCCTTGACGTGAGCACCCATGGGTGATAGCACTGGATATATTAACTGACGTCTTGTTTAAAGGGCATTCTTCTGCAATAGTAGTGACGAAGCTTAGACTGGGCCCTGGCTCCTTGATGCTTTGCTAAACTCAATAAAATTACAGCGGGATATAGTAATTATGTCATTTCTTATGTGTTTATTTTACAATCCTCTTGAAGCCGGTCCTTCTGTACAATTCGCATCAAGCTCCACCACTGTGCGGTCCTACTAGAAACTTGTTCACGATTTCTTACCAAAAGCTCGACGGCTGAGAGGGCGGCTGGGAGCGATGGCATGGCAGAGGAGAGAGTTAATACATAGAGAAAGAAGGAGCGAATAGGAGAATTCGACGGCATGGCTACATGTTAGAAAGGTGGACACGGACAAGGGAGAGTACCAAGAAATGACCGATGTCATATTATTGTGCATGCCCTGACTAGTGGACATAAGGTATGTGTTTTGACCGTGATCAGACCGCTTCGAAACCCCATCCGTGTGTCTTTACGTGTTTCATCCGCTGGATACTATAGGGTATACTGGGAGACGTCGTAGTTGGTTGATCATGTGAGGCACAAGAGAGGGCAGGGTTCCATTAGAATTGATCCTAGTTATAAGAAAAATCAGAGCAAAAAATCTTATAAAACTCATTTTCAAAGAAAAATCAGACGAAAATCATAACTCAATATACACACTAGCTAGCTAAATTAGGACTGAAACACCGCTAGATAACATGAACACGCTAGCAAAGCCATCCAAACTCGCACACAGAAATGAGGCCCCTAGACCCTTGAAGCTGCATGATGCATCATCATCATCATCACCCACCACACCATGACCTAACGACTCCGACTTCGACGCAGTAAGCCACAAGGGAATAGGACCCTGCCGTCCCGCCAAACCAACGTGGGGAGAGAAGCCAGATCTGGAAGGGAGCAGGTTCGGGCCTCGGCCGAGGGGAAGACGACAGCCACGCGATAACTCGACCTAGCGCCGCCGCATGCACTACTGCAGAGAGGCTCAACATAAACGGGTCAAAACTTTCATCGTGACGGTTACTCGATCCATCTGTGTGTAACTGATCTATGATGACTATGCCAGTGATGACTTCACATCAAAGACGGGTGGGAAGCACCAACCATCTATGATGACATGAGTCATCACAGACAGTTGACAATCTTCACCCATCTATGGTGTTATTTTTCAAGAGGTAGAATTTTCCTGCATGCCCTAGAAAATGACATATTCATATACAATATAGATATATCATTCACACAATAATTGTATCACAGTTCACACATGTTTGATCAATACAGCACCACATGCATCATAGAAATAAACTGAAATTACATATATTTGGAAGCAATTGTTTGATCAATACACTTAGAAAAAAGTTTGAACAAATGCCAAGTAATTAAATGAACTAATGTTCGAACAAGTGTAAGCTAAATTATTATCCTACACCTCCACCATACTGCTCGTCCTAGGGGTTTATGATCTGGGTATTGATGAAGAAAGCAAAAATCCCTCGAATGCACTTTAGTTCATCTTCATCTAGATGACCCTTGGTGTCATTGGCCATCCCCGTCGCTAATAAAGATCGATTAAAATCATGCATACAGATACAAATTGACAAGTATGAATGCATTATTGAAGGACAAACCTTCAATTCTGCCTTTCGGCTAATGACATCTGTGATCATCTTCATGTGGTAGCAAACATAGAATCCACCTGTGTTGGTTGCTTTTACTTGCTGTTTGCACTGAAAGAAAAAAAATTCTTAGTTTGAGAGGAATTAATGACACCAAAATATGCTATATTAACATAGTAATGGAGATACCAGAAGGTTAAGTTTGTGCTACAACTTGGATCCTTTGGCTCTGTTCCCTCTTTTAGCAACATACTCGATGAACGCCTTATCAAATATGTCTCAGATAGGCTTGAAGTCGCGAGTAACACTTTGTGAGAAATCGCGGTATAACACCTTGTTCCATTTTGGTATAAGGACTAGCAAATCCAATGAAAGCTATATAAATATATCGTCATGGTCATTAAACATATTGTTTTCTTGCAAAGTTTTGAAATAACCATTTAAGTATGGCAAATAGTGCAACAATTATCCCTCTTTGTAGGAAAAGATGATATATTACTTATCCTTTAGAGCCACCAACTCTTGTGTGGCGTGTTCTAGAGTAATTGGCTCATTGTTGGTGATGGCTCTCTGTGTGACCCTAGCTGGGTTAAGAAAACCGACCAATTCTTTCTCTAGCCTGACTTCACTATACATGTGTCTATACAAAATGAAGGAGGATATTATATATTCTCATACACACACACACACACACATATATATATATATATGTATTAAGAATGTATCATGAATGATTGAGTAGGATTACAATGTCCAGCATCTCAAAAGGTTTGTTTTGAGGGCGTGGAGGGTGAAGAGCTCAAACAAGTCCTAGAAGTATATATAGAAGTAGCTACCAAGGTCTTGGTAGAATAATTGCTTCTCCTTGAATTTGACAGAGATATATTTTGGCCTTTCTCTTTGTTTTGGCTGAAGATTACTGGTCTGTTGCATGTAGCACTCATGCAATCTCCGACAAGCTGTTGACAAGGTTTCTATTTCATCTGCCAAGAAGCATGGTTCTCCTTATTGAATTGGCGAGCCAACGACATAAATGGGAGATCATTAATATTTGTTGGGAACCCGGGAGATGGTGGCTTGGCACTTTTGCTGCTCTTGCCGCTCTTAGCACTACTCTTGCTACTCTTGTCGCATTTTGTTTTCTTGCTAGCATAGGTGTGCTTCATCGGAGAAGGCTTATCACACATTACTAGCTCAATTGTAGTTAGCTCGGGAGCGACCAAGGTGTCAGCAGCCTTCTTTGGTTGACTAATGTCTCTATCGTCCTTGCCTCAGGTAGGGCCAAGGTGTCAAACTGCTGCGCTACCGCTACTAGCTCCGTCGGGCTTGTATTTTTCTCCAGTGGACCCACCGGCTGTGGCTGTGACGTGGCTTGCGATATAGACTGATCGACTAGTACAATGTCCCTCTTTGGACACTGGATGAATGAGCCAATTGCCTCTTGTGGGATCGTGATCTCATCATCTGGGAGCAGGGGTATTGGGAGGGCCCTGAAACCGTCAATCACGTCGTCCACATGTACCTTTGCAAAGTTAGGCGCTATGGGGTGACATTACACCAAAGATCTCAGCACAGTTGGATACACTATCCTAAAAACAGCATCGAGGGGAATATCATCAACTACCCTCATCAAAAGCTTGCATCGAGTCGCGTCCTACAAAATGATATAGTAATTAGCTAAGGCATCCTACAAGTTTTACTTACGAAGCATTGTAGATCCAGTTTATATCTTACCAAGCTCCGGTTGCAAGCAAATGTTTCTCTTTTTGCGGTAGTACCGTCGCATGGGCAGCTACTCCGACGATTTCTGAGGCTCGACGTAGCAGTACAAAGGGCAGTTGTGCTCTAAAATCATCCTTAACTTGCGTGACCTGCCTTGCTTCCTCCACTCTCACCTTCTCGGAAATGAATGCTTGGTCTGCCTAAGTTTGAATCTGACTCCTCTTGGTTCTCTTCCTCCTCTCGGTACAGCTCCTCGTCCTCGGGGAATCCCGCACTCTAGGGAATGTCACCTCCTATGTCTCGTGTGTGACCTGAGTGCTTCACGTTTCCCAAGACGGTGATGAGCAGGTCTTGGGTTCTAAACGTCCGCATCTCATCACTTTACGAGCATTCAACACCCATCTATATCAACAAATAAGCCCCAACTACAGGAAGTGCGATGTTTTACCATGCGTTGGGTGACCTTCTCATTTATGGGGGTTTGGAAATCTGAGGGTACGTGTTGCTGGGTCTAACTTGACATGAGCTTTTATCTAGGATTTGGCACGTTCAGATATAACATCGAAAAATGACAGGGGTGCATTCGTCATTTTTCTAAAATTGGGGCTACCAATGGCATAGAGCCAACTTCATCTCTCGACAATGGTACCGGAGCACCTTCGATGGATTAGACAATTAAAGCGCAATTGCACACTTTCGTAGCGGTAAATATGCAATTTTCCTTATTTTTAAAACTCTTATCTTATCTTATAGTATCTCCCAGGAGATTAGACCAACCTTGGATCGCGTACGGTCACACATACCGACCCATGCCATAACCAAATCTTTTAACTACGTGCGTAACACATCCGGAACAGCGCGGTCTGTATATACTCAGGAGGCTGTACTATGTTGTTGCTATCCACGTTAGCACATAAACATGATTTTGTTACATCTTTTTTTCTTTTGTAAGTACAGTTCTTTACCCTCCCAAGCAGAAGTTACATGCTTCCGTTGCCAGGGTCGGCATTCTGGGAACACAAGTTAACATGCGACTTTTCACAATTATCCTTCCCTCGTACGTACGTATGTTTACTTGACCTAGCAGGCTAGCACATAACGAAGATCACAATAACCTTAGGCACTCAAAAGCTTACATGATTTAAGGATTTGCTTGTACGTGAGGTACAACGCTGGTTTGTCCAACACAATGTCAGAGTATCTGTGGACTGATCCTGACCTGACCACGATGCATCCCTCCTAGACCAAGGTACATACGATGGAATGCACACATAATTGCATCAAAGAGGCCATCGTTTTCTCTCTCTACTGTACCGGGAGTCTTAAAGCTGGCTTGTGGCATTTCGTCCAGCATTTGCATGACCATGTCCTTTGTGCCTTTTCTTTTCCCTTTTCCTCGCCATGAAATATTATTGCTAGTAGGCACCCCTTTTGTATAGTGTGTAATACGTAGGAATTCTTTTAGTTTCTCTCTGGTGTAGTACAAATATGAAGACTGCTCATGGGGTTGACATCATTTGTACGAAGAGTCTTCCGGCCGGAGACAAGCAGTCAACCACCACCTTTGCACGATTCGTAGCTCGTGGGCTTCTGCATGCTCCAATTACCCTAGTGATTCTGAGAGAACCGCGTGCTACAAGATGTCTTACGGATGGGTGTCGTTGCGCCGATGCATGCACCGGCAGGAGTGGCGCCGCCTGGCCGGCCAGATAGGCACGCAGAACGCGGCAGATCTGTCGCCGTCCTGAGTCGTTCGCTGCGCCGCGCGGCGGCATGTCGGGTAATTCGGCGGCTGTTCACGGTTAACCCACTGGGCCACGCGGGCCGAAGGGCGTCTTCATTTTGTGCTCCTCGTACATGCAGATCGAAGAGTAGATTTTGCAGATCATCTCATGAGCAAATAGCATGTCCGTTTGGACTTTGGAGTAACCGAGGTGCTTGGATCGACGGCTAATTTACCTATACCTACATTAGTTTATGTTACACTTTTATTAGGCAGGTGTTAGAATTGTTGCTACGTACATTCGCGGTTCAACACGCTCCATGCATGTAATTCATGCATCATAGACTCAAGTTATTTTTAAAAATTAAATTCGCTATAGTTGTGGCGATTAGCGACTAGTTTGTTAAGTTTCACTAGAAAACTGTTTGCTAAGAATAGTTTATTTACGGATGCCTCCCACTTCTCCTCTTCCTTCTCCCTCCCTCCGAAGATGATTAGGAGTATTTTCTCTCCTTCCCCCGGTCGCCTGGCCGGTAGAAGAATCGGCACGCAAGCACCCATTTCGCCCAATCCACAAGCCATTAACTCCACAGATCTGGTCAAACAAGCCACGAATTAACCGATGCTACTCTCGACCGGTGAAGGAATCTGAGCGAGATGTACGTTAACTAATCGGTCGAGTGGCCTTCCTTTTTCTTTTCTTTTCTTTTGCCTCCGCCCATAGTATTATCCCCAGTGATTTTTGCGAAAGTGATATCTTTGATTCGATCCGAAATTTGGCTAGCTCGTGCTTTCTAGTCGTATTGTTGAGCTCCAAATCTTCCACTGAAAAAGGCTTCACAGAATGTAAACATACGGCCTAATCGATTAATTAAACTACAAGTCCCTCTGCTTGATTACTTGTAGTCCAACAGGCAATCTCGCACTAGCGTGCGCATATACGATGAACTGGTTCGTGTGCATTTACTAGCACTATATATCAGTGTGTATCAAACACTAGTGCTTCCATCCAAGTTATATTATCTCAGGCTCATCCTGAGCACACCAAGTAGAGTATTATCTGCTCCTGAGGTGATGCGTGTGGTCTGGGCAAAAATTATGCCTGCCCAACAAAGAAGCAATGGTGGCTCCATCTTGTTATGCTAGCTGTTAGCATTTCTTTTAGAATTGTTAGCCGTTCTTTGCTTCTCAGAATTATGTCTCTGTATCTGTTTACAAGATGTTCCATCTAATAGGATGTTTCTTGTTTATTCAGAGTTATGTTGGGCTACATTTTATCAAGTGTTCTTGAGTAGTACATGTTTGCTGCTATCATGTCAGACGTTGATCTGTTTCAATCTGTACAAAAATATATGAATCTAATGTGTAGCTGAAGAGAAATTTGCTCATATCTGCATACCTAGCTGTAGTATGGTATTATGGCTTTCCCTGGGATGTCGGTATTTTATCCTTTTCTCTCTCATTTTTGTTTAATTAGCCGCATGATATGGCCTCACAACATATATGATTTTTGTGTAGATCGCCGTCTTTCAGGGTAGAGAGGGAGAAGACGAACCACCTCCATCCTGGGATCTAGTAGGCTTTCCCTGGGATGTCAGTATTTTGTCCTTTTCTCTCTCATTTTTGTTTAATTACCAGCATGATATGGCCTCACAACATATATGATTTTTGTGTAGATCGTTGTCTTTCAGGGTAGAGAGGGAGAAGACGAACCACCTCCATCCTGGGATCTAGTCACAACGCCTGATCACCATCGTGCCGGAGAGCAGCGCCAACATCGACAACGCCAAGGCCAAAATCGAGGTTTAATGCATCTTCCCTTCACGTGCTAATTTAATTTTTGGGTACTTTCCTTGAAAGTGGTTTAGCTAGAATCAGTCTGCTCTACTCTGAAGGCATCTTATTTTTTCTTCAGGGGCCACTCTTGCCTTAACAACAATTGCTTATGCATAATCATTGTTGTTGGTTTTTTTCTTTCTGAGCTGTCGTTATATATTTTGATTACTAACTTCATATTTTCATTTAGTGGCAAAATGAATTCGAGAATCATGGATCGAATTAGGAGGGAGGAAGAGGATGATGATATGATGCTCATTATCTTTCCTGTGTTACATCTCTTGGGTACTAGTGTAGAAAGGAGAAAAAGGCAAAGGAGAAAAAGCCTCGACATACAATGGTACTACCTAGCAGTGAACATCTTAGGGAAATACTCGAAGGACACATGATGGATTACCGTGTAGCATTTTGTATGAAACTTGAGATTTTTAAGTCATTGGCAAGTTATCTTAGATGAGAACAGTTGTTACGTGATACAAGATTGAGTGTTAAGGAGAAACTAGGATGCATTTTTTACATGCTTTCTCATAATGCATCATTTGAAGAACTGCAACTCCATTTCAAGCACAGTGGAGAAACATTACATCGACATATCAAAGTAATTTTCAACATAATCCCCACTCTCACCTATAGATTTCTGAAGTTTCCGAATATTGATCAAACACATTCAAAAATTAGTTCAGATCCTCGCTTCTTTCCGTACTTCAAGGTGCCTACTTTGCCTTTAGTGCATACATTAGTACTGAATTTTTTAACATTCAAAAAATTATATGTTTGTTTTTTGCTTGCAGAACTATATAGGTGCTATCGATGATATAGTCACATTATAATAATTATATTAGGAGAGAAAGCTGCACCGTATAGGAATAGAAAGGGTACACTAAACCAGAATATCATATAAATTAGAAAATTGACTCGAGTAGGTTCACTTGTATTTGTTCGAAAATTCTGAGTTGTTCTTATGTTTGAATATGAAAATTCTAATCAATCACTACGACAAATCTTGCAATTCAAATATAATCCAAGCAATGTTTATAGTTGAGAGGATTGAGTTGTGGGAGGGATTCAACCCCAAGGGGATTTGGTGGAATGAGGGGGATCAACCCAATCCACTATGGGATTAGTTCCCCTAAGGGATTGGTTCCCCAGGAACCAAACAAGACCTGAGGGTGGGAATTTGGTTTTTTTTTAATCTTTCCGATTCGGTTTCTCCAGTTTTTTATGATTTTGGTTTCCAAAAAATGACAATCGAACTAACCTATAAATTATGAAGAACTAGAGTTCCGGTTCGGTTTTTCAGTTAGACCAAGGAAAACCGAACAAAGGAGGGGTAGAGGGAAAGCTATCGCCCATC
This sequence comes from Stipa capillata, assembly GCA_019208055.1. Taxonomy (NCBI): domain Eukaryota; kingdom Viridiplantae; phylum Streptophyta; class Magnoliopsida; order Poales; family Poaceae; genus Stipa; species Stipa capillata. Next base: position 525,876 of record JAGXJF010001930.1, on the reverse strand, counting down.
GGCATTGGGACGTTAGGAGCACGATCAGGCACGAAGCTGGAGACCTGGGCGAGCAACACGGAGGTTGGACTACAGGAGACTTAGGGTTGGGGACGGCCTAAGAGGTCCTGGGCAATGGGCAACAGTGGTTGGAAGGGGTCCTAGGCAACAATGACGGTGGCCAGAGGAGGGCCTAGGAGAGGCTGAGGCAAAGAAGAGAGCGTCGAGCATCGTTGGGAAGAGGAAGCATCGAGGAGATGCTGCCAGCCGCTGAGAATAGGTGCCCTGGTGCCGCCTGCCGCCATCAGGATCGGATGGTGACGAGGGGAGCCCATCCGGGTAGGCCCAACACAACGAGTCGGCCCAACAGGCTTAGGCAAGCCCACTCGGATGAAGGCCCAAGAAAGGCCTGCAACAGTACAACGTCCGGGTGCCATTAAGACAGGCGTTACGACTCATCAAGACATACGTTTCAACCGGCATCAAGACAAAGTGTAAATGTCTCAGTTAATTAGGACAATTATTGTAGCTCAGCCGAGTGACCGAGTCGGCTAATGTACAGGCCTATATAAGGCCGAGCCCCCCACGCAGATGGGGGCTAGGCTCTACATTCTCTGATCTCTAGACACTTAGACTCTCTGAGCTTCTTCTCCAACCTCTTGTACTCCCTTCTTCACGTAAGAATCTTAATACAAACAGCAGGAGTAGGGTATTACCTCCGCCATTGGAGGGCCTGAACCTGGGTAAAATTCTTGTGTGCACTGCCTAGATCTTCCTTACACGCTTTCCCAAAAATCCTACTACAAATGGATATTGCCGCGAATTCCCCGCGACAGATGAGGAAGAGAGTTAGGGATAGATGAGAACGCGGTGCTAACTAGGGCTAGGGTTGGATTGAGGTGTGGGATGGAAGTAAGCAATTGGTTAGGTTGCATTGGGTGGGCTAATGTGCTTGTGTGAGTGTCACTTGGGCTATTGGGATTGGCATTGGTTATGAGTACATCAGTTATTTCGGTTAACCTGACCTACCAACTGATTTGATCGAAATAATTTTGATTCTTTTACTTTTAATAACTGAACTAGCATGGTGGCACGACGTAATTGCGCGGGAAATATTTTTAATTATCTTTATTTTTTTGACCTGTACGCGTGATATTAGATCAGCACGGGAAATAAAATTTCAGGTCGTAAGCCGGCCCGCTAGTTGTTATACTAAGTTGTCTATTAAGGTATAATTATGATGATCTATCGGATGTGATTAGGTACAGTTATGATGATCTATTGATTGGGATCTGTTTAGGTATAATTGTGATGATCTATTGGTTGTGATTTGTTTAGGTGCAGCTATGATGATCTATCGGTTGTGATCTGTTTAGGTACAGTTATAAAGATCTATCGGTTGTGATCTGTTTAGGTACAGTTATAAATATCTATCGACTGTGATCCGTTTAAGTACAGTTATGAAGATTTATCGACTGTGATTTGTTTATATAAATTATGAAGATTTATCGGTTGTGGTCCACTAATAATAAAAGGATCCATATCCACTAGATTAATAGTCGAATGTTTTGCGTTTTTGTGAGAATTTCTAACATCTTTCTATTTTTTATTTTAATATGCTTTTAGTATATAATAAATAAAATAATAATGTATCCTATTATATATATATATATATAATAGAATAGATAGATTGCACACCGAAAACCGAATCAATACTTTATTCATTTTTCCGGTTCTGTTTAAATGGAATTTTCGATTTGTCGGTTTTTTTGCCGCCCCGAGTTCCACCTACACCGGTGTGCCAACATGGGACTCTTCTGGCTAGACGACCTCAGCAGTCAACAGCATGACGCAGCGTAGCAGCCATCTTCTCATGAGTGGTCATGGATACGAGTGCCACCGCTCACTTGCCTCAAATTCTGTCAACAGATCCTGTGTTCCTGTGTTTCTCATTTATGGCTTCATAGAACTTCTCAGGAAGCTTTATATGCTGCATCCTATCTTCTCGATTGTCTTCCTACCATTAAATTTCTCAACTCCCTCTCATCAAAACTCCACCGTCCATACTCGCACCTCCGTGTTCTCGGCTATCTTCTGTGACCCGATACTGCTGCCACCTTGCCGCATAAACTCTGACCTTGTTCTCTTTCATGCGTTGTTCTTGGATATATCGCAACCATAAAGTACTAGCAGTACTGGTAACAAAGTTGTTATCACTCTCATCTGGCCTTGGTGCCATCGGTCGTAGCCTAGCCTCGACAAGAAATCATTGGTCGCATTGGAAGCCCAGTCTTCTTCTTAGACACAACTGACAAACACGGCACTTGGAAAGCCCAGAAGACATCGTCAAACACACTACCTCAGCATCTCATACCAGGCCGGCCAGGATGGCTGCATGCATTCGTCGCGTTCAGAGCCGGGTCTTCTCTTAAGACAACACACTTAAACACATTTTTGCACTTGCAAACCAAAAGCCATCGATCGCTGAACACACATTAGTGATCTCACTATCGCATACCTGTCCGGCCAGGATGGCTTGCCGAGAAGCACCAGACGGCCGGGGAAACGCCGACGACATGATCGGCGTCGCCGCTAAGGCGCATTTCGTGTTCGTCCCGTTGATGTACCAGGGGCACATCATCCCGACGGTGGACACCGCGCTGCTGCTGGCCACCCACGGCGCGCTCGCCAGCGTCGTCGCGACGCCGTCCAACGCCGGGCGCATCCGTCCGATGATCGACTCGGCACGGCGGTCCGGCCTGCCAATCCGGCTCGTGGAGCTCCCGCTCGACTGCGCCGCGGAGGGGCTGCCCCACGGAGCTGACAACGTCGACAACATCCCACCAGGTCTGGAGGCCAACTACTTCCGCGCCCTGGCCCTCCTCGCGGCGCCGCTCGAGCGCCACCTCCGCGCGCACGCGCCGTACCCGACGTGCATCGTGTCGGACTTCTGCCACCCGTGGACCGTGGAGGTCGCCGCCAACCTCAAGGTCCCGCGGCTCAGCTTCTTCAGCATGTGCGCCTTCTGCCTCCTGTGCCAGCACAACGTCGAGAGGTACAACTCCTATGACGGCGTGGACGACGACAACGAGCTGGTCGTCGTGCCAGGCCTGGAGAAGAGAATCGAGGTGACGAGAGCCCAAGCCCCTGGATTCTTCCGGGCCATCGGGTTTGAGGAGTTAGCTGACGACGTCGAGCGTGCGCAAGCCGAGGCCGACGGCACTGTCATGAACTCCTTCCTGGAGATGGAGCCGGAGTACGTCGCCGGCTATGCGGCCGCCAGGAAGATGAAGGTGTGGACTGTCGGGCCCGTGTCGCTCTACCACCAGCACACCGCAACGTTGGCAGCTAGAGGGAACACCACTGCCATTGACGCCGACGAGTGCCTCCGGTGGCTCGAGGGCAAGGAGCCCAATTCCGTCCTCTACGTCAGCTTCGGGAGCATCGTCCACGCGGATCCACAGCAGGTCGTGGAGCTCGGACTCGGGCTAGAGGCGTCGGGGCACCCGTTCATCTGGGTTCTCAAGAACGCCGACCAGTACGAGGAGGCGGTACGCGAGTTCCTGCAGGATCTCGAGGCGCGCACAGCGGGGCGCAGCCTGCTGATCAGGGGGTGGGCACCCCAGGTGCTGATCCTGTCCCACGCGGCGGTGGGCGGCTTCGTGACGCACTGCGGGTGGAACTCGACGATGGAGGCGATCACGGCCGGGCTGCCGGTGGTGACTTGGCCGCACTTCTCGGACCAGTTCTTGAACGAGAAGCTGGCCGTGGAGGTGCTGGGGATCGGCGTGAGCGTCGGGGTCAAGGAGCCGTTGCTGTGGCAGCTGGAGAAGAAAGAGATCGTGGTGGGGAGGGAGGTTGTGGAGAAGGCTGCCAGGAGCATTATGGACGGAGGAGACGAGGGGGAGGAGAGGAGGAGGAAGGCACGGGCGTTAGCCGTAAAGGCAAGGGCGGCCGTGCAAGAGGGCGGGTCGTCGCATGCCAACCTGCTGGATTTGATCAAGCATTTCGAGGTGGACGCGGGAGGTCGCACGACCGCATGAGCATCGCGCGTGGAATGTGGGAGCGCGCCAACGGTTTTTCTGAACAAAATGCACTTCAGAAGAGTTTTCCTTTTCTTCTATAGATATTCTTGAGCAGCAGGAACCCGGCGTGAATACAATCTTGTTGGTAGTTATCATTGGTAAATTATACGTTAAAACTATATCCAATATATGCCACCGCCCTGTAGGTAAAAATCCCTACAGTATGCTAGAACCACTAATACATATTACATATGGATTGAACTAAGCGACCGTGTCTAAGTTAAGAGTTAGCATGCGCCGTTCTGACAGTATGTCAGTGCAGCATGCATCTAACAACTTCCTCCTTATTTATTATACTTATCAAAATGATTAAAAAAAAGAGCCACTATGTTCGTCTACAAAGACTACAATATCTGCAACATTGATCGTTGATCGTGGTGCCGTTACCATCGATGAGATGGACGTACGATAAAGACAATAAGACGAGCATGTGTGGAAGTAGAGGTATAAAATTACACTAATCAAATAATGCAACTACAATATGATCAGTGATAAGGTAGGTGGACAAAGATAGTAAAAGGTTTAGGTAAGAGCCACCAATGTTTAGATTTAATTTTTGGTGGAAAACTCTAAACAAATTTATTGTTGAAAAGATCGGCACTTAGGGATGAGGAGGCGTGAAAGAGGGAAGGCTAGAGATTGGTATGGAAGTCTAGGGTTTTGCATGGCATGTTGTGGACCTTGATGTGTTGGTTCACTATCACACAATAATATCTTCACCATGCTACTTAATTGTCTATCAACACTAAAGAATGGAAGAGAAACACAAGAGAGAAAGAGTACTTTCATCTAAATAAAATTGTTTATGGACACTAAAGAATAGAAGAGAAACCCATATGATCAAATAAAATTTACTATTAAAAAGTACTTTCAACTAAAGTAAATGCTTGCAGTCTAATTTATATAATGAAAAGATTTATACCAAACTATATCATACTTTCTCAAGATGTAATTTTGGCCGCAATTTTCCTTTGTTGAATGACATATCAAAGTTAACGTACCTGGCAAATAAAATCAAATGATAGTTAGGGATGGATCACAAATAACTACAGAAAAAATAATACAAAAGATGACAACATGTAGTAAATCTAGCTACGCAAATGCACGGACCACTTGAGTAGTTTCTGCTATTTTCTTCAAATAAAGCAACTAAGCAAGCAAGCACCACAACATAACTGGGCATGTTGACTAGTCTAGAAAAAATGGTATCAGCAAAGATTCTCAAATTTTAAAATTTTAAAATGTTGTATTGTTCAAACTATTTGTTCAATTTGTGATCAATTTCACCTTTGTATTCGTTGTGATGAGGGCTTCGAAACTAGATCCCGCTTAAGTATGTTTCAACTATCTTTCTTTGAACATTAGCAGTTATCAAGTTTTAATATAATGGTTCTAAATTTTTAGTAAATGATTATCATATAATAATTGATGTATTATCAGACTATTGGTGCACTATTTTGTAGGCTCTAGAGGGAGTGGTAAAATATTATCAGGATGTAATTGATTGGTTACCATATCACTGATGCTTTGTTATTTTGTGGTGAACCCGTTCGAGAAAACAATACCCCCAGGGTGGGTGCAAGGTTAACTATCTGATAACATACTGACTATACCCGTCACTAATAATATGATAACTTGTCCATTACTGCTAGATAACTATTAATGTCAAAAGAAAAGTATTGATTGGAGATCAATTTTAAAGTCTTTTTTACAAAGAACATAAGGATGAAAACTGATCGTGAAACGGATCAATGGTTTGAGAAATAAATTATTTTTACAATTCAGATTTAGTACTAAATGCTGTTGATGTCGGCGATTTCGTCTCTTGGCTGTCAAAGGGGTAGGCATATGGTGAAAGAATCGATGTAGTCCACATCCACAAAAATTCACCCTCAATACCTTACCAGCTGACAAACCAGAATGTGGCACACCATAAAACAGCGATGGACACGTTCACGGAATAGATTTTCCGATTTCATATTTTTTTTCCTAAGTTTTGAGTTGAGCTTTTACAAGATGCTCTATCGTCTCATGTCACGAGTCACTGACTCATCTAACAAAATTTTGTTAGAATTAAACTGATCTATACAATGTTTTGATGTTGGTTACACGGAAGACACCCATTAGAAAATATTTACATGGTATGAAAATATCCCTTTATACTCGGTGAGATATACTATCCCTAGATTCAACGTCAATTTGTGCTTTGAGATTTATATATTTTTATCATATTCAATGTAGCACACACTCATTTCACACCTTAGTAAAGTCAAATTGATGGTACCACCGTGTCTAAAACATGGTCAATGTGGTCTAGATTTGATTATCACTTAATTACTAGTTTATTTTTAGTACTTAGCATGCATAGAAATTGATTAGTAGAAACTAAATCTGAATTGATTCATCATGTACGAAGAGTATAGTGCTGCATAATGTATACATAAAATATGTGAATCTCAAAACACAAACTGACGGTGGATAGAGGGTGGTATAGCCCACGAGTTGTAGAAAACCCAGAGTCTTATGCAACACTAGTAATCGTGCAAGTACAATACATGCTTTTACTAATATACAAAAATATTAAACCCAAGATATAGAAACTCTTAAACGCATCATAAAGTTCACGTCAAGGGAAAATGAACATGATGCATTGCCACAGTGAGTAAGAATTATCGTAGAAAGTTTGCATTGCCCAGGGTCAACCTCGTTGAAGCACAGTTCCATTATGAGTTAGGCATAGTATCAGTGGTGCCACCTCATCTTCACAGTCATCTCCTCAGCTGAGATCATGTTAATCGAGATCATGCTAATCATATTGACTGGCTTCTTTCTTCCGTCCAATTGAAAACTTCTAATATGCTAGCCCTCCATCTTGCTTACATGTATTTCAAGGATACAAAACTCTTGCAAGCTCTAAGCCCACTTCAGTGTGCATACTATCAAATGACATCAACCATTTTGATGTTTCTCTTTTACATCGGTTATTATTCCATTATCATCATTTTGCACTACGAAGAATTATTAAGAATTATTATGTGAAGCTATAGGTAAGTACAAAATCACCATATTTAGCTAGTAAACAAATAATCAGTTAGAATTGACGCAAATATAAACACATACATAATTACTCCTAACTGGACCTCATATTCTGCCAAAATATCTCCACTGACTACAATACCATATTACCACGCAGATGAGCAACTATAGTTTTAATAAAAGAATCTGAAATTCAGAAAAAGGATAGAATAAGTCGTAAAGAGAGCAGATGCCTTAAATTGACACTACGTGACAACGACATGCCACTGAGGCAGCGGTGCCGCTGGGGCTATTCACACCTTGAATATAGAGTTGTCCATCATAGGGGGAACCACAGAAGCCGTGGTCCATGGATATGGACTATACCTATGCGATGCATGGTATAAGAAAACCACAAAATAGAACACTAAATCTTAAGACTTCATAAACATTGCAGAGTTACTACAAGAATGTTTTTGTTTACTTTTGCAGCTGCAATAATATAAAGAACCGCATAAAGCAGTTCCTTGTTGGCATGGAGTACATACAGGTAGTGACAATTAAGCATTAGAACAACAGCCAAATCAGCCACATTAGTTTTCAAATTACCATCGAATATGCGATTAAACATCAGAGGGAATAAGCATTGCTCCTTCATCTATTTTTCAGTAGAAGACAAGAAAGCACCTTTGCAATCGTAGTCTAGCTTCCTAATTTCAGATAATCCAGCGGTAGCTATTGGGCATCATTCAAAGACTCCTCCAAGATTGAAATTTCAGACTCGGTTAACTTGCACTGTTTCAGTTGAATCATGTGTAACCCAAATTCCGTTGTCAGAATCAAGGCACGGTGTTATCTTTTTATGCTGACTACATTTGAGATGCTGAAGGCCCGTCATTTAGGGGCCGGACAAAGAAAGACAAGGGAAAACATTTTATACTCCAAGAAAATTTATGAATGTACCAGTAACTGTGATCAATTGCAATCTCAAGAGGAAGCTGAGCGAAGTTATCAACCTTGAGTTCAATTTAGGATTGGAATATCCATTTGCCAAAAAAAGAAGAAGGGAAAGTTCAGCTACAATTTCAAGAACCATGAATACTATTCACTATCCAGCTAGAGCACCGATAAAAGCACTATTACTAAATTGATGCAACAATGATCTGCAAGCATGCCCTGACATGTATAAGAAACCATCGCTAGATAGTGTGTGCAAACGCTTGGAACAATTTTTTCATATTTCTTTTTAGATAACGGAAGCTTTATTGAAATTCAAATGATATATTGAGTCGATACAGTTTAAGGAGATCAGCCCCTGGCTTCTGCATAAAAATGCACACAGCCCAAAAGAGAAAACTAACAAGAGATCAACTTGACGTAAATAAAAGGATCAAAAACATCACGCAGACCTAAGACGAAAACTAGACCGCCATCCATGTGGGGTAAAAACCTCCCGGACCACCCGTTCCAACTGCGCACATGCTGCCACCACTACTTGCCGCTCCTCTGGATGTTGGAGCACCGACCATGTACGGAGCCAATGGGTACAAGAGTAGACAATCTGCATTGGGGACGAAAGTTTCTTGTTGTCAAATATAATATTATCACGATTAAGCCAAAGAGCCCAACATAACACCGTAGCCCCAACCATTATCTAGGCCTGCAATCTAGCCGACAGACCGCGAAGCCACGGTCCTAACATATTTGCAACATGACATGGAGGATGCAGATTAAATGCCACATGAACGACAGACCACATCGAACGGGCAAACTGGCAGGTAAAGAAAAGATGCCGTATAGTCTCATTCTTGTTACAGAAACAACATTTTAGACTACCGACCCAGTTTCTTTTGAGAAGATTATCTTTAGTTAAGACTACTCCACTACGAAGGTACCACAGGAAAATCTTAACTGTGAGTGGAATTTTTAGTTTCCAAAGTCACTTATTAGGGGTGGGGATATCCGAATGCACAAGAGCAATATACATTGAGTGTACCGAGAACCTCCCATTTGAATGCAGATTCCAGCGAAACTCATCCCGATCTTGTGATAGTTGTGTAGTGGCAATGTGAGAAAGCAAATCCTGCCATGCTACTAAGGTAGGACCTAATAAAACTCGTCGGAATGATACAATTTTTTCATATGGCTATATGATTCAGCTATTAGAGACAATATGCAGGAATAGATCCCCCTCCCCATCCCTGCCAAAAGAAAATAAAAACATAGAATACCACAAAGCAATACATCAATGCACCAATCTTATTCCATTTCTTTGCCCTTAATGTACCAAAATATAACACGGAAGTAATCAAATGGAAACCAGCGATGACTACCCATCAACAAAAATATCAATATACTAAAAAATTATGATGTCGTGGAATTTCTATGAATATTAACTTACTAAGCGAGCACTGACTCGTGAGATCAAACATGTACAAGATGTCCACAATGTCCTTGCAAGTGGTCGCGACGTAGCTAAGGAATAGGCTGTCTCCTGCATCCATTCCACAGGAAAAACTCATCGATAATTGAACCAAAGCAACCATGAACGAAGTGCTACTTCCACAATTGCTGCCTATGTGTATTTCCTACTATACCCTAGATGCTGAAGACGATCCGAGCGCCGCGAACCGTCAATATCATGTCCACTAGTTTCAGACCCGTCTTCTATCAGAAAAAACCACATGCCACCTAGGAACAAGCGATTCTAAAAAATTCAGTAAAAAGATGATTCAGACTATAATCTAGACCAAAGAAGTAACAATCTAGCACCATGCAAACCACCATCTAGAACAAAAGAAATAAACACATGTAGGAAATTAGGAATTGAAAAAGGAAGACGACAATCAAACCCCAACAAACCAAACATATACGAAAGGCAAAGACAACTGCTCCTCAAGCATGCCTGGTAGGACAGAGCCCTCGCATCTCCCTCCTGCTCTCGGTGGAGGACGCGAGCGGAGCAGCCGCCGAAGGAGGAATCAGGCTCTCGGAGGAGGGCGTAGGTGTCGCATCGGAACAGCCACGGGAGGAGGGAGGGGCTTCTTGACGAAGGGCGTAGGGGACGTGCGTCGCAGCTGTCGCAGAAGGACGGAGAGGAATCTGAATGTTGGGGTGTAGGGGCTCTTGATGGATGGCAGCGGACGATAGAGTTTGGAGGTAGCGAGAGGATCGAGTTGTGGTAGGAGTATCTAGGCACCATAGAGATTTGAAACCAGAGCGGTTAATGACAGAGAATGGAGCGAGACAGGCTGTGGAGTGGAACACGGTTGTCTAAATTTCTTGAACTTTTGATCACTTCTCTAATTCTTTAGATCAACATTTAGCTATTATCATTTTCACCTCACTCTAATATAACTTTAATATAATTTATAGGCTAAAAGTTGTAGTAATTTTTTACTAAAGTTGCACTCTTTCAGGACTGCAATTTTAAGCTAAATAATGTGTAATTTTATGTGATTGAAAATTTTAAAAAATTAAACATATGAGAATTAACAAAATAGGGACTAATCTTTACTCCTATAAAAATATCAATCGGTGGCGGCGGTCCATACGCTTTCTTCTCTCTCTATTTACTGTGGGATCATCTCAAAATTTTGGCAAAACCTATATGTCCATGTCGAAACCTTAATAGATGTCCTCCTCATTCACCGACTCCAAATTCAAAAATTCAAATTCATCCAAGATGCTACTCCCCGTAAATAACTCTCACTTCTATTTAAGCCAAATCTCAACCAAGAGCTGAGACGAAATCGAGGATGTGGCATGGAGCGCGATAACAATAATTTGACATGGTCAATAATCTAATTTATTTATCCGTAGCAACACACGAGTATTTGGCTAGTTAGGCTGAGGAGACAAACCATGAAATGAAGCTCGATTTGATTTGGGGAGCGATTAGGAGAGAGTTTGTCACAACCATTGTATCAAGAATTATATCATTTGATTAAATATGTTAAACGGCTGAAATAAGAAGTATTACATTTTAACTCATATTTTTTTATACTAGTATAGATACTGCTAAAATGTTTCGAGAAAGCACATTGTCGAACTGGAAGCCACACTCTTCGGCTTTAGCGTTCTACACTTCGGCGAAACTGCCAAAGCTCAAGCAATGACCCAGCGCCGGTGAACTTACAATTCTTACATGCCAAAGTGTTTAGGTCACTTCTGTGGCGCAACATGCGCCTCTCGGATCGCTAAACGAGCTTCTGGCTCACTCACATGGTAGGCTCCTCCGATTTAAATGATTTCAAATGATTGTTTAAAGATCGCGATTCCAAGAAAAATTTTCTATGTAGATTGTTTGATTTATAGGATTAAATTTTTAGAATTTTTTCTCAAAAATTACTTTACACTCTATTTGGTACGAAAATTTTCATCCACCCAAATCTCTTGTAAGACTTCCTATGTTTTCTTGTGGTGTAATCAAACATCTGTTGGTGTAACTTTTTATAACTTTTATTTTTACAGGATTCAAAAAGACATAATATTACAATCTTAAGTTTTCTTTGTTTCTATATTTTTTAGAATCTTGCGAATCAAATAGACCCTAATATGTTTTCATCCTTCTTAACGCTTGCCTCGTGTCGTGATCTCGCGGACACAAAATAGCTGCATTATTATGCTTCAACCCTCACTCTTGGGGGATCGCAACATCCGTCAAAGAATGGTAGATCGTCCTCACCACCAATGCGGATCGACAGCGAAAGGTGTTTGCCTCCCTTATTATGCCTGTTTCCTGGGAAATCTAGAAGGAGCACAACGCATGAGTTTTTCGCAATAAATACACGAGACCGGTAATCATCTTCTCTAATATTCAGAGTGAAGCTACAAATTAGGTACTTGCGGGAGGAAGACTTGGGGAACATTATTCCGGACTGGTGATCATCTTCTCTAATATTCAGAACGAAGCTACAAATTGGGTGCTTGCGGGAGGGAAAGACTTGGGGAACATTATTCCGGGAGAATAGGGGTTTTATGTTCTCTCTAGAAGACCCTGACATCTTACTCATTTTCCTTTTATGTCTATGTTCGAACCTTCTACTTTATTAATGAAAGGAGGCAAAACTTTTACCTTCTTTTCTAATATATATATATATATATATATATAACTGCATTAGGTCGCGACAAACTCCATCATCCAGCGGCAATGGCTCGCCCACGTAAGAACAGCAGGCGCCCCTGAATTAGCAACGTTGTATCTACGTTTCCTCCATTCTTAGTCTTAGTAATTATGGGTTCACGTTAATAGGGTATAGTAGAATCGGCTCGTCAACCACAAGCCTACACCCAAAGAGAAAGCAGCATACTCGAAGAAAGCAGCAGGCAGCAATTACTAGCCACTGCCCAAATATGGGTCCACGGACCTGTAGTGGGTGAGAGTAACATTTTTCTTTTAGAATTTGAACACGATTTTGAAATGCTCATATAGTAAACATCAGGCACTCAATTAGTGATCGGTTCAAACCACTGTGTTCCTCGTGGTAATATATAATTTCTAAGGAAGGTTGATGCTGGATATTTTTGGTTAATTTTTTTGCAATGGCCTTCTTTTGTTCCATTAATTTTTTTCAAATTAGTGGAATATTCTATATGAATGATTTGCCAGAACACGTAAAGGCTATTTACAGTATTTCTTACTAGCTACAGGAACACAAATATGAATTAATTTAACATTCACAAGAAATAGCATTTTTTCTAAAAAAGTATTTTTTTTCTGTTTCATTTGTTAGACCCAAGGAACATCTTAAGAAATAGGAAAATCAATTGGGAGGTCACCAGATAGCCGGCCTGGTGGATGGCAGGTGCCAGGTGGTTCCCCTGCTCCCCTGCTTACCAAGCCGTAGAGCCGCTCCAGTCAGGCGCGAGGCCCGTATAGCCCGTCATGAGTGTGGCCAGCAAACAGCCCACACGCTCACAAGTCAGAAGTCCAAAAGAACGGCAGAAAACACAAGGCAAGCACAGCCAAAAGAACCCGAAAAATATACTCTACCAAGAATAGGCAGGCAGGACGCACAAAGCTAGCGACCAATCCACAAATGCCAAGAGACGCAAGACTTTACCCTCCGTCATGTATGTAAACTAGTTTAGGAATGTGCCCAGCTGTAGCCTGTAGAAGCTTTGCATGTGCCCGTCCATTATTTTACTCCCCGTCTTCCAGAAATTTCGCATAGTTTTTACCTACCTGCAGCAAAACAATATTCCCATCTCTGTCCGTTCTTTCCCAGAAGAAAACTCCTCACGGGCTTTCTCCACAGAGTGAAGACGACCAGAAACATACATTACGCCTGCTAGTACGTACTAGCAGTGTCCGAGTGGAGCACCTCTGATCGAATCTTTAATCTTACTTTCTATATTTTATATAAAAAATCTTTTCAAAAATTTTATTTTTTATTTTTTTCGTTTTAATCGGCTTTCTATTTTCTACTCTCTTATATTTTATTAATATATTATAGCTCTCTATATTCCACTCACTCTCCATTTTTGACCTCTTCCACGCTCCCTGCCTACCTTCCGCTAGAACCCTCTCCCCCACCGACCTAACTGCCGCCATGCCCTCTTGCTTTCCTCCCCCATCATCTACCTCTCCCACCCCTTTCCCCTCCGAATTCAGCCTTCTCATGGTTGTCGCCGCCGCTGAGGGAGGAGCGTGGGAGCGCGGCAGGGTGGCAACCGCCGACGAGAGGCAGAGCATGGCAGGGTTGCACCCATTGACAGGAAGCAAAATGCAGCGAGGTGGCGCCCACCGACGAGTGATGAGACGGTGGCCCGATCTTTCGATGAGACAAAGGTAGCTATCGATTTGGTGGAGGTTGACCTTGATGATCCGACTATACCGTACGTGACGATATGTCTTGGCAATCGCTAAATCAACCTCCATGGTTATTGATCTTGCCGTAGGCATGATCAACATGAACAACGGAGTTCGAGTTCCTACAAGCAACCGAAGAACCAGCAAGAACTATGATAAATTACAATATGAAATTGTGAGTATTAAATTGGCACAAGATAGAAGAAAGTGTATTGGGATTCCACTCTAGGTTGCTCTAAAATAGAATGAGTAGTGGACAAGTAGAGTTCATCACGGGGAGCATGGGGACTAGTACCTTTAGTAGATTGCAACATGGGAACTTGTACCTTGTGTTTATTGGCCTCATTTATCCATGTCTTGATCACATGTTCAGCTTTGCAAGTAAGACGAAACAAACAATTGATAGAAAAACAGTCCTTATGCATAAGTTCATCCTAAATATCATGGTTCAAACCTTTCCAAAATCTATTAAGAATAGCTTCCTCATTTTCATTGATATTACAACAAAATAAGTCATATTGAAGGTCTTGATAGTACTCATCAACGATGTTACTACCTTGCTCTAAATGTTACAACTTTCGAAGTTTGCTACGTATAAAAGAGGGTTGTACGAATTCGTATCTCATTACAAGTTTTAAATCATCCTAAGTAGTAGGTATATAATCAGGGTATAATCGACAATATTCATCCCACCAAATAGAAATAAAATCAGTGAATGTACTAATAGTAGCTCGTACTTACTTATGCTTAGGAAAGACATGGCTAGCAAATATTTCATTAAGTTCTAATTTCCAATCGAGATAGAAATCAGGCCTATTATAACCCTCAAATATTGGCATGGAGACAATATGATCGTGTACCTTTTCACGTTGTGGTACCTTTCGTTGGAGGTAGTCGTACTTGCCCTGGTGGCGATGAAGAAATGCGTGCCTCAGGGTATGGCATATCTCCTACTATAGATTTAACCCAAGAATTGATTACTCCAGAACATGTCATTGTCAGTAGAAGACAAGAAACAAATCACAAGTATATGTTCCTACCAACTACTAGAATGTGGGGTGTGGGGTGAAAGAAATCTCAACAATTCTGTAGCAAATTTCAAGTTCTTACCAGTTCTTACCGTGCTACAGTGGTTGTCGGTCTTTGCCGGTGTCAAAGATGATCAAAAGATTAATATAGTGATTACCAAGATGACCGAACAGAGTACAGTATAGGAAGGTAGAGCTTGGTTGGCTTCAATATGGTAGCAAGGAAGAGCAAATGATCAAAGTAGCTATGCAAAATTAAAAAGATGCTCAAAAATACTAGTCCTAATTGCTGGACTTAGACAAGAACGAGCAAAATTTAACGAGGCCTAGATACAGAAACAATGGAGGCAAAAGATCACAAGCTCAAGAAGCAATGTAATGCAAGAATTCTTCTGAGATTTTTTTTATCAGTGGCCTTCTGTGTGTCTTTTTATTCCTTTTAAAATTTTTTTAAAATTTTTTATACCTCAGAAAAATACCAGAAGGAGCAAAAGATCTTAAGTAGTCAAAATCAGTGTTCTACCGCAGCACTGCCGCGGCAGTAGAAAATAGTAGAAATCGTGCCGCGGCAGGAAAGTAGCAGCAGGCAGAAATAAATCAGCGATTTCTCCACTTGTTTGATTAAGCTGAAAATTTATCCGTTAACTCCTTGAATTATGTTTGATTTTCTGGAATTTTTTCATAATTTTCTGGGCACCTTTTTTTCTTTGAGTCCGAATTGAGCTCTAATTTGAGATCCGAATCAAAACTGTTTCAAACTTTGAGTCCTGGTCCAAATCTACATGGATATGACAAGACTTTATCTTTCAATTTGAACTTCAAGCAACTTCACTTTCCTTTTTCCCTTAGAATCTTACCTCTTTTTTCTCAGATCACATCTACTAGAGCTAGCACCAAGATGCAACCAGCACTAGTTCTTCTCCTCAGCCCATAGCAGCAAGGAGCTTGATGGTGGCGGCGAATCTTGTCACAGCAACAAGATGGTGCCACGGTAGCAGAACCTTGATGTGGCAAGTGGTGCAACGGGCGTGGCAGCATAGGGTGGTGCATGGCAGTGTATGGCGACGCAAGGTGATGGATGAGCGGTAGTGGTGGGTGGGTGGCACGGGTTGTCACGGCTGAAATTGGCTGCAAAAATCTTGCCACGGTAGCACCTCTTCTCTTCTTTTTTTTGATTTTCTGCAGGAAGAACTAGAAGCAACACAAGGAGGTTTGATCTAGTAGAAAAATTTCGACTACGAACCAATCTAACACCGGCAACTTGACACGATCAATGTAGCAAAAGTTCAACAACGCAAGAACTACAATGAAAATTGCGAGGCTCAGATTGGTTTGGACAATGGGTAAATTAATCTACTATTTTTTTAGGTTTTTTCTAGACAATTGGTAGAAAACAGATCTAACTATGAAAACGGTAAATTTCTCACCGAGCAACTTGAGTTCTGATACCACTTGATGAATCGGTGGCCCGATCTTTCGATGAGACAAAGGTAGCTATCGATTTGGTGAATGTTGACCTTGACGATCCGACTATACCGTACGTGAAGATATGCCTTAGCAATCGCTAAACCAATCTCCGATGGTTATTGACCTTGCCGTAGGCGTGATCAACCTGAACAACGAAGTTCGAGTTCCTGCAAGCAATCGAAAAACCAACAAGAACTATGATAAATTGTAATATGAAATTGTGAGTATTAAATTGGCACAAGAGATAGAAAAAAGTGTATTGAGATCCCACTGGCGATCTAAAGAAGGCGGTAGTCTTACACGATTTGTAGATGCGATAATGTAGCAGTAGCTAAACAACTCAATGAAACTCAAAAACTAAAAAGAGAATTCTAGGGGTATATAAAGACAAGAGATGATCTGTTACAGAGGCAGCCTCGGATTGTTTTGGCTGTTTCGATCTACTTGTAAGGAATTTGGATATGGGGTTGGACAGGTTGGAAAGAGCACGAGATAAGCTTTCTAGATAGTCCAAGATCACCCAAATTGGAGTCCGTATACTTGAGATAAAGACGTTTGAAGTCAGGGCTATCTCAGCAATCTGAATCAGAGTCCAGATCTTGTGGGACTCTATCTCTAACTCTTCTTGGACTAAGAGTGACGTGGGAAGACTCCTTTGTATAGCACCAATTCATGTGGGACATCTTCATGGACACATGAACTTCATTCCTTCCTCTTCCCAAGAGATTGAATCTGAATCCTCGCTTGTTCTTGACGATCTTGACAAACCTCTTCCGTTTATTCTTTATAGTTCAAGCAGCGAATGTAGTTGAAGTAGTGGAAGTAGAGGTGGCAGCGGGTATATCTATGGAGACCATGCCCTCATCAACGAGAGGCAAAGCGCGGTGGGGCAAGCACAGCGGACCTTGCCTCCCGGTGAGCTGGCGGTCACTAGAGACTGCACATGAGCAGCGGCACTGCTCGGGAAGGCCATGGCGCTCTCTCTCTCTCTCTCTCTCTCTCTCTCTCTATGTCTTTTCAATCTGCTCGAGGTTATGGCTACACGGTGGCAGGGGAGCGCGATGATGGGAGGAGGAAACTGGAAGAGGAGAGAGACCGAAGAGTGAACCAACCTGTCGATCCGGCGCCACCCGGGGTTGAAAATGGTGGGAGGGAAGAATCCGTCTATGGTCATTGCTCAATAGGGAGGAGAGAGACGCTTGTCAGAAGTAATGAGTGAGAAGAGGCGGATGGAGAGTCCGGACAGATGAGAAAGAGCATAGGAAGTCGGTTAAAAAATGTTTTTGGGAGCTTTTGTTAGAAAATAACTATAAAAATAAGATAATAATTTGGTTGGAGATGCTCGGACGTTAGGCAGTCACAGGTACAGAGACAAATGATCAAACCCGACCCAAAAGATCACGCAGATTTGAGTATTGGCAGATCGCTAGATCGCTAGAACGCGCTACGTGTAGGCGCCTGACGGTGTCTCGTGAGCCCCGTCGCTGCTGCATTATTCAATTGGGGCATAGCTCTCAAAATGGCATGATAGGGGCCCGTGCTGGCGTGGGGCTATAGGTGACGGGCAATACAAAACGGAATGGCAGGTGATTGCGATGGACCGGCTGTGTTTTTAGATGGGTTCTTTCTGTTGGTTTGGCAAGAAAGACTGAGAGCGACCTGCAACTCCCATGCAGAGATGCAACTGGCGAGACATGATCTACTTCCTCCTCTGCAGGGACAGGGATGAGGGAACAGTAGCAGAGCTAGCAAATTGAGAGCCAGTCGGGCACAAATATGGCTTCCATATGGCCATCAGTCGGAGCGACATGTATATATGGTGGAGATAAGCCTAGAAGGCTAGAAATGAATTACGATGCCCCGGTGTCTGCATCCATCTTGCCGTCTAGTTAGGAGGACTTTTAAGCTCTTCCACATGCTCGTGGATCCACATTAGAGCATTTTTTTTAGACACATTAGAGCTATTAAACAAAGCTACAACTTCTTAGGAAAAATCATACATATACTTCTTGTGTACATCGTGTTTGGCTTATAAATCCCAGAAATTCTTTTCGTTTCCACTAACTTCCGACTACTTAAATTAAAATTCTGAGTGCAAAAGTTTCTTAATCTTGAGATAACCCCAAAGGACTACAATAACCTGTTGAGAGCTGGAGATTAGCTTCAAAATACAAGTCCATAGGATGAGTGAAACTCGGCAAACAAGGCCTTGCAAACTTTGTCCATAGGATTAGCTTCAAAAGCGTCTCGCTATTTTTTGGTCAAGTACGTTTTCAGTCAGGTGATCTATGTACCATTTTAGTTTGTTCCAAAATGGGCGCTTACCAGATAAAGGCGTTCAGGAGGCGCATGCGGCATGCGGTTACTCTTAACTCGTTTCACACTACCCCGCGAGCTCTGTCACGTGAAACGACGAATTTGATCCCATCCGTCCGTTAGCAGGCGAGCGGTCCCGATGTGTCCAGCTTTCAGCCTCTGCTGCTTCGGCTGACTCAAAGGTTGCAACTCTCTACGTCCGACACGTGCGCTACCCCTGGTCTCCTATAATCTAAGTCACCATTTTACTCCCGAGAAAGAGAAGCTAAGCCCACACCCAAAGTTACACACAAACATGACGAACACATAATGTTAGCACAATGCAATTTGTAGGACTAGAAGAAAAATAGATATGATGTTCTATTTGGGGCAAAATTCATAAACAGGAAATTATCGAAGAGTCTGAAATGTTATGTGCATTTCTTTTGCAATTCTGGATCGTATGAGTTGTTTTAACACTAAAAGTTTGTGCAATTTTTAATAAAACTAAAACTCATGTTGCATTTTTTAACCATTGAGTCAGATGGTCAATATTCGATAGCAATTACTCACATTTGCAAAAACAATCACCAATTCTCAAATGACACACCTTGCACAAAGTATGTAGATTCATGAGTATATATACATTTACAATAAACAAGTAGGTGTAGATATTGAACTATTAGTTGTCATATATTCAATTATTATTATGTTTGGTTATGCGGTGAGCAAACTATACCACGTTTAGAATTTCAATGCCAAACTTTACTTGCTATATTAGGACAATTAGAAACAAGATATATATCTTGACATGGCAATATTCATCCTTGTCGTTGTCGATTTATATGTGTGACATCAACTTTTAGAATGATCAGCTCAAGCACGTGTATTTCGTGTTTATCTTGTTAAAAAGTATACGTGTCCGCAATCTCTATTTCTTGACTTTTCGTGTTTGTTTTGTGTATAGCCACTGCCACCGCTGTTCTGATTTTCTAGAAATTAAACTAGCCGCCTGAGGAAACTATTTTGCTAATAAATCCAGTCACTGCATCCATTCAGGAAAATGAAATTCGAGGTTGAACAGATTATTAACTGCAGATATACCGTGAGAGCTTATTTCTTTTATATGTGACGAGAGCTTATTCGGAGAACAGGAATTTCGAGCAGCATATCAGTACCCAAGAGAACCAGAAAAGGAAAACCTTCTACGGCTGCGAATCCGGCTGGGTAGAGCAAGCCTGTGCGCGGGGCAGGGGTAGGCGGGCGCTGTACGGCGCGCGCAGTAATCTAATCCTCTGATCGATACCAGGGCTCTGTCGTCCTCAGACGGCGGCCACTTTAATGCCCCCGAGGCGACACCTGTCCCTCCCCCCACCTCGCCGCCGCGATCGCCTCCCTCAGACCCGCACCTACTCCACCGCTCCCCCACCACCAACGGCCCCCCCCCTGCACATCCCCCGATGCTCCCCTCCCCCCGCTCCGGGTTTTCTAATCCTTTTCTCCCACTAAACAAGATATCCTCCTTTGCTAATTCGGGCATAATATACCCCTCCCAGCTAGTCACTCTCCTTCCTGTCGCTTCTACTGCTGCCCCTGCTGCTGCTTATAGGTCAAGCCCCCCTTCCTCCGCTTCTCCCCCTCGCCTTCGCCTTCACCTTCCGTTGCGGACTCGGGGAATAGGTAGAGACCAACCGCGGAATTTCCCTCCTCCTCCTCCTGCTGCTGCTGCTGGTGTGGAGTTTCGCTGAGGATTTGGGAGGATTTGGGTGGGTTGGGGTTGGTTGGTTAGGGCGGTGGGCGAGGGCGTGCGGGGAGGAGGGAGATGGAGATTCCGGGAGGTAGCGGCGGCGCGGCGCTGGCGAGGCAGGGGTCGATCTACTCGCTCACGTTCGACGAGTTCCAGAGCGCGCTGGGCGGCGCCGGGAAGGACTTCGGGTCCATGAACATGGACGAGCTGCTCCGCAACATCTGGACTGCGGAGGAGTCCAACGCCATAACGGCCGCGGCCGCCGCCACGGCGACCACCACGGCCGCCGCGGCCTCCAATGCCAACGCGCAGCCGCAGCAGCAGGCCATCCTGCGACAGGGCTCGCTCACGCTCCCCCGCACGCTCAGCCAGATGACGGTCGACGAGGTCTGGCGCGACATCATGGGCTTCTGCGACGACGAGCCGGCATCGGCACCCGCGCAGGCTCAGGCGCAGCGGCAGCCGACGCTGGGGGCGATGACGCTGGAGGAGTTCCTGGTGCGCGCTGGCGTGGTGCGGGAGGACATGGGGGGACAGACCATCGTGGTGCCGGCGCAGGCGCAGACGCAGACGCAGGCCCTGTTCTCTCAGGGCAATGTGGTCGCGCCGGCCATGCAGGTGGGGAACGGGATGGTGCATGGAGTCGTCGGGCAGGGGGCTGGGGGAGGGATGACGGTGGCGGCGCCGGCTACGCCGGTTGTGTTGAATGGGTTTGGGAAGGTGGAGGGCGAGGATCTCTCGTCGCTGTCGCCGGTGCCGTATCCCTTCGACAGTACGCTGAGGGCGAGGAAGGGACCTACCGTCGAGAAGGTGGTCGAGAGGAGGCAGAGACGCATGATCAAGAACCGGGAGTCAGCTGCCAGGTCCCGCCAGCGGAAGCAGGTGAAGCCTTTGTTCTTCAGCTGCAGTGGCGTAGCTATCCATTTATCATACGCCTTTTGCTTAATTATTCTGATATGTTATCTGAAATCAAACTCAGTGGTGCCCATGTTTGGTATGCCCCTCGGTTATGTTGTACTTTATTCGGTTGATGTGATCCGCCACTTCCAGTTTAGCTGTCAGATATTAATTTATGTCTAAGTAGCCACTGCAAATAGCAAGTTGCAGTCCTTAAATATTGTGAAACCCAAGAGGAGAAGAGTCTATGCGTGAACTGTCGTTCAAGTTGACACTCTCAAATTCAGAAAGATAACGAATAACTTTGTTCATTTTGGAAATGCTGTTTAGGCATTGCAATGTTATGGGCCTTGTCATTTCTGCCCTCTACTATCGCGATGGTACGGATAGTATGCTAATCTCGAGTGTTAAAATGAAGTTCGGCAAGACCAATGAATATAGTACGTTTTGGTGATTTTTGTCGTAGGCTCAGGCGGGATAAATAGGTCTCTTTTATGCGCATAGGCTATGCTGCCATGGTTAACTCATACCACTACATAAGCTATAAACTTTTATGTTGCAAACATAACAAGCTCAACTGCTCAAGTCTATTAGATAGCATTAGTGGATGGCAAATTCCAGACGGTTTATTTATTGTTGTGATTTAAACCATAACTCAGTATGTATACACTTAAGTTTGGGCCTCCTCTCTCCTGATATATAACAGGCTTATATAATGGAGTTGGAAGCTGAGGTGGCAAAACTGAAGGAGCACAATGAGGAATTGCAGAAAAAACAGGTATACTTCAAATTGCTTGGATGCTTGTATGCACATTATTTATTTACTAATCTTGCTGTTCATGTAATCAGTTAGTGGTTCTTAGGTAATCTACTGACATTTGGTCCTTGTTGTATATGTTTTGCATGGAATTAACTGATTTGAATAATCTTTGGAGACTGCATAATAAATATATCCTTTTAGTTATGACCATTGCTTGGGTTAGATTAATTTCGTAACGTCATTGTGTTGGGTGCTATGCCATGTGATTGTTGCTAGTTCTGACACTCATCGTCCGTGCAATCAGTGTTGTTACTGGTACACCTTTTTCCTGTTGATTATGAAATATATGTTCCACACTATATCATATTTTTTGTGATGAACAGAACTAGAATTTCCCTATGTTGCACCTGGATATTTGACATTATTTATACATTCTTATTGTTAAATTGCATTCTTCAATGTGTGGCATTGTAGTGTTATCACTCCTTTGATTTGAGAAAAATGAAAGTTTTAGTTAGTTTAATGTCAACATGAATTCATGGACTTCTGACCTGCTGGTTACATATTTATCCTGCCTTTTTTTCTTCAAACTCCCAATGAAAACTTGAAGAAGATATATTCACTTGTTATGCTTTTAATTTGCAGGTGGAAATGCTACAGAAGCAAAAGAATGAGGTAATGGCCTTTTATTTTGTAGAAAAATATTGTTGCATATAAATGATAAGTTTGTTCTCATTGTTTTGGAAGTAGTACCACACCTCTTTATGATCGCCACTGCAGTTCCTTTCTTTTTTTGAATTGAATCACTGCCGCAAATTTGCTGGTTAAAGTGGGAAAAGGGGCAAACTGTTATTAGCCAATCAGTTTTGTCCCCTGTAACACACTTCCTAAAATGGTTGATGCTTTTCTGTAGAATGTTCATGGATCAAGTCAGTCGATATCATATGACAATGACATCAGCATTGGTCATGCATGCATATATCCAAAAGTTTCTTATAAAAAAAAATCGAATGTCTGCTAAACTTTTGTTATTCCAAGGCTTAGTATCTGGCCAGCTGTGACGTGGATTTCAAAGGCACTTTTGAATTCTAGTTTTGGATATGTTAGTTGTCGACAAAATTTATGGTCATAAGAAATAGTCAAATAGTATATATGGCAAATATTTTCCACAGCCACCTCATCCCATGGTGCAACACATCATAGACAAAATAGCGCTCTAGCCGGGAGATGTTATGGCCATTATACTAAATAAAAGTAAATCTACTTGTTGGAATATTTACGTTTATGGATAACTGAAAATTATTTTTGAAGTAAACTTGAGAAAAATCATTTGATGAAGCAGCAACAGTTGTGTAGATGATTGATTGTATTTCACACTGGGGTCAGGAGGAAATGTTTGTAAGCCTTGTTCGACCAACCAACCAACCATCATGATAAACACCCATATAGACATTAGTCAATGCCACCAATACACTGGCTCCTTATCCCTTGTCATTTCTTATTGTCAGCTTGTCATGTTAACAACATGGGATATGATTTTGTTCAAACTCCTCTTAATATGGTGGTGCCACTGATTCATGATATCTGTATAAACTGTCTGTACTCTAAGAAGATCGATGCACAGTTACCTTCTTGCACCTTTGATGTCCTTATTACTCTAGTAATACGTAGTACAATGTTTTGAAGATAATCTCTTTTTGCTGCCAAAAACTATCTAAAACATGTGCTTGCTCATAACAATGAGTGGAAAAACTATGCAAATTCTATGTCAATCAATGTATTCATGCATTCTGTTCAATATTTTTAAGAAAAAGGATTCAGAATTAGTTTTCAACAAAGGGAAAATAAAATCGATCTTTATTGACATGAAAAGATGAAACTGGCCCTTTTGTTTTTCATTCTTTTACCTCTTTTGTGTACTTGAGTATCAATGGTGCCAATGCAGATTGAGTTACACCTAAACAGGAGCTACTAGTTCCTAGACCTAGTAAACCTGAGTCTTGCTATACTTAATGAGTTTAGCTGCACTTGCTAGATGATTCCTGATTACCAATCCCAGCCTTGCTAGCTCCCTGCTAGCCCTAGTCAAGCCCGCTACTTGCTCTTGACAGTTAACACTTGACACAGCCACAGCCAATGTCAGGCAATCCCGGGACTGTAGATGTGTCAGTTGTGAACTCTTATCTGAAGTGAACAACGGCTCTTTTGCCTTGGAAGTTCTGTTTAAGATGTGAAAAGTTCTACTGCCATTTTGTGGGAGTACCAAGATATATTAGGAGTTAGGTTGCAATGTGACATTCGAATAAACCATGATTCTAGGATGAATAAACTTGAGCAAAGAGCAGACCAAGTGCTTTTTGGCTGGGCCTGAGCCAGCGCTAGGTGTATTAACTGTCAACTCCTGTTTAATGGTAGTAACCCTATCCCTCTGAATTAGTTGATGGCTTTGATGACTCGACGGTGAATATTAAGGAAAGGAGAGCGAGGGGATTCTCTTCAGCTTCCAGGACCCACTGAAGATACCAAAGATCCTATTGACACCTTTGGAAATAGGGTTTTACTGCTCTTAACACCACGTGTAAAAAAACATGAAATGTAAACCATGGTGACGATGGAGATTAAAACTAGCATGTCATATGTCTTTTGGTGATAACCCCCCGCCCCCCTTCCCTGCCTGCTATGATGGGCCCACACCCAGCCAGCTACCACAGAATAAACAAATTTGTAGAAACATAGCATTGTATATGTTTTCTCTTAAAAGAAGAAGAAGAAGACGATGTGCATAGCTATGCAAATCTCGAATTTCATTGGAAGCCAAAATAAGGAGATCTGATAAAATGCCCCATCTTAGTTTGCCGTTTGATAAAATGCCCCGTCACGTATCATTGACAGGTGGCCCCGGGCCTCACATGTCAGTGACCCATGATAGGACATTTTATCAAACGCCAAGCTAAGACGGGGCATTTTATCAAATTTTTCGCCAAAATACTATTTGCTTGTCCTACAGTTCTCCCAAAATGTAGTGCTACACTGTCCATAATTTAGGTCTTATCATTTTGTGAGATGGTTTGGATGCAATTGAGCCTGCTGTAGACTGAGGAAATGTCCATGTTTACAAGCTAGGCATGTTGAGAATTATCCAATGCATACTAATCACTTCAAATTTAACTAAAGAATGACTTCTCTGAAGTGGCTAATCAGTATTTACTGGATGTAGAATGCTAACCAAGCTAATTCACTTTAGTGCTTGTTGTTGTGAATCCATATCCCAGGCCCACTCTAGAGTTTTCTCTATTCAAATCTTAACTGAGGAAAGAAAAACACTTTATTCTTTGTGCGCCATGGATGTAAAGAAAGACATTCCTTTTTTTTTCTTGAAGTTTAGATGATTTTTTGGTTGATTATATATCAGTTAGATCAGTTGAACTGAGATGCATGCTTATGTCCTGACAATTGTTTTTCTAGCTGTAATCACTAGATCTTTGATGCTCCTGATTTGATGTGTATCAGTGGGAAGAAGGTTCTCTTTTGAAATCTTTCTCACGGAAGTTTATTTTTAAATGGATTTTGCAGGTTATAGAGAGGATCAATCAGCAACTTGGGCCAAAGGCAAAGAGATTTTGCCTGCGACGAACACTGACCGGTCCATGGTAGCCTGAAGCTCATACAACTTTGACAACAGTTGAGATGGTTGGCTTCCTTAGATGAAATACCACTGTACATATCAGCTGAAGTCAGAATCTCCATTTACCCATGTAGATGCAGCTCCACTGCTACTCTTCTCCTTTGATGTTCTTTCAGTCTTTTTAGTCGATTCCTGGTGACATCTACTTGCTAGGTTTAGCTGCGCTATCTTCTTATGAACAAAAGCAAACTATCTAATCTCTTTAACTCCTTATCTATTGGCATGGCAAGATCGTGCATGCCATTTATGTTGTTGCTGGATGCAGCTGTGCAGCTGCTTTGTATGTTGTTGAGATACCATCCTGTGATAGTTCAGTGGTTCTGTACCCCGTGGTAGTAGAGCATTTGGTTTCCCTGACCTGCCTGTAATTTGAGTTTACAGCTCCCGTTGTCTGGGTGAGATCGTGCATGCCATTTATGTTGTTGCTGGATGCAGCTGTGCAGCTGCTTTGTATGTTGTTGAGATACCATCCTGTGATAGTTCAGTGGTTCTGTACCCCGTGGTAGTAGAGCATTTGGTTTCCCTGACCTGCCTGTAATTAGAGTTACAGCTCCCGTTGTCTGGGTGATATTACTGATAAATGCAGACGCTGGCCTGCCTGTAATTTTAGTTTACAGTCTCTTTTTCTGGGCGATGTTAGATGTTGTTCTTAATTAATACTACTTTAATGTAGCAGTTATACTTAATGGATGCTTCAAATAGAATGTCTTTCGCTTGGCTCCCTGAGTCGCGATGTATGATGTTTAGAATATGTGCCAATTAAATATTTTTTAATTTGAACATTAATATAAAAATGTTATCAATCTTTGTAACTCTAAAATTGTTAACATTTGTAACACTAAATCGACGCGACTAGATATATCATGAAATATGCATTATCTATCATGAAATATATATTCATAATACTCCCTTCGTCTAAAAATATAAGGTGCGGATGTATCTTAAGATTTATTATTAGACCTATAATCTTTTAATTACATGACATAAAAATGATATTATTGTATTTATTTTCAAAATATTTTTCAATAATATCACTTTTGTATCATATAATCAACATATTATAGATCTAATTGTAAATCTTGAGATACGTGTACGTCTTACATTTTTGGACAGAGAGAGTATATACTTTTATTTGAAACAACATATTTTTTATAAAGATTAATGGTCAAAGTATTATGTTGGAGATTACTCCAATGTCCAAATCTTGACCTATGTTTTGATTAATTGATAAAAGATCACCGAGCAGGTTGACAAGTAGCCGATTAATTGAACAAGTAATTGTTACTCGGCACCCTATTAAGTCGATTATGCCATTATCGACCTCTTACTCGGTCAGACCGATTAATCGGCTTTGACAAGCTGATTAATCGCTAGTCATCCGATCATTGCTCTTACTCAGTCAGACTGATTAAAAGGTCTGCCCAACAAATTTTGCCCAGTGATTCCTCCATCGATTTGGCTAGGGTTGGGAAAAGAGAGACTAGGGTTGGCACCTCTCCCTCTACCCAATACACGTTGTAGGTGAGTTCCACACCGCTGCCGACAGCTTCCTTACTGTTTGTAGATCTCGCCTCTGCTTCCACGTCGCTCCCCTCTTCCCGCAGCAAGCTCCTCTCCTTGTTACGCCACGCCACCGCTGGAGGGCCACACTGTGGCGTACCCGGTTTTAAGGCCGGATACTCCCTTGTGATTACTGTACCGGTCCCTGGATCAGTAGCCGGTACACACAAATTAACCTGTATATCATTGTCATACATACGTAAATTAGTATACTCTATGTAAATAGACCGTCAAGGTCGATTGTCTGATACCTGTAGCCCAACGGCTATAAACTTGCAGCGGAAAAGTCAAGCGGTGATGTGGCCCCATCAATATACCATACCCAACAGGCAACTGACTGGGGTTACGTCCTAGCCTTCGCGGACTCGATCGTGTTCTCGGAGTAGCTATCTCTTCCCGTCTGACCAAATCAACAAGCCAGGTGAGTACTTTGAATGTACTCGCAAGCTATTTCCACAGGAGAATTAAACGGCAATATTCATACAAGGTGTAATTCAAGGAATAGCTCTATCCTAAGTTACTTATTGTGCGAAAATGTAAGTTTTTAGTTTAAATACGAGAATAGTAGATTCCAAAGCAGTTTTATAAACCAGAGCAATTTAAAGCAACAAAACTTCTCTTGAGGTAGACCTAGCTACCTCCTTTTTATCTCTTGTGTCAGCTCAGTCCATACTACCCCGGGCAGTAAGACTGGCCTCCTCATTTCATTGCTCAGCTCGTACATCCCGGATAGTACAGCTAGTCTCCTCAACTCAGTGCTCAGCCCGTACTATCCCGGATAATACGGCTAGCCTCCTTCTGCTGCAATTCCTTGCTACCAGCCGTGTAGCGTACATTGCACTCTGTGGACACGTCATGCCTACGTCCTAATCTCTTTCCCAAGCTTTCGCAAACAAAAACTCAGTCCTAACCAATGTGTGACATTACCAGTTCATGTCCATAACCGAGGAAACGGTTATTCGAATAGTTTTTAACACTCTACAGAGGTTGTACGGCTTTACCCATAAGATGTAAGTCCCTCTTGTTGCCATGGCCAAATGAGCACTCTTCACGAGGAGTGCCGGTAGGGTTATTACAATGAGACTTTCGCCCGCTTCCACACTAGAGCTGGACCCGCTAGGTGGGTAACCCAACTTTTGCGTCCCGGACCAAAAATGGGACTCCCATCTTTGTGTCGCATCAACACCCAACCGCCCAGCGGTGGTGGATCTTTAGGACTTTAACCACCTAGTCACATACTTTCTACTTCCCACGGGTTCATACTCTAGTACTTGCCGATGGGTACCAAGCCAGTCCTTCCCATAAAGGACATGTGGACGTACGGTGAGGAACTGGTTTAGCGGCACTTAGGCTCGGTCCTTGATCGATTCGAGCAAGACTCCTTCTTCGTCCTTGACGACCATGCCACCATCAGGTACTCTACAGCCCCGGGCTGCCTCCTTCATTTCATTTGGGGTTTTGACAAACATTCTTTTGAAACAGTCACCTCGAAAAGCACATGCTATCCGAGGGTTTTATTTCCCATGTCCCAAGGGAGTTTGTATAAACCGAACAAAAATTTAGTTTTTATCTATAGTAGGTCTAAGCATGGCTAATGCCTATATCCTTATTAATATTGTCGGTCGAATACCAACCGACTAATATGTCTAGGTTACAAGGGGTCGGATTTTCAACCTAAGTCCTATGCAACTATAGGTATAACTAGGTCAACATAAAATACCGTTGATATTCACATAGCATGGAAGTTTCGCAAACAAAATAATTAATTTCACACATATGGGATTCAACATGATCAAAGTGGGAATGCTTGCCTGGCAAATTGTCCGGGGCTCGGTCCTTGAACCTGATTCGACAATTGTCCGAATTCCTTCACGCGATATTTCCTAACGTCGGTGTCTACACGTCAAAAGAATGATGAATAAATCAACGACGCGAGGAAGAACCAAATAAGAATCAATCATACATTCATGGACTCTTAAAACATGCACCCTAGACTTATGTGTTATTACGGTTTGAAGAGGTGGTAAGAAATTCCCTTCACATGAAATAAGGATCCTTCGTAAAATTTGGGAGCCCTAGCTTGTTTGGTCAACAACATTTTGGGACTCGGATATTCTAGGTTCTCATCTTATTTTGTTGGGTTTGTAGTGGGATTATGAATCGGGAAATAAAGTTTTTGAGTAATTTACTAGGATGTGTTTATTCAAGAAGATGGGTTTTTATGGTTTCTTACTCATTTATGGAAGTAATGTATAAAGGTTTTAACTTTTAAAGTTATAATGGACTCAAAAATTCCTCACATGGTTTTGAGATGTTGCCGGAAGAAATAAATTGGTCACCTGGGGCTACATACGATGAGATAGGTATTTTAAAGTCATGTTAGGTTTGAATCAAATTTGAAGTTCAAATAATTACAGAAAATTATGAAATTGGTATGGGAAGATAGATTTGATTTTAGAAGTATATAGGAAAAAGAATGGACTCAATCAGAGTTGTGACGAGGAAGTATGAGCTTCTGAATATTTGCCGGAGAAGAAAGTAGAAGAGGGAAATCTCTGTCGAAAGGAAGGACTGACGTCAAAGGCACAGAGAAGAAATACGCTTTTAATTGGACAAAGCGGTTCGGAACTAGGAATATACAGGAAACATGTTTTCACTGATGGAAAGCGTAAATCGCGAAAATGTCTTCGGGTTGAGGAAACAAAATTTGAGGATGAAGAACGAACTAATCGTACGAATTACGCCTTCCCACCGGGGAGGCGTAAATTTGAGGAGTGCGCCTCTGCTTAACGGGCTGTGGGCCGTGGGAAATGAGGGGTTACTTGGTCTGGTTATTACTGGTTCTAAACCGGTATGCCCCCTGTCGGTGACCAAACAGTTGCTACAGTGGAGTTAATGCGCTCAGTGTTCCTCGCCAGCGAGCTCAACGGTAGGGGAAAAGGTCGCAGGGGCAGTGGAGATGGCCGGCGGCGCGGTTTGGCCGGAGTTGTTGATGGCGGGGAGGAGGGCGACGGTTACAAGATCCCGAGAGCGGCAGCGGCGCGGGTCGAATCCGAGCTGAGAGCTCGTGGCGGCGGCTCTGGGCATGGTTGCCGGCGGCGAGTGGCAATGCCAACGGCAACCACCGAAATTGCCCCAGGGGAGGACGGTGAACTTACTGGTGGGAGATTGGACGCCGGTGGCCACTGGCTTGGTGGCGAGGGGGTGGTGGAAATTTCGGAACAGAAGAAAAGCGGCAGTGGTAGGGAAGACGTCGTCGGCGTCGTTCGGCGGCGCGCTGCTTTGGGGCTACTGACCTCGGGTGTGTGTGCTGGCAGCGACGGGGTTGGGCGGAGAGAGAGAGGGTGAAGCCGCAACGCCAATGCGAAGAAGAGGGCTCTGGGAAGAGCGGCCACCGGCGGGTGGGATAGAGTGAGAAGAGTAGGAAGGGATCCCTGAGAAGAAAGGAGCAATGGAGTTCGGGTGGACACAGCGAGGAAGAAGGGAGTGCGCGGCACTTGAAGCTCCGGTTAGCTTAGTAGGAAGAGGAGGACTTAGGGGAGGGTAGTACGAGGAAAATGGGAGCTTGGGGAGAGGAACGGGGAGGAGTAGAGGAGTAGGGGAAAACCAGGGAGAGGGGCAGAGAGAGCTCAGCCAGTTCGGGAGAGAATGGGACGATTGAGCTCGGGTTGAGACCTAAGTGCGAGATGCTCAGTTTGAGGAAAAAGCAGAGAAGAGCTCAGTTGGTTTGGAACCAGATGAAGCAGCTTGGGAGGAAGAACTTGGAGAGAAGAATTGGAGCTCGGTTGTAGTTGGAGAAGGACCAGGGGAGTGAGGAATGGGGAGAGGACGGGGACTAGGAGAGCTCGGGAAAACAGGAGGGTGCGTGTCGGTGTTCTAATCCGGTAAAATGAATATGGGGCTGCGCAAGCACAGAAGATCTAGATGGGTGCACACGGGACACAATGTTTAGACAAGTTCAGCCTCTCAAGAAGAGGTAATACCCTACATCCTGTGTTTGGTGGATTGGTATTGCTTGAATCCCGTATGAGAATACAAGATCTAGAGAACTCGTGAGCTTATGAACACGAGAATCCAAGAATCTCTTGAACTTATGAGCTTATGCCGATCTGGGGATCCCTACCTGGGCCTTATATAAGCGACGGGGTAGGGTTATAGGAGTCCGATCGGCTTACAGATTGGTTTCCTAATTGGTTACAACAGGATCCGGGATTGCCGGATGTACATTTATCCTTGTCTTGTACTCCAAGTTGATGAGATGCCCCCGTTTAGAAGTTGGATTCCGAGTAGTCGGCCTGGTCCACCCTATGCCCGGATGGCCAGCTTTGTCCTCCTTGACGATACCCGGGTGCCATGTCCATCGTCAGTAGCCCCGAGCCAGAGGTAAGGGTCCCGAGTCGCTTTAGTTTTTCATTCATTTGGTGCCATGCCTAACTTGTCTTCTGAGCTGCTGAGGAGAAGGCTTTTAAGCTTGAGACAGAGCTTGTGGCGAAGAGCTGCTCGAGTCCAGGAGTTGAGTTCCGGCGAGGACAGTGCCTCCAAGCTTCAGGAGCTGCTCAATGCGGAAAAGGCCCGCGTCGAGCACCTGGAGAAGGAAGCGGCAATCACGGACGGGAGCCTGAGGCGGGCTCTAGAGGCTATCGAGGTGACGAAAAAGAAGGCCGCTGACTCCGAGGCTGGTAAATCTTCTGACTCGGGTGCCGGTTGGTCGGGATCCGCTGGTCATTTTTCTTATGCCTTTGCTTTGCCTCTGTAGTTCTCCAATTCCGCCTCAAAAGGCCACCGACTCGGTCGAGTCCTTGCAGGCAGTGGGCTGCCTAGCCTGCAACGCCTTGTGGGAGGAGAACCCGGTGGTCGGACCACGCGGACACGATGGCCGAGCGTCTTCGGCAGCTGCCGGATGAAGTGAAGCATCAACTGTCGGACGCGACGCGATCTGGGGCCGTGCTGTCGCTCGCCGTGGCGAAATCCCATTATCCGTTACTGGATATGGAAGCAATCGGAGAGGGATACGCCGCCGACGTCCCCAATGATGACATCCCGGAGTTGATGAAGGCGGTCGAGGATACGGCGAACTCCCTCATCGATCGTGCCGACCTGTAAAGAATTTTCACGTATGTAGGTGAACTGTCCGAGTGAATGTTGGCTTTTGTAATAGACTCGACTTTTCAAGTTTATCGGTTTCTTTCCTCTATCAAGTACTTGCTCGTGTGTATGTTAATCCCCCGTTTATGCTCCCGCCGACCTGTTTTTAGCCTCCCTTGTGTAGAGATTAGCGTGGGCTGTTTCCCGTGTAGCATAGGGTTGTGGCGTGAAAACTGGCGATCAGAGTCAAGGACTTAACGGCGGGTTGTATACGTAGTACTGGAGTAGTTAGTTTGGATGAAGGAAAACCGAGTGCGGCTAAGCGCACCCGGAGGGGTGTGACCGCCGAGTGCCCGCTATGAGCACGCATAGCGGCCAGTCGGGAACCCCGAGAGACATTTGTAAGTGAAAAGAAAATTTATTCATATGTCTCAAAATTTACAGAGTATAAAGTTTTAAGCATAGAAACGACGTAGCTGTTCAATGTTCCATGCGTTGATGAGGACGTTTCCGTCGCCGTTCTTCAGTCGGTAAGCCCCCGGATGCAATACTTCGGCGATCACGTACGGACCCTCCCATGGCGGAGAAAGCTTGTGCTTGTCTTGGTTGGATTGGACTCGGCGTAGAACTAAGTCACCAACGTTGAACGAGCGGTTACGTACGTGCCGACTGTGATAGCGTCGTAGGCCCTGCTGGTACTTTGCCGATCGAAGGTACGTGACCTCGCGTGCTTCTTTGAACTGATCAACGACGTCTTGTCTTGCTTCCTCCGACTCGACCTCAGAGTACGCGCGGACGCGTGGAGATCTGTCACACCCTGATTTTTTCAAACTTACATAACAGCATTTTATCGCATGTAGTTAGGACATTCCAAAAATGCATGGACTAAATACTCCCAAATCAACCACACACGCACTATATACGTGCATAAACACTAACGCAACACACGCGCCGTATACCTACCGCGTCGACGGCACCGTTCAATCAAGTGGTCCAAAGCCAAGATAATAGAATTACCTCAAGCACCCATATCCCTGTCTCACCCTGCCGCGCTCAGAAACCCTAACCCTAACTCCCGACCATTCCCCTCTATTAAAAATTCTATCCCTCCGAAACCCTAACCGCGAAACCTAACACCCCCGACCTTCCCAAAAATTTTGAGATAATTTGTGAGGCAACTTGATAATATTCCTAACCAAGTTATAACATAAAATAGCACTGCCCAGTACGAAAATGTCTGCCAACGAAATTAATAAACATTGGAATAAAAAGGAGCATTACACTGCAACCCCTAGAAATACATTTCCAAAAATTCTGACAAAGTTACACGATGATCTCCACACCTCCAGAAGCCCAAATATATAAAAACATGGAAATGTTGTATTCAAAAGTCTGGTATGCACAATATCGAACACCCTTTGCAAAAATCCATCCCTCGCATAAAAATCGAGG
Source organism: Stipa capillata (assembly GCA_019208055.1). NCBI lineage: Eukaryota > Viridiplantae > Streptophyta > Magnoliopsida > Poales > Poaceae > Stipa > Stipa capillata. Next base: position 492,007 of record JAGXJF010001930.1, on the reverse strand, counting down.
GCAAACCCTAACCATTAGCTGTCAAAAACCACGTGGGACCCTCCTCGGTTTTCCCAACATACCCAACCCCATGAATTGCACTAGCAGCCCACGTTCCCTCACCCACAGTTGATGCTTAAGTCACGTCAAGCATGGCATTGAAGAAATTGCACAGCACAAGGTACACTTCAGTGCCCAACTTCCCTATTTGCTTGAGCACGTGTCCTGGAGACTCAATGACATGGACACGCGTGGCCGTTCCCGTCTGGCCGTCTTGTGGCATCACCATGCCACCCCAGTGCGCGCTCACTGCACAAGCCTCATGCCGGCCATTGGCATCAGCGCGCCGCTCGCTGGGCTTCCCGCGCCGCACGTCGCCTGGAACCCCGGCCGTCACGCCACCTCGTGCCACGGTGGTCTCCCCTCGTCCCTGTGGCCACAGCACCGCTCTAGTTCTCTGTACTTGTCCCATCGCCGGAAACAGCGGCCGCCGCTAGCTCGAGCTCGTCGCCCGCCGGTAAACCCGTCATCCACCTCGCCGCCTGGATGCACGCGCCGTTCCAGCCACCCCATAGCTCAGCACGGCCATCAACACCTCCTCTAAGACGTCGCATCATCAGGCTAGAGCAAGCACAGCAGCTGCGCTAGCTAGCCCGAGCTCCCGCTGGCTATAAAAGGGCAGCCGGAGCACCTTCATCCCCATCCCAAGCGACACCCCTAGCTCCCGTTGGTTCGAGCCATCTCCCAAGCTACCCCCAGTAGCTAACCTCACTCGCCTCACTCTCGGTTCCTCCCTAGCTCCAACGACCAACCGCGAGCTGCGCCGACCAACCTCTAGCCTCCCTCGTCGACCCAACTGCCGCCGCCTCCTGTACTCCCCTGAGCCAAGTACTGAAGCCACCGGGGAATCCCTAACCGCCACCGACTCTTTCTTCTTGTCCGAGCAACCAACCTAACCCCCGCCGCCGGAGTAAGTGCGCTGGGCCGGTGAGTATCGAACGGGTAAGAGGCTAACGCCCGACCGCGTGACCGTTTCCAATCCATTAAAGCGCGTTGAACTGCCCTAACCAAATTCTGCCTCCAGCAAATAAATGTGCACCATCTCGGTCCCATTTCTGACAGAGTAAAAATGCATTGAAGCTGTTGGAAGCGTATTTATACTGGTTTTTCTCTGTTCCAGAACCGGGCGTTACCGGTTCAACCGGTTCAGTACGTTTCTGACCGGTTTTTTTCACCTTGGATTCCGGTTCTGAGGTCCTTAGGAAATTCTCAAACTTTTGATTCAAATGCATTTTCAAAAATATTACCTGTTCTGATTCAAACAGTGGAGAACAAGAGGAGGTTCGTTTATCCTTTAAATTTTTTTTAGCATATACATACTATATATATTAATTCCAGAGCACCTTGAAAAAGTTTCCAAGACTGACTCAGAAATCCCTGGTTTGATTCTAACTCTTGGTTTCAAAAAAAATGTTTCTAAGTTCTCAAAACATAGAAGTCATAAACAGTGAAGATTAAAATTTGGGCATAACACATGCACTATATATGCATTCCTAGCATGAGCAAGATAAATATTCCAAACCTCTTGCCACAACTATAACCCCCATTAAACCAACGAAGTAATGGTTTTAAACCTGAAACCCTAATAACGTGGTTCTCTGTCCAATCAAAGACACCGTCATTTATGTGGCATACATGCAAGTTGGCTGTTTCGTTGAAATTGTTTTATTTGCTTCTCATTCGCCGATTTCCCCGACATGTAGTTAACGGAGTGAGGTACGTGCGCGAGGAGGAACCAGGGTCACCCCTACGACAGGAACAAGGACAAGAACTGCTAGGCAAGCATTCCCACTTTGATCATGTTGAATCCCATATGTGCGAAATTTAATTATTTTGTTTGCGAAATTTGCACGCTATGTGGATATCAACATTATTTTATGTAGACATAGGTATACCCGATAGATGCACATGACTTAGATCTGAGTGTCCGATTCCTTGTAACCCTAGGAATATTAGTCGGTGGTCCTGCGACCGACAAAAGTATTAAGATTATAGACTTTAGCCATGCATAGACCTGCTATAGTCAAAAACTAAATTTTGTTCGGACATAACAAACTCCTCTGGGACATGGAAAATAAAACCCTCGGATAGCATGTGTTATCCAATGTGGCATTTGAAAGAAATGTTTTTCAAAAACCCAAATAAAACTCGAGTTGATTTTGATTCGGGTGAGAATGGTAAGGGCAGCCTGGGGCTGTAGAGTATCTGATGGTGGCATGGTCGTCCGGGACGAACATGGGTCGAGAAATGGAGTCTTGCTCGAATCAGATAAGGACCGAACCTAAGTGCCGCTAAACCAGTTCCCTCACCATACGTCCACATGTCCTTTATAGGAAGGACTTGGCTTAGTACCCCGGCAAGTATTAGAGTATGGACCCGTGGGAAGTAGGAAGTATGTGACTAGGTGTTTAAACTCCTAGAGATCCCCCCACCGCTGGGCGTTTGGGTGTTGACTCGACACAAGGAGGGGAGTCCATTTTCGGGGTCCGGGACGCGAAAGTTGGGTCAACCACCTAGCGGATCCAGCTCTAGTATGGAAGCGGGCGAAGGCCTCGTTGTAACGACCCTGCCGATACACCTCGTGAAGTGTATCCGTTAGTGCTCGGCAACAAGGGGGACTTACATCTTGTGGGTAAAGCCGTACAACCTCTGCAGAGTGTTAAAAAACTATTCGAATATCCGCGTCCTCGGTCATGGATATGAACTGGGAAGGCCACACGCTAGTTAGAGTAAGTTTTATTTGTGAAAGCTTGGGAGAGGGATTAAGGACGTGGGCATGATGTGTCCACAGGGTGCAATTTACGCTACACGGTTGGTAGTAAGGAATTGCAGGAGAAGGAGGCTAGCCGTACTATCCGGGACAGTACGGGCTGAGCATTGGGATAAAGTGGAGGCCAACCGGGCTATCCAAGATAGCACGGGCTGAGCACGGAGTTGAGGGGGCCAGCTGTACTATCTGGGATAGTACGAGCTGAGCAATGAAATGGTGAAGCTAGTCATACTGCCCGGGGTAGTATGGACTGAGCTATCACAAGTGATAAAAGGAGGTAGCCGGGTCTACCTCATATGAAGTTTTGTTACTTGAATTACCCTGATTTACAAACTGCTTTGAAATCTATTATTCTCGTATTTAAATTGAAAACTTACTTTCCGCACAACAAGCAACGTAAGGTAGAGCTGTTCCTTTGACATATACACTGTATGCGATATAGCTGTATATTTTTCCTGTGGGAATAGCTTGCGAGTACATTCAATGTACTCACCTGGTTTGTTGATATGACCAGATGAAGAAGAGTTCATTTCTGACGACGAAGCCAGTGACTACGAGGGCTAGGGAGTTTCCCCCAGTCAGTTGCCTGTTGGGTAGGCAGATTGATGGGCTATTTATCGCACTTTTAATTTTCGCTGCTGTTTCTATTCGGCCAATAGGCCTGTTTGTATGAACTAAAGCCATAATGGCTATTGTGTAATAAAAGAATTCGGTATTGTATGACTACACTATCAAGTTCTGTGTGTACTGGCTACTGATCATGGGACCAGTACAGGAAACACAGGGAGGTATCCGGCCTTAAAACCGGGTGTGTGACAGCGGCAAAGTTGAGGCCAATGTTGTAATCGTCGCAGAACTCAAGGAAGGTGGCACCGGTAAACTGAGTGCCGTTATTTGTGATGATACTGTTGGGGACACCGAAGCGAAAAACGATATCCCGAGAGAACTCGGTGGCGCGCTCTGAGGTGAGAGTGGCCACCGGCTTGGCTTCAATCCATTTGGTGAACTTGTCGACGGCGACGAAGATGTGTGTATAGCCCCAAGGAGCTTTTTTGAGAGGACCGACCATGTCCAGACCCCAAACGGCAAAAGGCCAGGAGATCGGGATAGGTTGGAGTGCTTGAGCCGGCAAGTGTGTTTGTCGGGCGAAGTATTGACAGCCCTCATAGGTGCGGACAATGTGTTCGTCGTCGGAGATGGCAGTTGGCCAGTAGAAGTCTTGCCGGAAGGCTTTACCGACCAAAGATTTTGGCGCCGCGTGATGCCCGCAAACGCCCGAGTGAATGTCCTGTAATAGTTGCTTGCCTTGATCTTGGGATATACACCGCTGGAGGATGCCCGATGTGTTTCTTTTTATATAGTTCCCCCCGACTACGACGTATGCTTTGGTCTCCTAGTAATGCGTCGTGTCTCGGTCTGGTCTGGCGGGAGGATGGCTCGCAGGAGGTAGTCGAGGAAAGGCGTCGTCCAGTCGGGAATGACGGCGAGGACCGCTGGTGACGGCTGCCAAGTGCCCTCGGATTCGTCGGGCTGTGGCTCTTCGGTGTCGGGTGTTGTCCCTGCCTTGATGGATGGGGTGTGCAACTCTTGGAGGAATACTCCAGCTGGGACGATGTCCCGACTGGACCCCAGTTTAGCGAGTGCATTGGCCGCCTCATTGTCTCAGCGGAGAACATGCGTAATCTCCAGATCGTCAAATCTGGCTTCTAGCTTGCGTACCTCCTGGCAGTAGGCTTGCATGGTAGGGTCGTGGCATGACCATTCCTTTATGACCTGCCGAACCACCAGTTCGGAATCTCCCCGAGCGAGGAGTCGGCGAATCCCAAGTGACGTGGCGATGCGCAGTCCGTGCAACAAAGCCTCGTACTGGTGACATTGTTGGACGCTGGGAAATGGATTTGGAACACGTACTTGAAGCGTTCCCCTTTCGGAGAGATGAGGACGATGCCAGCCCCCGCGCCCTGGAGCATCAGTGATCCATCAAAGTAGAGAGTCCAGTGTTCCAGGTCGACGACAGAGGGCGGGGACTGGATTTCAGTCCACTCGGCCACGAAGTCGGCCAAAGCCTGGGACTTGATGGCCGTGCGGGGGGTATAAATTATGTCGAATGCGAGCAATTCCATTGCCCACTTGGTGATCCGTCCTGTGGCGTCCCCGATTGTTAATGACGTCGGTGATCGGGAAAGAACGGGCCACCGAGATCGGATGCCCTTGGAAGTAGTGAACCAGCTTCCGAGACGTGACAAATACCGCATAAATAATCTTTTGGATCTGCGGGTAACGTGCCTTAGACTCGAAAGTACTTCATTGATGAAGTAAACTGGTCGTTGAACCTTCTGGACATGACCTGGCTCAGACCGTTCGACGACCGGGACCGTACTGACCACTTGAGTGGTTGCTGCGATTTAGAGTATCAGCGGCTCACTAGGCATTGGCGGGGCCAACACCGGGGCGGTGGTCAGCAACTTTTTCAAGCCATCAAGGGCGTCTTGTGCCTCGGGAGCCCAGGTGAAGTTATCAGACTTCTTCATAAGCTTGTAGAGTAGCAGGGCTCTTTCGCCGAGTCGAGAGACGAAACGGCTAAGAGCTGCCACGCAGCCGGTGAGGCTCTAGACGTCTTTGAGGTTTCTTGGCGGCCCAATTTTGATGATGGCGTCGATTTTCTCCAGGTTAGCCTCGATTCCTCGTTCAGAAATGATGAATCCGAGTAGCTTTCCCGAAGGGACACCGAAGATGCATTTCTCCGAGTTGAGCTTCATACTAAATTGCCTAAGGCTGGTGAAGGTTTCTGCCAGATCGGTCAGGAGATCCTCTTTCTTTTCTGACTTAATCACCACGTCATCAACATAGGCATGTACATTTCTGCCAATCTGCCCTTGGAGGCAGCGCTGTATGCACCGTTGGTACGTAGCGCTGTCATTTTTTAAGCCGAATGGCATAGAGACGTAACAGAAGGCCCCAAACGGTGTAATGAACGAGGTTTTGATTTGGTCCTCCTCTTTCATCTTGATCTGATGGTAGCCTGAGTAAGCATCGAGGAAGCATAAAATTTTGCAGCTGGCCGTAGAGTCAATCACTTGGTCGATGCGAGGTAGAGTGAAAGGATCTTTGGGACATGCCTTGTTAAGGCTAGTGTAATCAACGCACATCCTCCATTTTCGATTCTTTTTGCGAACAAGAACTGGGTTTGCTAACCAGTCGGGATGATACACTTCTTTTATAAAGCAAACCGATAAGAGTTTGGCTATCTCTTCTCCTATTACTACTCATCTATCTTCAGCAAAGCGGCGTAAGTGCTGTTTGACCGGCTTAGCATCCGGCCGAACGTTCAGAGAGTGCTCGGCAGCCTCCCGTGGAACTCCCGGCATGTCGGAGGATGTCCATGCGAAGATGTCCCGGTTGTCGCGGAGGAAACTGACGAGCGTGCTTTCCTATTTGTCGCTGAGCGTAGTCCCGATCTGCGTCGTCTTGGAAGAATCTTCCGGGTCGAGTTGGACCGCCTTGGTATCCTTCACCGACTGGAACGACGTTGATGCTGGAGCCTTCTTTGTCGGGGGTGCTTCCACGACCGTGGCCGACTTGATGTTGTCAAGCTCGGCTGCGGCGATTTGGGCCACGGTGAGGTTGCAATTTTCCAGATCGCACGTGTAGGCGTGCTAGAAACTGCTCTGCACCGTTATAATCCCATTGGGACCCGGCATTTTAAGCTTCAGGTAGACGTAGCTTGGGACAGCCATGAACTTGGCGTAGCTAGGGCGTCCCAGAATAGCGTGGTATGAGCCCGAGAATCGACGACCTCGAAGGTGAGGTTCTCGGTCCGAAAATTTTTGGGGGTGCCGAAAGTGACGGGCAGGCTGATCTGTCCGAGTGGACTTGCCATCTTGCCGGGGACAACCCCGTGAAAGGGTGCCCCGGTGGGCTTGATGTCCAAGAGGGGAATCTTCATGTCATCAAGTGTTTTGACGTAGAGGATGTTCAGACCGCTCCCTCCATCCATGAGGACTTTGGTGAGGCGGACGCCGCTGACAATTGGGTCCACTACCAAGGGGAACCTGCCCGGATGGGGTATGTAGTCGGGATGGTCCGATCGGTCAAAGGAGATTATGAACTCGGACCATCGGAGGTATTGAGGTACGGCAGGCTCGACTGCGTTAACCTCTTGGCTTGTGATCTTCTGGCGGCGTTTGGATTCGTAGCCATCGGGGCCACCGAAGATCATCAAGCAAGCGGTTTCCTTCGGGAACTCGTCTCCTTCATCCGGAGGAGAATCTTTCTTGTCTTGACTGCGGACAGAAGGCTTGTTCAAGTGCTTCAGGAGATTGTAGTCGCGCGTGACGTGGTTTGATTTCGGTCCATGAAAGTGACATGGCCGACTCATCATTTCCTCAAAAGTCGCGTTGCCGCGTGGAGGACGCCGCTGCGGGGCACGCTCGGCTGCAGCAACGAGATCTTCGCCCTTGCACTTCTTGTGCTTCTTCTAGGACAACTCAGGATGGTCTTTGTCTTTGGGGGACTCATCAGTTTTGCCCCTTCCCTTGTTGCCCTTGCTTGCGCTGCGAACGGCTTCTTCGCCAGTGGCGAAGTTGTTGGCGATGTCGAAAAGCTCGCGCGTAGTTTGAGGATTCTTACGCGCGATTTTGTGGATGAGGCCGGTGCTGCGGACACCTTTGGAGAAGGCGGTGGTGACATCTCCTTCTCGGGACCTCAGGCAGAGAATTCTTCTTCTTGGAGAAGCGTTGAATGTACTCTCTGAGAGTTTCATCACCCTCCTCTTGGGTGCAACTGTGGAGGTCCCACACGTTCCCGGGTCTGTTCTAAGTACCCTGAAAGTTGTTGACGAAGAGGGTCTCGAGGTCGGCCCATGACTGGATGCAACCTTGAGGCAAGCTAGTAAGCCAGGTTCGAGCTGAGTCGGCTAAAAACAGAGGCAGGTAGTGGATTGCGACGTAATCGTCGCCACCACTCGTCCTGCAAGCGGTGTGGTAGTCGGCCAACCAGATGTCTGGCTGAGTTTCCCCCGTATACTTGTCGATCCCGGTAACTTGGAACCGTGACGGGAAGATGGCATTGCGGATGCGGGGTCCGAATGCTTTTGGGCCTACATAGGCCATGTCGGAAGGAGCTGGAGAGCTGCGCTGGCTTGTGGCGCTGCGGTCATTGTCGGCATCGTAACGACCGCTGCGATCGTCCCTCCCTACGTCTCGGCGGGCGTCGCGTTTATCGTTCAGGATGTTTCGTATGTCACGGTTCATCCCGAGTTGATCGCGCGCCGATCCGGCAGGGCGCACGTCTTTGTCCGCACCTTGTCGGGCACGGATTCTTGCGAGAATAGTCCCCCCGCGCATCATGATTTGGTCTGAGTCGGTTGTGAACCAACTCGATAGAGTGACGACGCTCGGGGTCGGTGCGGTGACCCACAGCGGCTTGTGATGGGTTCCCCGGAGGAGAAGCTCGCCTACTCCTAGTGCTCGCCGATAACCCCGCTCGGTTCTCGGAGATCTCAGCTTGATGGAGGGCCGCTTCTTCCACCAGGATCTAGAGTTTTCGAAGTTCGTCATGGCCTGGAGTGCCCTCGGGGATGTGAATGGCACGTGTTGCCACCGAGGCCGCGACGATGTTGTGACTGGGAAGCGGGAAGATCGGAACGCCGTCCCTTTCACGCATGCGGAACGCATTGTGAACCTGGCGCCCACGACACCGCATGTCGCCGTAACGTTCTTTCTCTTCACGCTAGCGGGCAGCACAACCTGCTGCTCGGCCAGTTCCGTCTCCTGTGCATGGAGACGAAGCCGAGTGGCAGTTAGCTGCTCGGGAGTTTGGTTTTCGATGGGAATAGGCTGGTCGTCATTGTTAGGCAACGTGCCCAGGTTCGCCATGAAGACCTCCCGAGACGGGTGGTGGCTTCCCGAGCTCTCAAAATCGTCCAAGTCATACTCGAGGACGGGTAGGAGAGAGTCGATTGCCCCAACCAATTGGGTCCCCCCGTTCGACGAGTGCGAACCTGCACTCGAGCAGTTGATCCGACTTCGGAGTATCCTCTTCCTGGTGAAGAGGAAACAAAGACGCGGACTCGATGGCAAGTCCAAGTGAGTGTGCTGATGACACCTCCATCAGTCGGCAAGATACTGAGTCGCAAAGGTGAAGCTTGCCGATCTGGTCAGCGATGAAGTCCAACTTTCCAAATCAGAATAGCTGGCCTGGATCAGGGACAGCGTTCGCGAAGGCAAATCACATGATGATGCCCGAAACAAAGCTGTCGTTGTTGATGGGGAAACCCATATAGATCTGGCAGATGAATCTATGCGCGCTCCCCTACCTGGCGCGCCAACTCTCGGTGTTCTAATCCAGCAATAATGAATATGGGGCTGCGCAAGCACAGAAGATCTAGATGGGTGCACACGGGACACAATGTTTAGACAGGTTCAAGTCCTCGAGAAGAGGTAATACCCTACGTCCTGTGTTTGGTGGATTGGTATTGCTTGAATCCCGTATGAGAATACAAGATCTAGAGAACTCGTGAGCTTATGAACACGAGAATCCAAGAATCTCTTGAACTTATGAGCTTATGCCGATCTAGGGATCCCTACCTGGCCTTATATAAGTGACCGGGGTAGGGTTATAGGAGTCCCGATGCGCTTACAGATTGGTTTCCTAATTAGTTACAACAGGATCCGGGATTGCCGGATGTACATTTATCCTTGTCTTGTACTCTAAGTTGATGAGGCGTCCCCGTGTAGAAGTCGGACTCCGAGTAGTCGTCTTGGCCCACCCTATGCCCGGATGGCCAGCTTTGTCCTCCTTGACAATACCCGGGTGCCATGTCATCGTCAATGCAGTAGGGAGTTAAAGAGATATGCTGGTCAGTGCTGTAGGAGTGCACTCTACTGGGAAAATGCAGGCTACGTGGCCCAGAATTTCTGCTGGTGTTGCAGAGTAATAGGGGAAGTAGGCATAGGGAGTTGATGAGAGTAGCACAATGTGGCAGTGTGCCACAGTGTGTTGGCAGGAGAGATAAAGAAAAACTCAGCTAGATGTTAGTAACAGGTCAAAGGAAAAATGGGACGGCGGTGAGAAATGTGCTGGTGCATGGCTGTTGGTGTCAGCACTACTTTGGCACCGAATGCTATCGTGGGTGAAGAGGTGGCACTTTGCACAGGGAAGTTTTAGGAGGAGTTGGGCATTGATTTTATGCTGAGGATAAGGGATAGCTCCACGTGTTCATACGGAAGCAGTGAATTTAGGCACCGAATGGTACCAGTGGGTGGTGTGGCGCATAACCAGCAGGATTCGGGGAATTAAAGAGGAGATATGGATTGGCTAGCCGGGGCTGTAGGAAATAGTAGAAAGTAAACACCGACTTGTATCTTGGCAAGAACATAGGACAGGTATCTGGCCAGCATGGGTAAAGAATAGTGCAAACACTGATATTTTGCTCGAAGTTTTGGGGAAAATATTTTAAAAGGGAAGATATAAAATTTAGTGCAGAAAAGAAATTTGGCTTGCGAGGAGAATGTTCGGTAGAAGTTGAAAGGTTCGAAGGCTTAAGATAGAAGAGATTAAGCTTGTCTCGGATTCATGCGATCATCTTCGGGTAGTTCCTTGGAAATGGTTATTTTATAGGAACTGTAGTGTGGTGTTTGAGTATGCGAATCTTTAATTCCACTTGAAGATTTTATACCATACGTTACCTTATTCTCTTGGAAGTAGGTTTAGGCTCTACAAGTTGCCACGATAATGTGTTTTGGAGTTTACTCCTGCTCGGAAGAAGCGAGCTAAGATTTCAGAGTGTATGTGCCCACATACACTTGGGAATTCAAGCGTATATATAGTGGCAACGAAGTTAGAATGGACATAAGAGGTCGTGGTGGACTAGGGTTTGAGAAATATCACATGTATACTCATATATATGCTTAAGATTGCGGCGGAGTCAAATGATAAGTTACAGTTTTGATTCGTAGTTCGGAAAGAAGGAAATAGGGTTTTGCGTACATGCGTATATTGAAGAGTAGTATATATGTGCACATGCACACGATAGGACATGACGAGGTAGACGGCAGAAGATCACGTCATTCGGAAAGATTCAAGGTATACATATGCTTCAATTTCACTAGGGTACCGTGTGGGTACTAGCTGCAGATGTTGGTCTAGGTTGCACCGATTAAGAAAGAAGGAAGGTTGCCGAAGGTGTGCTCGTGGCAGGATTGCAAGAGCGAGTAGCCACATATGGAGACAAGATGTTGAACAGGATTGCCCGGTGTTGTCGGGCGTAGTTCAGAGGATTAGGGTTTCGACAAAACGGAGATCGGGAAAAATAGGAGCAAGGGTTTTCGTGTCTTGTTACATAGCTCAGTCATGATTTGAACTGAAGTTTTAGTCAGATGCATTTCTGGTTGGTTTCATTAACAAAATTTTTTGTTAGCGCTAATTTTCGGGTTTTGAAAAATCGGGGTGTGACATACACCGCCACCGAGCTCCAGCAGGGCCACATCGCCGTTGGAGGGCCACGCTCCCGCCGAGCTCCACTCCTCTCCAGTTGTGCCATCGATTTCCTCATCCGTGTCTCTTCCTCTCTTCCCCTAACGAGCTCCTCTACTTTGGTGCTTCCTGTTGCGCCACGCTGTCGATTTGTAAAGATTACAAACTTTTGAAAGAAGCGCAAGAAAACAAATATAATTAGCACATAGAATCGAGAACCATTTCTGAATTGTTTGGTGGAGTTCTAGTCGTATAATCCTACTCAATATGTCTAAATTTTGATGCTCTGTACTCACCTTTATGGATACATTGTACACCTCGACAGTAACCTCATGAGCTTCATGGATCTATTCCTAGTATATGCGAAAAACAAAACATGGATTCTAGCATATTCCCAGTTGGCCTCAAGTCCGTGGTGATCGTAGGCGCCCCGGACTTGACACTCTACTATATTTTCTACCGTGTCCTATATTCCTTCATTCTCCATTTTATTATGGAGAACTCTTCCCATCGGGAGGCCGATAGGAGCAATTTCATCATCCTAGCATCTAGCCGTTAATCCTCGCACCATTTATCCAACCATCCAGCCCCTCTTATAAGATCCCCTAATCAGTCCCTGCCGACGATCGGTAAACCGCCGATCTTACGGAGTTCGTAGAGGAGAGAGAAAAGAGATAGGGGGATCCTTCCAAGTAAGATAACCCACAAATCAGGCCACCGGCAAGACGATTTATATATGTTCATGCCTCCCTTAGGGTAATAGCCTTACGTCATGTTATATTATATTGATCTCAAGACAAGGTACAAGAGGGGATGTCTAGTCCTAGAGGAGATCTACAACTAGTTGGAGGTGGTTGTCGAGGACGATCTTCTCTTCTACTTGCTCGGAAGGCAGTTGATCTTTAATGACTTGTGTGACTTGTCTATTCAATGAAGCTTGCTGAATCTATTGAATTTGTCTTCTTTGGAAACCCTTGGGATCCTTATATAGAGGATATATCATATTGTAAGGAATATGGACACGTCTCCGAGTAGAATTTCACTTTCCTTAAACGTCGGGATTGATTGCCTAGTTTAAGGAGTCCTAGATACCTACAGGTGGTTTCTTTATCGACACAGAGTCCCTCTTCAGGATACACTCCTTCCCGGGTAGGTAGGATACTCCCATAGTCGTGGTGTATTTGTATACGGATATGGTCATCGCACATAGTAGTTGTCTACTAGTAATCGTCAGTCCTCAACCCAACTCTCGGCATGCCACATCTGTTGCCATGCCGCCGCCACAGCCCATCGTCTCGGCCGGAGCTGTCCTGGCCAGATCTGCCTGTGTCATTTCCTAAAGCCATCTTGCTAGCGCCATCACCTCCCTCCATCCGGTTGTGATGCTGCTGCCTCGTCCTCCGCTCAACATCTTGGCCGGAGCCACCTCGGCCAAATCCACCAGTGCCATTCCCTCTTGCCACTCCCTCTAGCACCACCACCTCCTTCCATCCCGTCCTGATGGCGTCCGCCGCCGGCATGACCAGATCCGGTGAGGTCCTCCATGCCGTGTCACCAGTGCTGCCAGATTCGTCATGGATTGGAAACAAATTTTTGTTGGATTGGAAACAAATTGCGATGGCACAAGAAATAATCTACAGTAACGCCAAGAATGTGTGGCTATGGGTCACACCGACGATTTGCACCTTCACCACCCATCATCACCGTCGGCACCATGCTTAGGCACTGGCTCTGCCCCGACATCGCGGCCACCGCCACCATCATTGATTCGCTGAGGAGCTCATGGTCACCGGAGATCTGAGGAAGACGGGGAGGAGGAAGGGGATCATAGAGGGGCAGATGGCCGTGTTTGGTTTGAGATTTTGTTTCAACGGCAGCAAGGTATTGATCGACACAACCATGATCCTATGATGTTGTATTTACGTAATTTTTTTTGTTTAAATAGTACAATGAATTTCTTGCAACACCTTTTTGATCTTGTTGCATGCCTTGAGCCACGATGACGAGAAAATGTCTCCGTTACACAAATTTTTTTGTTTTTACCACACATAAAAATGTTTCTATAGCAGAAAGCACATATTTCCATCGGTAAGAAAGAAATATTTCCATCACATGAAAAAGATGTTTTCATGCAAAAAAAAGCATGACATGCTAACAAATTGGGAGTGATTTGCTAGATATATTAGTTGGAAACAACAAAATCATAAGTTTGTTTCCCAAAAATTTAGGATTTGTGTTGTATACATGTCGTTATTGTATTGGTTCGATAAATTTACTGCGCAAGTTTTCAGCAAAAAATTTCCCTCTCACTACGTAAATATTTTCACATTCCATAACAGAACGAGCCCACGATGCCGAAAATCTAGCGATTTGAATCATAAGTTTGTTTCCAAAAATTTCAAGATTGTGTTTGTATACATGTCGTTGTTGTATTGGTTCGATAAATTTATTATGCAAGTTTTAGTAAAATGTTTTTCTCTTATTATGCAAATGTTTTCACGTTACCATAACAGAAAGAGCCCGTGATGCCGAAAATCTAGCGGTTTGAATCATAAGTTTGTTTCCCAAAAATCCGGAATTATGTTGTATATATCGTTACCATATTATTTCGACAATTTTGCTGTGCAAGTTTTAGTAAAAAAATTTCCTCTCATTACACAATTGTTTTTGTGTTATTATAACAGATCTTTGTTGTCAATCTAACTATCTATGTAATCAACATCTAACGGTTACAAGCTAGGTCTACAAATTTTAATATCAATATGCTGATTTGTAGCAGCTCTCTTTTATTATTGCACGTCATGGTTATTCCTTCACTTTTTCTTTCTGCCGTACGACCTGGATTAGATTGTTTCTCGTGTCCTGCCGGTGTTAACACGGCGCCGACGAGCCGAGCATCTTAACGCTGGCGCGGCGTACAGAGAAACGCAGGGCAAAATCCGCCGTCGTCCGTTGGTCCGATGCACCGGTTGGCATATCTTGATTCTGGGCAGCCAGGTCACCATAGATGTTGCCCCGGCCCATGATTCGTCACGAATTTCACGACGATATATTCGTATCGTACCCCTTATGATTGGTTTGTCGCCACTTTTTGCTGATGTATTACTGAAGATATTTGTGTCACATGATTGTCAATTCTCGCTGTAGTCTTTCGATTCTTCCACGCTACTCGAGGTTGAGCTTTCGTCATGATTCATTTATGCGGTTATGAACGGATGTACATAAGTTTTTCTTTCGACGGACTGCATAGCTTAAAGCAGTACCGGTACATTGTATGTTATACGTATCAAATATGTGTTTAGATATAATTTTTTTAATGTCTTGTATGAATTTAATATTATATCTAAAAAATTATTATTTAGAGAGAAAAATATAACTTGCATAGGTTCGGCAATAAGAGCCATATGAAAATTAGGATACAATATCTTTCTCCTTCTGTATTAGACTTCCACATCAACAATTTGTCTAATTAGCATGTTTTAAATATAGCCGATGTTATTGCATTGGGACTACCCTCGTACGTAGTCAATGTTTTTGAATTACAGATTCATGTTCGCTGGTTAATCATCCACAAGACCGCAACAAAGTGCGTAAAAGAATGTGCCATTGGTAGGCCGGGATGAACATTTTTTAAGCATAAATCTTGGCCTACCCACCTTCTTGGCCCACTTGTATTTAGGTTGAGCGGGCAAGATAACTGGGACCAAAGCTCAACGTTTTCAAAGAGTCACTCTTAGGTCTTCCGAAATTCCTCTAAAATTAAGTTTTACAAAATAGTTTCCGAAGTCTAGACAAACAGAACATTAACATTAACAAAGAACTGGTCAGAAAAACCCTAGCCGCCAGGTGTAAGGAGACCACCATCGAAGAAAGCATATTCATCATTTCACTGTCGATCCATCTCCCTCTTCTCCAACGTTCTCGTTGATGTTGGGTGGCTAGGAACCCATTGATTTCTCGTAGTATTTTAAGATTTATTTTATGTCATATGTTTTCTTCCTAGATTAAATTTTGTAGTTTTGTCTTTCTTGGAAATTGACACCACGCTGAGTTGGAGGTAATCATCTTTGATTTTCTTTCGACAAACGATAGCGCTACTGAGGCATAGGTCCTGATCATTAGTGGAGATCATCGATATTCTACTTTTAGTTATTACTGTTGTTGGGAATCAAGACACCTTTCTAAGGTCCAGAGTCGATAGTTAGAATGATAAAGGCCCAGTTCTTTTCGGCTTCTCCAGGGGCTTCTCCCAGAAGCCGCCCTCTCCCAGCTTCTCCTAGAAGCCGCCTCCTCAAATTCGTTAGGGCTTCTAATTTAGACATACCATGACTAGTTTAGAAACCCCGATGAATTTTAGAGGGCGGCTTCTGGGAGAAGGTAGCTTCTGGGAGAAGCTGAAAAGAATTAGGCCAAAGAAGTGCAGCACGTTCATCGACTCCTGGATTTGATGCTAGCATGTTGTGCTTCTTCAATGTTCTATGAACAATTTGTTAAATGTTTGGTACTTTTATCATTTACTCATTAAATTATCAATATAAATTAGAGGATATTTTTAAAAAGATAAAGTAGTTTTTTGGAACCCTATTTAAGAGGCTTCTTGCAATCCTGTCGTGTGGACATCGTGCTGCTGCTGCTAGCATACTGTAAGCCCATGCACAACTGTTACCCCTACCTTTTGAACTACTGTCTGCTATATTTGCAGCCATGCATGGTTGAACCCTAGTTTTTGTTCTTCTCCAGTTGATTTCTTTAACTTTTCAATTTGAAAGTTTTGTTCAAAATTCTCAAGTTCAAAATCCTCCTATCCAAACTTTAGGAAATTCAACTCGAAGTTTCCTCGCTCAACGTTTTGAACTTTCGGGAGAGAGTAGGAGAAAAAGGTGGGTTGAGAAGCTACCACTTGACACAAGTATGGATAACCTCAATTTTGCTATGACCATGCTACCCTAATATTTTTGCCATTTTGAATTTTTTGGATGGATCTTCATGTCCTACCGGGTATCAAAAGTAAAATAAAAATGACAGAGACAAGATGCATAGCTTAGTGGAAAACATAAAATTATCTAAATAGAAAATCGTTCCGAGATGGGAAGAATCTGTTTACACAACTACAACCTTCAATTATTACTGAAGTCTAACTTTCCCTCCTGAACTCCATATCTAAGTAGGATTATTTCTTTTCGTGAGAAGAATAGAACTACCCTAAACGATTAAAATCGGACAAGTTAGTTGAGCGGTGTAAATTAGGCTTACAAAATCTTGGATTGGTTGAATGCACGTTTTGCTACCTTGTTTTATGTTCCTAAAAAACTTGGGTACACGGTAGTGCAATCGTACAAAGTATCGGTTGTAGAAACATTGTCCTAGAGACTGATTCCTCACAGGTTATAGAGGCTATGAAGGATTCTGCGCTTTGTCACTCCCCTGCCTTGCCTATCATCCTATATTACAAGTCCCTTCTGATAATGTTTGCTAAGGTTTCCTGTATTCATTACCGATGTAAAGTCAATTCAATCGCGCATCAGCTGGCTCGGGAAGATATGGTGTCAGGTTTAAGCCATGTTTGGCATGAGAAATCACCTGAGTTTATCAAAAATGTAATAGTGAATGATCTTATTTTGGTTTAATAACTGTTCCTTTATCTAAAAAGGAAAAAAATTGGATGCCGGATTCTAGCGTTCAAGTTCCAACAGGTAACCACCGGATAGGCCCGGGGCATCGACCCACACCCAGCGTGGCGTGGCGTGGCGTGGCGTGCCTGCACGTCTCCGGAGCGGTTGGAGTTGTACTGCCGCCGCTTACATTGCCCCGCCATCCCCTTCCCGCAATTACTACGCCGGCCTACTTCCCCACGCGAACCAAACCCTCCCCTCCTGCCTGCTGCATTTCCTCCCCCAAATCTCCTGCTCCCGTGTGCAAAGCCTTGGCCGCCTGCTCCAATGGACAACGGCAGCAGCCTCAAGTCCGCGAAGCTCCTGGAGCAGATGCGCCTGCACCTGGCCACCGACGCCGGGAAGGAGCTCACCAAGAAGGTCGCGCTCGTCTACCAGCTCAACATCGCCCCCAAGGTTAGCCCCCGAATCTCGCCCTGTTCTCTCGCTTTCGTGCCTGGATTGGGCGAGATCCCACACGGATCAGCATCGGTCCTTCTTGATCCTGTTCTGGTGTCTACGCTTCGTAGAAGCTCGGCGTCGACGAGGAGATCTTCGTCGTTGACCTCAAGAAGGGCGAGGTCACCAAAGGTATCTCCTTCCGCTCTTTTACTCTTGAATTTTGCCTGCTTGAATTTTATCATGAATTTTTTGGCTGTAATGTGTAGGGCCGTACGAGGGGAAGCCAGATGCGGCCTTCTCCTTCACGGATGACGACTTCCTTGCGATCGCCAGCGGGAAGATGAACCCGCAGATTGCTTTCATTAGGTGAGGAGACTAAAACACGGTTCTTTTGTTCTTCTTTCAGATTTAGGATTGTTTGGTGGAAATCATTTTTTTGGCCTGATGTGTTCTGTTACCTGTTGGTGTGCAGAGGGGCGATGAAGATCAAGGGAAGCATAAGCGCGGCGCAGAAGTTCACCCCGGATATCTTCCCCAAGCCATCCAAGCTGTAGAAGGTTAGACTGTATTATTTGGGCGTGGTTGAGTAATAAAGGGTTGCAGGTTGCAACCGTTATGTATGTGATAGGATGAGTGGAATACATGTAACAACACACAAACTTCTGATGCTATCTGTGGTATCGTGATAATGGCATGGTTAATGTTGTCGCTTCAATCAAGTTCAATGTTCTTTGTCTCGATATATTGCTTTACTCATCTTATTTAGGAGTATATATTATTATTAGATAATCTGATGTTAATTGATGTTAGTGAATTCTTTTTATTGAGATAGTATGGCATTGATCAGCCTTTTGAATAGTGACATCAGGTAACATTTTGGCATTGCTGTGCCGCATTGAGCTCTAGAGTTTTACTAAAAGATACGATGTGCATTAGTTAGTATTTCCAAAGTAGTAAAATCGAAATGTCTTAGGATATGTTGGTGCTTCACACAAAATCCAATCCTTCAATCCATCAAAGCTGTTAAAGGTTAGAACAGGTAGTATGTTAATTTGGGTGTGGTTGGGCAATAAAAGTTTGCACCTGTGTTTTATCAGTTTGGACTTGGGATGAGTAGAATACATGAACAGAGCACGGCATCCGATGTTATCTACTGAATTGGGTTAATGATATGGTTAATGGTGTCAGCTAACTGATTTATTTGATTCGTTCTGGTCGGATTATATGATCTGATGATAATTGATATTTCCGTTGACGAATATAGTGTGATGTTTTTATATGGATTATAAATAATGTTTATGCCCCCTAGAAAACTTAGGAGAATTAGTTCAGAGCTCTTTTACATTATACCAAATGAATATGTGCCGTCCATTCTCTTCGACTCGATGGCCTAGATCTATTTATACTACGCTACAAAAATGAGTAATAAAAGAGGCTGCACGGGGAAAACATGAACATTGGAGGATTAAATCCTGCCGCCCCATAGGCAGGATGGTTATTCCTTGCTGGGCCGACTGATTAGCTTGATGACCCCCGACTGCGCCTTTTGTGACTCCGAGGGTGACCCATGTTACCACGGGCGACTGTGACAGCGATCTCTGTATCCGAACTCGTAAGGTGCAACCGCCAACGATGGATCAACCATCTCAGAGAAGGTAATCCACTTGCCACCATCTCTCTCTGTCAGTTGATTGAACTACCTGCATTCAAACTGTTTGATTTTTTTACATCATTTGAGGGTACATCTAGTTTCCAGGAGTAATCTAGACAAATAATTTTCAGACTGCCAAGAGCATAACAAGTAGACATAAATTATTCTATCAAATCCTTTCAACCCTCAATGGTTTAGTGTGCATCATGAACCTCTGCACGTAATATGACCAAACATTGGAATATCTTCTGCCTCAGTTCTTGTTACCTGGCATGCAGTATTTGGTTACGTTTATTCTGCTTTCTACACCCCAGCAGGTTTGGCCCATTTGTTTTTAGGGCAACACACGGACCATAGACACCCTAATTTCTGATGCTAAGTGCAGGCATAGCTTGTTCTAGAGTCTCAGTTTGGCACTACAGTTGACTATAGAGGAGTCTCAGTAACCAACAGTTAGTTAGATTGATTTGTTGCTCCAACTTACTTCAGACGCATCACCTTATTATTATGTAGATCCTGGTAGTATCCACGAAGCAACAGTTGAGTTCAAGTTGAACATGTGTTTGAGCCTAGATGATTGAGAAAGGAACTGAGCAACTCGGGTTTGGGGAACTTTTCTGTTTATTTCTTGATTGTTTTCGTAGTACACGCTACCTCTCTTTGTATGACAAACTGAAACAGAATTCAAACCTGATAGATAAATTCTTAAATTGGTATGAACTCTAAGAACTACCAATCAGCTGCTTCTCCTGATTTGATACGGACACAAGGACTATCAATCAGATGCCTAGATCTCTTGAGTTCATACGGACTCAAAGACGTAATCTTCAATTGTGGTTCTTTGGGCCTCCGCAAACCTTGTTTAGCGGGATTGGTCAGTAATTTATTTATGAATTTGTAAATGTCGACCGGCTTAGAGGGCATGCATGCAGGTCACATCCGTCAGTCTTTAAGATAACCAACTCCACCCTTTGTTTTTCATACGTCTACGTAGTAGCCGGGTTCCATTATCAGGAACCAATATGTTCACCAGCTCATACAACAGAAAGTAAATAGTGTTTTAAGTGAAGGATTGCCGGCGCCGCCGATAGCAAACAATCCTTGACGAGCCAAAAGTACGGGAAACCAACTGATGATAAAGAAAACCAAGCCAACATTGGAGAGCTAACGCCATTACAAAAGCCATGTAGGGCTGCAAACCACCTCAAGCTTCATCGTCAGAGATCTCCAGGGTGTCAGTAGGTTCTGTTATCTGCAGCTGCGCCTGATCCTAGGAGGAGCCAGTGCCAGCGCCTTCACCAAGATGCCTGATCGCTTCCTCCTGCAGTGGTCGCTCCAGCCAGCAGCAACTTCCCATCCACGCCAGACTGCAGGCCTGACCAGTAAACGAAGAAAGGAACACACATAGCAAGCTAATTCTGCGAGAGACTTGATCAACTTGTCGGCCCTCAAAACATGCTCTATTTTGAGCCTTACGAAGTAACCAACTCCACCCTTCGGAGGGGAAACGTAGTAAGAGAACTGCTGCACCATTGGATTACGTCCAGAAAATCAGGGTTACACCGTATTATTTTAGTCGCGTGAGGGACCAGAGTTAAAGAGTTCATCACGTTGTTCGATTAATCGTAAAACAATCGTAGTTTAAAACGTCGTACGTGCAGTAGTTCTCACGTACGTAGTGAAGTACGAGAATTTCCCAAATGTACTATACTCACCTGAGGGGAAAAAAAAGACAATTTTAGCCTCCTGACGAGTGGTAATAGTAATTTTAGTTCTCTCCAAAATAAAAAGTAAAACTTGACCCTATGAGGCAACGGAGAGGCAACACGTGGTACATATCATGGATCCAACTCGCAACAGGGACATGTCGCAAGTCCTACTCGCGACAGCGCGTCGACGCATGTGACAGCCGGGCGACAAGGCCACATGTCGCGCCTTTACGCTGCGACATGTGGGCTGTCGCGTAGCCAACGCGCTGTCGCAGGTGGGATCCGCGATATGTCATCTGTTGCAGGTTGGACCTATGACATGTGCCACATATTATTTGTCCGTTGCTTCACGGGGTCAAATTTGACTTTATATTTTGAAGAGCGCTAAAATTACTACTGTCACTTGGCAAAGGGCTGCCCTCGTCTCGTCTGGATGACCATGCACACGGGACAAGCTGCAGCCCGGCATGAGATCACTGAGATGTGAGTTCCGCTTCAACGTTCCCCGCGAAACGTCCCTCAGCCTCCGCAACGAGAGTTTAGATACGTGTTCGTTTTCTAGTACAAGAGCACGAGGCGGGGTAAACGCGAGCGCGTGCCATGTGCTCAGTTTTACCTGGGACAGTCCGATGCACCTTTTTCTTTTTCGCGAGAGATGCACTAATCAATGGATCTGCAGATTGCATCTAATTACTGGTAATTAATCAACATCGGACGGCGGTGCAGACCATTTGTTAACAATTGGTCACACCGCTTCGACCGATCTAGCCATTTAACAACTGACTCCCAGCAAGGAAATAAGCAAATCACCCAACCCAGTCACAAGCAGTTAACCGGCCATTAGGCGAACATGGCAACTTGCAGCTTGCTACTTGCGTTTACTTCGTGATGCCAAGTCTAGCAAAAAAATGACTTACATACCTTCAGAATCTCAACATAGCATCATTCTCAAGCACAGATCTTAACAGGAAATCTATACATATCAATCGACTATAAGAAGTTTGTCATTAATTGACACTGCAAAAGAGACGAGTTGACTTCCATTTCAAGACGACAACCGACGAGAGCGAGGTCTATAGCTACGAGCCGTTACAAGTGAAGCATCACCTGACACAGTCAAGAGCTAGCGAGCCCAAGATGGACACCGAGGGCAGCAGAGAGGAGCCGAGTTGGCTGGAGATCGAGGAGGCTTCGCCGTTCACGGGGAAGAAGACGAAGAAGGTGGCCGCCGACGCCAAGCGATGGAGCTTTGTGGCGAACGCGGCGGTGGTGGCCGTGATCATGACGATGCCCCCGATCCTCATCATCCTCAGCGGCCGCCTCGGCGCGCCGGCAGTGTGGATCAAGTCCACCGTGGCCGGGTTAGGAGCCCGACGAGGTAATTACAATTTGTGCTCACTGTTTTCAAGCGAGTTTGGCAGGTGCCTTGACACGATCCAAGCGTTTGGTGTTACAGTTTCGGTTCTTTCATGCTAGCATGTCGTTGTAGTAGCATGTAGCTTGTGGTTCGACTGTGGTACAGAGTACAGACAATGTACCTGCTAATCCTGAATGGTCCTAGGATCTAGATTCATTTTGGCCATTGTAAAGTGACAGATTAAAGCATGGTTGCACCTCTGTTCCGATTTTTTTTTAACCATCAGGAACAGAGAAGCAATGTTCCAAATACAAATTCCACCACAGCTCAAACTGAAAGTTACTTGGGGAATGATTCGAATTTAGGTGTCCATAAATTATATCTTGGGTTTACACTGCATAAAGTTGCTCCATTTCACTTGCAGAATCCAAGAAAGACGTGCTTCTCGGTGGCCTGCTCCTTCCAGGATTCGACGAACAATCCTGCGCCAGCCGGTACCAATCCGTGTACTACCGCAAGAACATGACTCGCTCGCCAGCGCCGTATCTCATCAGGCGGCTGCGGGAGCAGGAGGCGCTGCAGCGGCGGTGCGGCCCAGGCACCGAGCCCTACAGAAGAGCGTCAGAGCGGCTGAAATCCGGGCAAAATAACGTCGACACCGTCGACGGCTGCGGCTACCTCGTCCTCATATCTTACCGAGGCCTCGGCAACCGGATAATCGCCATGGCCTCGGCCTTCCTCTACGCGATCCTTACCAACCGCGTTCTGCTCGTCGACCGGGGCAAGACCATGGCCGACCTCTTCTGCGAGCCGTTCCCGGGGACGACGTGGCTGCTGCCCCTCGACTTCCCGCTCGAGAACTTCAGGGACCTAGGCGAGGACGCCGCCGAGTGCTATGGGAACGTGACGCTGAACAATGAGACCGGGCCGGGACGGAGCACCGTTTCGTCTACATGCACCTCGACCATGCCGCCTCTCAGGCGAACAAGCTCGTCTACTGCGACGACCACCGGCAGTTCCTCCACCGGGTGCAGTGGGTGGTCTTGAGGACGGACAGCTACATCGCGCCCGGGTTCTTCCTCAACCCGGTGTACCAGGAGGAGCTCGACCGGATGTTTCCCCGGAAGGACTCTGTGTTCTACATCCTGTCGCGGTATCTTCTCCACCCAACGAACGACGTCTGGGGCATGGTCACGCGGTTCTATAACTCTTACCTCAAGGGTGCAGACGAGAGGCTGGGCATTCAGATCAGGGTCTTCGATGGCGACACGCCGTTCCAGCACATCTTGGATCAGATCCTCGCGTGCACGTCTCAGGAGCATCTGCTGCCGGGGGTAGTGAGCACGGGAGGTGGAGCGCCGCCGCTGCCCAAGGACGGAGCGCAGTCCAAGGCAGTCCTGATGACCGGCCTGAACGGGTGGTACCACGACAACATCCGGGAGGTGTACTGGAGATCGGCGAGCGCCAACGGCGAGATGGTGAGCGTGCACCAGCCGAGCCATGAGGTGCACCAGCATTTCTTCCGGAGCGTCCACGACATGAAGGCGCTGGCCGAGATGTACCTGCTGAGCATGACCGACAAAATCGTCACCAGCGGCTGGTCGACGTTCGGGTACGTCGGGACCGGGCTCGGAGGGCTCACGCCGTACATCATGATCAAGCCGGAGAACCACCAGGTGCCCAACCCCCCATGCAAACGTGCCATGTCCATGGAGCCGTGCGCTCAGGGGCCGGGGTACTTCGAGTGCACGAGGAAAGATATCAGTAAAATCATCGACACCTCGAATATTGTGCCTCATGTCCGGGCCTGCGAAGACATGCCTTGGGGACTGAAGCTCACTGACCCGCTCCCCGAAAAGGATGTCTAGGCTCTTGGATAGTACTCCCCTCCGTCCCAAAATGTAAGGCACGTACGTATTTTAAGATTTACAATTATATTTATAATATGTTAGTTATATGACACAAAAATGATATCATTGGAAAGTACTTTTGAAAATGAATTCAACAACATAACTTTTGTATCACATAATCAAAATATTATAAGTCTAATCGTAAATCTTGGAATACGTGCGTGTCTTACATTTTGGGACGGAGGGAGTATTTTCTTGACAGTAGTTACACCAGGCAAGTTGTTCAGCAGCCTTGGAGAAAAAGAAATGCGTACACAAATCACATTAGGTATGTCTAATGATGATCGGTCGACTGTCGCGTGGACATTTCGATGGTTTGTATTTATAGTTGTTTGGGAGAATGTATTAAATAAAGACACAATAGTTTTTTTGTGTTATATTTAAATTAATTTTATTCTCGTAAAGTGAGAGTGGTAGAAATTTTTGGCTATTTTTAGCGCCCGAACTGTTATTGGCAAACATAGCCTCCTCTAAAATAAAATATCAAAATTATCGCCGCAACAAGCTAGACAAACGTCACGTGGCCCATGTCACGATCTAGATACAAGTATAGGTGACTGTGGGAAGAGGCACAAGGCAGTGATGGTGACGAGAGAGAGAGCATCATCTCTGCAATCCTGCATATGTGCATGGGGAAACGAAACGGCCACTTACTCGCAGCTGTATCCTCTCTCAAGTGCCATGTTATGCGCCGGGCGTAAGATCTTTCGTCAAACATCTCCCTTAACGAACATATATTGAAGCAACTATCTGAATCGAATATCTATTCATGATCCGGACGTACTTGAGTGACGATAGGTACATCTGAATCATCTACCACCACTGAGCATGCACTCCTCATTTGCTTCAAACTTGGATGATCATTTATCATTTGACCTTCCTCGTCACATAGATAGCATATACGTTTGTTCATGTTCTTGCCCTTCTTCCCATGACTTTTTCTTTTGCCTATAGCACCTACGGCAGCCAATGCTCGATCACCTGGGGATGAAGATTCCAATGGCTTTCTCAAGGACTCTGACATCAGTAGATATGCAACTATCTCGTTGAAATTGAGAGTGTTTTTCTCAATGAGAATATTCATCACCAATTGCTCTCGTGATGGTGTAGAGATGAAGTCAATAAAACTATCTTGTCGTTCTCCTCGATTTTCTAGGATAGCATATATTTCTATGTTGTCGGCATATACTTCTATGTTGTTGGTGGGGGAGCTACTGGGGCACACGGGCTCGGACCATTCGGCGACGAAGTCGGCGAGTGGTTGTGAATTTATTGCGGTACATGGCACGAATCGGATGTCGAACTCCCTGAGTTCGACGGGCCACTTGGTGATTCCTCCGATGACGTCTCTGTTTCAAATGATGTCGCCGAGTGGAAAGGTGGATGGAACAATGATCTTGTGAGCTTAAAAATATTGTCGTAGCTTGTGGGAGACCATTAGTACCATGTAGAGGAGTTTCTGTACTTGAGGGTAACGTGCCTTAGGTCCGTATAGGACTTCGCTGATGTAGTAGACTGATCTTTATACCTTCTCGCACTTGTTTGGAGCCTTGCATCCATTACTAATACACCGCTTACGGCTTGTGGTCCGGCCGCTATGTAGAGCAGCAATTCCTCCTCTGGGTCGGGAGCGACCAGCACAGAGAGGGTTGAAAGATAGTTCTTGAGATTCTAGAATGCCTTTTCTAATTCTTCTATCCATTTTAAACCGTTTTGTTATCATAAATGTCTGAAGAAAGGATGTCATCGGTCTCCAAGTCGAGATATGAATCGGCTCAGTGCTGCCATGCACCCTGTGAGTCTTTGGACATCTCGAACTGATGTTGGAGACTTCATTTCTCTTATGGCCCAGATTTTTTGGGGATTGGCTTTGATTCCTCGGTGAGAGACTAAGAAACCGAGTAATTTTCTAGTGTCAACTCCAAAAGCACACTTCTCAGGGTTTAGCACGATGTAAAGGTTTTGAGGAGGTTCGGGAGTAGATCCTCTTTCTTCTTTGTTTTCACGACGAGGTCATCGACGTAAGCTTCAATATTACGGCCGATCTGGTTATGGAGGGCTAGCTGCATACCCCACTGGTATGTTACGCGAGCATTCTTCGAATAACAAAATACACCAAAAAGAGTTACAAATGAGATTTTTCTTCATCTTCTCAACACATGCTTATCTGGTGGTACCTAGAGTAGGTGTCGAGAAGGCTTAGATAGTCCCATTCGGATGTAGAGTCTACTATCTGATCTATTTTAGGTAAAGAAAAAACATTCTTAAGACAGACCTTGTTGAGGTCCGTGAAGTCTACGCACATTTGCCACTTCCCGTTGGCCTTTCTGACCATAGCGGGGTTGGCTAACCATTCAGGGTGTTCAATTTCCCGGATGAATCTGGCCTTCAGGAGCTTCTCGATTTCTACTTTGATGGCTTCTTTCTGGTCGGGAGCAAACCGCCGAAGTTTCTGCTTGATAGGCTTGGCATCAAGACGAACTGCTAACCTGTGCTCGATCACCTCCCTGGAGATTCCAGGCATGTCGGACGGTTGCCATGTGAAGATGTCCGAGTTAGCTCGGAGGAAGGGGATGAGCTCGAGTTCCTATTTTGGACTCAGGTTGGCGCCAATCCAAACTGTCTTGGATGGCTCCGCTAGATCTAGAGGAACAACTTTAAAATGCATCTGATTTTGTGTTATATCTTATAGCATTTCTTGATATTTTAATTCCCCTCAATTGCATTTAAGAAGGAATGATGAAATGAAATATTCATGATGCATAGTAGACATATATATTACACATTGCTAAAATGAGGATGTTACATAAAAAAAAGATTACTCCCTACCATGCAGTCTAAAGACCACCCTTCGAAGGTTGATGGAGACAATCTTCAAGAATATGATGTAGAGTGGTGGGCAGCGGTTTCGCTCTTTCCAGAGATTCATGTGACAAAAATGGCCGCCCGACCAAAATGCCCAACCCTATTTTGAATGCACGAGGAAAGAAATCGACAAAATCATCGACACCGGAATATTGGTTCCTCGTGTCTGGGCTTGCGAAGACATGCCTTGCGACCTTGGGGACTGAAACTTACTGAACTTGATGATGGGTAATACCCCTAGGCCTCAAGTCGGTGAGTCCTGATCATAATCGGAGAAACAACTCTCTACATGCCTTTGGGAGAAGTCCAACTCGTGTACTACGAGAACTCAAGATAT
This sequence comes from Stipa capillata, assembly GCA_019208055.1. Lineage (NCBI taxonomy): Eukaryota > Viridiplantae > Streptophyta > Magnoliopsida > Poales > Poaceae > Stipa > Stipa capillata. Next base: position 464,841 of record JAGXJF010001930.1, on the reverse strand, counting down.
GCCATTAAAGAGGAGTCCGACCCGTGTACTACGAGGATTCAAAACAAGGTTACCGCCTTATTCCGCCTATATAAAGGGCATAAACCCCTCCAAGAGGGGACAGGTTAGATTGGATCGGAGAGCCCTAGTCGCCGAGTAGCCTTCAAGATCCCTCAGCCCTAGCATCAACCTCACCGAGTTCTCTACTCGTCGAGTTCCCCTTGTAAGCCGATCTTGGCAAGTTCCCTACTCGCCGAGTTCTCCCTTGTAATCGCCTGTACACCAGACCTCATATTAATCCTATCAAAACAGGACGTAGGGCTATTACCCGACTTAGGGGCCTGAACCTGGGTAAAGTCGGTATCGAAGTACCAAGCTGACCTGAGTTTCCGCTCGCTACCGTACAAATACATGCTGTATGAGTACCCCCGTATACCATACATCGACAGAACTGATCACCGAAAAGCACGCGTAGTCACAATTTACGTGCATGTTTTGCAATCCGTGGAGAAGCAGACACATTGACAGGCAAGTAAATAAAGTAAAGAATGTTATTTTTTCTGTAAGTCCTACGAATTTCGTTTTGAAAAATTTCATGCTTGTATAACTTCTTGTGTACAAGTGTACAACATCCATGAATGTTGATCGAATTTATAAAATATTGTATCGTGCATTTCTAGCAAATGGGGACGTCGTTCCCCTGGGCACCAAATAATTTCCCCCCTAGTTTACCAGGTACCCAAAAACTTACTCGAGGTGAAGCAAACTCATTACTAATCCACTAACTTGATCCCTTTTTGTAGATCCTCACAGACCTTCACGTGTCGGGACAGCTCCTCCTTGTTCACTTCCTTCCCCTGGCATTTCACACCGGGGGTCATGTGGAAGCACGGCTCCATGGACACGGCGCGCACGCACGGTGTCTCGGGCACCTTGTGGCCATGGGGGGTGAGTAGCATGGCCGGCCGCAGGCCCGCGAGGCTGCTGCTCATGTACCCGAACGTGGACATCCCGGTCGTGAGCAGCACGTCGGAGAAGCTGAGCAGGTAGATCTCCGCCAGCGCCTTCTGGTTGTGCGACCGCTGCCCCATCTCCTGGTGCTCCTCGTGGCTCGGCTGGAACACCCCCACCCGACCGCCGCCCTTCGCCGCGTGCTCGTAGTACGTCGACTTGATCCTCTCGTAGTAGTCGGCGTTCAGCGACGTGATCAAGATGGCCTTCGAGCCGGCGGCCGGCGTGTCGGTGCCGCTCGTCGTGCCGTCGACGGCACTGGTGTCCACCTCGTCGCCGTCGATGTCCGGCAGTATGTGCTCCTGCCGGGAACACGCCAGGATTTGGTTGTACATGTCGTCGACCAGGATGGAAGCCCAGGAGAACATCCTGATCTGTATGCCGATCCTCTCCTCCGCCTGAGCCAAGTATGAGTAGTAGTACCTCGTGACCATGCCCCACACGGAGTTCGAAGGGTGAAACAAGTAGCGGGCAAGAAGATGGGACACGCTCTCCTTCGCCGGGAACAGCCTCTGGAGCTCGTCCTGGAACTCGGCGATCGAGTACAGCGACGGCACGAAGTAGAAGTCGTTCTGCAGCAGCAGCCAGTTCACCTTGGCGAGCACGAGCTGATCGTCGTTGCAGTAGAACAGCCGGTCCGAGTGCCGGAGGTCGTGCGCCAGGTGCAGGTACACGTATGGCGGCATCGACGGCACCGTCGCCTTGGCCGGGTCGTTCGTGATCTTCTTACTGTCGAGGAGGTTCCCGTACGACTGGTTGGAGCGCACCCCGAGCCTGGACATGTCGGCGACGGGGAAGTCCGGCGGGAGCACCCACGTGGCGCCCGGGAACGGCTCGCAGAACAGGTCGGTGAAGTCGTCGGTGGAGTGGACGAGGAGGACGCGGTCTGTGAGGAGAGCGTAGATGAACGTGCTGAGCAGCGACAGCATGCGGTTTCCTAGGCCGTTGTAGGGGAGCCAGACGAGGTAGTTGCACTCCATGGCGGCCGCGCTGCGGCCTGACCGGAGCTGCTCGACGGACTTGGCGTACAGCGGCGTGCCGGGGCCGCACTTCTTGTGCCGCGCCTCGTAGTCGCGCAGCTTGCGCAGGAGGTGGGACGACGGCGCGTGAGGGGAGTGCTTGTAGTACTGCGAGGATTGGTACCGGCTCAGGCACGCGCGTCGGTCGAAGCCGGGCGCGAGCAGGCCGCCGAAGAGCTCGTCTGCCTTGATTGCACCGGTGGCGCTTGGACGAGAGGCGTTAAGCAATCCTGAGGGGTTATGAAACATGACAAGAACTTGTGAATTTACCAATAGGAGGTGAGACCGCGAGATGATTAATCTTGGTCCATGTGTTCAAATGCACGTCAACTGTAGCATGGATGATCAAGCAGGAACAGAGTAACAGAGCTTCTGCCGTTGTGCCCTTTAAGACCAGAATCGTAACCAAGGTGCTTGTACAAGAGACTTTGCTGTGCCACGGATGTTCTTTACCGGGCCAGATGTGCTTTATGTGTAGGCCTAGCCTTTTAAATTTAGGACCGTCTATTTCTGCATTGTCTGAGATTCTTTTAAAAATCCTAATTAGCCTTTGCATCAATATCCAATATTTCTCATTCTCATCCTGTTCCTTATAGAATTAATCATGTGAAATAAAATTTGAGAAATTGATTAACCTTGATAGAAAACTGAATAGGAAGAAATAAATTTAAGTTAGAAAGAATTCCTGGAGAGGATGAAACCTGATTGAAAATTAATATGAAAAGAGTGAAAATTGCAGTAAGATTTTGCTAACATCGTATATTTCTGTGGAGTGCAATTTTAGGCTTAGTAGGTGACTTGAGATTTACGATAATTTTATGCAACTAAAAATTAGTAAACCCATTTCTGAAATGATCTTATTCTTCTTTTTGCAAAGGTATGCACATCCACACTGGACACATTGTGGTATGGTGAGTGACGTCTTTGGTCCTGTTGATCATTAAAAGTATTCCCTCTATTTAGATATGTATGATATATTTTAACTGTTTAAATCATGTTTTGATTAATTATTAATTTAATAATATATGGGTTATCTTACACAAAATTAATATCATTATATTTTACTGTATAAGAAATTTATGGTCAAAATTTAAATTTCAAACTTTACATGTCTCAAAACCTGTGTAAACACGTGCTATACTACATTAGGCTACAGATAGGCACAGTTTTTTTCAGCTAATTAGGACTCTGCATTATGCATAGAGTATTACCTCCACTCATAGCGGTCAGCTTGGAAGCGCTCTGCCAAACGTTGAGCGCGCCCGCCCGCACGCCGAAGAAGAACACGAGGAACGGCAGCGTCAACAGGCAGACGATGAGCACCGCGCCCGCCCTGCCATACCTCTCCTCCTTCTCCCTCCTGCGCGGCACGCCGGCCCTCGTCGGCCGCGCCTCCGCCACCGGATCGTCCATCTTTTTCCTGCCAACCATGTCCATCACCTCTGACAGTTGTAGCACGTACATGATCGAGCTGCGAGAGCCCAAGGTTTTTAACAGATCTGTAGCTTGTTACGCAAACAACTACATGTTGCTAGGCCCGTTCGTTGGAGTGTGGTGTACGGTGAAAGACTGGTGTGATCGATCGGGTCCGTAAAGTTGCGGTTTTTGGTTCATTTGGATGCTAGGAGTACTTTGCGTGTCAAGTTGGGGGCGGGATACGATGTGCAGCTGGACGTTGACTTGGGTAACAGAGCCATCATGTGATTGGGAGCGTCGGGAGCGGAGCTAGCGATTGCATGCGCTGTGTAGCTCGTTGCGACCATGCGAGTTCTCGGGGTCAATGCGTCGAGTACAGGACACGACGTCACGACCAGGAGTTTATACTTTTTGGGGTCTTGGAGTGTGGATCTCGTCCTCAAACCGACAGTGAAGGCGAGCAGCTGAGAAGTACCGTTCCTGATGCATGGGCTGATCAAAAGAACGAGTAGTAGTTTGTACGGCCTGCACTGCCCATCAAGAAGTAGCGGCTTGCCCGTTAGAAGCCCAAACAGTTATGATGCACAGCCTTCTTTTTTCCCGTTGCCCTTTCGCGAGCCTGCACACCCTGACTCGGTAGCATTTTCGACAAGACTGGTATTGTGTGTGTGTGTTTTCTCGAGGGAGTGTTGATCTTGTCGAAGGTTGACTTAATACACAGCACTTCTAGAACTCTAGATCTGTTTGGAAAAGATATAATCGCTTAATATGCTCATATTCTAATTTACGGAATTGCTATTTCTCAGGCACCTGAGTTACATATTTTATGTATCTGAGCTGCACAAAAAAAATACAACTTAGATATAGAAAATATGCAACTGCTCAATTCTGCTCAGTTGCATATTTCTAAATCTAAAGTTGCATATAATTTCTAAGATGTGTAATTAACTAATTAACCATTAGATTAAGAATCAACATCCATAATTATTAATTTAGAAATAACTATTTCTAAGTGCACTTCATCAATTTGTGATACAACTAAAAGTAAAATGTTCGATAGATGTTTCCTTGTTCTTTTCGTGTCCTCTTTTTACCATCCCTTCGGGTCAACAAGCTTCAACCCCGCGGGCAGGTCCTCGCAGTGCCGCACGTGCGGCACCATCTTGCCGGCGTCTTCCCGTCCCTTGCAGCCGTACAACGGCGCGACGTGGAAGCACGGCTCCATGGACATGTCCCGGCTGCACGGCGGGCCCGTGTCATTCATCTCTATGCGCAGGACCCACGGCCTCAGTCCGCCGAGCCCCTGCGCCACGTACCCGAACGTCGACTTGCCGGTGGTAACCAACATGTCCGTCAGGCTCAGCAGGTACACCTCGGCCCAGGCCTTCTGCTCGTGCGACTTCACTTTGTAGCGCTGGATCTCCTCGTGGCTCGGCTGGTCCACGACCACCGCCTCGCCGTTCGCCGTCGCGCGCTCCCAGTACATTTCCTTCATCATGTCGTAGAACCAGGCCTCGAGGGAGGTCATCAGAACAGCAATGGGTCTGGCGCTAGGCGCCGTCGTCGTCGTCGTCGTTAGGGCCGGCGCCTCCTCGCCCAGCAGCACCGCCGGGAGCAGCCCCTCCTTCTGCGTGCACGTCGTGATCTTCTCCAGGATCTCCGGCGACTTGGACCACCACGAAAAGACGCGCACCTGGATGCCGACCACGCGCTGCGCCGACGCGAGGTGCGCGCGGTAGTACCGCGTGACGAGGCCCCAGACGTGGTTGGTCGGGTGGAGCAGGTACCGGGCGAGGTTGTGGAATACGGCGTCGCGCTCCGGGAACAGCATGTCGAGCTCTTCCTGGAATGACTCCACAAGGAACAGCCCCGGCACGATGTAGCTGTCCGTCCTCATCAGCAGCCACTGGATGTTCGACATCAGCCGCTGGTCCTCGTCGCAGAAGAACAGCTTGTCGGAATCCGTCTGGTTGTAATCGAGGTGGATGTAGGCGAACGCCGGCAGCTCCGCGGCCGGGGACCTGTTTATGTCGCCGGTTCTGAGCACTTCGTTCTCCCGCATTCTCCCGTACCGCTCCGGCGTGTCGAGGTGGTAGCTCTGGTAGCTCACGAGCGGGAAGCCCGGTGGCAGCACCCACGTCGTGTTGGGGAAGGGCTCGCAGAACAGCCCGTCCATCTCGTTGCTGGGGTCGACGAGGAGGACGCGGCCGGTGAGCACCGCGTACAGGAACGCCGACGCCACGGCGAGGATCCGGTTCCCGAGGCCGCGGTACGAAATGGAGACCAGGTACGTGCACTCCGGTGAGGCGACACTCTTGCCAGACTTGAGTTGGTCCAGGGCGTCGGTGTAGGCGGCGGTGCCCGGACCGCACCGTCTTTGCAGGGTTTCGTGGCTCCGCAGTTTGGAGATGAGGTAGCGCGAAGGTTGCCTGCCGGCGTTCCGACGGTACTTGGCGGACTGGTACCGGCTGTGGCAGGATTCTTGGTCGAATCCGTCGACCAAGAGACCGCCAAGAAGCTTGTCGTGTGCTGTCCTCCGGTGAAGGAAGGAGACATCGTCTGAACCTGCACACAAGTCGCAGATGTATAATATTTATTTTGTTACTTCATTTTTAGAGTAACGTTTTTAATTATCTTTGTTTTTTTATATGTATGTGTGTTACTATATTAGTACGGAAAATAAAAGTTTAAATCGCAAGCAAGCCTGCTAGGTATTTATTGAGCCGTCTATTTAGATACAGTTATCATGATATCGGACGTGATTTGTTTAATTATCATTATTATTTTACTTGTACGTGTGATATTAGATCAGTACTGACTGCGTGGGAAACGTTTTGGTTATCTTTATTTTTTTACCTACACGTGTGATATTAGATCAGTACTAATTGCACAGCAAATGTTACTAATTATTTTTATTTTTTATCCATACGCATGATATTAGATCAGTACGGAAACAAAAGTTCAAATCGCGAGTCGACCTGTACTGAGCCGTCTATTTAGATATAGTTATGATAATCTATCGGATGTGATCTGTTTAATTATCTTTATTGTTTTATCTGTACGTGTGATATTAGATCAATACTAATCGAGGGGGAAATGTTCTAAATTATCTTTTTTTACCTGTATGCATGATATTAGATCAGTACTTATTACGCAAGAAACATTTTTAGTTATCTTTATTTTTTTATCTGTACACGTGATATTAGATCAGTACGGGAAATAAAAGTTCAAATCGCGCCTGATATTAGATCGGTACAGGAAATAAAAGTTTAAATCGCAAGCTGGCCTACTAGTCGTTGTATCGAGCCGTCTATTTAGGTACAGTTATGATGATCTATCGGATGTGATCTGTTTATGTACAGTTATGAAGATCTATCGGTTGTGATTTGTTTAGGTACAATTATGAAGATCCATTAGTTGTGATGTGTTTAGGTGCAGTTATGAAGATCTATCGGTTGCGATCTGTTTAAGTACAGTTATGAAGATCTCTCGGCTGTGGTCTACTATAATAAAAGGGTCCACCAGATTAATAGTCAGATATTTTACTTTTTTGTGAGAATTTATAGCGTTTCTCTATTTTTTTCTATTGTATTATGCTTTTAGTATATAATAGATAGATTCTATTCCTATTTAAAATATCTACAAAACTTCTACGTACATGCTGACCTGGACAGAGGTTGACGTGGGTGCTAACATCGTGGTGTTCTCTAATTGGTTGGTTAACACAGCACGTAAAGTTTTGGTAAGAGCATCTCTAGCCCTTCCCCTAAAATCCTTGAATCCCCTAAAAAATTTCATTTAGGGAATTAAAACCCACCTAGCCCTTCCCCTATTATCTTTAATCCCTCAAAAATTTAGCTTTTCATCCCTCAAAACTTACCTCTCTTCCCCAAATTTGCTCTGAAAAGAGCAACTCTCCCTAAATTTCACTCTCCCTCACTCTCTCTCGCGCCCCCGACCCGACTCGCGCCGCCACCGCTCCCGTCGCCGCCGGCGACCCCCCGACGCTCCCTTCGGTCCGTCCTGGCCCCCCACAGCCCCGCCTCCCTCCCCCCCACCGTCTCCTTCCTCGCCGGCGCCGGAATCCGCCGGAATCTTCTCTCCCGCCCGACCACGCTGCCGCCGCCGCAACCCACGCCGCCGGCCGTCCGCCGCCCCGATGACTGGGGAAATGGAACCCCCGACCCCTGCCGCACCTCCGGCCGCCCTCTCCAGCACCGGAATCCCGCCGGCGGCGGCGAATTCGGCGCCGACCGCACCAAAGCGCCGCCGGTGAAGAAGAAGAAGGCCGCGGCGCGGCCTCCGCCTCCCCCTCGACTTCCCGCGGCCCCGACGGCCGCGCCGACACCTCCGGCGACCGCGCCGCCTCCCCCTCCTCCTCCGACAGCCGTCTACCGACGAGCTCCCGAGCGAGGACGAGGCGCTCGACGAAATGCCCGAGAGGCATTGTTTTTTTCTTTCTTTTTCTTTTTGTTTTGCAATGATTCAATTGAATGATGAATGATGTGGTGCATTTGTTTGGAATGTTTGTGCAAATTTTTGGAAGAAATAGCAAAAGAAATTTTTTAGGGGATTAAGTTTTAGGGGAAGGGCTAGGTGCACTAAAAGTTTAGTGTCTTATATATTGGGGATTAAAGGATAGGAGAAAGTTTAGGGGATTATAGGATAGGGGAAGGGCTAGAGATGCTCTAACTTAGTTATGTACGTAGGTGTAGCATTGCTCTCATTTTTATTTTTGTGCTTTGAGAGATGGGTACTTCATCGAACACGGAATTTCATATTGACCGAACAAAGCGCAAGATTTGCCTTGAACTGTTTGCAATTTTTTGTTTTCTGAACGATCAAATTGCGTATGTGACTCATTCCAAAAGAGTTCATAATAAATCAATGGAAGCTAAAACTAGCTGCAGAGTAATTCGAATATGAACCTTGCTAAAAAAAATGCATTATGAAGCCTTGTATAATTACGTTTCGTGGAATTCTAATATCTTTCTTTTTTTGAGGGAGAGAATTCTAATGTCTAGTTTTTTTTTGTGAAATAATGCCTAGTTAATTTAACTAATCATGTAGTATTAGATTAGTCTACATCATTACAGTTGGAACTTACCAAAATAGTAGGTATAGATCTTTTTATGTAAACTACAACCAATACAAGAATTTATACTCTTTGATAAAAAAACATGGTGGCCCATTTTAACATTGATCTTCCCATATAGGGTCTATGTAGTCTCGCTCGAAGGTCTTGCATGCCCAAGCCATTCGATGGCTCTACCACGACCTAATATAATTTCTAGGACTACTCTCCTCTTTCTGCACTTCTTCCCCATGGCGTCTAGACATGAGATATAAGCAACGAGAGATGGCATCACAATGCTGAAATTGACAGTTGTCTCGAGCAAGCAAAGGGGAGGTTAGTGAGAAGATGAATAGGTGGTGAGGGTATATCCGGCCATTGCGATCGGCTGCTTCCCGACCGCCTCCGAAGGTGACGCGGCTTTTGGCTTGCGGATGAGAGCTGGAAAGTTCAATGGGAAGCTCAATGTTTTTGACATGTCATTCCATGGTTTCTATTTAAAAGAGTTCAATTTCAATGTCCATTATTTTGATATGGAAGTTCAAGGCATCGAGTTGAAAGTTCAAGGATTCAATTTGACGTTCATGGTTTTGTTTTTTTTATTTCTTCTGAAGGTAATCGTGGTCTTGATGGAAAGTTCAATAGCGACAATGCGCGGCAAACTTCTTGTCAGCAAGTCTAGAGTCGCGAGCGGAGGCAACGGTGGTGCACATGTACGGTGTTGGGGTGGTTGTGCTATGGTTGGTCGGGGATAGGGCAGAGACTAGAGAGAAGCCTCCGGGAGATGGAAAAAATACATGATGCAATAAAATAATATTCAGACTGACACAAAACAAAAGCAGATTTTTTTTTCACCTGGGTGCGTTTGCACCCTATATTCGATATGCATTTTTCCTACTCTAAAAGTTGAGATTTTTTAAAATCATGGATATACATCATGCTACAAAATGTATACCTACAAATTTGTTGTAAAAATATGATTATATATATCATTTAAAAAATACTAGTACAATTTAAATAGTGAATAGTATGATATTCAAACTTTATCAAATTGTTTTTCTTTTTTTCTATATGATCATATTATTTCCCCATAATTTGCATATGTACTTTGTCGAAAAGTGTCGAATATGTATACAGGTAGGTTATGTAGTGGAATTGGAGTCTAATTAGCGGATATGGTTAGTAGACTTTGAGTTGAAAACGTCTGTACGTAACCCGGACTCCTATAAAAAGGGGGTACCGCTGATTCTAACTGTTGTCGTTGTGGAAACAATACAGAAAAGAGGGTGTCGACGGGTCAACGTTTAAAGTATAATAGTAATGTGCCGTGTACGATGGCCTTATGGGGAGGTCGCCGTACATTCGACAATTTGCGATACTTTGATATTTTTTGAATTTGCTCAACCGTCTCGGGGAGTCTGGCCTACTCCTATGTTGAGGGAGGCGCCTCGTGCGAGACTAGGCTAGCGACTCGGGCCGTTCGGAACTTCCCAAAGTCGCTCCTAGAGTTCTTCGTGCGAGACTTGGAGCTCTAGGCCTCCCATAAGATTTCTCATTTATGGGGTTGGATTTTACATCCCCATGAGGGGTTTATATAGGCAAGGGGTCTATGACAAAAGACCATGGCTACCTTCGAGGGGAGAGAGATGGAGGGGTGGTATGGTAAAGGGTGGTCCATAGGTTCATGGTGGACTAGTGAGGTGGGGTGGAGTATAGACCATGGTGGACTAAATTCCCTTATACACCTTATTCTTTTCGACTTGACCTTGTCTTGAGTTGATTTAATACTTCGCTATGTAGGCGCCACGTGGGAAGCCACGGGCCGGCCTACATAAGAATATTTAGTCCCCAACAGGAGCCCCCTTGAGTTGTAGTCACAAGAGTGGCTGAGAGTCAAAATCCCGCGTCGGCGAACATTCCTTTTCATACGCGTCTCTTTCTGATTCTTTGTTCAAAACTTATCATTCTAGTTGGCTATTTGAAGAAAGTCTGAATTGGATTTTGGCCGTTTGGAGGTAACAGAGAAAACGTGGTCCATGAGATTTCACCGTCCGTCTAGGTCTTTTTCTCTTTCCTCTTTGTGGTCTTTTCTTCCAATCTTACGGAAAAGAGCAGGCCATCAGGCTCTGTTCGCGGCCTACTAGGAGTGCCAAGGACCAGGCCCATCTTTAAACCTTCCTACCTCGGTCTATTCTTCAGACAACAGCTACGCCTCCCACGGGCCTTGTGGGCCATGCGAGACCAGCCTGTCAGAAAAAGCCACCTCGCAGCCGTTTATAGGGATCCAACGGCTTTCGCTGAGACATGCCAATTGGATCGGACGGTGGGAGTGCTTCTTCTCCAGGCCGAAAGAAATAAAGTCCTAGGGTTCCTCCTCTTTTGACAGACATGAGCTTCCTTTCGGCGAGTTCGTTGGTTTGCACAAAAGAGGAGGCGGTGGATTTTGAGCCGTGCGTTTTCATGGCCGCCATCGAAGGTCTCGGTACGAACATTGAGTGTTGTTCCTTCCTCTATAAAAACCAGCAACGGCCTCTCCATGGGATCTGCGCCCGATCTTGCCCCTTCCTCAGTTTTGTTGAAGACCCGCTAGGCAGCATCCCAGTAGGCAGTGGCGAGGTCGGGTTCTCGTGAGGCCAAGGACGTGCGGTGGTTTCGATTAGGAGGGATTGGCGAGCAAGGGATGCAAGGGGTACCATTGTGTGTGGTTGAGGCACGGTGGGGGTGTCGCATCCAGGTGCTAACGGGCTTCCGACGATGATCCTTGGGGCGGCACGGCATCAACGGCGACTTCGTGTCCTTGTCTCGGTGAGCTGCTCCACCCCATTTTTGAAAACGACGCGTGCGGCCTTATTAGTAAGGGTACCTTTGTGCGGATGGGACGAGCCTCGGTGTATGCACCTGTTTCTCAATTTAGGAGTGAGCGGATGGGGGAACATTGAGCGGCGAAAGCAGCCGGCGAACATGTAAGCATGGGTGGCTTTTTTGTGCAGGGTGTGATGGGCGTCTCCGCACTCGTGCGGGCAAGCCTTTAGGCAGGTGCGCATCATGCACCCGGGTGTCGAAGATGCCGCGGGAGCGTTTCGAGCAACGCCCGGTGGATGGCATTGGCAGCGCCACCGAGGAGGTGGGTGTGCGCTCGGGACGGAGCAGGCTGTGGTGGGCCGTCTCCTCGGGCCTCTTACAACTGGGGCTGGCTAGACTATACAGTTGCAGTGAAGGCCCATACGGCTTCCGTCTCAACCGAGAATGGAGATGGCGTGTCGGGCCGAATTCTTCCTGGGCTGTCGCAATTGGGTCATGTGACAAAGCGCGCACGGGCTAGGGCTCACCGGCCACGTTAAGGCCTTTTGCGGGTGGAAGCAATGCCGGCCTGGTCACGGCTGATGGATTAAACCGGGTGGGCTGTGCCCTTATATGCACGGGAGAGGCCGGCTGAGGCTCCCCTTTCTCTTTCTGTGGGCCCTATGGTTCCGAGTGATGGGAATTTTGCTGCTGTGATGGGCTAGCGTCTCCTTTCTTTGAAGAGCGTGCGTTAGGCAATCATATGTACATGCATACTTATTGTTTCTTTTCTCCTTCTTTTAGTAGGAGGGATGGCTCACGAGAGATCTCCTAGGGCGAGGGAGTTGACGAGCAAGCCTGAGGACCGCTTTCGGAGCAAGGTGTGGCAGGGTGTTTTGAAGGTGTCACAGTCAACAAGGAGAAAGTCTTTGAGTGAGGCGAAGGGGGATCGGGTGCCGGCCGCAGAGTCGTCACTTGGGCCTTATTTGTACCATGATCTTCTGAAGCCGACTCTGATGGATACCGAGCACCAGGGACAGTTGGAGGAGGTGGGAATACATGCCCCGTGGGCATGGTATTGTCCTGGATCCCCACGAGGAGCACTACATAGCGGGGAGGCATCAGGAGGCTGTTGTGGTGTTTGCTTCTTGGTTCCATGCTGGGCTTTGTGCACCACTCCACCCCTTCGTTGTGGAGTTCATCAAGGCTCATGGCATCGAGTTGGCGCAGTTACACCCTTCCACCATCCGGAGGTTGAATGTGTTCAGATGGATGAGCGAGACGGTCCTGGGAGAGGATCCCTCCCCGCAGCTGCTTCTTCACTTCTTCTATGCCGATGTGCGTCCCCGGAAGACTCCTGACGATAGCACCCAGAGTGCTTTGTGCATTATCTTCTTGAGGCTTCGTTCTGGCTTTGCCGAGGAGTTCCCTGTTATGCCCTGTAAGTGCAAATTCCCTTTGTGGCAGAAATGGGATTCCCAGTGGTTCTACCTCTGCCTCCCCAGCTCTCATCTCTATCACACTGGTGGGCTGCCCCGGTATGAGGGCCGTGGGGGCCTCAAGGAGGTCTTTTTGGGGTACTTGACTCCGGAGGAGAGTACTAAGATTGACAAGATCAGGGCGGTGAGACGCGAGCGGAGCTTCAAGGATATGATGGAGGAGATGGTCATGGCAGACCGCTACATGATGAGGCCACGCCGGAAGAAGGAACTGGGGATTCCTGATGACTTCGTACTTCTTGCGAGCGTGAGTACAACGGCTTCTTGTGTTTTCTCTTATATTTTTTATGAATTTGGGATACTGACTTCTTTTATTTTTCTTTCTAGCTGCTTTCCCTTATGAGATAGCGGTGGAGTGGGCGAATCAGCTAATAGGCCCGTACAATATTGAGGAGCATAAGGAGTATGTCGGGGCCATTGAGGAGAAGGCTTGCCACAACATTGTGGCGAGGTGCCTCAAGATCGCGCTCCCCATGAGGGAGGATTCCTCCCTGGGTTGCCAGCTTCGCCTATCTGGTAGGTGTATGGGACGTCTAGCGACCCCTTCCATGCTGGCCGTCGGTTCCAAGTGCAGAGATGGTCTTCGACAGGTGTCTGGGATAGCCGTGCTCGGCTTGCCGCACTTGGCGCTAAAGCCCCGAAGTCTTTGAGGAAGAGAAAGGAGGCACCGAGACTTGAGCCGGGTGAGATTGTGACTTTCTCGAGGAGGGTGGAGCCCCCAACTCCCGCGGTCATAGATTCACCGCTTCGGAAAGACCCTATGAGGGAGATGGTTGACTTAGCTCTAGAAGGGAATATTTCTATCGAGGCCGTTCTTCCCCCAGCCGCGCATGAGATTGAGGATTTGGAGAGGTTGTTGGGACTTAGGCGCGTGAACAATCTTGACTCGTCTTCTGCTGGAGGTGCGTGTAGTGGACTGGAGATCCTTGCCGATGAGGAGGAGATTTCCGGGTTTGCCTTGGCTTGCGAGACCCTGGTGGGTGACGCCGGGACGACGGGTGAGTCCCTGAACCCTAGTCTCCTTGCCGTGTTGGTATTTTGTGGCTAACTCCTTTATCATTGTATCCTTGCTTCAGGTGGTAAGGAGGAGCCCCCAATCTCTTGTGAGGATGTTGCTACACCACTTGAGGAGAGGTTCTTCACCCATCTTTGGGAAATGAAGGACGCCATCGGCGATCCACTCCAAGTGCTTTGCGGGGTAAGTATTGGTTGTCCTTCCTTCTTTCTCATCGCGTTTCACGGTTAGTTTACCAGTTGCTTTTCGATACAGGTTCAGGGCCTCGTTCAGCAGATTGAAGCAATCCCTGTCCTTTCGGCCAAGGTGGCGGTTCTTACTTCAGCCCTGGAGGTCGAGAGGTCCAAGGCGGCATTAGCTTAGGATGAGTTGGCTGCTAAGAGGGCGCACCGTGAGAAGGTTGAGGAGGCCCTGAAGCAGGCTGAGGATGCGCTCCTTCGAGTGAAGGCCCAGTTGTTTCGGGTGTCGAGTGAGCGGGACTTTCTTTTAGGGTCGCTCCGACCTTGAACAACGTCTTTCGAGTGTGACTCTGAGGGTGGAGCGCGCTGAAGAGGAGATCAAGGCCGTACAGGAGCGGGTCGTCCAAGCTGAGGAGGAGTTGCGGCGCCAGGTTGAGAGGACTGTTTCTTTGGAGGAAGATTTGGTGACTGTTTGCTTCCAGCTCACTATGGCTGAGGGGGATTTGACAAGGGCGAAGGAGGATACAGAGGAGAGGATGGGCATTGTTCCGGTTGTGCCTTCTGTCGACACTGCTGTGGTTCCGGATCTCCGCATGGCTGGTGCATCCTCCCTTTTGTCGACTACCGATCCTGAGGTGATCGCTCTTGTCTCAGCTTGTGCTACTGAGGCTCATGGCATTTTGACGAAGCGGAGGTACAAGGAGGCGGTGCCCCTCCCTCTTGCGCGACAGTGTTCTAGGCTTGTGAGACCCTTTCTTCTCAGATGCGGCAGGTTGAGGGTGCGGCCACGAGGTACTACTGTGTCTTGGCTGGCCAGGCCATGGCAGCTGATGTATCAGCCGTTCTTGCAGGCAGTGTTGGCTTCGAGGGTCTTGAGGGTACTCTGAGCCCGGCGGCATAGGGGTACCTTCAAGATGGTGGAGATGCCTTGTGAGCGAGGACTCGGGCCTTCGTGACCCGCAACAACCTTCTTTGGTGTGCGGGGGATGAGGAGCAGCGGTGACCTACTTGCTAGCTCTGCTTGATCTCGACCTTCGAGTCATTTTTTGTCGTGCTAATTATGCTTCAGTAGTTTTGATGTAGATCTTTGGCATAACATCCTGATGTAGCTTGACATAGGCCTGACTGGAGCAGTTTTTTGGTGCTAGGAGCCATCTTACCATGTAGTCACATAACATCAACATGTTATTTAATGTTAGCTTTTAAGATACCCTGCAGGGATATTTTATGAGATGTTGATGTTTTAATGTATTTTGCTATTCCCTGCAAGGTGGTGTATGGTTAGTCTTAGATTCGCGACTCGGCCGGAGCCTTGCACGCCGCTTGCCGTGACTAGGCCTGAGCCTGGGACTTGATGACGAGACATGGAGCCCCCGTACTTAGGAAGATGGATCTTCCTTGGGTAGTCACCGAGCATCCTGGGTCAGAGGCATGTCGGTCGCCTAAGCCGGGGCTTAGGGCTTTTTTGTCGCGAGCGCGACTCAGCTTAGTGCCTAGGGTCATGGATGACTAATCCAGTGGAACCCTTGTACCCAGTGGAGAGAAATTCTCGTGGGTAGTCACCGAGCACCCTTGGTCAGAGGTGTGTCGGCTGCCGTAGAGAGCCGCGGGGGCTCTACTTTAGGGCTTCGCGAGTGTTTTTATCATGCGCATCGTTTGTGTTATTCGAGCGAGGAGGCCTCAGGGGTTTCTCCCGCGACACTATGATGGAGGGGCTCTTTTTGAAAAGAGAGGAATCGTGATGCGAGGGTTCACAGTTTGCTACGTCACGACGCGGAGGAAGGTAAACGATAGGCCCTAGCGGCCCGTGGTTAGCCCTTCTTTTCTCGGACGCAAAGGAGGTCGAACAGCTCATGAGGTTCAACTACATCTCTTGCGTGGAGGAAAGCGAAAGGCGGGCTCTAATGGCACGCGATTTCACTTGCGTCTCGGGCGCGAAGGCAAGAAGAACTAGTTCATGGGAGCTCGCGATTCACTCAAATTTCATTTTTCCTGAAGATGGAGGATACATGCCTCGGGATGCGTTTTGGCCATGAGAGGCGCTTTACAGAAAGCCTCAAGTGTAAAACTTGCGGAGCTTGTCTCCGTTCCAGGCGTGGACCAAACGCTCATCTTTCATGGTGGAGAGGCGATAGGCTCCCGATCCTAAGACAGCGGAGATGCGATATGGGCCCTCCCATTTAGCATGGAGCTTTCCTTGCGATTGAGGGTCGAGGACTTTCTTGAGCACTAGGTCTCCATATGAGAATGCTCGTTCTTTTACTCTGGTGTTATAGAAGCATGCGGTGCTCTGCTTGTAAGCGGCGTGCTTGAGGAGGGCTTAGTCCCGCGCCTCTTTGATGAGGTCTATTTCAACCTGGCGATGTTCTTCATTTCTCATGAAGTTTAGAGGTGTAGTTTCACGGAGCATCTCGACGTAGAGGGAACGGTGCTCGACTTCGGTGGGAAGAACGGCTTCGGATCCAGATACTAGAGAGAAAGGTGTTCGTCTGGTGGAGCGGCTGACGGTGGTGCGCATCCCCCAGAGTACACTTCCGAGTTCCTCAGCGCATATTCCTTTTTTATCAGAGTTGTCCTCGACGTGGCGATGAAGACCTTGGAGGATGAGTCCGTTGGCTCGTTCTACGGCTCCGTTACTTTTGGGATACGCTACGGAGGCAAAGTGCAAAGTAGTTCCTATGGATACACAGAATTCCCTGAATGAAGAAGCATCAAATTGAGTTCTGTTGTCCACAGTTAACTCTCGAGGCACTCCGAAACGGCAGATAATGTTTTTTCAGAAGAATTTTTGCACTGTTCGGGAGGTGATGGATGTGAGTGGCTCAGCTTCGACCCACTTTGTGAAGTAATCAATTGCGGCCACCACATACCAATAGCCCCCTTTGGCCAGTGGGAATGGTCCCAACAGATCCATTCCCTATCGGGCAAATGGCCATGTGATTGGTATATTTTTAAGCATCGAGATTGGCGTGTGAATGGATTTCGCCATTTTTTGGCATGCCTCACATTTCTGAAGTATGTTAATGGTGTCCTGGACCATGGTTGGCAAGTAGAAGCCTTCTCTTAGAGCTTTTGCCGCGGTGGATCTTGGCGCCAAGTGGTTTCCGCATAGCCCGATGTGGATCTTGAGCAACAGGTTGGCACCATCTTCTTTTGAAATGCATTTCAATAAAGCCGCCGCCCCTTTCTTGTAAAGGACATCATCGAGGACGAGGTACATTTTTGCCTTTGCTAGCAGGGATTTGGCTTGCAGAGTGTTTTCGTCAGTAACTTCTCCTTTGATGGCGTGGATGATAGGGGCCATCCAACATGACGTTTCGTTGGGGATCACAAGGATTTGTGGTGGAGTTTCATTGGCTACATCGCCTTCTTTAATTGATGGGAAGTTGATGACTTCGAGGAAGACGCCAGGCGGGAGTGCTTCTTTTGAACCGGCAGCCCTGGCTAGCCTGTCGGCTTGGTGGTTATCTCCTCTTGGTATCCGGCGTGCTTCCAAACCGATGAAATAGCGTTCCATTTTTTGGGCTTCTTCCATATACTTTCTCATCCTATCATCTAAGCACTGGTACGATTTGTCCATCTGGTTTACGACCAACTGGGAATCTCCTTGGATGAGTAGGCGATGGATGCCCATAGCTTTTGCTAGGCGCAGTCCTAGTAAGAGGGACTCGTACTCGGCCATGTTATTGGTGGCATTGAAGGCGAGGTGGGCGGCGTATTCCAATGTCTTTCCTTCTGGGCTTATTAAAACGACTCCATCTCCCGCTCCGTTTTGGTGTTTTGAGCCATCGAAGCGCATTATCCAGCGAGGGTCCGATGTTGCTGTCTCTTTGGGTGCTTCGCTTGGGGAGGCTTGGAGCCTACCATTCTGCCACGAAGTCGGCCAATACTTGTGATTTGATGGTTGTTCGACCGGTGAGCGAGAAGGAAAAAGGGGCCAGCTCGGAGGCCCACTTAGCAATCCTTCCAGTGGCTTCTTTGTTGCCGAATACTTCGCTAAGGGGGAAGTGGATGGAATTGTGATGGGGTGGCCCATAAAGTAGTGACGGAGCTTTCGGGATGCCAAGAGGAGAGCGTAGGCGATCTTTTCAATCTGGGTATATCTCACTTTTGCTCCAGTTAGGGCTTCACTCACATAATAGATAGAGCATTGTATGCTACCCTCTTCCTTTATCAAAGCCGCACTTACTGTCGTTGGCGTGGCAGTGAGATATAGTAGCAAAGGCTCCCTAGATTTTGGGCTCGTGAGCAAAGGAGGGCTAGATAAGTATGTCTTGAGTTCGTCGAAGTTTGCTTGTGCTTCAGTGGTCCATTCAAAACCATTCAGGCTACAAAGGGCTTTGAAGATGTGAAGTCCTTTTTCCGCTGAACGAGAGAGGAATCTTCCAAGCGCTGCCATTCTCCCGGCGAGGCGCTGCACATCTTTGACAGAACGCGGGGGTTCGATGTCAAGGATGGCACGTATTTTCTCGGGGTTGGCCTCGATGCCTCACTGGGACACCAAGAAGCCCAAGAGTTTTCCCCCACAGACCCCGAAAGCGCATTTTTCTGGGTTAAGTTTTACCCGTACTTTCGAAGGTTCGAGAAGATTTCCTGAAGATCTTCAAGGTACGTGCTTTCGAGGCGGCTCTTGATGATGGCATCATCCACATATACTTCAGCATTCCGCCTGAGCTGGTTCTTGAGGATGAGGCTCACGAGACGCTGGAAGGTTGCCCTCACATTTCTTAAACCAAAGGGCATGCGTCGGTAGCAGAAAGTGCCGACAGGCGTAATAAAGCTTATTTTTTCTTCGTCCTCTTTAGCCATGTGGACTTGATGATATCCGGAATAGGCGTCCAGAAAACTCAACGTCTCGCATCGTGCCGTGGAGTCAACCAATTGGTCGATGCGAGGGAGCGGATAGTCATCTTTTGGGCATGCCTTATTAAGGTCGGTGAAGTTGACACACATGCGCCACATTCCATTGGCCTTTTTGACCAACACCGGTTTGCTAGCCATTCGGGGTGCCATACCTCGCGAATGAGACCAGCCTTGGTGAGTTTTTCGACCTCTTCTTTAATGGCATCGCTTCTTTTTGGAGATAATTTCAGAGTTTTTGCTTTACGGGGGCACGGTCAGGTTTGATGGCGAGATGGTGTTGCATAACCTCACGCGGGATGCCTCCCATGTCAGCTGGTGACCAAGCGAAGAGGTCGGAGTTCTTTTTTAGGAGGGTAATAAGTTTTGCCCAGAGTTCTGTTGGGAGATCTGCCCCTATTTTCACCACTCGCGTGTCTTCATTTCCAAAGAGGTGGACTTCTTTCAACTCTCATTCGGGACGTGGCTTTGGCGTGAATTTCTCGAGCGCAGGCAAAACCGGATCCTTAATCCGAAAGGAGGTTCATGCTTCTGGCGGTTAGTTCTTTGGATGCGTGCTTCAACTCGTGGAGGTGGAGTACGTTGCAATCCAGAGTTTGTTCTCCGTGCACGGTGATGGGCCCATGCGGGCCGAGAATCTTGAGGCACAGGAAGTTGTGGTATACGGTCACCCAGAAGCGATTGAGTGTGGCCCTTCCCATTATGGCGTTGAAAGATGCGTGTCTACCACATCGAAACGCACTATCTCCGTCCGATGGTTTTCCATAGTCCCGAAGGTCATGAGGAGTTCGATTTGACCGGGCGGCTGTATGGCTTTTCCGAGTATGGAACCAGTGAGGGGGTAGAGCAATGGTTCCAGGGTCCCGTCTTTGTAACCCCCTTGTGGTTCTAGCAGGCCTTTGAGGGTGTAGAGGTATAAGATATCAGCTAAGCTTCAGCCGTCAACGAGGATCTTGGTGAGCCTACAGTTGGCCACTGTGGCGGTCACGAAGAGAGCGTCATCATGGGGGAAGCGTATTCCCTTTGCATCCTCCTCTATGAAGGTTAACAGCATACTTGCCCATCTTAGAGGTAGGGTTGGAGCGAGGGCCCCTGCAATGTTTACTTCCCTTGCATATCCCTTGTGTTGCCTCTTGGAGCTCCTTCCAAAGGCCGAGCCTCCTAAGATGACACCGACGAGATGGTTTGGCTACTGGAAAAGGAGTTCCTTTGCTTCTGGCATTGGTTCATTTGTGAGTACTTGCGCTGGGGCAGCTGCTCTTGGGGGAGGAGCCCCCTGTGCTTCGGGTGCCTTCGGGAAGTGCATGGCTTGTCTTGCGTTTCCCCCTTCTCGATTGCGGCATTCGCTAGTCCAGTGACCGTTACTTTTGTGAAAAGTTCACCACCTCTCTTCGGGTCTTTTGGGCCCATGGTTTTGAGGCCGTGTGCCTCTATCGGTCCTATGGTTGTTTTGGTGGGGTCGGTTGTCAATAGCCATGACCTTCCGCTCTTGGGAGTATGGGCGGTTCTTGTTTCTGGAGTTGTGCTTAGAGGAGTCTCTGCTTTTTCCACCTGTGGGAGCATCGTATGAGGATGGCCTGCATTTAGTGTTGTCACTATCCTCTCCTCGTGCATACTCTTCCATCTTGCGATATAACTCCTCGGTGGTCCTTTGCGGGTTTCGATTGAGCGCCCGGTTGACTTCCCCAGGGAGCAACCCTTGCGTGCAAGCATCTATTACTGTTGTGCTTGGGGCATTGGCGATTTGACTGCGGATTTTGGAGTAGCGTTTGAAGAAACTCCGTAAAGACTCTCCTTCTCTTAGTTTGAGGGCGAAGAGCTCATTTGATAATGGGGGTTGTGTGAAGTTTCCTTGAAAGTTCAGGATGAAGACTTCTTGGAGGCGTTCCCATGACCTGATGGAGTTTCTCCTCTGGTTGAAGAACCATGTTTGTGCCATTCCGGTTAGCGCCAGGGGGAAAAGGTTGCACATTTCAGTGGGTCATCTTCTAGCGGCACGAATGGCGGTGGAATATACTTCTAGAAATTACAGGGGATTGAAATCTCCGCTATATTGCTTTATGGCTTCTTGGATTTCCATTGATAGGGGGTTGCAAGTCAGCCTACGGCCCCCATCCCCTCGGTGCCGACTCCGTTCGCTTTGGGTGTCACTCCCTTCCTCAGAGGATGAGTAAGGCGAGTGGTGTTGGGACCTTCTTGATGAGTAGGAGTGATCACGCCGACGATTCCCAGAAGCTGCGGTTGTCCCAGATTCCGCCACCTGGTCTTCTTGATGAGCGCGCGGTTGCGGCTAGGCGCTTGGCTTCCTCGTTGGCCGTGTCGATTCTAACGGGGGTCGACGATACTCTTCCTGTGACCTTCGTTGTGACTCCCTTGGAGGGCGCTCTAGCTTGGGCGGTCTTGGAGGCCTTGCGACGCAACTTCTGGCCGGTGGACTTCTTGTCTCGGCGCTTCGGGGAGTGGCGGCCTCATTATTGGCGGTACCATGTCCTGGGGGGCGCCGGCGTAGGCGGGTCCCCAGAAAGGGTTGAACCAAGGTGCTCCGACCATGGTAGCCGCGTGTGCCATAGATGGTAAGTGTGGGAAGTAAGCCGCATTGAGCATCGGCGCCCTTCCGTGCGCGAGTTTAGACTCTCGTGATGCCGCTTGGTCCGTCCTGATGAGGTCGGACGGAGGCTTTTGGGATTGCAGAGCCGATGGGATCATGACTTGACTTTGAAAGCGCGGTGCGGCAAAATTTTATGTGGCATTTGATTGAGGGACCTCGAGCAAAGCCCGAAGTGCACCGAAGTCTGGGTGTTCTACGCTCGCAAGCGTTCTTAATCTGGCGATGAGCTCATCAGGTTTTCTTAGGATGTCGTCGGGAATCCTTGGGGCATCAACACAAGGTCCGAGAGGGAGTCCTTCGAGGAGTTCTTCGCCTTCCGAGGTGTTGACGGGTAATACGGTGGCGAGAGGGTTCGGTTTGAATGATTCCTTCTGCATCTTCGATGCATCCGGCATCGGAGTGGTCATCCTCTGTCGCCTATGAGATGCCGCTTTTCTTTTTGGACCCTCGAGTCATCGCAGCTTTGCTTCGGGCGAGCGATGCCTCGGTTTCGATGAAAGTTTGCTTAGGTGGGGCCATAGCTTTTCACGTTAGCTAGGTTCCCCACGGACGGCGCCACTGTTGTCGTTATGGAAACAATATAGAAGAGAGGGTGTCGACGGGTCAACGTTTAAAGTATAATAATAATGGGCCGTGTACGACAGCCTTATGGGGAGGTAGCCGTACACTCAACAATTTGCGACACTTCGATATTTTTTGAATAAGTTCAACCGTCTTGGGGAGTCCTGCCTAGTCCTATGTTTAGGGAGGCGCCTCATGCGAGACTAGGCTAGCGACTCAGACTGTTCAGAACTTCCGAAGTCGCTCCTAGAGCTCCCCGTGTGAGACTTGGAGCTCTAGGCCTCCCATAAGATTTCTTATCTATGGGGTTGGATTTTACATCCCCATGGGGGGTTTATATAGGCGAAGGGTCCATGGCAAAAAACCATGGCTACCCTTGAGGGGAAAGAGGTGGAGGGGTGGTATGGTAAAGGGTGGTCCATAGGTTCATGGTGGACTAGTGAGGTGGGGTGAAGTATGGACCATGGTGAACTAAATTCCCTCATACACCTTATTCTTTTCGACTTGACCTTATCTTGAGTTGACTTAATACTTCGCCATGTAGGCGCCACGTGGGAAGCCACGGGCCGGCCTACATAAGAATATTTAGTCCCCCAACAGTAACCATAAGCCAAATCGAATCTGTCGGAGTCATCCCGTACAGGGCCGGTCTGACCGGTCGGCCCTCAGAGTGTGGCGATGTTGACAGGGATAATTCAGGAATAAAGGGGAGGTGCGCCCATAAATGTCCCCGGGGATGTAGGCTTCGGCTGAATCTCGTTAACAAATATCAGTGTCGATTCTTTTTCTTGATTGCATCTAGATCTAATTGCTGCGGGACGACTGGTGTCTGTCGTTAAGATCAGCCCATGTCGGGACTGATTTTGCAACATACTTGTTATTATATTACAGCATGATGCCCATTTATCAATTTTTCAAAAGAAAAATCACAACATCTCGGATTGAAAAAACACATTTTAAATATAGGGTATGAAAGCACCCCGGGTAGAGATTAACATTGGTAACTGTGATTGCTAGTCAATGTTTCTGGCCCATGCTACTTTGATATACAAAGGTTCAAAGATTTGGCATGGGTACTCTTTGCACACCCTTTGAGGATAACGTACAACACATTGTTTCTCGGTTTTGTTTTCTTATTTTCCCATACCTATCCCCGCTCTCCACTTTGCCGTTGTAGATGGTGGAAAAACTGTGTATATAAAGTACGTAGTCACCTTTTTCACAATACATACTGTCTCTGTTCTGAATTACTTGCCATTTTAGTGTGATAATATTTTTAATTTCACAACTAGTACTACTTCAAAACTGTCAAGAAATCGTCATAACATGATGACCAAAGAGAGAACAGTATGACACTAGCTACTCAATTTCTGCTGGTTGCAGAACAAACTGCAAGTACTAATTAAGCAACGCATACCCGAGCTACTAGTACATCGAGGATATGGAACAGAACAGAACTATAACACCTTTGCAGTCTAAAAACGCGCGTAAGAGAAAGGACGAGTTAGCATTAGCAAGAAAGCTAGTTAGCAGTTACCTTGCCGTATGCCGGCCACGGCCGTCTTAATCCAGACCGCCGGCTCGGCACTGCCCCCGCTGAGGAGGATGAGGAGGGGCGGCACGGTCAGCACGACGACGACGAGCACGGTGTTGATTGCCGGGCTCCATCGCTTGCCGTCGGTGGCAAGCGTCGTCGTCTTCATCATCGCCGGCGGCAGCATGCGCTGGGGCGCGCTGCTCTCTTCTCGATCTGCTCTCAGTGCCTATAGTTGCTAACTTTACTTGGGTTGGTGCTTCGGTCTTGGGACTCGCCACACGGTTATCTTGAAGTGGAAGTCAACTATTCACATTCGTGCTGTACCACGAAGTGTGTGGTAGTAGAAATCTTGAGCTGGTATATGCTACTATGACTTAACGTACTCTATGAGTACTTAAGTTCTAGTCATCTGACAAGTGTCGATTCTCTATTCAGTGCTGCTGTATGTGCCATATAATACTTCCACTATAGTTATTACTGCACATCGGTTTCTGCGGATGCTACTCACAGGTCAAACGTGCTTGCCAGATTACAATCCGTGTAAATGCTACTCTAACAAGTGGCATATGTTTCCGTGATGTGATTCGTATCCTTCGAAATGGGGCTTGGGGTGAATAAACTGCAGATCACTTGGCCATAGCCATTCGGTGCGATGTACTAGTTGTAAGTTGTTAATACTCATCTAGACAACGTGGCCAATCAGTGGCGTACGGGTATATTGTTTATCACGGAGTTCGGTGCGTGTTCATCGTCCGATCAGACATTTACCATCTTAATATTCGCTTAATTTTATAATAAATATCTTTTTAATCTCTTCAATTTTTCTTAAAATATTTATCCTTCTATAATTTTAATGTATTTTTGGCCATCTTGTTCATGTCTTGTCTTTCATCAATGTCATCAAGAAAAGTGCTAATTACTCATACGGCTGCATGCACTTGTATGTGACATCCATTTATTAAAATATAATATTAATTTTCACTCATGTTCTTAATTCTTATGCTTAAAAAAAACATCAACTTTGAAAGGGGGAGTATAATCAATTTTCTAGTTAATGAAAATTGAAGGTGTCTAAAGGATGCCTAGAAGACTTGTAAAATTTAACAATATGCGGTTTTGAATACTTCTTCGGTATTCTAAAATCTATCGCTTTGGTATAGGTAGAATCAAACTTGTAAAATTTTGACTACCACTGTCTTTCAAAATATTTAGATTAGATTTCATAATATGCAATTTTTGTCACGCGCCAACAAAATTTCGGACATTAGATGACTGTGTTTGAGATCCACCGGATCATCTGCATCTAGACCTCCTAATTCTCCTCCCACTTCAAGCGAAAGCAACCGAGAAGTTATATAACTGATGAGGCCATCTTAATTGCCGAAATATATTGTACTTAGCTATAGAAGTTACCACTTGGCATCCTCTGCCTCACACTTCCAATCATTTTTCACTACTACAAAACAGGCTTTTTGGACCTCTCATTTTAGCTGGTTTTAGTGAAACTGACTGCGTTAGAGGAATCGCAGCCGGTTAAATATATCTCAGTCAGTTAGAAAAAGAAAGCAGGCTGAAATAATATCTACCTCAGTCGGTTAGAAAAGAAAACAGCCTGAAAAGATATCTCAGTCGGTTCAATATTTCAGTCGGTTTTTTGCACAAACCGGCTGAGATATTTTGGCTGAGATATTTTTGCATAAACCTATCTACCCTCTCGCAGTACTACAAAAACGGTATTCATCTCCAAGCCAGATCTAGCTATTCCCCACTCCGCCGCCTCTCCCTCCGGCGACTCCGCCGCGGCCCGGGACTCCGCCGTCCTCATCTTCCTCGCCCTTCATCCGCCGTGGGCTCGGGTGGCGAGGCACCGCACGTCATGCTCCTCCCGAGCGTCGGGATGGGCCACCTGGTCCCTTCGGCCACCTCACGGTGGCGCTCTGCTCCGCCGGCCACGGCTGTGTCGAGGTCTCCCTGGCCACGGCAAACAAGTACGTCCTCTTCACCACCTCCACCGCGATGCTCTCCATGTGCGCCTACTTCCCTGCCTGCCTCGACACGGCGCCAGTGCTGACCGTCCCATCGGCGACGTCGACATCCTGGCGTGTACCGCGTCCCCAAGGCCTCCGTCCCGTAGGCGCGGCACGACCCTGGCCACCTCTTCACCTGGCAGTTCGTCACCAACGTGCAACACATCACATCTTCCCCCTCCTCTCTCTTGCTCCTCGCGTCGCAAGGGAGTAGCGGTGATTTGATTGTTTGTTATTTGTCACAACCGATTTGATTTGCGGTTTGACTGTTTGCTGTTTGCAGCGGTGAGGAGGAGAGCAGCGGCGCGGCGGCGAGGAGAGCATAGCGGCGAGGAGGAGGAGAGCAGCTGATATGATTCGAGTGCAGATCCAGAAAATTTCTATGGTGAAATGTTGATCTTTTTTTGTTTTGGACATGAATTAGTGATATGGTTCAAATCTGATCCAGTTCTTATTTGTGGTTTGTTTTTTTTTGCTAGATTTCATAATGCAGAAGGAGGATTTCACATGATCATCTGAAGAATTGGAGGAAGGCATTAAGAATTGGATGGTTGTGCGTCGCAGACTTGTTTGGCCATTTTCCATCGCAGATTTGTGCAAATGATTTTGCGTTAGATTGTGCAAATGCTTGTAACTTTTAGGACTTGTGCGAATGGTTGTAACTTTTAGGTTGGAGGAAGCCAGGACGGGTAGCATCAGTATTTTTTTAATTCAGTAATTAACATCCCAACCGGTTCAAAAGTTTGAACCGCCTGAGGAAAATTTTCATCTATGACGTTTTGCTGGCTGGAACCGACTGAGATAATATCATATCTCAGTCGGTTTTGTTTGTACAACCAGTTGAAGCGTTATTATCTTAGTCGGTTTTATAACTGGCTGAGATAGTTCGTATTATTAGCACCCTTTCTCTACAGCCGGACGGTTAACCGGTTGAGAAAGCAATTTTTCGCCGGTTGTAATTGTGTGTTTTGTGGTAGTGTTTCCACATATCAGCACTATATTAGCTCTCCTCACCGGTGCTTGCTGCACGCTCCAACGGCGGCGGCCGTGCGTCGCTGCTCCATATCCGCTGCAGCGAACTTGCTCCCGTCCGGCTGCGCAGCTCGTGTGCATGCGCGTGTGTAATTAGTTGTGTTGTTTTGCTGTTAAGTTGTATTATTATGATTTATCCGTTGCCCTACCTTCAAGTCCATTTTACTATTTACTATATGAACGAAGGTCCAAATTTATTATTCGTTATTTCAATTAATGTGTAGAAGACCGGCTCATTTTAATACAACTTGATTTACATTTGTCGATTCATCCTGATTCTTTTGACTTACTTTCTCTAACTATTTGTTGTGTTTATTATGGTAAGATTAAGATTTGTATAATCTACTGTATGTAGGAGGGTTCTTCATGGATTGGTTAAGCCTTTTTTTTTCCTTTGATTATACTGATTTGCTATATCGAAGTCGTTTTAGAAATTATTATTTCTTAGTCGATCGAATTGCATATTAGTAACATATAATTGCACAAATTTACAAACGTGTAACTGTCCAATTGCACATTTGTAAACATAAAGTTGTACACAATTTCTAAAATGTGCAACTATCTAATTAATTGTTAGATAAAGAATCAACATTCAAGATTATCGACTTAGAAATAACAAGTTCTCAATTAATTTAGAAATAGGTGCTCCCTTGATCCTATCTATCCAATTGCCTCGTTACACGCTCATTTTGCTATATTATGTCGTTTGTAATCTGTTTAGAGACAGGTCAAATAGCCTCATGACAAACGGTTTTTTGACCCGTCTATGTTGGACAACTGTCTGTGATAAGAAATTAGATCACAGATGGGTCCTCAAAATTGTCAATGATGATAAATTCTGAAAAAATAAAAAAGGGGTGCCAGTCATCGCAGCGGCGACGCCTTGCTGTCCCCAGCAAGTGTGAACCTGCACTTGTGCCCCGGCGCCAGGATCCCCATTGTATCGCCGCTCGATGGGGAGGGAGAGAAGGATCATGCCATGGCGGGCGTCGGTAGTAAGGACAAGGTGGAGTAGTAGATCCCGTCAAAGAGCTGGAGGAGGCAGCCGTTGGAGGGGTAGAGGAGTAGGGAATCGGCAGTGGAGGCCGTGAGCACTGGCATGATGGCCATGACCTACAGCGCCGGGGACCGGCGCACCCGAGCTCGAGGAAGTGGTGTGCAGACAAGGCGGTTATCGGCTCTGGTCAGCATGCAAGACGAGGAGGAATGAACTGGGTAGGGAAAAGGGAAGTGAGGATGAGGAGGAGAAGGGCGAAGGGGAGAAGAGCAGAGATGAGTGGATGGACGAGGATCAAGAGTGGGTGTGTTAGCAGCCGTGAGGCTAAAGGGGTCAGGAGTTAGGGTTAGATGCAAGCAACTATTTATAGAATGCGGATAAATGCTAGAAATGCACAAACGGGTTGACAAAAACAACCGTATGTGATGACTGTGATGTCATCACAGATGATTTTTAAAACCGTATGCGATGTCCTAATTATCACAAACGAGTCTAAAAACCCCATCTATGATGTCTATTTTGTCAAAAGCTGTCTGTGGTGCGAGTTATCACATATGGTTTTCGTGATCCATCTATGATGAGACATCTATAATAACTATTTCTGTAGTAGTGTTAGTCAATTTTCTTATACCAATATGGCGTAGTGATCGTGTTATATATCACAATTATTTATGCTTGGAGTCCCATGATCCTAATTCGAGTTTGGACGGTGTTCCATCCTGTAGTAGTAACTATGTTGCTTTCAACAAAATCCCGTTGCAATGCGCAGATTATCTTCTAGCTTACAAGATTATTTACTTTATTGAATCGATGTATTGCTTAGAGTATTCGCAAGATTTATGTTTGCAAGGGATTTGTCTATTTCTAAGTCGTTTAAAATTTTCTTAAATCTCAGTTACTTTTCTAAGTCTTTGGATTATCATTCAACCATATCTATCCACATATTTTTAAGAGTACAATTTTAGACTCGACAATGTACAACTTTAGACCACTGAGATTTATAAAATTTTTAGACAAGCGAGAATTAGTAAAGACTTGAATTTACTTCACTAATAAGTTCACAAGTCGACTTTGATCAATATGGATTGGTACCAAGATCCAGTCCTAGGCAAGCGGACCTAATTTTAACAACCGGTACGGTAACAATGGAAATAGACCCCTCTTTAGTGAGGTTTTTTTTAATGTAACGGGAGGGGGATACCCCTACCTATTTTATTTATAAAACCAAAGTACATAAGGCCATAGAGTGGCGGAGTACAAGAGAGTGGTTATATGCATTGTCATGCATATAATCGAAAGCATCATTTGTATGTTAGAAAACTAGAGTATTCGATTCGAAGAGTCAGAGCCAGGCTATAATATTGTATTTGTGCTTCTTCTTTCTGGACCTTCATAGCCATATATGCAACATGTCTTTGACATCAGAGGATGTTCTTTGAGGAGGGATCTCAATGTTGTCGAACACCTTGCTGTTACGGGATAGCCAAATGTTCCAAATCAGGCATGCGGCTATTAGTCTCCAGGCTTTCTGCAAGTGATTAGGAATAAGCTCCATATTTATAGAAAAAAAGCTTATTTGCATGTTCAATTTTGAGCGAATTCATGCGTAGGGCAATCCATATGTTACTCGAATGCCTGCATCGAAGAACAAAATGTTCTGCCGATTCCGACGTGTTGCATCCAAAGAGATAATTCGTGTCTATTAGAAAGCATTTGTTCCTTAGGACTACTCGGACTTTGATTTTCATATTGACTTTGATTTTCATATTGATAAGTTGCCAAGCAAAGAGCTTACATCATTGCTATGAGAACATATACTATCATAGGGGGAATGTTTAGTACGGAATTCTATAGTACTGTTTGGGGAGTCGATAAGTTAATTTCTATGTATGTCTATTTGTCAGGCTGCCTATCTAAACCGGAGGTGGTTATAGATGACCTAAAAAAAACTTCATTAGAAGATGTCGTGAGAAATAGTTGAGAATTAAACTCCATCTAAAAATAAAAATCGATGTTTTACTAACGGTCATAAGCTTTAGGTGCAGTACTTGTACTGGACCTTACCAGCAACTACGGTACTATTCGCTACGAGGAACAAGCTTCAATCCCCAGCCCACGTCTTTGCAGTGCTGGACATGCGGCACAATCTTCCCGGTGTCCGCCCCCTGCTTGATCCTGCAATCGTAGAACGGCGGCGCGTGAAAGCACGGTTCCATGGATACGTCCCGGCCGCACGGCGGGTCCGCCACCAGAGAGCCGATGGCCGGCTTGTACATCACCCAAGGCGTCAGGCCGCCGAGACCCTGCGCCACGTACCCGAACGTCGACCAGCCGCTGGTCACCAGGACGTCGGTGAGGCTCAGCAGGTATATCTCGGCCCACGCCTTGGTGTCGTGCGACCTGGCACCGAAGTGCTGGTATTCGTCGTGGCTCGGCTGGTGCACGCCCACCGCCTCGCCGGTCGCCGTCGCGTGCTCCCAGTACATGCTCTTGAGCTTCTCGTAGTACCACGACTTCAACGAGGTGACAAGAAGGGCTTTGGACTTCCGGGCGGGTGCCGGCACGACGGGCTCTTCCGCGGTGAGCACCCCTGGAAGCAAATTCTCCTTCTGCGTGCACGTGGTGATCTGTTCTAGGAGCTCCGGCGACTCCGGCTCGGCGCCGAAGACGCGCACCTGGACGCCGACTAGCTGCTGCGCCGTCGCGAGGTAAGCTTCGTAGTACCGCGTGACGAGGCCCCAGACGTGGTTGTTCGGGTGGAACAGGTACCGGCCGAGGTGGTGGAACACGGTGTCCGGCTCCGGGAAGAGCGTGTCGAGCTCCTCCTGGAAGCCCATGACCAGGAACATCCCCGGCACGACGTAGTTGTCCGTCCTCATCACCAGCCACTGGATATTCCGGAGCAGCCTTTGGTCCTCGTCGCAGAAGAAGAACTTGTCTTGCTCGGTGGCGTCGTGGTTGAGATGGATGTACGCGAACGCCGGCAGCTGCGCAGTTGGCACGTCGCCGACGTCGTCGGTCCTGATCACCTTGTTCTTCAGCATGTTCCCGTAGCTCTCGGCGGTCTCAATGCTGAAGTTGGTGTAGCTCGTCAGCGGGAAGTCCGGCGGCAGCAGCCACGTCGTGTCCGGGAAGGGCTCGCAGAAGAGCTCGCCCATCTCGTTGCTGGGGTCGACGAGGAGCACGCGGTCGGTGAGCAGCGCGTAGAGGAATGCCGACGCGGCCGCGAGGATCCGGTTCCCAAGGCCGCGGTACGATATGGAGACTAGGTACTTGCACTCCGGTGACCCAACGCCGGTGCTCTTGCCCGACCTGAGTTGCTCCACGGCGTTGCTGTAGGCGACGGTGCCCGGGCCGCAGCGTCTTTGCAGGGCCTCGTGCTGCCGCAGCTTGGAGACGAGGTACGGCGAGGGTTGCCTGCCGGCGTTCCGGCGGTACATGGCGGATTGGTATCTGCTGTGGCAGGAGCCCTCGTCGGAGCAGTCAGCCAGTAGGCCGCCGAGAAGCTTGTCGTGTCCTGTCGCCGGCCACCGCAGGAGGGAGCCATCGCCTGATCCTGCCAGAACAACAGAAATCATCAGACGTATTGATGATAGTGGTAAACTGGATAATTGCAATACACAACCCGTTGCATTCGCAGCTGCATCTGCCACATTTTGCATTGGACTGATGCCGTGATTGCACTGAATAGCTAGCGACTAGACATGTCCTCTGACGGAACACCTGAAATCGTTACGACCGTGGTGTGCGGTGAGCAGAGCTAGCTAGCCTACCTCGGCGTAAGATATTGGCGGCGCTGCTCCAGACCGCCGCCGGCGCGCTGGTGCGCGCGCCGAAGAGGATCACCATCGGCGCCACGGTCATGATGAAGGCGACGAGCACGGCGTTGGCGGCGCAGCCACACTGCCTGCTGTGGTCGAGCCTTTTCATCCCTGGCGTGATGAACGCCGGCGCCGCCTCTTGGGCGTGGGTGCGCAGCCAGTGGCCCCTCGGTGGCGCCGCGGCAACGCTGCCCATCTCTGCTCCCCGTTGCGGCACCGCTAGGCTAGTAGTGTCTTCCTAGCATTGTGTTAAGGTACAGCGTGCTGTGCAGGAAGCAAGTGGAGTTTAGTGGTGGACTTCATAGATAGTTGCGAATGTACATTGTGATTTGTGAAGCAAGCAAAGCACCTTGTATTGCTTACCAGTAAATAGTAATGCTACTGACTTTTTTTACCTTTTTGTTTGGGGGCAATGAGTTGGTGCTAAATGCTAATCTTGGGCGTTGGTGTTGAATGATTTTACATTTTGTTTGGGGGTAATGAGTTGGTGCTAATCTTGGGCACTGGTGTTGAATGGCCATCTGAGATTTGCCATTGACAGGAACTACTATAGTTAATTGAACTGCAATCGAATGCGAAACATTTTTAATTGACGAGTTGACTGCATGCTTTAACACCACGCACATGCCTGCCAACGTTGAGGTCGATCGAATGAGAAACGTTGTGTAATGTCGGCGAAAGCATTTCACCGACTAATCACATGAAAGAACGACATTGTTTCCCTGACTTAACTGCATGGCAGAGCTTCTAGAGAAGCAGTAGAAAACTAGAAATGGAACAGACAGAGCAAGCGAAATGCTAAAGTGAATAACGAAATTAATTTCAGCCTCTTTTGGGAAACCTTCCGTTTTGTTTCACCGTGACGGGTCAGATTCCGTTACAGATTTTTAGCTCGGTTACAGAAAATAGCTTAGAAAACAGCGTAATCAGGGCCGGGTATAGAAAATGAAACCAGCACGCTAGATGGGAAACGATCTTGACATGTTAGTATCAACTCACCTCTTCCATTTATGAACTCGAGCTCTTGGGTATCTGACGCTAGCAACACTCGGCGATCGGCAGAGAGGAAGAAAACCAGAAGCATAGGCAGAGAGAGCAGCAAGATTACCACAGGCTGCCTCGCACGCTCACCATATTGCTACGGTTCCTGGTGGCTGGTGTTCCTGTCTCTTCCAATCCTTGCCACCGGCGCCGGGTCTGAGACCCGCGGCAAATTCATAGGGAAACGCTTTGGCGCAGGTCAACTATGCCGGGAAGCTTGGGTCGTGACTTCGTGCCAAGCACTCGTTGTCTCCTACTCCAAGAACCATAGATGCATATGCCATTGTGCCACAACATGCGCGAAATAATGCTTTTCTACGACATCGGTAGTGGCTGTCTCTTGTATGAGATGTTACATTGGAGGGAGATCGATATGTAAAAACTTGGCAAAATTGGGTGGTAAGTCTCCAGACTATTTCAATTTATTCAATCAAGCCCCAAAGCCCAGCTTTGTTAAATTGAACCCCTTAACTATTTAACCAAGACCCTAAATCTGATTTTGTTGATATGACCCCATGTTTGGCCTTGTTCAGTCAAGGCATTTTATTACTAAAAAACAATCTAATCTGACCATTGCAGGGATTAGATCTATGACATGGACGTTAATCTGAGCAGATCAAGCCTTTTTTTTTATAGCAGATCAAGCCTTTTTTTTTCTTATTCTTCTTACTTATGATGCCACATCAACATAGTCATAGATCTGCCTATTAGGAGGCCAGTAAGCTAAAAACAGTGATGTGGTTATCGACGTGGCAAAAACCACTAATGAAACCAGCATATGGGTAAGAGGTATACTTAGTGTGTTAACAGCATAAAAAAAATGTAAATTGGGCTGTCAGCTGTCGCTTGTGGGTTGTTAGTATGGGCCTTACCCCCATCAGTTACAAATTTACAAGCCCACGGCCTAGGCAGCGCTTCGTGTTCCTCTTGGTGTAATACATTGTCTTCCTCCTTAAATGTCATTAAAAAAATCTCGAGAAAAATTACATTATAGACATAACATTTATTTACTATGACACAAAATTTTATATCCAAATTCAAGTTACACCTCGAAAACTATTAATAGCTGAATTTGTCTTTTCTATTGTGCATGTTATGTGTATTTTTTTAAATAATTTTTCATGACTCAGTTGGGTTAGGTTTCTAGACTTGGGAGTAGTATCCCAAGCCCAAAAACACTCGATACTCCTCGTAACAGAGCTAGGGCTCCTTGTTAAGGGCGCCCAGTGATAGGGGGTTGATTTGGGTGCACCTTAAGTGCACTAAGCTTCTAGTTCACTATTTTAAATGTCAGTGGACTCGTCGGATTACATCGTATGAACATGCTGCGCCATGACCTCGTCGGACGCGGACAAGTCTCTACGAGAAGTCCGGCAAGGCGCCGCACGTCGTCTTCAGTGCTGTTCGCGGAGAGGCTGAGATGAAGCAGTTGTGCTCAGCACTGCTGGATGGTAATTAAGGAGATTGAAGGGCTGAGATCTCTCTCAAGGCAGCATTTGCCTTTAAAACGGCAACGCAGAGGATATGCTTCCAATTTACTACATATCTGGCCTTATCAATTTGGGCCCACCTAATTAAAATCTAAATATTTTCCTTATTGAATTATGATGATTTGTTGGCTTTAGGCTTGGTTTGGTGTTGCGGTTACATGTTTGCCGTCAGTTTGCTAATTTTGGTATAATTCATAGAAAAGAAGTTTAAAAACATTTCGTGGCTCATAGAAAAACAGACATTTGTGTTCGATTTGATTTGCTAATTTTGGTGTAATCCATAGAAAAGAAGTTTAAAATTGTTTCATGGCTCATAGAAAACATATACTTGTATTAAGTGTAGTGTTTTTATTTGGACATATTTTAGAGCTAGTTAGATTATAGTCTAGTACCAAAAAGCGCTACTAACTTTTCCACAGCTACTTTTACAAATCAGCTTATAAAATAAATTTAGCACAACACAATTCAGTAACCACAAATTAAATCTTAGTTTATATATAAATAAGTACCTTAATTTGATATAGATAAGTATCTGAGACTTATCTCGACTCGATGGAGTGTGCTTTAACATAGGCTAGAGGCACTGTAGAGACAACAATAGCGGACCTTTTACTCTTAAGAGCACATGCTCTAATCTCGTTTTGAACCATCTCGAAGTTCTAAAATGTTATGATTATTTTGGACATAGTGTATGCTATAAAATGTGAATCTACAAAATTTTATCAGAAATATAAGGACTGTCTTTTAGCAAGTTGCCTGAAATTTCTAGATACCTCGGTCACTTTTTTGTTACTTTAGATTTCCAATCAATAGCTGTTATTTTCAGTTGCCCGCACGATGGGCATTCAGTGGGCTGATTTCTTCGCTATTTCCTAATTGGGCTTAATTAGGCTGACTTAGTAAGGGCCTTTAGCATCAAAAGTGACTGAATCCCTAAAAGAAAATCAGAAGTGACTGAACAAAAATCTAAAAAGATGAAAAAGAAGAGAAAGAATTTGAACTATTTCCGAAAGAAGAAAAAATAACTGGATTGTATTTACGCTAGTAGAAAGAAAAAAATGAAAATGAAGAGACATAACTTTAACTACTACCTAAGGAGTTATTGGACTGTGTTTACCCTGACAGAAATCAAAAATTGAAAATGAAGAGACATAACTTATCACAAACTGGGCTGTGAATGAAATCTGTTAAGAAAACGAGCCCATATCAGTCCAGACCGAGCGTACTCATCTTGGAAAGAATCTGGGACGTGTAGAAAATCGACTGAGATTATAAAAAATTCAGTTGCCTGAATATTAGCAAACGTGAAAATATAACCATTTGTGTTCTACACAAAAATAATAAAGACTTCATGATTATATTGCATGAATTTTTTTTACACAGGTCATAAATGAACATATTTTTGGATAAAATTTTACAGATTCATATGTTATAACATACATTATATACATGATTTTTTCTACATAATTTTTGAGATCTTCAAACTGCCTCAAAATAACATAAGAGCACGCTCTTAAGAGAAAAAACCGTTTTGAACAATAGCATTCATAACAGCGTATCTACCCGACAATTTTCTTGACACGATAGTTTTCCTCTTTTAGTTCCTTTCCAAATAATAGACGTCTTCCGTAATCCCTAGATATCTTGATTTAGGATGAAATTCCTGACTCCGAGAAGAACGTATCATCCGTCACAATAACCAATGAGCTTGGAAGAAGGTGTTGGCATTGGCAATGGCATAAGCAAGCGCCCCTCCCAGCAATGCTTGGTCGCCGTCGAGAAGGCTGCCCACCGCGCCGAGGCGTCCGGGGAGGAGGAGGAGGAGGACAAGCCATGGGTCGCGAGAAAGAGGATTACATCTCTCGCGATCTGCCTCGTCGCGCTGCCCCTCCTGGTAGTCATGGTTAGCCGGCGAGACGGGCAGTTGCCGTCGGCGTCCGGCTGGGCATCGGCGGCGATGTACACAGGCCAAGGTACGAACTGATACGCGCCTCTCGTTTTCTCCTCCTCTGCCATCGCGTCATGGCGCGTTCAATTTCTTGTATGTGCCACGTTTCACAACAATTCCCATGGCGAGAAGAATTCATATTGAACTGAAAGGCGAATCCTTTGTCATGACAGATGTTATTTCTCGTGATGGCGCATGTTGTTCAATTTTGCATTACGTTTTCGTCCATGTTACTGGAGAGGAAAAATTAGGGAGAAGAGGCACTAATCTCCCTCTTACATGTTGCCTTGCAGAACCCAACAAAGACAGGCTCCTGGGCGGCCTGCTCGTCCCGGGGTTCGACGAGAAATCTTGCGTCAGCCGGTACCAGTCCGCTTTCTACCGCAAGAACATGGCGCGAGCACCGTCGGCGCATCTCGTCGAGCGGCTGCGGGAGCAGGAGGCGCTGCAGAGACGGTGCGGCCCAGGCACCGACGCGTACCGGAGAGCGGCGGAGCGGCTGGAGCCCCGGCGAAACGACACGGGCGCCACGGACGACGCCTGCAAGTACCTCGTGCTGGTGCCGTACAGGGGCCTAGGGAACAAGATATTGGCCATGGCCTCGGCGTTCCTCTACGCCATGCTCACCGACCGCGTGCTGCTCGTAGACAGGGGCACGTCATTGGCTGACCTCTTCTGCGAGCCGTTCCCGGGGTCATCGTGGCTGCTGCCGCCGGACTTCCCCCTCAGGGACCTCGAGAGCTTGACCGGTGAAGTGCCGGAGAGCTACAGGAACCTGGTGCAGAACGACCGGGCCGCGTCCGTGTCCGAGCTCCCTTACGTCTTCGTGGACCTGGACCATGCCTGCACCTACCATGACAAGCTCTTGTACTGCGACGACCACCGGCAGTTCCTCCACCGGGCGCCATGGCTGGTGATGAGAACGGACGGGTACTTCGTGCCGGCGCTCTTCCTGAACCCGGTGTACCAAGAGGAGCTCGACAAGCTGTTCCCTCGCAAAGACTCGGTGTTCTACCTCCTGGCGCGGTATCTTCTCCACCCGACGAACAAAGTATGGGGATTGATCACGAGGTTCCACAATTCGTACCTGAAAAATGCCGACGAACGATTGGGCATCCAAGTCAGGGTGTTCGACGGGGACACTCCGTTCAAGCACGTCCTGGATCAGATTCTCGCTTGCACGTCGCAAGAGCATTTGTTACCCGAGGTAGTGGCGCAAGAACCGGTGATCCCCCTTCCGACGGCCGGTGCGCGATCGAAAGCTGTCCTGATGACCGGCCTGAGCTCGTGGTACTTCGAGAACATCCGCGGGAGGTACTGGCAATCGGCGACGGCCGGCGGCGAGGTCGTGAGCGTGCACCAGCCGAGCCACGAGGAGCACCAGCTCTCCGGCGAGGCGACGCATGACATGAAAGCGCTGGCCGAGATGTACCTGCTAAGCATGACGGACGCCATCGTCACCAGCGGCTGGTCGACGTTCGGGTACGTCGGCCACGGGCTCGGCGGGCTCACCCCGTGGATCATGTTCAAGCCCGAGAACCTCACCACGCCCAACCCGCCGTGTCGCCGCGCCATGTCGATGGAGCCGTGCTTGCACGGGCCGCCGTTCTACGACTGTAGGGCCAAGCGCGGTGCGGATACCGGAAAGCTGGTGCCGCATGTCCGGCATTGTGAAGACATGAGCTGGGGACTGAAACTTGTTCACCCGGAGTGATCCGGTATCCGGGTGATGTAAAAGATGTAAAAAGTAAGTTTTTGAGAATAATTCAGATCATGCTCTACGCAATTAGGCATACGATCTTAGTTGCGGAGTTGATTTCGAACCCTCCCAGGCAGCAAATGGTGGTACTGGTGACCTTGTTACTCGAGTCACATAGCACGAAGTACAAAATTGTTTATGCTAATCAATCAATTCCTTTAGGTACCCGGCAAAACTCCTGTAAGTCATAGCAACAATGTTCAGTGCAGAATATATCTCAGTGACTGATCAAGCCCAAAAGCATTACTGAATCAAAGCTCTCCCGCACAAAGCAAAGTCAATCGAACAGCTTGAGACCGGCACCCACGTCTTCGCAGTGGCGCAGGAAGGGCACATGCGCCACCGGGTCAAGATCCTGCTGCCCTGCCCGGCAGACGAGCGACGGCGGCGAGTGCAGGCACGGCTCCACGGACGCCGGCCTCACGCACGCCGTGTCGGCCCTCATCTTGCTCCAGTCCAACGGGATCAGCAACCACGGCCGCAGCCCGGCCAGCGCGTGCGCGACGTACCCGAAGGTCGACCACCCCGTGGTCACCACCCCGTCGCAGAAGCTCAGCAGGTAGATCTCGGCCAGGGCGCGCTCATTGTGCGCCCGCGCCTCCGTGTGCTGGTCCTGGTCGTGGCTCGGCTGGTACACCGTCACCACCTCGCCGGACACCGTCGCGTTGGTGTAGTACACGCTGTGCAGCTTGTCGTAGTACTCCGGCTTTAGAGACACCACCAGGACGGCCTTCACCTTCGACGCCGTGCTGTTTGACAGCCGGACGCCGGCAGGTTCTTCGGTCACCTCCGGCAGAAGATCATACTCCCGCGTGCACCGCATGATCTGCTCGAACATGATGTCAAAGGGGACCGCCTGGTACGGAACGATGCGAACCTGTAAGCCGAGACGCTCGTCGGCGCCGGCGAGGTACCCGTCGAAGAACCTTTCTACTATCCCCCACGCTCGGTTCCCCGGGTGGAAGAGATACCTGCCTAGATGGTGGAACACCGACCCCTTCGCCGGGAACAACCGGTCCAGCTCGGCCCGGTACGTCGGCATGAGGAACAGCGCCACGGCGAAGTAGCTGTCGGACCTGAGCACCATCCAGTTGAACCTGTCGAGCACCCGGTGGTCCTCCTCGCAGAAAGTGTGGTTCTGGAGCAGGAGCTGCATTTGCTCCAGGTGGAGGTAGACGTACGGCGGCAGGGCACTCGCATTGCCGCCGTTAACGTCGTCGCCGTCGTAGCGGACGATGTTGTTCTCAAGCATGCTCACGTAGCTCTCCTTGGAGCCCGACCAGAAGCCGTCCTTGTAGGGGAACTCCGGGGGCAGCAGCCACGAGGTCCCCGGGAACGGCTCGCAGAAGAGGGCCTCCATCTCCGGGGGCTCGTGGATGAGGACGACGCGGCCGGTGAGGAGCGCGAAGAGGAAGGTGGAGACAAGGCTGAGCATCCGGTTGCCGAGGCCCTGGATGGGGAGCCACACCACGTACCTGCACTCGGCGTGGTCGGCGTTGCGGCCGGTCTCGAGCTGCGCCATGGCCTCGCGGTACCGCGCCGTGCGCGGCCCGCACCGACGGTGGTTGGCTTCGTACTGCCTCAGCCTCTCCATGAGGTAGGGGGAGACCGGGAAGGGCGACGGCTTCCAGCGCTTGGAGGCGTCGTACCGGCTGCGGCACGGCGGCTCGTGGAAGTCCGGGGAGAGGAGGCCGCCGAGGAGACGGTCGTGCGTGGTGCCCGCCGCGTCCGAGGACGACGATGCATTACCGGGACCTACGATCCGGCAAGCAAATCAATGAACGATGGAACACGAGGCCCATAACGTGCAACCGACATGGGTAAGCTTCAAGAAAAATGAGTGCGTACTTTGCTGTTTCAACTGCGGCCAAACCACGGCGTCGGCGGCGATGGAGACGGCTCGGTCGCCGAAGAGGAAGAACACGAGCAGTAGCGGCAACGCGACCAAGGAGACCACGGTGACGGCGCCCCGACCGGCTACGCGGCGTTTCTCTGCCTCCGGTGGATCTCGCACTCCTTCCATCGCCTCACAACCCATACACAATCTAGTACTGGTTTATTTTGTTGAGGGCAAGTGGAGGTCAACTGTAGCAATGGATTAATTCTGTAGCTCTCATTCTGGTATATAGAATGCCTGAATGGTACCAAGTTTCAAACAACGGTGGATCCAGTAGCAGGGATGGAAGTCTGATTTGCTTATCATTGATTCATTATGAACACATACAATGTGCCGGGTAGCGTCGCTAGCGTCAATACCGGCAAGTTTCTTTGCTGGTGTAAATCTTTATCGGACACATACATCACCATATTTTTAGTACTCCCTCGGTTAAAGGGCGTACATTCTTCAAGATTTATCTTTAACCAGTAAGTAATTTAATAATGCGTAGATTATGTGATGATAATAAAATATCATTGGA
The DNA here is from genome assembly GCA_019208055.1 of Stipa capillata. Classification (NCBI taxonomy): domain Eukaryota; kingdom Viridiplantae; phylum Streptophyta; class Magnoliopsida; order Poales; family Poaceae; genus Stipa; species Stipa capillata. The sequence continues at coordinate 424,770 of JAGXJF010001930.1, read as the reverse complement.
TTCATATATATATAAGCAATTTCTAATAGTATCAATTTTTTAACATATAATCTATATATTATTAAATTAATTATTAGTTAAAAATAAATCTTAAAAAATATATGTGTCTTATATTTCCAGATAAAGGGAGTACTAAATAAGAGGAAATCAATTGAATAAATTGAAAACTGGAAGAATGGAGCTTACCAAAATGAATTACTTCCTCTATCCCAGAATATAAGGCATATTTTATTTGGTTAAAACAAGATCTTAATCAATAATTATTTTATTAATACTTGGTTTATGTGATACAAAATCACAATCACAATTACTCCCTCCGTCCCAGAGTACTACTTACTTCATGAACTAAAGTGCACTAGATATTAATAATATTATAGGCATATTAGTAGTGGACCGAGAATCTAGGTGCGTTGACTTTCTGAGTTTCTAAGATCGAGAAGACGGTGAAAGGTGTGCCATTTTATGCACAGCAATCACCCTCTCTTTTTTTTTCCCTTCCTTGAACACCTCTCTTTTAACATAGCAACCACAAATATAAATTGCACTTAACGCAGACAGAGATTTGCTACAGTTTCTTTTTCGGATGGCATAACTAGTGATGGGTGCAAATTCTCATGGCAAGAATGGTAGCAAGAGAACAAGGGGATCCGGATTTTTAACAGTAAAAGCAGTATCGTAACCACCGAAAACATCGTGTACATATCCATAGCAAGTTATAAGAATTTTTTTGCTTTTACGATTGTGTCCTGTACAGAAAGATCATTATCATGTAATCTTCTTGCTGAGCTTGTAATGATATTTGCGAATCGAACCAATGGGAAGATCATTTCACAACCATATTTTATCACTTGACCTTGAAATTTTTTCGTTACAAGACTAACCATAAAAATAATTGTTAAAACAAAAAAGCTCAGGCAGCGATTGACGTTATTGATAGGCTGGCCATCACAGCATTCCAAGTGAGAAAACGTGTGTGCTCAAACTCTATGCTATCACTGCACACTAGAACTACGCTGATACCTCATTGATGTGTTGGTTGAGGCTCTTCCCAGGGGGTATGAAGATCAAGTCATCCCAACCAGAATTGCTACCATTCATCTGTAGAATCAAGGGTGTTAAAATGTTTAGTCAGTCAAGTAGAAGCAATTCAGAGTGCATTTTTGTGATTCCATCTCCTCCTACCTCCATTTTCTTCAAAACATCCTCCAAACTCCCAACCTGAAGAGACCAGAAGGGAAGGGTAAATTCCCATGAGGGCTTAGGAAAAGCAATAAGAGAATATAAAAATCACATACCATAATTTGCTTAGATAACGCTGATCCTCTTGAAGCTTTAGATGCCTTTGTAAGTTCTCTCTCTATGTCCTCCTGAACCAAGAAGGAAGTGATGAAGACCAAAACCAGACTGGTTAAACTACATGAAAGAAAATGTAGCCTGACAAACCTTTTGAAAATATATTGGACAGTAGCGCTTCTTCTGTTTCTTAAGGACCAATAGATCTGACTGCACGTGCAAATGGGGCATTTTCCATAGCAAAAAAATTCAATCAAATGCTGAACATGTCACCTCAAAGAAATTTTCGACTTAGGATATAGAGCTATGAGGATCAAGATCAGCTATCACAACAAAAGTTTAGAACTGCAAACAGCCGAATCATCCAAAAATTAAAGGAATTGCACAATATGCGTCTCCAGGAGATTTTTTTTTCAAAACCGGAGGAGCGAATTGCCTCAATCTATTTAATTTAGCCAAAAGAGTTGCCCAGTTATTAGAGGGAAACCGAGAGAAAACCAAGATTACAACACACCCAAACCTAGCCAGGCTAGGCCCGGGACACCACATGCTGACATGGCCACGATAGCATGAGCTCGATGCACAACACTGAGAAGATTGAGCCACCGAGTCACCCACGAATGTCATCATCATCACTCCGTCGCCCCGCAATTCGATGACTCAAACTTCACCACGGGCGACCACCGAAGCACCGATCGCCACAGGCCGCACCAACCCACGCAAGCCAAGCCACAATGGCCAGCCACCGCGCCAACGACAGGGTTGCTCCAATTTCGGCGACGAGCCTCGCAAGAGAAAGCGTGCATCCACTTGGACCACCACAACCGCTAGAGACTGCCACCCACCGAAGCCACCATCCGCGTGTCATCGTCACCACCTTGTCGTCCACCACGACGCGGCAGCTCCAATTTCACCATGACATGGCAGAATGGTGCACAGAACAACACCGACACCGGATAGCTGATGACCAAGCCCATGCCAGGACCCAGTGTTGCTTGCCACCCTCGTCGTTGCCACATGGGTTGCCATGCCATCCGCGCGCATCGCCGGCTAGCCTCATGCTGATCGTGACACCGCCAGGCGCACACGCGCAAAGGGATCAAGGTCCAAAGCGACGCCCCCAAGAAGGAAGCGACGGAAGGAACGCCGTTGTTGCCTGATCCAACAAGCCGGGTCTAGGTTTTCATTTGAAGGACAAGACCCCAAGGGTGGAACGGGTACCGAGCTCCACGACGACGCCTCCAAGGAGGAAAACAATGCCCACGAGCGTCGCCAGCGCTGGGAAAGCTAGGCAAGACCTTTGCCTGGAGCACCGCAACCCATCACCCCCACATAGCCGACCACAGCACAAACCGCTGGAGCTCGCGATATGACGACCCCCCCCCCGACGCACCAGGCAAAGGCCAAGGCCACCACCGTGAGTATCCCAACACCCACGCCCGCCCACCGGCCACCGCCGAATCTAGAGAGTTGTGCCAGATCTAGAGCACGGTGTGTCACACCAGAGGCCGCGCGTAGCCACAACGCCCCCAACCCAAGCACTTGTGCCCAACAAGTGGCTCTGTGCACGCCGCCGGCGCCAACGCCGGCCCAGATCTGCCCGTGCGCAAGGCCCAGATCCAGCCAGCCAGGCACCAAGCCCGCCCGCTTTGGACGCACGGAGCCGCCGCCCTCCCGACGCCCCACGACCGCGCCAACAGTCCACTAGCGCAAAGAAACTACTGCCGCTCCACACCCAGCGACCGTCCTAAAGAGCTTAGCCTTGGCTGCCTCCTTTGGAGGACAAGCCCCGCCGCTGCGGAGTTGATCACCGGCGGGCAAAGAGAGGCAAGGAGGAGGGCCCCTGGGCTAGGGTTTCGGACGCGACGCAGGAGCGAGGGTTTTTTTCCAGGAGAAAGTTAGTTTTGCTGCACTGATGCTGCATCGAACTTTAATCATCTTGAGAGTGATTTTCTCTAAAATATTGTAATAAGAGTAGTTGGTACTTCGGTTTTTTTCCTTTCCCTTAAATAAAGGAATTGAGGTAGCCCTTGTTCGGGGGACAAAACTAAAAACTAGAGGAAATCAAATATATTCCTGAAAGAAAAATATGCACACCAAAATTTCCAATAAGTTGTTTGTTGAATTATTTTTTTTTGGGCCTGCTTTAGCACCGAATAGCAAGTTGACAAGAAAGGGCAACAGCTTCACAAGATGAGACATCCTGCTGGTGAGGCTGGAGAAGTTATGACAGGACTTTCCATGCATTTACATTTATTAATAAATGGATATGGGCAAGTAATTAATAGGAACAAATAAACAGCTTCAGTTTTCATCAATGTGTTCTTCCAGAATCTACCTAAGCAATATGGCCCATGGACTTTGCCGTTAGTAAAATGCACTAGTAGAATTCAGGATACTAATCAAGTAGTTCATATGCTAACACACACCAATTACTGTTATCGATCAAATTGATCTGAAAAAAAAATGCCATTTGCTAACTGCAGAGGTATGTTTCACTCTTACAAGGTATTAATCAATTGATGTGAGGTTCCAAAACAGACAGTTAAATTCTGCATTCTAGATTTGGAAAGGATGGAAGTGAAGTTTTTCAGTAGACATGCCAGTGGCTATTAACAGGGTTCAGAAGCTAGAATTGGCCAAAAAAACCCAAGGGGGTGTGGAAGATGGTCTGAAAGAACAATAGAGAGGGTGAAGCAGGCGTCTTTTAACTGGGTTAAAAACTCACCTGCTAGTCGGTAATTGGTGGTTTCTAGAACCCTGGTTATTAATGCATGTACTGAACTTAGCATATATAAAAAATTAATTAAAAAAATCCATAGTGTCCAACTGTCCATGAGCAGAAAATCAAAATGCTGCTTTACATAAGAACAGAACTTGTTAGTAGAGTAATACAACCATGAATTTTACCTGAAAAACAGGAACTCCATCAAAAGCAGTTAAGCCAGATTTCAACTGAAAAGCCAAAAGGCAATAATCGTTAATTAGTCTGAAGTAAATTTGTTTGCATTCCTTTTATTAGATTAATAGTACAGAAGATAATAACAATCAGCATGTTTTACATTCTAGACAATTTGCTATCAGCGACAAAACATTAGTTATGCAGACTAACAGTACACAAGCTTTATCACCATGGAAAATCACTGCATGGGAACTACTCCAGCCCAGAGAAACGAAACAGTTGATGTAAATTCTCACTATTTTGAAAAAGCACCGCCCATTATGATATTAGCAGTTTAGCACTCCACATGCTCTATATGCATCTGTCTAGTATGAAACCATGAGGACATGTCATTTGTGGAACCTGGAAAGGACATGAACAGCACCAGAGATTTTGCTAGCTTGACATCATTACAGGTTAAATGATTTCCAGTAACGAAGACACTGTAACAGGTGTATGACTTGGCATTGCTAAAAATTAGTTTTTCTTGGAACAGAGTTCATATTTGAAGTCTGTAAATTAAAATATATTGTTTCGAAAATTATGGAGAATGAAGGTGCATTCTGGAGATCCAGACACACATCTTGCTAATAGACTAGTGATCGCTGACCATCCAACCTCTCTGCGCCCCTAATATATACAAGGAAGTCGATATTAAAAGCTATACTCGATGCAAAAATGGGCATACACATGCTACCCCTTGATCTTGGATGTTCCATAAACAGTCAAAAACATGACAAAGGTTTTAATACAAAAGGCAGTCCATTGGAAGCTTGGAACATATACTGACTGTATTGCTCCTTTGAAGAGTAGTCTAGCCTATCTAATGAATTTGGTTCTACTTTTCTAATGAGATAAGAGAGAGGGGTGGAGGTGCTAAAAATGGTCCATGTATAAATCAGGTAATAGAGCAACAAGCCACAAGGCCAGCAAAGAACAAACCTCCAGTGCATTCTTTATTTGAAGAGGGTCAGGTAAGAACCGAAATGCAATACCTTCAGCCTTCAACATATAAACCTGCATTCGGAAGGACGATGTAATAACATTCCACAACATCAAACAATATTAGTTGGGTTCAAGATATAGAATATTACAACGTAACAATTGGATACAAGTGGGCTGACCCACTAACCCATCCATTTAATTAGTGGCTTTTTAGTGGTTCACTTGCATATGGTCCTTACGTTAGTCATAAAGTAGGGCCAGTGTGGGTCGGCTCACCCTTCCCATCCCTAATAATGGTGCATGGAGTAGAATGAGGCTAGCCTAAGCTCATGAATCTTCAAGTCATGAACAATCTAGCTTGTAAGACAAACCTAAGCTAGGTAAATTGGGGCACATAAGCAATCAACAACAATACAACTTATGAGAAAAGGTTCATTTCCTCATTATGCCCTTCTAAGGAATCTAGTTCATTTTGCCAGTCGTTGAGATTTCATTCAATTACCAATTTGCTATGTATTGTACCTCTTTCGTACTTCTGCCACAATCAACAACACAAGGAGATAAAATACCTATTAAACTCTTACATAAACCCCAATACCCCATAACTTCCCGTGCAGGATTATTCCTGGAATACTGATATAAGCGATTGATCACATGACAAGCTCACCTGATCAAGCGTAATAGGCACCACTTTTGCACCCTTCCCTAGCACCGGCTGCCGCGTCCTCACCTACACCACACGACCTTCAGAATCATCAGTAAAAAAAAATCTAAAACCAAGCATCAAAACCAGCAGATGGCGAGAAAGAGGCAGGGAGGGATACATGGGAGAGGAGGGCGTCGGCGTCCTCGGAGCGGAAGCAGAGGAGACCGAGGGAACGGAGGCCGGTGGCGGGGTCGGAGACGAGCACGAACTCGTTGCTGGAGTTGCAGACGGTGAAGACGGGCGTGCCGGTGAGCGCGCGCGCGACCTCGTCGGGCGCGAGCGCGAGGGAGAGGGAGGCGGACTGGGGGGGCCCAGGCGGGTGAGCGGCGGCGAGCGCGGGGGGCGAGGCGGCGAAGCGGGAGGCGAGGCGGGAGAGGTGGTGATGGAGGAAGGAGGAGGCGGCGGCGAGGGGGTTGGGAGGCGGCGAGGGGGATGGGGAGGGGGAGGGGTTGGACATGGGGGCGGCGGCGAGAGGGAGGGAGGAGGAGCGCGTGGAGCTGGGGGGCGGCATCGGGCTGGCTGGTTGGTCGCTGGCGTCGGCGACTCGGCGTCACGGGCGCTTTGGTGGTGGTGGTGGTGGTGGCGGTGGCGGTGGTGGTGTGCGGCGCGAGGTGTCGTAGTGTTCGGCGTCACCGAGGACGCCGGGCGCGGGGCGGATTCGGTCGGACCCAGCCCGTGTGGTGTGGGGTCGAACTATCTCAAAACAATAGCTGGTCGAGTCAGTCCTTTTCTTTGGGCCAGGTTGAGCTCTTTTTTTCTGGGTGAATTCTTTTCTTTTTTTGGTTGAAGATACTGAACTTTGTGATCTTCATTTGGAAGGTTACAGCCATTGTCTTTTGGCAAAATTTGGTACAGGATAGTACTGAACTTTGTGGGCATTTGCCTAAAACATTTGCTTACATCCACTTCTCTCTGTCTAAACACGCTACAAAAAATCGTACTCATTTGCCGGTGGGATATCATGTTCGATTGCTGGTAGACACTAGCAAACTATCACAACTTTACAGTATGTTTGGGCCATGCCGCAATGACACAATGAAAATGTGTTCTAGCAAATGATAGCCAACTGACCGACGGCCATCTTATTTATACATCATTTTCGTCCATACCAATCACCGGTCTTGTCGGTGCATCTCGTTCTGTCACAGCTTATATCGTCTCGTGACAAAAGTGTCAGGTTTGTGAATCTACTTCGTTACAGCTTGTAGTTGCTGAGCATTACTGAAAATAATAGGCGGCAAAGTGCTCGTGTAATTTATAATTATTATCATGGAAGTAGTATTAGATATCGATAATTGCCTCTTTTTTGAAAGTACAAGGCGATCTTTTGCGTATTTTGGGGCTCACAGAATATCGTATTAGAGCAACTATTCATACAAAATAACTCCAAATCAAAAGGAGGATCGAGAAAAAAGAACTTTACACCGGCGAAGAAACAAGTGGAGAAGTGCTTGACAGAGGAAGCGCTAGAGGCGACTCTGTTAATTTGTTGATTTCATTAATGAAATCGGGAGTCCAGCTCCTTCTAAAGAAAAAGCTCTAGAGAAGATTTGAATGTTTATAGTAACTCTGCATAGTTTGTTGTCTTTTTCTTTTCAGAGGAGTTCGCACCGTACAGAAGGAAGGATCATAGCCTACTCGACCCTATTAAGCTCTGCCACTAATAGTTCGTACTACTCTGAGTTTTGACACATGTTTTCGTTGTTGATCACACCTCTTAAAATTGGTCCTAGGGTCTAGGATGCTAATTATCTAACCGTTTTCATCGTAGAAAAACTACAAATATAGGCCAAACTAATTTGTCATCGTAGATTTTTACAGGAAATCTATCCACATAATTGGCACATGCAAAAAGGTAAGCAAATCAGCAAAACACAAACACCACATACATCATTTGTAACAGCTCCCAAATCTCAACAGATCTACTTCACAGTGCTGAAAACATGAGTAAAAAGAAAAAAGACTTCGAACCCTCCACAAAGTTGCCACGAGATTTGCAAAAGGGAGAGGAAACATACACGCTGCACAGTCACAGATCACAATATCCACCCCTTTTTCCAAGCGTATAACGAACTCACGTCAGGCCTCAGTAGGAGCCTAGGAGGAGCCGAGCTCGGTGATCTTGACGCGGAGGTGACTCTGCGCGAAGGCGAACAGCCGGCCGACCTCCTCCCCGCTGACGGCGCCGTCGCGGTCGGCGTCCGCGGCGCGCACCCCCTCGCGGGCCTTCCACCACGCGAACCACAGGTTCAGGCTCCGCAGCGCGCGCTGCAGCTCCTCCCGGCTGATCCGCCCGTCGCGGTCCGCGTCGAACTGCCCCAGCCACGCCCAGAACTCCTCCGCCGTCAGCTCGCCCTGCGGCAGCCCCCGGTACCGCATGAACGCCATCCTCCCTCTTTGTCTTTCGAGCGAGCTCGATCTACTTCTCTATCACTATGCGAGTGAGAGCGTAAGCTACTGAACTGATGAGTGATCTGGTCCTGGATATCAAGCAGCTATGCACGGCCCTATATATACGGTCGAGGAGGGATTGGCGCCTGGGGTTTTACGGCTCAGTTACCTCACGTTTTCCACGAGTCCGCCGAGCGAATTTTGCTGTGCGCGTACGGTATTTCGGTGTTGAACTTGGGTGATTTTAGGTAAAGAGAATGGACCGATCACTAGTGGGGCTTTAACAAGGGAATAATGGGTAGTGCAGCTTAGAAGTGCATTCTTTAGAGAAGGATTAGGCGAGTGGCACATAATCTAAAAATGCAGGGAGCAAAGAGGTTATGTGATCAAATTTGGAGAATCAGCATAGCACTTGCTAAATATGTAGCAAGAATACTCAAGACGTTGAATGGTTAACTCCTGGCAACTGCTTCCCATATTTGTTTGGCTGAGTGTCAGGTTAAATTTTTGGGATGCCCAATCGACATATGAAGACTGGCCATCAAACGAAGATTTTCTTTTAACTCATCAAACTAAGATTGTTAAATGTGCATATTTGCTTGGGGTGTGGGTTACACAAATAGTGATGCCCGATCTACAGGGTAAAAACTGGCCATGAGACTAAGGAAGTTAAATTTTCATATTTGCTTGGTGATGTATGTGGTTACATAAAAGGTGAAAACTGACCATGGGACTATAAAAAATTAAATTTGTTTCACAAAGTGAGGGCACAATTTTGTGATGTTCAGACAACGAGGTGAAAACTGGCCATGAGGCCATAATAGAGTTTTAACTGTGCAGCTATGTCGTGTGGCAGGAAAGCAAACTCTAACCTTAAATTTTAGTAGCGTAGCTAATATTAATGTGGCAATCTTAGGCAATCAACTGATCAACCTAAACTCTAGGGTCAGCTGCAGAAACTGGATAGCACACAAAAAAAAAGACTTAAATTTCCATTTTGCTTGAAATCGATTGAAATTTGCTTGCGTGAGCTGTTCTTGTAGACCATCTGATTCAACCTTTCGTGAAAATACCCTTACTCTAGTCCGAGTGTAATCTTCAGCGCCAATTCTGCCAACAGGTTGGCCCTGAGAACAATAATGCATGTTCGTCATGATCTCACTTTGTTCTTTGATGAATCTATCTCTGCTTTCTGTTTAAGCCCTTCTATAAAATAATCACTGGTGTATGTGGTGGTAGGACAATATCTTACGGTATTAGGGGAAAAAGATGAGAGTTGTATAAGAAAAGTTATGGTACTAATCCAACAGAAGCCTCTAAACTCCAAGATTCTTTGTTTGAAAGATGCAGATAATTTATAGGTTACTGAAGAATCGTATTCTTTTGGTAAGCTTTCAGAGGCATTCGTGGACCAGCAAACTGCTGCGCTAAGTGTCAATTATTTATGGTGGTAGGGTATAACGCGTCGTCTAGGTACACTATATCACCAGAATGACACATGCAGTAATTCAGAAATTACTTGTTTGTCACGTAAAGATAGGGATTTATCCTTGTTCCTACATCGGAACAAAATCTCATCCTCCTACTTTTACGATCTCCTCTCTTTTGGTGGGGTCCAAGCCTCCGAATCCTCAATCCTCTGGGATAACGCTGCTCCTACCAAGTGTAAAAATCTTTGTTGGCAGCTTATCAATATGAAAATCAAAGTCCGAGTTGAATTAAATAAGAGAGGGATCCCTTTGGATACAAACTGTCCATTTGGGTGCAGTACCCCAGAATCAGTAGAACACTTCGCTCTTCAATGTCGGCATTCACGTAATATTTGGAACACCCTTGATATGGATCCACTAAAAATTGAGCATGCAAACAAGCTTTTTTCCACGAGCATGGAACTCGTCCCTTCTCAGCTACGAAAAGCTGGGGGCCTGGTAGCGATTTGTCTGATATGGAACATCTGGCTCTCAAGAAACAGAAAGGTGTTCGACAATATTGAAGTCACTCCTCAAATTACGTCTTCAGACTTCACAGATATGATACAACTATGGCTCAAAAGAACCCAAAAAGAGGAGATCAAAAACAGTGTTGTGGAGTGGCTAAACTCCTTCGGCTCCAACAACATAATCTTCTAATAGCTCTCAGTATATTGTTTGTCTTCTCTTTCCTTTGTAACATTTCTATGCATGAAGATGCATACACCCCTCCCCTCCCCTCTACATCTCTCTCCCAACCTCTCATGTACCTTGTTACCTATTGTCTTACTGTTACCTAAACTTAATTCAAATAAAATAGGTAGGGTTTCCCTCCTCCCGTTCCTCTCAAAAAAAAATGAGGACCCGCAATCGAAAATGATGTGACAAAACTTGTCGTGGCAGTTGAGATTTCAGAAATTCAGGTGAAGATTGTACTTGAGATTTACCCACCTGTTTTTATCTACTGGGACTCCTTTCTTCTTCTTTTGGCCAGGAGGATTCCTCTTAGTTATTCGTCAAAATACGGCAAGGAGCAACTACCTATGCTTTGACAACACAGAGAAAATTTGCCATGTGAAAAAACACATCAGGCAGCTTAGTCCATAGATATGATCTTCGTGGAGCAAACCTGAATTTGTGATCAAGTCCTTTCAGTCCAGGTTCTGAACGGTGTGATCTGTTAGCCTGTAATAGGAAGTAACATTGTGCTGTCAGATTTTCGCCCCATGCTTGTACTTGGGGCAAGTGGGTAAGTACGGCGGGTTTCCCGGCAATATTGGAACTCGTTTTCCTTTTCTTTTTTCCTATAACTCTTTGTTTCCGTTATGTGAGTAATGAAAAGGGGAAAACCCGGTTCTATATAAAAAAATTAGTCCATAGATTCTCTCGTTAAAAAGATTGCATATCAATGAATTCCATGAGTTGAATGGCATGAAGTTTTAAGATAACTGTATAGAATTACTCGAGTTCCTGGCGAAGTACGTGCTGAAATAGGAGTACATCGTTCGTTCAAGACAAGCTTCGTCTCCCGAATTCAGAATGAGCACCCATGCGCTGCCAACGCTTGTTATACCAAAGTTTATATTCGATCTGAACAGCTGTTTTGGAGCATGGAGAAAAGAAATATATATATTCCATCTTTTCCACGAAAGGACGTGCAACAACAATGCTCGAAGTCGCCAAGTCAAAAAGCTCAGCATTCAGCAACTCTGCAAAACCTAATATCCAGCTGAACGTCATGGGGAATTCACAATTTCTATAGTAGATATGATTCCTGATGTAGTCCGTTGGAAAACACGGTTGTCAAAAAGTTCTAGAAAGAAAACTAGAGCATAACAATGCATTTGCTGTTATGTGCCTGCTGCAAGGTACCTTAAGAAGATTTCTCGTGAGCTTCACCTGCGTTCCAAAATGACTGTAGTTCTTGTGCTAGTGCTATCATTAACATACAGCACAGAAGGTGCTACACTTACTAGTTTTGCAGAAAACCTGACGGTCGGAGTAGTGCTCTGACGGTGCAAAGGGGAAAAGAAGTTGTGAAGAAATGCTCAATGATCCAGAACTTTTTTTTTAAATATTATTTTTAAAATAAAATATTCGAGGTCTATATGTCTGGTACCGGAAATTGCAAAAATATGCCCCTGTCGACCGACCGTAGACCGACTGGAGGCCTGTCGGCCAACGGTCGACCGACAGGTCGGTATCGGCCCACCGGAGACCGATTGGGCGCCGAAAGCGGTGCTGGCGACCTGATTCGACTTGATTTGACGCGGATTCGACTTGATTTGACGCGGCGGGACCGTGCGGGGCCTGTCGTCCGACGGTTGGACGACAGGCTCCCAGTCGTCCTACGGTGGACCGACTGGAGCCCAGTCGTCCAACTGTGGACCGACAGAGCCCTAAACGTTGCGCCCGTGACTCCAGCGCCTGCGCCCGTGATTCCAGCGCCTCGGGTGCCGATTTATTCCCCTCCCGCAGCATTCGAATCCATCCCGCAGTCCACAGAGAAAAGAGAAAGAGGAGAAGAGAAGAAAGGGAGGAAGAACAGAGGAAGAAGAGGAAGAAAGGGAGGAAGAAGAGGAGAGGAGAAGAGGAAGAAAGGAGGAAGAAGAGGAAGAAAGGAAGAAAGGGGGAGGAAGAAGAGGAAGAAAGGAAGAAGGGAGAGGAGGTGTGCCCGCGGGAAAGAAGAGGAGGTGAGCTCGCTAAATCCACGGTTAATTTTTAAAACACATTTAGTATAATTATTAGTATGATTATTATGCTCATTGCCGGTGTCTTATAAAGGAAGAAAAGAAGAAGGGAGAGGAGGTGTGCCCGCGGGAAAGAAGAGGAGGTGAGCTCGCTAAATCCACGGTTAATTTTTAAAACACATTTAGTATAATTATTAGTATGATTATTATGCTCATTGCCGGTGTCTTATAAAGGAAGAAAGGAAGAAGGGAGAGGAGGTGTGCCCGTGGAAAGAAGAGGAGGTGAGCTCGCTAAATCCACGGTTAATTTTTAAAACACATTTAGTATAATTATTAGTATGATTATTATGCTCATTGCCGGTGTCTGTATGTAAATATAAATTATTATGATTGTATTTGTTATCATAGTTTAATTATGATGTTTCGTACTTGTTTAGTATAATTAGTATGGTTATGTACGTATAAAAAGTTACTAAGATTATTAGGGCTATGTAGATTTTTAATTACGATGTTTTGAATAAGTTTAAATTTATAGTTTAGTTAGGCCTCGTCGAATAGAATAAGTAGAATCCACGGTTAATTCTTAAAACACATTTAGTATAATCATTAGTACGATTATTATGCTCATTGACGGTGTGTGTATGTAAATATAAATTATTATGATTGTACTTGTTATCATAGTTTAATTATGATGTTTTGTACTTATTTAGTATAATTAGTATGGTTATGTATGTATAAAAAAGTTAGTAAGATTATTAGGGCTATGTAGATATTTAATTACGATGTTTTGAATAAGTTTAAATTTATAGTTTAGTTAGGTCTCGTTGAATAGAATAAGTAGAATCGATTAGACGTCCGAAAAAAATGAGGTTAAGTTAGGTCGATCTAATTAATAATTATGAGACATGCATAATGTTGTTATTTAGTTAGGTTAATTATTACGTGTTTGTGTTGACCGTTGCATTCGATCGTGCTAAAAGTTCTATCCCGATTTATCGGTTGATAATCCTGGTGTGTTCCGGATCACCCTTGTACACGCTGTAAGCATGTACTCGACCTACATTTAGCACGAAAGAATTTAGCGGTCGCGCGTCGTAATATAACTGCATGTCTTACTACGTATGTGACGAAGATATAAATTTATGTTACAGCAGGTATGTCGGAGGTAGTAAATATGACGGTGTACTATGGTCCTGGGATTGTCCGTTCGAATCATAGTGGGGTTGATCTTAGTGAATTCAGCCATGTTGATTTGCCTATATCCGATCCGGAGAGGCTCAACTTTAAGGAAGCCAATCACTGGGTTACACGTACCTTCTCGATGGATCCTGCAGTATATGCTGTGACCATTCAGGCAGTGTTTACCAAGTCTTGCCATGATATTAAATGGGACCTATTGCCGATCGAGAGTACTAGAGACTGGAGATCGTGGATGCGGGTTTGCAATGCTAGAAAAAGTCCTCCGGTCGCACTTGTGCAAGCCATCCTGAATGGTGCCGGGTCAGAAGGCGGTGGGTATGAAGCGGAGCAGAACAATCCTGAACCACTGGTGGACGAGGTAGTTCACTACGAAGCGGAGCAGAACAATCCTGAAGCTGGGCAGAGCAGTAAACCGGCAGAAATAGGTCCCACGGGGCAGGCGGGTGAAGAAGAGGATTTCGGGTCCATGCAGGAGGTAATGGAACAGGAAGATGAAGATGGATTGGCTGAAGATGTCGACGAAGATAGCGGTGACGAAGATAACAGTCATGCGTCCCCGATTCCGAGTGCATGGAATCAGGAACTTCTTGGTGGCATGACTGTGAATGATGGCCATGATTCTGGTTGGGAATATAACAAGAACCAGATCCAAATTGGTTCGATGTATGCTACCAAGAAAGAATTGAAGCATGCTGTCACGCAATGGGCCATGTCCACGCAGAGGGTTTTCAGGACTGACATTTCTTTCCCAAATAATTTAACCTTAACATGCACGGCTAATGGCTGTGAAAGCAAGGTGCACGGCCACGTGCCCAAGTACGAAGTGAATTGGGTCGTGACCAACGTCGTGCCACACACTTGCGTTAGAAGCAATGTCCTAGCACGCCACCCTAATCTGACATCCACTCTCATCGCTGAACTGATGTATAGCGAGATAGTGGAGAAGAAAGACATGGAAACAAAACACATACAAGTTGCCATAAAGAACAGGTACAAGTACGAAATCCCATATGGGCAGGCTTGGAGGGCTAAGCAGAAGGCCATGGAGATGCGCTTCGGCACCTTCTATGACTCGTACGACAACCTGCCCCGTCTGCTTTATACACTCCTCCTCCGGAACCCAAGGACACATATTGACATAGAGCACTCGGTGAGCCCGCACTTTCCAGGCTATAAAGTATTGAACCGAGCTTTCTTCTCTTTCGGTGCATGCATTGAAGCTTTCAGACATTGTCGTCCAGTGCTGTGCGTGGATGGGACATTTCTGACAGGCAAGTACAAGGGGCAGATCCTGACGGCGATTGGTGTTGACGGCAACAATCAGATCCTGCCATTGGCGATGGCGTTCGTTGAGGGTGAGAACTTCTCGAGCTGGTTATGGTTCTTCAGGCAGCTTAAGCATGGAGTAGTGAAGAATTGAGAGAACGTATGTGTTATTCACGACAGGCACCCTGGTATACTGAAAGCAGTGAAGACACTCCAGGAACCAACGGCTGATGAAGATCACCCTTGGCCGGACCTGCAAAACCGTTGGTGCATACGCCATCTAGGGGCTAATTTTTTTAGCCAGTTTAGGAACAACCGCCTTATGAATCTGTTTAAGAGGCTGTGCAAGCAGAACCAGGAGAAGAAGTACAAAACTTTGTGGCGGAAGCTCGATGACTTTACTAAGAGCGAGATCATTGATCGCAAGAAAAAAAATGTAGTACTTAGCCCGGAAGAAGAGCTACGGGAGCTTTCTGCTATTCCAGCAATTGACCCTCCTGGTACGAGGAGGAGGAAGGCGAAACAAATAAAGAGTTTCTCTCAGTGGATAGAGAAAGAGCCTCCTGAGAAGTGGTCTTTGCTTCATGACACTCATGGCGCTAGGTACGGCATCATGATGACCAACCTTGCGGAGGTGTACAACTTTGTGCTGCGAGGGCAGCGGGGTTTACCTCTAACTGCTATCGTCGAGGGTGCGATGCATGGCACCGTGAGGTACTTTCAAGAGAGGTACAGAAATGCTGCACTGCATATGAATAATTTTCCTGCGACCCCGTACTGTGCGAAGGTGATGACGTACATGGAGGAGAAGATTCAAAAGGGATTAGGGCACACAGTCTATAGCATTGGGAATCTTGAAAGGAGGTACGAGATACGTCTGAGAGATAAATCTGGTTTTGGGACTGCGAACGAGACGAAGACGCATGAGGTTACAATTGGAATGGAAGCCACGCCCACTTGCAAGTGCACATGCAACAAAACGAAGCTGCTACACCTGCCTTGCTCTCATGTGCTGGCTGCGTGTGGCCAAATAGGGATGGACTCAATCTCCTTCGTGTCACCATACTATCTGAAGCAGTCTGTGCTGCATACTTGGAGCGGCGAGATAAGTGGATTCCGTGCGGTTGGCAACTTCAACAATGTAGACGAGGCTCAAAGGGAATACATCCCAGACTTCAGACTACTCCGGGTAAGACGAGGTCGACGGCAGGTTCGTCGTATTCGTAACGACATGGACCAATCAGAGGCTGGTGGTCCAACTAGACAGTGCATGCATTGCTCAAGGTATGGGCATAGAATGAAATACTGTCCTGAGTTACAGAAACAACGACAAGGGGATACTGCAGCTAGCGCTAGCACATCGGCGCATGGAGACGCACCAGGAGAATGTTGAAATACGATTTAATAATTTCTACTTTCAACTTAGTTTGTTCCGTAAGTTATTATTGAACTGTAAGTTTGTATTTTCCTGTAAGTTCTGTTTATCCCTTCGTGTTTTCCTGTAAGTTATTATTGAACTGTAAGTTTGTTCTTTCCTGTAAGTTTTGTTTATCCCTTCGTGTATTTCATGTAAGTTTGTATTTCCTATAAGAATGGTTAAGTCTTCATAACACGGTATCCATTCGTGGGGACTTGTAAGTTTATATTTGTATGATTCCGTAAGTTTATATCTGTACGAATCCATTATTACCGCAGGTATGACGAGTATCGTCATCTGGACCCTACGGTTGACATTCGACACCGGGGGAGGCTACTGGAGGAGGGCGAAAAGCTCCCTGTGCTCATCACTCGCACGCCTCAGGAGGATTGGATGATACACCCAGACTGGGTTGACCGGTGGGTCTCGTAGTTACATACGTTCTTCGAACTACTCTTTATTACGAAACGTCACACTAATTTTGCTATACTGTACTTGTTTGGCAGGTTGGCTTGGGCGGGTCTCTTACCGCTGGCACGGATGGTTGAGGCTACTGCGGCAGAGTGGAGGCTCATGCCGCAAGATGACGACGACGACGAGCCTAGAGAGCAGTACAACGAGCGGTCTCGTCGTTTTGGTTACGACCGGTCACTGATCACCTGCTTAGTGGACCGTTGGAGGCCTGAGACGCACACACTGCACTTTCCTTGGGGAGAGATGGCGCCTACTCTCCAGGACGTCTCGTTCTTGCTGGGCCTACCGTTGGCTGGAGCCGCAGTTGGACCGTTGGAGCCTCAGGTAGGTTGGCACGAGGACATAGTAGCCCGTTTCGCAGGTGTTGCTCAGGGCGTCGGGGAGTTGGTCCGAGATACAAACGGGCCTATGTGGCGGTGGTTGCGCAACTTTCAGGTAACGTCACTTGCCTTTATTATTCATTGCGAACCAACGTTTAAAATGCTATTACCTTGCTGATGTTACTTCTCGCGTGTAGATCGGCGCGCTTGGTTACCCTGGTGTCGCGCTTACGGAGCAACAGGTTGACCGTTGTCTAGAGGCGTATATCCTGTGGCTCTTCGACAAGGTGATGTTCACGTCCAATCACGTGAACACTGTGGACACTCGCTACATCGAAATAGCGCGGGAGATCGCGGACGCCCGTTGCCGCGAGGACATAGTTCAGAGGAGTTGGGGTTCAGCGGTCCTTGCAGCCACTTTGAGAGGCATGTGCAATGCTTGCAGCAGGCGCGCCGAGAAGTCGGCGGTACTGGGTTGCCCACTCTTGCTGCAGCTTTGGTCATACGAGCGATTCCCGGTCGGACGGCCAGACGTGCAGTTCGATGTACCGTATGACGATACGGCGTACCACGGGGACCTTATCGACATGCCTACTTTTGGGACACTCTGGACACGGAGACGGGTTAGTTTTATACAAAATATGGTTTCTAACAGAAATACTTCATGTGTTTCGTTATTAATTATTTTTAATCCCGACAGGTACGGTATGCTAGCGAACAGGTCAGGAACTGCTACCCAGCCTTCACATCGCAGTTCGATACGTTGCACCATAGTCAGGTGATCTGGGAGCCGTACACTGTCGACGCGTTAACGCGACGAGCGCCTGGCGGGATTTCATTGTTGTGTACTAGAGACCTGGACTACTGGATGACGAAGGCTACCGTAGTGTTCGACGTCACTGTGGAGATAACCGCTGTGCACCGAGTGATGCGTCAATTCGGGAAACGCCAAATGTGTCCTCCCCCAGCACCGCCCTTGCTTCAGCCTCACATCCACAGGTAAGAGTACATAATGTTTTAATGTCAGATAATAGTATTGAAACATAGTTTTTGCTCACTTCGTACCAATAATCATGAAAATGTAGGTACAGCCGTAAAGGTGGAAACAAGACGGCAACAACGTGGGCACGAAACCTTGCGCCGTTCGTCGAGCAGTGGACGACGGCAAGCGCAGATCTCTGGCACGAGGACACGGCCTTCGACCCGGCCGAGTACGATGTGTACCTCCAGTGGTACCGGCCCGGTACGCGGTTGTTCTACGTACCACGTGCCGACCCAGATGAGATGCAGCAGGGCCGCACGTCGGATCACTACCCGGCTGCTTCTGTTGTTGGCGTCAGGCACCACGCGGTAAGTGTCACAATTTTCATTGTTTCGTATTTGCAGAAGTCCTGAGCAAGTAACAATAATCCTTTCGCATTTACAGGCGCAAATGACGCTTGAGGCTCAGGAGGAGGTTGCCGCACTTCTTAACCGACTTGAGATGGGGGTTGACATCAGTCCATCGGATCATCGATCCGCGTGGCGACGTCTGAACGACAAGCTTCGAAAGATCTACGAGACTTTGACCTGTGCGCGCGCTTCAGACGTCGCTCCAGGACGGTCTACTCGTCATGCGCACCGTCCCCCACGGCACTCCTCGTCGTCGTGGCAGCCACACCCGCAAGTCCAGCCACGTCCTCCTCTCCCGACGCAGGCAGGAGGCTCGTCATGGCATCACCAGGCACAGTCGTCACCGCAGCCTACACCACCTCTCCCGACGCAGGCGGGTGGCTCGTTTTGGCATCATCAGCCACACTCGTCACCCCAGCCAGCAGCACCTCTCCCGACGCAGGCGGGTGGCTCGTCATGGCATCACCAGCCATACTCGACACCCCAGCCAGCACCACCTCTCCCGACACAGGCGGGTGGCTCGTCGTGGCATCACCAGTCCATGATGCTCCACGCCACAGGTAAAACCGTATTACTAATATGGTCTTAGTATTTTCTTGGATTGTATTACTAAATACGATTGGTTAATATAGGTGACGTGGTTCCCGTTGTGGCGTTTGCGGGTTCACCAGATACTGTTGAGTACGGCGACATGTGGAGCCAAGCGGACGCTTCTGGGATTGTTCCTCACTTCCCGGGATTTCAGACTCCACCGCCACCACCCACGCAGGTCACGCAGTCGCCACCTCGTCAGTCGGCTGAGCCGATTTTGGGCAGGGGTCACCGTCAGCCACGGCCGGTACAGCCCTTGACACTGTCCGGCCCTCGCAAGAGACCACGTCCTCGTACTCGTAGAGCCGCCCCACCCGCCGCACCACGGGGAGGCCCAGGAGGACATGAGCAGGGAGACGAGCAGGACTAGTTCTTTTTTAGCCGTACACTCGCACCATTTTCTTTTGCATTTTGACTATCTTTAGTTGTACTGAATTGCATGGAACACTTCGTTTATTTATTCGAAAACTTCGAAACATCATCAGGGCGTGACAACAGGGTACGATAACATTCACGTACAGCCGAACAACCTAATACAATATTAAAATAACTACTCAGCGCCTTTAGGATATTTTCCCTTCCTCATACGACGAGCGTGAGCTTCCTCCCCTTCTTCCTTCGCGCGACGCGCCATCTCGCGCTTCCTCGCCCTTTCGGCCTCACGTGCCTCCGCAGCTCGACGTTCCGCCTCCTCCTTCTCTTTGCGTTGCATCTCCTGCCAACGCTTTCTCTTCTCCGCCTCCTCTGCCTCGTGCATGCATTCCTGAATCCGACCTCGAGCACAGTTAACCTTCCACATGAGTTCTTCCTCATCCTCTTTCGATTGGGTAACGTCCAGCCACTGTATGTAGTCACATATAGTAGGTCGAGACTGCAAGCAAACGACTGTTACCATAGTATTGCATCGTGTTAGAAATGCGGGTATGTGCGAGTTTTACCAGTTCACTCCGTCTGGACATGCCAAACTTCGGTGGCTCTTCGTCGTAGTTAGCACACATGAAGAATCTTCTTCCGTACGTGTAGCCGAACTCATCCGACTTCATCAGTCTGCACGGATCTTGGCACTAGCAAAGGGGAACTTCGACACATGCGGGCAAGTCGGCAACCATCTTCTGCTTCGGCATCTCGTCAGCACCAGATGAGGTCATTCCTGCCATTTTGCAATACGGTCATAGTTACTACTTCGAGAAAACTAAAAAAAATTTCCCTACTATTTACCTCACACGTGACCCACAGCCGAGATCCCTCCCGAACCCTAATCCTTTCCGAAAATTTCTTTCTTCTCACCTTGCTCCCGAATCCTAACTCCTCCCCTGAGCTTATAAATTTCTCGTGCATGGGTGAAGAAGGAGAGACAGGCAAGAGATGTATAAATAGAGAAATGATACACTGGGTGATGTACTGCAGGTGATGTAAAGGCGAAAAATCCTTCAATCACGGCCGACCAACGCAAGAAGTGAAAAAACAGCAGGCACTGCTTACACTGCAATCACGGCCAACCAACGCAGGAAGTGCAAAAAGCAGGCACTGCTTACCTAACGCAGCAAGTGCAAAAAACAGGCACTGCTTTACATAACGCGCAGGAAGTTTAAAAAGCTTACAGCAAATTTAAAAAAAAACAGGCACTGCATTGCATCGGGTGGGGCTCTGTCGGTCCACAGTTGGACGACTGGGCTCCAGTCGGTCCACCGTAGGACGACTGGGAGCCTGTCGTCCAACCGTCGGACGACAGGCCCGCCCACGGGTCCCGCCGCATCAGATCAAGTCGCTGCCGCATCAAATCAAGTCAAATCAAGTCGCTGTTGACCCTTTCGGCGCCCAATCGGTCTCCGGTGGGCCGATACCGACCTGTCGGTCGACCGTTGGCCGACAGGCCTCCAGTCGGTCGACGGTCGGCCGACAGGGGCATATTTTTGCAATTTCCGGTACCAGACATATAGACCTCGAATATTTTATTTTAAAAATAATATTTAAAAAAAAGTTCCAATGATCCAGATCCAATAGTTTAGTCCTTCCAAACTAAGAAGGGGGAACAAAGGAGCTTTACAAAGTCTTAAAATAGTTACTCACTACCAATATTTACTCTATTAGTATACGATTTATGTGATACAAAATCATAATTATAAGTAAGTATTTTTAAATATAAATATAATGATATCAATTTTATGTCACATAAATCACATATTAATAAAGTAATTATTAGTCAAAATTTTATCTTAACCAATTAAAATACACCTTATATTCCTGAATGGAGGGAGTAAATCTCTTCCAGGTCATTCCATGAATCGAGGAGACAGACATGCAAACGTCATCTCTGGACAAATCATCCCCCTATTTGAACCAATAAGCTAAATATATAAAGGTGACGTTGAAGTAAAACATTAAGCTGAAACCAATGAGTCGAAGAACCAACAAGAATGTACCAAGTACCAACAGCACATTAATAATGAATAGACTACAATGTTCTTACAAAAGCAGGGATAACAATTAACAAGAGCAATAGTGAGATGCTAAACAGCAAGAATGGTTGGCAAGAAAAATGGTTCCCGGTAATTAGATTCGATCGTATTAGACACAAAATAAAACTTACAGGGTAATAATAATGATCTTCCTTCCCTATATACTTCGGTATGCACCTTACGGCCCACCTAGAACCTATGTCTAGATCACCCTTCTAATATACACCCGTATAATATACACGGATATGTACATTCTCTCACCAAATGGCGCAAAAAAAACCAGTAAATAAGTCAAATCTTAAGAGGACTTACATAAGTGAAAGCTTGCTCAGAGTCGGTATTAGACATCTTGCCTCCATTATGTACACAAAATTCTAACAGCTGCAAACAAACTATAGTCTTGAACGACGGAAGTACTTGATGGGATTGAAAGGACCAAGTTGCCGTGCTGAAGCCAACACAGGCCGTCCATGTGGAGACACTGTTGGCTTGATGTCCCATCCTTCAACATTTTTTGGAACACAAACATCAAACAGAATTTGGCCGAGGACTCCTTGAGGGTCCATGCTGGGTGGATGGGATAGTTGCCGCCTCTGCCCCTCAATCAGAGAATCTGGTTCCCTAGATTCATTATGGTCCTTCGAACTTGGCAAGAAGAAGTGGTCGCTGGGACTATTGGCTACCCTTCTCAGGCTCTCATTTGAATTGGCAGCTACGTTGTGTAGACTGCACACACAGTGCGCTATCTTGTACTCCTGATCACCCGCTGCACTAGTGCCATTCAGCTGGTTTCTGTGGCAGAAGGTGATGAGAGCTTTCTTCAGTATATCATCTACAGCAATTCTGTATTCAACTTCATGTGACCTGTAATGGCCTGCAGGTTATCAAGAAAAGTTATCTGGTTGTCAATTAAATCTGCAATGATGTCTCTTACAGCAGAGAAGAAAAATAATTAAGGATTTAAGTTGATGAAACTGACATAAATGCACGCATAACTGCAATAAGCTATAGGCTATATGTAGGTTGCACCGTTGCAATATCCTGAGATTATATTATAACCACCCTCATGACTAGGAGGATAAATGTGCAAACAGCCATATCAAATACTTGAGCATAGGTGTTATTCGATAAATTGAAAAATTCTAAAATACTTTAGAGTCATCCGATACATGGAAAAGACCGGTAAACAAGATAATGCTTATCTTAAACTGTGATCTAGGACCTGAACTTGTGGACTTGTCTTTGTCTTCATATCAATCAGGCAATCTTATTGACAATTCTAAATATGATATTAGTGCCAGGCCACCACAATTGTCGTGCAAATTTCATGTTTCTAATAAATAATAATATATTTTACATTAGTTAGTAATCAGTAATCCTATGTAATATCATCAGATAGTAAACATAAAATAAGATCGTACCAACATGAGGGGAATCACTCCACTTAATTACTTTAACATCTGTGCCTAGTTCGACCAGACACCTGGCAAAACCACAGACAACATGGCCTGGAGCAAGATCATCATCTTCAGAGCAAAATATAAGAACCGGACCCAACCCCTGCATGAACAGTAAGTGTACATATTGGTGTGGATAGTGAGAATGATTTGCAAAAATAACAAAAGCAAAACCAGACTTACTGCTGATGAGTATAGTGTGTGCCAATACTCTGCACGCTGAGCTTCAATTCTGCTTGGGAAGAGAGTATCCATTCCAGATGCCAGGGCCTTTGCCATCCATGAACGTATCATGGATGGTTGAGATGAAGTACCAATCACAGGATTTTGGAGAAACTGGGTGCCCACATCACTGACAAAATCTACTGGACCAGAGTCATAGATTTGCCCACAGATACAGTTTCTCACTAAACGATAGTCCTTCTGCATAACGGAAAAACATAAAAAAAGTGTAATTGTTTGCCAACATATCAGCTGTATCATACATATGTTGAGAACAACCTATGTTCAAGTGATAGAACATATGCAGCTGAAAATATGCCAAGTCACAACATGATGACAACGATGAAGAAACCGAGGACTTACACATACAATGCTGATGAGGTACTTCAAAAAAGTCAACTGTACTACTATGTACTACAAATATAATGAACAAAATTACTACATCGTATATACAAATTGAAGATACAAGCCAAGTAGTACACACTATAAGTTGACGTTTTAGCAAGGACTATCTCTCGAGCAAAGAATCACCTAACATGATCAAACATATTCCCTCTGATCTAAAATGTAAGTAGTTTTAGATATTGACACGGTCTCCAAAGTGACACTTTCACCATCAATTCCTTCAAAAATATTTTGCTTCAAATATTTCATGACAGATCTAGTAGTACCAATTTGTTGTTGTCGATCTTGAATTTTTTTTTATATTGATAGTCAAACCTAAAAATATTTGACTATCTGACATTCTAAAACTGCTTACATTTTGGATCGAAGGGGGTGTGGTAGATCAAATCAAATAATTAGTTGATTTTCAAGACATATATCCCAGCAGTAACTAATCCAATGATACGCATTTGCTAAAAGTTTCCACATATCAATTGGCCAGACAATTAAACAAGGTCTTTTAGTAGGTTCTCATTATCCTTGGAATGGAGAAATGTATATGCAACCTTCGGGAGAAGAAAAAAGATGGAAATAGCATACCATGGTAGCATCTCCTTTGCACTTTCCATCTAGTAACTGGAAAAACCAAGCAAATTCAGTCATTTGAACAGTGAAAAGGGAAAAAAAAAGAAGGAAACATGATGCCTAATACTAGTCAAATGATAGCAATTACAAATAGATAATAGAAAAATGATCAGGGGCTAAAAGAAATTACTGAACAAGCATGCACCTGAATAACCTTGTATAAGCATCCCTTTGAGCCACCAGAAAAAGAAGCAAGCACAGTTGGCAGCGGCTTTACTTTCAATTCCTGAAACACCGGCATTTCACATACTTTCAGAGCAAAAATAAAAAAGAAACCAAGTAGAAAGACAGTAACAGTAGCCTCATTCCCCAATAGCTTTTACGCAATCTTCCAACAATACCAAAGAGTTTATCATATGACAACATATAAATAACTCAGTTCCTGGAACAAGATTATGTAGAGATTGCTACTTGGATGAAAAGTATAAAAGAAATGGAAGGGATGAGATCCAAATTGTAAATCATAATGTGTTTCTCTGACATATCTTACAACTGTGCATTTTTTTGTATATAAAGCAGTTTAATAACCAAGTAGTCAGAGAAGCAATCCCATGTGTATTACAAAATAGTGCTGGTGCAGGAATAGGTTAATACAGTACCATCGCTGGCCAAAACATCATGGAATATACAATTTCATTTTATTTTTCTTTGAACAATAAAGTTCTCAATACTTACTATACAATGTGGTAACTGTGGAGTACAATGACCAAGACAAAAAATACACTGACCTTCTCCAGCTCACTAATAACACCAGATGCTAGTGTTGCTGCTTTCTCAGGGAGATACCTGGAAGAAGGAAAAAATTAGTATAGTGATAGCATCAGATTGGTGTAGGGAATTCTATACATTTTTTTAATCCTTTAAGTATAAGATAATTGAAGTATGGTGCAAAAACTCCATTACTAGTGCAAGAGTGGACCACACTAAAGTGACAGTTTAGGTAAAGGGTTCTGTTGAATAAAATCTCTAGCTCTGCCAGTGGATAAAATGGTGCTGATGATGACCCTCTACCTTCAGCAACATCTGATTTGACATATTAAATTTATTCATGTTATTCAATAAAAATCACTCTATTCACAGACTATATCAGCAAGTCCAAAACTTCTAGAAGCACAAATTTTGTTCGACCAACAAAACTTTGGATGGACCTCACCTCATAGTACTACCTAACATTCTAAAAAGATTGAAGCAATTCACATGTTATTTTAGCTCATTTAACTAGCTCAACATATTAGCAGTTGTACACTTGCACCGGTGTTAGGAAATATAAGGCTTAAATCCCCATAATAGAAACACGCAAAATTGGATATGGGGAAGACAGATTGGTGCCAAGGACTTACTATAACTGAAACTAAACAAAAATCTTAGAACCTAAGGGAAGAAGGCATTAAGTTTCAAAACATTCTATCTTCACGCAATTCATTTTAGTTGCCAAAATTAGTTCCTGAAATTGCCCCATCCTTGATCACACAAAAATCCAGTTACCACGATGCAAAATCTTCCATCATCCTCCAATCAACATAGTTTTACCAAGACCTACAAGCCCAATCAAACTCCAAACAAGCAAGCTAGCTAGCCACCTGTTTGCTGCACTTCCTAGATATTTCAACCCAAAAGCCAACAAGGCAACAATATAACCATATAAAATAGTATAAATTGCACGGTTACATCAATTTCGTACTAAGATAAAATTAACACGTAGCGATGAAACCTTCGGGGAATGAAGTGACCGCTTCAACACTACTAACCAACTAATGAATTCCCCAGAAAAGGTCATAAACTGCCAAACCTAAACGCTAATGCCCCGTCCCCCATGGTTTCAATAGGCACAGAACTAGCCACCAATCTGTAAAATTAAACCTAACCGCAGACATAATTACA
The DNA here is from genome assembly GCA_019208055.1 of Stipa capillata. Taxonomy (NCBI): domain Eukaryota; kingdom Viridiplantae; phylum Streptophyta; class Magnoliopsida; order Poales; family Poaceae; genus Stipa; species Stipa capillata. The sequence continues at coordinate 398,627 of JAGXJF010001930.1, read as the reverse complement.
CTTCCATGAGCAAAAACATAAGCTACAGAGCTACAAACGCCCATTTCTACAAGCCCAGATGAGCAAGAGGGCTCCCGAATCAAACAACCAACACAAGCACACAAGTAGGAGCGAGCGAGAGGGAGAGGGAGCGCCACTTACAGCGCGACGAGGTCGGGGTGGCAGACGAGGCAGCGCCACCCGAGCGCGGCGTAGAGCTCCACGAACGGCCGGAGCTGCGCCTCGTCGCTCCACACCCAAGCGAACAGCACTACGACGCCCCTCGCCTCCGCCGACGGCGACGGCAACGGCGCGGGCGCCCAGTAGAAGCGGCCGCCGCAGCCGGGCCACATGGCCAGCGCCGCTCCTCCGGCCGGTGGGGGAGCACGAAGCCGGGGCGGCGAATCGAAGCCGTGGAGAGTGGAGAGGCGAAGGAGGATTTGTGCTGTCTCGCTCTTTTCGTTCGGAAGCGGAGTTGGGATTGGGAGAAGCGGAGAGAGGTGTGTCGCTTTGGCGTTTGGTTCGTCGAGGATTTTTATTTTATTTTCCCCCTTATAATTCCAATGTTTTTCTGTCTTTTTTGCGGTTTCTGCACGAATACGGCAGTGGTTTTTTCCTGCGCCCGTTAATTTATAAAATTCTAGTGGTGAGTGGTCAAAGCTAACCTACGCGGTTCGTTGGATAAATAAAGATGAGAAAAGCATATACATAGTTTATACACATAGAGATTCATACAATACAACACAATAACGTTTCAGTCAAACATGTGGCTTTTGGTATTTCACCGTTCTGACACAAAGACCATAGCAAGGACTTTCAAAGTATTTCTTATCGCCCATAACCTTTTTTTTGTCCAATTCGTATAGATGAATTATTATACGGGAGATTTGTATGAAGATGTACCTTGGAGGAATTTGTGCTGATTTATAAAAATTCCCTACAGGACTACTGTTCTCCGGTATTAATTCATAAATAGTTGCTTCTAAATTTTAATCGACAATGCCCCACGTCTCCGTCAAGTGCCATCGTTTGAAGTTCCATTAGTTTTGCTTGCAACTTCACGTTAATATATAAAGAGCAGCAAAGCAAATATTATGCCTTCTTCGAAGGAAAGCAAACGAAATCCAGGATAGAGCAAAGACGTCCTCTTTTTTTCCCGGAAATTGAGGGAAGATAAACTCTCGTGGAATGATCCCCAGGGAAAAAACCACGTGGATTTGTAATACATATCCAAACATTAAAAAGAAAAAAATTATTTTGAGGAAAAAGGATGAGATCACAAAAAACTAGTTGTGACAAAATGTTTTACGGCCGCAGGCCTTAGCCTTAGCCTTTTAACCCGAGGCAATCAATGCTCCACTGAGGATAGCTGCCTTGGCTCACCACGTCGGTCCAGGCAGTCCAGCTCACACCAACTAGACTTGCGGAGCAAAATGGATGCCTACAAAAAAACCTGGTTTCTCACTAACAAATGAGAAGAGAGCGGGAAAGAGAGAGAGAGAGAAGAATGATTAGCCGCCAATAGAGGGTGAACAGCAGCATGCTCGTGTCCTCGACGAGCTCAACCGCGGAACACCCTATGTAGGTCCCTCCTCGCTCCTAACGTGAAGCAAGCTCCGGCCACCCACAGGCGCAATGGCACTGGACCAGGGCACCCCGGAGCTCCGCAGCGTCAGACCTGACCACCCATGGGTGTGGCGGTGTTGGATCCGGCCATCACGGGAGCGACGGTGCGGAATCCAACTGCGCATCGATCTTGGGCAGTATGGAGAGGCGAGACAGCGCGGCCTCTCAAGCGGCGCGCTCGTTGATGCCGAGGAAGGAATAAAAAATTTGAAAGACAATTTGAAAAGGAATCAAGGAATTTGAAGATAGATCGATCAATTTAAAATTTTGAAATAATAAAGAAGAAGTTGGGAAAATTGAACTCTTTTAAAGAAATTTGAAGATAGATCGATTAATTTATAAAATAGGAAAATTCAAGAAAATCATAAAATTTGAAGGAAATATAAGAAACTTAGAAAAAATTAGAAATATTCCATAAAATACTAAAAATACGTACTTTCTGAATTTTCCATTGTAAAAGATCCTAGATTTTCTTAGCTTTTCTGAAATATTTTTGAATTTATGATCTTTTTCTGATTTTTTAGATTTTTTTTACCTTTCTAAATTCCCTATTTTTAGTCTACCCTAAGAGAATTCTAATTTTTCCCTTTGTGTCTTAAATTATCCTTTTTTAATTATTTTCATCAAATTTCTTGTGTTTTTCCTTTTCCTTAATTATTTTATCTTTTATTTCAAAGTTTCTGATTTTTTTAAAAAAATTATATTGACTAGGCTGCCATATGCGTGAAACCACCACGTCATCATTAAAACTAATTTAAGTGAAATGAAAGATTAAATCTGTCTGATTTTAAAAATTGAGGAACTAAATTTGTCTATATTAGAATTGAGGGATTAAAATTACTCACTCGTTGAGGACTTTTGATGAGGACATCCCTACTAATGATACAACTATAGCTCCTACATCCGCCCCAAGTACCATGCCGGAAATACAAGGACCTATAACTAGGGCTCGTGCTCGGCAACTTAATTATTAGGTATTGTCATTTCTTGGAACTTCGTTTGATATTAAAGAACATATGGTGCTGCCTAAAGAATATGTTCTTTTGCTTGTTAGGAATGGAGGTCCAAGCCAGACTAAGTTGGACAAGCAATGGAACATCAAGACAAGGAAAAATGAACAAGATAGCCAATATACAAACAAGTTTTCACTCAAGACTTCAAGTGCAAATGCAAGTAATGACTTGGTGCTATATCGTCTCGTACGGTATAGTCGGATCGTCAAGGTCAAACTCCACCAAATCGATAGTTACCTTCGTCTCATCGAAAGATCGGACCACCGTCTCATCAAGTGGTATCAGAGCTCAAATTGATCGGTGAGAGTTTACTTTTTTCGTAGATTAGATGTGTTTGTCCTATTGTCCACAAAAAAAGCTAAAAAATAGTAGGTTAGATTCATTTTCCCTTATCCAAACTAATCTGAGCCTCGCAATTTTCATCGTAGTTCTTGCATTATTGAACTTTTACTGCATTGATCGTGTCGAGTTGCTGGATTAGATTGGTTCATAGTTGAAATTTTTCTACTAGATCAAACCTTGTTTTGTTGCTTCTAGTTCTCCTTGCAGAAAATCAGAAAAAGAGAAAAGAAGAGTTGCTGCCACGGCAAGGTTTTTGCTGCCAATTTCAGCCGTGACAGCCCGTACCACCACCCACCGCTGCCGCTCATCCATTTGCTTGCATCGATGCACGTAGCCACGCGCCGGTAGCTGCTACCATTGCACCATCTTGCTTCCACGACGTCAGTTGCTGGCACCGCTGCTTCCCTTGCAGCCTTGTCTTAGAGAAGAATAGGGTGATGACGCCAAGGTCACTTGCATCTTTGCTTGACCAAACTAATAGTAGATTAGATCTGATCTACAAGCTTTTGGAAAGTCCAACACAACAAGAAAGGTTTTGCTTTGGAGTTCAAGTTGAACTAGGCAAATGAATCATCTTGTAAGGCTTGGTCTTCTATCTCTAACCATTGGGAAAGGACTTGGCTAACCCAATGGATTCCCCCACGTCCTTAAGAAGGCCTCTGGATAGATCTCCCACCAAGCATAGGATAGGAATTCAAGTTACAACTCGTTTTGGATTCGGATTCAAACTCCAAGTCAAATTCGGACTGAAAATTCAAAGTGCTCATAAAATTCTGAAAAACTTCTATAAAATCAGGCATAAATCCAGGAGTCTACTGCTAAATTTTTAGCACAATCCGACAAGTGGTTTGGGAGAAAAGGCCAATTTAAGTTTCAGCCTCCTGCCGTTTTCCTGCCACGGCAAGATTTCTGCTGTTTTTTGCTGCCGCGGCAGCTCTGCGGCAGAGTCCTGTTTTCTTGTGTAGCGCATATCTTTTGCTCTGTTTGGGATTTTTCTTAGGTGTAAAAATATTCAAAAAAAATATAGAAAGAATAAGAAGCCACACAGAAGGCCACCGCAAAAAAACTCAGAAATTTGCATGTTGCTTTCTCTTTGTTTCCTTGGTTTCTATCGCTTCGGTGTATAGGTCTAGTTAAATTTTTGCTCGTTCTACCAGCAACTATGACTAGTATTTTTGAGCATCTTTTTAACTTTGCATAGCTACTTTGATCATTTGCTCTTCCTCACTACCATATTGAAGCCAACCAAGTTCCACCTTCCTATACTGTACTTGTTCGGTCACTTTGGTAATCGCTATACTAATCTTTTGATCATCTTTGACACCGCCAAAAGCCGACAACCACTGCAGCATGGTAAGAACTGGTAAGAGTTTAGTATTTACTACTGATTTGTTGAGGTTCCTTCTACCCACACCCCACATTCCAGTAGTGATAGGAATATAAACCTGTGATTTGTTTCCTTTTGCTAACCATAGCAAGTGACAATGATGTTTTGACGGGCCTCACGGAGGATCTCCACAGGACCAATGAACGAATGCAAATGCAGGAGAACCACCTCAAAGCTATTGAGGATGGACAGGCGACCGCTAATGCTAATATTGCAGCTATTCTTACTCACCTTGATAATCTTGCAGGTGCTGCGATACCTGCACCTCGTCTCCCAAACAATAATGGAGTACCACGTGCACAACGGCTCCCTACAGCTGCGACCAACAACGGTGACGCCTCCGTTCAGCGAGCAGCATCCGTGGGATCGGGAGCCGAGGATGACTATAGTGCTGATTCTGAGGATGAGGATGACATCAACCACAACAACGACCATGATCACCGTCGACAACGCTACAACCGACATGGTATGCGGCAACCACCACGGCCACGACACGACCGTGATAGAGATCATGTATTCTCTAAGATAAAATTCACTATGCCCCCTTATGAAGGTAAATATGATCCAGATGCATACCTCACATGGGAGTTACTAGTTGATCAAAAATTTGCATGCCATGATTTTCCGGAGGATACACGTGTTAGGGCTGCTATTAGTGAGTTTTCTGATTGTGCTTCTATTTGGTGGAAAGAAAACTGTAGAGTACATCCACATAATATTCCAACCACTTGGGACGCATTAAAACAATTAATGAGACATCAGTTAGTTCTCTCATACTATGCTAGAGATTTATTGAATAAATTGCAAGGTTTAAATCAAGGAAATAGATCTGTAGAAGACTATTATCAAGAAATACAAATTGGAATGCTTCGCTGTGGTTTAGTCGAGAATGAGGAAGCTTCTATGGCTAGGTTTATGGGTGGATTAAATAGAGAGATTGCTGATATTCTTGCTTATAAGGACTATAACTCTATGACCCGTTTATTCCACCTTGCTATACATGCTGAACATGAAGTGCAGGGGCGCTCGAGACCGCGTACTAACTTTTCTGTAGGTCGTGCTTCCACTTGGGCACCGCGCTCCCCCACTGCCCCGCTCACTCGTACCTCCACAGCGACTCCTTCAACCTTCAGATCAGCTTCAGCTCCTGCTCCTTCTAATTCAGCATGCCGTACTATGACACCAACGAAAAATGCTTCATCAACTCCTGCTAAAAGTTCATCGTCGGTGGCCTCCACGGGAAGAACAAAGGATATTCAGTGCCATCATTGCAAGGGCTTCGGCCATATCATGAAGGACTGTCCTAACAAGCGCGTCTTACTCATTCGTGAAGACGACGTGTACGACTCTGCGAGTGATCTAGATGAGGAGACCTATGCTTTGCTTGCTGAACATGAACAAGATGACACCAAGGCCGACCAAGATGAAGAGCATGTGACCACTAAAGATACCGATGGATACATGAGTATTATAGCACACCGTGTCTTAGTGCTCAGATTGTGCGAGACAAGAAAAATCAGCGCCACAACCTCTTCCACATCAAAGGTGTCGTCAAGGAGCGTTCGGTTCGTATAATCATTGATGGAGGAAGTTGCAATAACTTAGCAAGCATCGACATGGTGGAGAAACTTAGTCTACCTACACGGCCACATCCACATTCTTATTACATTTAGTGGTTCAATGATGGCGGCAAAGTAAAGGTAACACGCATGGTGAGAGTTTAATTTTCCTTAGGTTCATATCATGATACTGTTGACTGCGATATTGTGCCTATGCAAGCTTGTTCTATGTTATTACGTAGGCCATGGCAGTATGATAAACAATGTATACATGATGGTAGAACTAATCAATATACTCTCACACATAAAGACAAGAAAATAGTTCTACACCCTATGTCTCCTAAGCAAATTTTGCATGATGATCTTGCTAGGGCTAGTAAAAATAAAAGTAGAGAGCATGTTAAATCTGAAAATCAGCAAGTAGTTCATGAGTTAGAGCAATTTAATAAGTTGAACAAAGCTACACCTAGCTCATCTACAGAAATAAAATTGAAAGGTGCTGCATTCTTAGCTACACGTGCTGAAATTTCAAAATTAGATGCTAGTTCTAATGCATGCTATGGACTGATTTGCAAAGAAGCTTTGTTTTCATTTGAAGATATGCCTCCTTCTTTGCCTCCTGCTGTTGCTAATCTTTTACAGGAGTACATTGATGTGTTTCCAAAAGAAATACCGCCGGGGCTGCCACCTATGAGAGGCATTGAACACCAAATTGACTTGATTCCCGGCGCCTCGCTGCCCAACCGTGCACCGTACCGCACCAATCCTGAGGAGACCAAGGAGATTCAGTGACAAGTTCAAGAACTTCTCGATAAAGATTATGTTCGCGATTCTCTTAGTCCTTGTGCTGTTCCTGTTATTCTTGTTCCTAAGAAAGATGATACCTGGCGCATGTGTGTCGACTATAGAGCCATTAATAATATTACAATTCGTTATCGTCATCCTATTCTTAGATTAGATGACATGCTTGATGAACTTAGTGGCTCAGTTATGTTATCTAAAGTAGACTTGCGAAGTGGCTACCATCAAATTCGTATGAAATTGGGTGATGAATGGAAAACAGCTTTCAAAACTAAATTCGGTTTATATGAGTGGTTAGTTATGCCTTTTGGATTGACTAATGCACCCAACACTTTCATGAGATTAATGAATGAGGTTTTGTGAGCTTTCATAGGACAGTTTGTGGTAGTATACTTTGATGATATTCTCATTTATAACAAGTCATTAGATGAGCACCTAGATCATTTACGTACTGTTTTTAATACTTTACGTGATGCACGATTATTTGGCAACATCGAGAAGTGCACCTTTTGCACGGATCGAGTCTCTTTTCTTGGCTATGTTGTGACTCCTTAGGGAACTGAAGTTGACAAAGCCAAGGTCGAGGCGATACAGAGTTGGCTGACTCCTAAAATGGTTACACAAGTGCGGAATTTTCTCGGACTTGCTGGTTTCTATCGGCGGTTCATGAAGGATTTCAGCACCATCGCAGCGCCGCTCAACGAGCTTACAAAGAAGGATGTACCTTTTGTTTAGAGCGACGCACAAGAAGACGCCTTTGTGATATTGAAAGATAAGTTAACACACGCCACCTTGCGCAACTTCCTGATTTTAATAAGATGTTCGAACTTGAATGTGATGCTAGTGGCATAGGACTTGGTGATGTTTTATTACAAGAAGGCAAATCTGTTGCTTACTTTAGTGAAAAACTCAGTGGGCCTAGTCTGAATTATTCAACTTATGACAAAGAACTTTATGCTCTAGTTCGGATTTTAGAAACATGGCAACATTATTTGTGGCCCAAGGAGTTCATCATACATTCTGATCATGAATCTTTGAAGCATATTAGAAGTCAAGCTAAACTGAACCGTAGACATGCTAAGTGGGTTGAGTTCATTGAGTCTTTCCCTTATGTTATCAAACACAAAAAGGGTAAAGAAAATGTTATTGCTGATGTACTGTCACGCCGTTAGACCATGCTTTCCCAACTTGACTTCAAAATTTTTGGTTTGGAGACCATCAAAGATCAATATGTGCATGATGCTGAATTCAAAGATGTATTGCAAAATTGTTGAGAAGGGAGAACATGGAACAAATTCATCATTAATGATGGATTTGTGTTCCGTGCTAACAAGCTATGCATCTCAGCTAGCTCTGTTCGTCTTTTGTTGTTACAAGAGGCGCATGGAGGAGGATTGATGGGTCATTTTGACGTTAAGAAAACGGAGGATGTATTGGCTGCCCACTTCTTTTGGCCAAAGATGAGACGGGATGTTGAGAGATTTGTTGCTCGATGTACTACATGTCAAAAGCTAAGTCACGACTTAATCCTCATGGTTTGTATATGCCTCTACCCGTTCCTAGTGTGCCTTGAGAAGATATATCTATGGATTTTGTTTTGGGGCTACCTAGAACAAAGAAGGGGAGAGATAGTATATTTGCTGATTTATTCTTTCGTGAAATTATACGCTTGCATGGTGTGCCTAATACTATTGTGTCAGATCGTGATACTAAATTCCTTAGCCATTTTTGGCAAACTTTATGGGCTAAATTGGGGACTAATCTTTTATTTTCTACGACTTGTCATCCCCAAACTGATGGCCAAACTGAGGTTGTGAATAGAACATTGTCAACTATGCTTAGGGCTGTTTTGAAACAAAATGTGCTTATGTGGGAAGAATATTTACCTCATATTGAGTTTGCTTATAATTGTTCGCTGCATTGTACCACTAAGATATGCCCCTTTGAGATTGTTTATGGCTTTATACCTCGTACACTATTGATTTCTTGCCTCTTCCATCTTCGGAGAAGGTTAATTTTGATGCTAAGCAACGTGCTGATTTGATACTCAAAATGCATGAGAAAACTAAAGAGAATATTGAGCGTATGAATGCTAAATATAAGCGTGTTGGTAGTCAGGGTAGAAAACATATTGTGTTTGAACCAGGTGATTTAGTCTAGTTATATTTAAGAAAAGATCGTTTTCCTGCTTTGCGCAAGTCCAAACTAATGCCTCATACTAATGGTCCTTTCAAAGTGCTTGAAAAGATTGATGATAATGCATATAAGCTTGATCTACCTGCAGACTTTAGGATTAGTTCCACATTTAACGTTACAGATTTGAAGCCATATTTAGGTGAGGAAAATGCGATACCGTCGAGGACGACTTCAATTAAAGAAGGGGAGGATGATGAGGACATTCCTACTAATGATACAACTATAGCTCCTACATCCACCCCAAGTACCATGCCGAAAATACAAGGACCTATAACTAGGGCTCGTGCTCGGTAACTTAATTATTAGGTATTGTCATTTCTTGGAACTTTGTTTGATATTAAAGAACATATGGTGCTGCCTAAAGAATATGTTCTTTTGCTTGTTAGGAATGGAGGTCCAAGCCAGACTAAGTTGGACAAGCAATGTAGCATCAAGACAAGGAAGGATGAACAAGACAGCCAATATACAAGCAAGTTTTCACTCAAGACTTCAAGTGCAAATGCAAGTAATGACTTGGTGCTGTATAAGGAATCTTCCCACGTCACTTTGGGGCCAGGAAGAGCTAGAGATAGAGTCCCACAAGATCTGGACTCTGACTCGGATTGCTGAGAGAATCCTGACTTCAAACGTCTTTATCTCGAGCATACGGACTCCGATTTGGGTGATCTTGGACTCTTTGAAAAGCTTATCTCGTGCTCTTTCCAACCTGTCCCCATCTCTGAATTTCTTACGAGCCGACCGCAACAGCCAAAATAATTCGAGACTGTCTCTGAAACATATCATATCTTCTCTTTGTATACCCCATAGGATTCACCCTTTAGTTGTTGTCATTGAATGTTTAGCTACTGCTACAATATTGCATCTACAAGTCGTGTAGGAATACCGCCTTTTTTAGATCTCCAGTGGAATCCCTCACTTTGTTCTTCTAGCTCTTGTGCCAATTTTATACTCGCAATTTCAGATTGCAATCATAGTTCTTGCTGGTTCTTCGGTTGCTTGCAGGAACTCGAACTTCGTTGTTCAGGTTGATCGCGCCTATGGCAAGGTCAATAACCATCGGAGGTTGGTTTAGTGATTGCTAAGACGTATCGTCGCGTACGGTATAGTCGGATCGTCAAGGTCAAACTCTACCAAATCGATAGTTACCTTCGTCTCATCGAAAGATCGGGCTACCGTCTCATCAACTTTTTTTTCACCGAAAAGCGAAACTTCGAATTTGTCTCTTTGTCACATGAGACACGCGTGGCAAATGTCAAAATGCCTTTGGACGTTTGGCACACCCTTTGAGGCTTATCTCTGCTATCCTCCGTCTTCTCGTTGTCTGTTGCTTTTCTATTTAGGAGGCAAAAAGCTTTTATGTGTTTAGAAACTTCAAATCTTCTCTTTTGCACTCATCTGAAAAAAACAACGGACGTGTTTTTCTTTCTTTTTTATGAGAGAAATGGATGTATTTTTCTATTTTTTTAGTGGAAAATTGGGCTTTATTCTTTTTTTTGGGGGGAATGGTAGGGCTTTATTCAATCCAAAACATTCTGAGATTACTTTCTTTGTCAGTAGTAATCGGGCCCGAGTTTATCTGTATTGAGCCCACTAGTTGAAGCTCGTCAAGACCGCTCTCACCTAATTGTCTATTGGGCCAAGCCCATAAAATCGCAGAACTTGGAAAAATCTGAAAATGCAGACTAAAACATATTTCTGCAATCGTGTAACTTATATATCTTAGTCTGACTTTTTTTTAAATACCAAAAATATAGATGTACACACGCATGTACATCATACTGAACCTGCTGGTACGTCAAGTTCGTCACTGTAGCTGTAGTTGCCTCCCGTGCATGCACTCCACTCCGTTTGCATGGTATAGATGAATGAAGGCACGCATTAGTAACTGGCATGTCCCCCTTTTAACGTCACTTATGTTGTTTCCTGGCGTCATTCACGCGGACGATGCTACCCAACTGTACTGTTCACTTGTGGCGGACTTGACAACGTGAGTAATGGACCCTTTTTTTCAAAAGAATAAATGGTACTACAGCAGGTGCCCAAAAAAACGTCCCCGTGGGCCTGCCGGAACAGGTGGCCAGATCAACCGCTTGTCACCCGCGGTCACCGCCGCCGCCGCCGCCGGATCACGCCGGAGATCCTGCTGGGGAGAGGAAAGAAGAACCGCTCGTCACCCGCAGTCACCGCCGCCGCCACCGGATCATGCCGGAGAGCCTGCTGGGGAGAGGCAAGAAGAACCGCTCCCCACTGACTCCGAGGACGCATCCGTGGCCGTGCGCCCCGGCAAGAACCACGGTTTCAGCGCCACCACTCGCTCGTTTTCGGGGTGCGCGCGTAAACCAGCCAAGCCTGCCTGGTGAGTTGTGAGACTCGCGCCACCGCAGCGGAATGTTTTACCGTCTTCGGGATCCTCCCCATGGGCCGCATTTCCCAGGCAAAACGCCCACAGCCGAGTGCCTGCCGTTGCTGCTGGCTGCTGCCACTCTCTCCTCTCAAGTCTCTCATGCCATGAGCGCGGTGCACCAACCACAGCTAAGTTCTCCGCGATTCCATGGATCTCGGTTTGGAATCACTCCATCGCCTGGGTAATTAAAGAAGCCATTAGATGCTCGTGCTCCCCGTCTCTCGCACATTGTCGCACGCCACCGATTAGGAATTTGGGGATCTCGTGGTAGGATGTTGAAGACCTGCAGTCTGGTGTCGTCGATCTTACTCTTTCTCGCTCCATGTGACTCTCTCTTTGCTGGGAAATCTTATCACTGCGCTGAATTCAAGTAATTTAAATATTCTTAACTCCCCTCATCTCCACTTGATCACGTGATTCACGTTACTGCATGATTTCGTTTTATATAGAGGAAACAACAATATATTTCTATGTTAACCTGATTAAAATCCTTTTCTACAGTTGCTTCCAGGAACTCTAGAACATTGCCGCTAAAGTTGCGCAGTACAGTACATAATCTACAGAAATTTGTGTATGCCCATCCAGAGAATCCCTATCAATAGTAACTTTTTGACACACAAACGAGTCCATAATTACGAGGATTGTGTTTCTAGAGTGGTTTGGTAGTTTTTGATCAGTTCAGGGATCGGTGGTTTTGTTATTGGAGCGCTTCTGCATACGTGACATATACGACATCTTTTTCACTTCTTTTCCGAAAAAAGTTCGAAAACAATTCTGTGTATGTTTAGTAGATAATACATCCACACAATTGTAAGATATGCTCTGACCATGTTAATTGTTGCACACTAGTGACGCCACAGTGATGGCTCGATTTGTGAGACTTAGTTGCACACTGTCAACTACAGATAAAGAACTTCTTTTGCACTAGTTCTTTAGTTTACAAATTATTTTTTATCAGATTTTCTAATGCTAAGTCGACCGAGAAGTTCTTAAATATCAGTACTTCACCAGCAGACCAAGCTTAGACTTATGATTAGCCTCAAGATTTCTTTTGTTTTAATCTTAAATTTATTTATGTTTCTATTTCTGTTTTGTACCGTTGAATGAAGACCTAAGGCTGAGCCATAGTCGCTCCTTTTTTACGGACGATGTATATATACCTACCGCCGGGCTAAAATTTAAGGCCTACGTTAATCTCTGGTGAGTTAGGATGCAGCCATCCATCAACATTTACACTACCGGCCTAGGCTCTATTTGATGGTGAGGTTGACTATGTTATCATCTGATTGACCCTTTTTTCGATATTTGGGAGTTTGATTTCCTTTCATAATCAAAGTTAGAAATGGATATATTTTTTTCCAGCGAAGTGAAATAGAAGTTACTTAAAGAATAAATAAAGTTATCCGGTTAATTAGAGAACAATCGCTCAAAAACTACAAGAACAACGGACACACTACCTAGCAACTAGGCCAAGAGCACTGCCCGCATGCCGAGCCATGACAATAGAAGCAAACCCGAACTCAACACATGCCACTAGGAGCCCTACACATTGACGCCAACCACGGCATCATCGTCATCACCTCTCGTGCCTACGATCTGGCGACTTCAACTTCACCCCAGTGAGCCACCGATGCAACGAGCACCACAACGTTCGCGCTAAGCCCACGCCAGCCAGGCTATCACGGATAGAAAACATGATGGCAATAAAGGCAGCTCCGATTTCGGCGAAAGAGCATCGCTTATCACCTGTCGTCGTCGCCACGTGAATTGCCTCGCCAAGAGATATGAGGTCGCCTCCCCAGCAAGCAAGCACGACCATCTAATGGACCCCAAGCTGACACTGGCCAGCTAACACGGGGAAGGGGTTCCAACACGATGCCTCTAAGGAGGGGAACGACACAGGAGCTTCTCCATCACCCAATCTAGAAGACCCGAAACCGAGGTTTCCCTTAGAGAGATGCAAACCCAAGAGAGTTGAGGTGCCGCAGTCCTAAAACACGAAGCCTCCACCGAGGTGAATGGCAACCGGGGGCGTCGCTGTTGTCGGTTCTGGCCCAAGAGCAGGAACATGGCTTTTGCCTGGGAAGCACCATCACACCATCACAAGCGTCCACACCCTCGCAGCCATGTCACGAGCCGTCGTTGCAGCTACCACACCGGGACCGCCCTACCGTGACCCAGGTCGCACCGCCACTGGTAGCACCCCTTCCACTCCTAGCCACAGCTCTGAGCCACGGGACCTGCCAGATCACGCCAGGGGCAGCCTAGATCTATGGCCACCGCCGTGAAGACCACGGTGGCCTCGCCTTTAGTGCATATTTGCGCATGGATGCCAACAGGCTGGAGTGAAAGTACGACTAGGTCCTAAGTGCAGTTTCGGTAATTAATGATAATTCTTAGACTAATGGTTTAGTTGGATATGAGGTTTTGTTCCATAGGTGATGCATGAAGGATATTGGATAGGTTCCGAGATGATTTCCATCAAATCAAAGATATGCATCAAGATCAATGAGTTCAAGAGGTGAATGCCATGAGATCAAGAAGAAGATAAATAAGTGAACTTCTCAGCATCAAGAGTGGGTTTAAAGCATGAACCATATGTGATCATGGTGAAGTTCAAGAGAAGATTAAGAAGTAACCAAGATAAAGTTCATGGTATAACATAAGATGGTCATGGGTGATAAAGATCCTGAAGAAATGGATTTAAGAGAAGAATTCAAGATGTGGTTTCAAGAGATCATGATAGAGTTAGAAGATGAGAGCCTCAAGATAAGCTCAAAAGAGGATGAATATTTATCAAGATGAAGTTCGAAGATGAACTCAAGAAGGTCAACATATAAGCTAGAGAATATGCCACTTGTGATAGTGTGATCAAGTGAACTTGGTAAGCAAATGTGTATTACTTTTAGTGGGCTAACTCATTCTATATGTGTGTTCAGAGAGTGCGTGTGGGTTAGGTACCACTCATGGGTTTGCATCAAAAGGACGACTCCATTAAACCCATGAAAGGATGACATCAAGCGGCCATGGTCTCAAGGTTAAAAATAAGCATCATGAGAACACATATGCTTGAAGCTTCTGGTCCATTAAGTGAAGATGGACAAGTAAATATGATTTCAAGAGAAAGCTTCCCATGAGAGATTCTAGGCGAGCTAAATGAAAGACTTTATGAAGCGATGGTGATCAAGATGGTTCTAGCTTGGAGTAAGGACGATGGACATCATCGAGCTCAAGTGGAATGCGCAGTGCAAAGATCTTCCTAGACTAAGTTTCCTATTTTGACCTATCTCGAGGAGTTTGGGGGGAGACCGGATTACATGATACATAGTCGTACTATCAAGAGAGACTATCAGACGAGTAGCTTGATCATGTCACATGTTAGAGTGCTCAAACCATTGCATGAGTTGCATGTTGTCGTGTTTCTTTTGTGGTGGAGGTGCTAGAACTTTGAGTTCTAGCTTATCTGTAGGTTTTGAGCTATGAGTGCTCAGAGGCTCTAGACCTTGTTTGGTGTTCGTGTGAGTTTGCTCTTGGACCTAGTGTTTAAGCTTGACCATGTTGGTGGACAGTCTTATCCGCAGTGGTTGAGAAACTCCGAGAGTTCCATATCCAGAGTATGCAGACTTAGGTCTCAGTAGCCTAGTTCCGTTCTGTAGTTCCATTTCTCGGAGTATCCAGATTTTTTTCCAGAAGGTTTGTGCTTGGGAACTAGGCTCTAGAGTGTTGTGCTTAGGGGCGTCTGCCTGACTAGCCCTGGAGGGCGGTCTGATCTTCTCCCGCAGCCAGAGACTTCGACATTTTTGCCAAAGTCTCCAGGGATGAGACAAAGAGCTTTTTAGAGTTTTCGGGGTTTGCTCAGTGTGTCCAGGGAGTTTCTCTAAAATATTTGGAGTTGGAATCGGAGGCTCCTGGGCAAGAGTGCACCTATGTGTTTCAGTGTGTCCAACGGTCATTCTTTGACCATTGGTGTTGGATCGGTCTAATTGGCCTCAGGATCGGTTTAAACCGTCAGCGTCGGCCAGAATTGCCCAACGACTAGTATTTTACAGTTGGATATAAGTAGCCACATTGGGTCACTTGGGGGATTTGCTGCTGCCAATAGAGTCATTTGTTGATCTTCTCTACTTCCTCCCTCTCTAAACCCCTCTAGTGCATGTGTTGCTCTTGGTAAGGTGTGTGGGAAGTTTAATGCATTGGCTACACTTGTCGATTGCATTTGCTGCGTCAATCTGAGCTCTCGGTGTTGATCGGTTTGAGTGAGAGTCTGAGAGTTTATTACTCTTGGAGGGCATCGTCTCTTAGATGGCGTGACAATGTTGGCTCAGTGATCTCTTCAAAAAGCTTGTGAAGAGGCCCGAGTGGTTTATGAAGTGGTTGTGGAGTTCGCTGTTTTCGGAGTGGAGGAAGCAGCTAGCCATAGTGATGTGGGATTCGCTCGGTGCACCCTCAAGGAGGAAAGAGCACGATTCAGTTCCAGCTTGGGTCTAGGTGACTCAGCTTCCTCAATGGAGACGTAGGATATCAGTGGACATCCGAACTCCGAGATCAAACATCTTTTTTTATCTCTTATCTTCTTTACATTCTTGTAATTCATACTTGTACTAGAATAGTTATATCTTTTCGTAGAGATTGAATGCTTGCTTGTTATCCTATGATTACAAACAGTGACTTAGACATAGGGTATGTGCACTTAATTGAGCCTATTATATTTAAGATTTATGTTTGTAAAAATCTGACTAGTTTAATTGCGCATTAGGATAGTGCCAAAACTGTAATTGTTTTAAAACGCCTATTCACCACCCTAGGCGACATATTTGTCCTTTCATGGAGGTACACTGGCCGCTGACCAAATTCGGCCGCCCTGCAAGAGCCCCAGCCGCCGCCGGCCACCACTTGCTGCTGTCGTCTCACCGCTGCCCATGCCCAAAGCCCCTCCAGGGAGGCACCATGCCGCCGAGACTCCGAGGAAGCCGAGCCGCTGCTGGAAGCCTTTGGGCACCGCGCCGCCCCGCCAAACTGTCGGGGCGTACAGCCAATGCACACTAGCCGCAACAAAGCAACAGGGGAGGCATAGGGGCTAGCTGCTAGGGTTAGGAATCTTAGGTCCCCGATGTCACCCTTAGGAGCGACATGGGAGGCAACAGGAGCTACTATGGCTCATCCTTAGGATCTTCATTCAATGGTATAACAACATAAATAAAAACATAAATGAATTTTAGACCAAGACTAAAACAAAAGGAATCTTGAGGCCAATCAGAAGACTAAGCTTGGTGTTGCTGAAGTGTTGATATTTAAGAATTTCTTAGTCGAATTTGCATTAGCAAATCTGAAATATAATAATTTGTAAACCAAATAATTAATGCAAAAATTGTTCTTTATCTATAGTTGACATGTACAACTTGTGGGAACGTCGTGAGCTTTATTAACTAAGTTTCAAATTGAGCCATCTTTGCGGCGTCGCTAGTGTGCAACAAATAACATGGTTAGAGCATATCTTACATGGTGTGCATGTATTTATATGTCATATGTAGAAGAGCTCCAATAACAAAACCACCAATCCTGAACTGATCAAACACTACCAAATATGTTATTGCAATCTAGAATGTATATGATGAAATGCGAGAGGACAAGCATTACATAAGAAGGAATGCAAGAGGACAAGCACTGATAACAGGGTCTGTCTAACTCAATTTGATTAACCAACAAAGTGCATGATAGACTTTTCAGAACTTCCTTTTACACTTTTGTTTATAAAAACAAGCACAGCAATACAGCATAGAAGTAGAACAACAACTACAAAACTGAGCCTTAATCCTCTTGTCTGCAGCGCAGTACATTTGGCAATGTTATGGATCATGTAGGGTCCATGCAATCAAACCCAACTACCCAAGTATGCAAACTGGACTAGATCCAAAGTAACTCAGCCCCCTTTATTGAAGCTTATGGGCAGCTTAAAACCCAAAATAAGCCATAAGCTCTAACAAACACAATTTCCAAACTGGGCTTAAGTTTTAAGCTCCTCTCAATTCCTGTACGTGGAAAAAAGCTGCTCTTGACCAGCTTCCCGAGCTTCTCTAACCCTCTGCTATCAGATTGTTCCCGAATGTATACGAAATTACGCTCAAATTGCCATCTAGGGTTTTTTCCCCAATTCCACCCGTGCTCACCCCGTGCCTCCCTCCCCCTCTGCCGTCCTTCCCCAAGCCGCCTCGACCCCGCCGTCGGCCTCCCCCACTGCCTCCCCCGCACCACCCCGACCCCGCCGCCGGCAACCCCCGCGCCTGCTCTTCCCTGCGCCGCCCCGACCCCATGCCGGACCGAGCCTGTGCCGCCCCGACCTTGCGTCAACTCCCGGCTCCATAGCGACGACCCCCGCGCCTGCTCTTCCCCGCTCCGCCTCAACCCCGCGTCACCCCAAGCCCGCGCAGCCCCGAGCCCGCGTCGGCTCTCCGCTCCATTGCAACGCCCGCACCGGCTCCCGGCTCCTCCATTCCCAGCTGCCAGCTCCTCCAGCGCGGCCGGCCTCCTCCGCTCCCGGCCTCGGCCCTACACCGGCCTCTCCCGAGCTTCCCTGGTGCCGCGTCTCCGGCCATCGAGCTTCCCGGATGTCCCCTGCGCTGAGCCGCCCCCGCTCCGGCGTCCCCCATTCCAGCCCTCCCCCACGCCGCCCCTCGGGTCCAGTAGGTTGCCGCAGCCCCTCGGGTCCCTCGGCCTCCGGTGCAGGTGCCCTCACCACAGTACGAGAAGGAGGCCATCGCGCGCGTGCAGGAAGGTGATGGGGATGGGGAACAATTTTTTATTTCTTTGATTTGTTCATGAACTGAACAGTGGATGTGCATGATTTGTATGTATCTATAATTTGTTCATGAACCGAACAACAACTTCACATGATTTGCATGTATCTATAATGGATTCGTTAGGAATTACTAGTATTGCTGTCAATTAAGAATTTAAGATTAAGCATAAATGCAAGTAGCTCAAGAAATGGAAGTAGGCATCCTTCTCTTTTGTCCCTAATAAGTAGTTCTGAGATTGCATTTGAAGCAAGTGCTAGAACATACTAGAACTACAAAAAGTTATGTGCTATAACTTTGCTTGGTTGATTTGCCATAATAACTAAGGATTTGACAAACAAATGTGCTAACCTAGTAGATATTATGGGTGGACCATTAGTAAGAGATTTGCTGAGGTGTTGCAATGTATCTATAACTTTGCTGGTGATGTCATAAGACCTAGAGATCATACTTTTAGCACACCACATCCTAAACTTTAAAACCGAAGATGTTGACCTCATTTCAAGGATGCCATTGGGGCAATAGATGGAACACACATAAGGTCATAGTGCCCGCAGATCTCAAGGTCGTGCACATTAATAGACATGGTGATACAAGTAAAAATGTCATGGCAATATATGATTTTGATATGAGATTTACATTTGTGGTTGCGGGATGGCCTGGATCCGTTCATGACACACGCGTATTCAACGATGCTAAGGTAACATATACAAATTATCCACACCCTCTTCCAGGTAACAAGCATAGCTCATATTGCTTGTAGCATATTAATTATTTCTATTGAGTCATGCAATATTTAAATGTTAAGTTGATCGTAATTGTAGGAAAATATTATCTTGTTGACTCCGGATATCCGAATCGAACCAGGTATCTAGCCCCATATAAAGGACAATGATACCATGTCCCTAAATTTCAACATCATGAACCTATTGGGATGAAGGAGGTCTTCAACCATCAGCATTCGTCTCTACGCAACGTCATAGAACGAACATTTGGTGTTCTCAAAATGAAATGGCGCATTTTGCGTGACCTACCAAGCTACCCAGTACATAAGCAAAAGATGATCATTACTGCATGTATGGCTTTGCATAATTTTATTCGTGATAGTGTGCTATGTGATGAACACTTCGAGAGGTTTGAGACAGAAGAGTACTATCAAGATGACGTGGCGACGGAGTTGGTGTGCACAATGCTTCTTCTAGCAATGATGATGATACTATAGGCCAAATACGTGATGAGATGCCCAGAGTTTGATGGCGGGACGATAAATGCTTCCATGTTATGTTTTATGGTAGAAGAACTTATGTTGCGACCTTTTTTGTAGACAAGAAACATGTCAAAATCTTACTCTAACTTGATGTGACACTCTAAAATTATTGATGTCGTGCTTCTTTAATATTTTCTATTTTAAAATTCATGTACAGTTCCTTAATAGTGTAAGATACAATCTAAAATTATGTAAATATCACTAGACATCAAACTGGACTAGATCAAGGGTACTTCAGATATTTATTCTTTCCTCTCATACTATAAGCTGCTACTGCTTAAGCCCTAACAAACAGACAACTAGCTTATTTAGAGCTTATTTCCACAGCTGTCTTATGCACAAGCTCCAGCTTGAACAAAGGGGTCCCAAACAGCCAGAACCAAACAGTAGCTTATACTATACACGCGAAAAAAAGGAAGCATCTTACACTGTGAAAGCCCCAGCATATGAGGCTTGCAGGCAGCAGTAGCATGTGCATGAGTGCATCTATCTGCCCCGCAAGAACTCCCGGTTCTTACCGAGTAACCACAAACCCAGATCCCAATGGAAAGCAACATTCCTTCCTTCCTCCCTCCAGTCTCCACCACTTCTTGCCTGCCTTATCCCAGGCCCATCACCCCATGCATGTGCATGCACCAGATCCCAACCATCTCCCGGGCCGTAACACTTGTTAATCCCCGCACTACCCGCAGTAATCAGAGTTCACCTACCTTAATTTAATCCCTTTTTCTGCGTCGAATCATGCAGGCAAGGCAGCTTCCATTGGTGGACGCGCGACAGGCCGGCCTTGGGCTGACACTCGCCTAACCTTCTCTTCACGGCACGGCACGCCATGGATAACACCTTGGAATACCATGTGCTGCTGCTGCGCGTCTCTTCACTCCTTGTGGATGCATATGGTTGCCTGCAAATCTATTCACTGGCAAAGACACGAAGCTTTTGAAACAAATCTGCAGCTTGATGCGCTATGTAGACGTCGAAGGATTTCTGTACCGGAGTGCTAGCCACCGAACGAAATGACAAGTGTAAAGAACTGAGAAACTGTACTAAAGATTAAAAGACTAGGAGAAGCAGAAGCTGCAAAAGAAGGTGGCGGTGGTTAACTGTTGCAGATCTGCAACAGTGCAGCTGCCGCTGTACATTAAATGACGCCCCCAAGATACCAACCAAAAACAGAAACAGGAGTTACACTAGAGAACCTATTTTCGATTGCAATGTCCTAAAGACACGAAATTTTAGAAAACTTTAGACAAGTCGGATCGAGAGAGAGAGAGAGAGAGAGAGAGAGAGAGAGAGAGCTACTGCCTAGCTAGGCTAAATGCTTCATTCTTTTTATTCTTCTCCTCTTTCTTTCTCTTGTTTTGGTTTGGGATCATCGCTTTTCCTCCTACCTTGCAGGCCTTCCCTTTCTACGCGCGCCCGCCTCCGGTTTCCGGCCTCCGCTTTGCGTGCTTCCCCTTCCTCAGCCGCTAGCCACCGGGGTCCCACTCGAACCGGCCGGTGTTGAGCGGCACGCCACGCGCGACGTCAAAATTGTACCTGAGACGAAGCAGCCGCACACGTTAGCGCAGCGGTCGCGACGACGACGAGAGGCCCAGACGTGTCATGTGTGTGTGGCAAGGAAGCTGTATATATATGCACCAAAGGTACATTTGCACTTACTTGGCGGCGAAGCGTTCGTCTCGGCCTTCTCCGCGGCCGCGAAGAACTCCTCGATCTCTGCCGGCGGCGGCATCCTTGCTCTCGCTGCTGCGTGAAATGTCGCCGCGGCCGTTGTTGTGACCGGAGACCTCCGTCGTTGGTGCTTTCGCTCCTCCGCCGCATGGCTCGACTCATGGTCGCTTAAATCTACCGGCGTCCGGCTCGACGGCGTTGTCTCCCTCCTGAATTACGAAAATTCAGTGGAAAATTTATAAGCAAAATCAGGTCGAGACAGGAGTGTACTAAACAATGCACAATTCAGCAGAATTCTACGGAGATGTCGACAGGAAGTGAGGAACTCACCTCTCCCGGCCGCCGCACCCGGAGTCGCTGACGGAGCTCTCCGCGTCGCGACCCTCGCACGCCTGTAGACCAAGACACCAGAACCAAACCTCGTAATTCAGCAGCGGAAGCAAGGGGGGCAGGCAGCTCGAATCAACGGAGAATTCTAGGGTTTCCCACTCACCTCCGCTTCGCCGCCGCTCCTCTCTCTAGTACCCGCCACGTCCACCGACAAAGCGGTGCTGGAGCAGCACGAGATCCCGCCCACGACCGCGTCCCCAGAGGAGGCCCCAGAAACCGCCGGCTCCTCCGGCACCCGACCCCGCGGCGCCACGACCGCTGCCGCCGCCGCCATGAACAGCCTCCTGCTCCGGAGTTGGAGGTAGCACCGGGCCGGCGCGGCGCCGTCACGGCCCAACGCCTCCTCCACGCGAGTCGTGGTGGCCTGCTTCCTCCTCTTCGGGGCCTGGGCGGTGGCGCCCCTCGCGAAGGCAGCAGAGCGGGACCGCGTTCGGACGCCGCCGACCACCACCTGCGCGCGGACCTCCACGGCGGCCGGCGCCGTGTTATTCCCCGCTGCTGCGGCCCTGCACTTCCTCAGGTACTTCCCCATCCGAGAAAGAAAAAACCCGTCGCTTTGGCCGTTTGCCTGGCTCCCCCTCTCCCCTCCGCTCGCACGCTTAAGAAAGAGCTCCCGCGCCGCACGCGCCACCGAAATCCGCAGGCGCTGGCCTCTTGTGTCGTTGCATCCCTCTCCAGCCACGACAAGCCTCTGGGTCTGCTGGGGCTCGCGTGCGCGTACAAATACCGGAGGCGGGGGTGATCGGATCCGATCATCCGAATCCGACGGTCGTCCTCGCTCGCCCAGGGGTCTCACGGCGCCGTGACATAGATCCGGCCGTTGGGAAACGGGCGGACGGGACGGCGCGCTTGTTTCTCTTCGTGGCGCGACACGTGATCCGTGGCCAGCTACGAGCCTACGAGTGTACCCTGGCGTGACGACGACGTACGCAGCGTCGGCGCTTCACTGGAAACGGAGAGGATTTACCGTTTATACGCTTTCAACGGCGCCCCGCGGCAGGCCGCATGGTACCGGGTGGCGCCTTTACGATCGAGTGGGAGCCACGTGCACGAGGGGATCGGACGGTTGGGGCTGCGCTGGATTCGAATTTTGAATTTAAAACTTCGGTCGCAAGGATGGGCGTGTGGCGTGACGGGTCCGGGGCTTAATTGTCCCGAGTAAATGCTGCACCGTTTGTAACGTGACGCCCGGAACGGGAGGTTACACTCCGAAGCGTATAGCGATGGATCGATCACATTTTATCGCCGTATATATTTCACAAATTCACGAGATCTTAATCGATCTATTTACTGTGAGATCTGCAATACAAGTCGTGCTTTTTCATCACCTTTTTCAATCCGAGCTCTCCGAAGTCGTCAGAGCTGCGAGACGAAGCCAAGAGAGAAGACCGCGTCGGAGTGATTAGGGCTGTGAGACGGAGTCGCCCGTGATGCGGAAACGATGACACTGGCGTAGCCGAGGGAGGAGACCTCGTCGGAATTAGGAGTTTGGGTTGGAAGTGGTTAGTGTGGGGGGTTTTACCGGAGCGGGAGGGGGGGGGAGGGGGGTTAGAGGGAAGGCTTGATCCGATGGCGGCGGCCGTTGGACACAATGAGTTAGAGATGGTGACGACATGGAGGCGGCGTTGACGGATGCGAGGTTGCATTGGAGAAGCGGTGCTGGTGATGGGAGGAAGAAGAATGGTGGGTTCCGGAAGGAAAAAGAAAGATAGGCTTGAGGTTAGCCGTTTGATTGAGATCCAGTAGTTCAGAAAATTGACTTTGATTAAAAAACAAGCAGCTGTTATATAGGTGAACCATATACCTATACATACACAGTAATACTATTATGCACGAGAGCGTATAATTTGTTATTGTACGCTATGATGTGAATAACACCCATCGCTCTACTGTCCCACAACCTGTCGATCATAAATTTGTAACTAGCTAGTCGTAAATACTCGGAAAATGATCAGTGATGTAAAATTACAGTTACTGCTATCATAAAAATCGTGTATCTAGTAGTAAGTTCCTAGTTTATAATAGTAAATGCACCAAGGAGCCTAGTTTCTTTTGCTACGGTTGCACCGACGTGACGATGAGAAGTCATCCATGGTATGATATGAATGATTGTAGTCTGAGTAGAAAAATTGCGCTTGCTTTTTTCTCTCCTCTTCGTCGGTAGTAATTATTGATTCACAAACTGTAAAATAGGATCATGGTCTTTTAGTGCATTTACGATCCTCGCACAAGGTTTTACGACTAGAAAAAATGATGCCTTGCAATTCAGAAACAAGGTTTTACTATAGAAACATAATGCTTTACTACTCTAAAATACGGATTTATAGGCTGTAAATGTATTTTTCTCATCTGCAGTCATTTTCTGAGTATTTACGATCGGCTAGTCACTCATTTACGATTGGGATTGCATTCCAATTTGAACCGCATGCGTCCGTGCTAATCGTAAAACTTACGATTAGAAACATAATGCTTTACTATTCTAAAATAAAGATTTATGATCTATATCCGTATTTTCTCATCTGCAGTCCTTTTTGAGTATTTGTCATCGGTTAGTCACTCATTTACGATTGAGATTACGTTCCAATTTATACCACATGCATCTCGTAGCTTTTACGACCCGTAGTTCTACTTTTACGATCCCACTTTGCCATCTAGTTCAACGCCATGGTGCATGCTATTCTGGCTGGAGCGTAGAATAAATTTTTTTGTGCTGCACCCGTGTATATATATACTCAGCAAATGCTGTGAACGTGTGAAGCAAACGGATACGTGGAGAACATTCGCATTTTAACTAACGAGTTAACGCTTGCTAGAAGATGAAAATGAACAACTCTGACAAGAGAACGACACCAAGCAAGTACTCTCTCCGACGTGATGGATCTCAGGCGGTGGCCTGCCGGAGTTAGGGTTAGGGTACAGGTCCATTAAGGTTAGGAAGGGCTCAATAGGACCGCAGCAGAGAGAGGATGTGGGCGCGGCAACCTGATGTTGAGATAACTGCCGCCGAGCACAAGATCAGAGAACGGTAGCGAGCGGGTGACACGGTCGACACGATGGGAGACGAGTTTTGATTCAGCTAGTGGGGGCCGCGGGTGATGGAAACGGCTTACAAGTTATGACAACAAGGTCTGCCGTGACACCGGTGAGAGGTAGTTTACCAAGCGAGGACGATAGCAGATGCCTGCTGAGCTCGTTGCTGCGAAGACGACGTAGAGAGATAAAAGAAGAGGTATATACAAGATAAAGTTCGGTGCGATTGGTGTCAGGAGTTGATTTAGGCATATTTCCCGCCTCATATAAGTGCATTTTCGTGGATAGTTATGCTTAATTGCGCCACTGGCAACCTGCTTTAACCAATTTTGGAGATACGTGGTGTTTGAAGATTTCTAGCATATTAGCTATTATGTATGTGTAATGCACGTTTTTTATAATGTATAAATATAGTGAATAGTCAGTATATAAATATACAGCTAATACATGAGATTTATAGAGATCTCCAAGTCTTTGTTCCTATGTTCCTACGTCAGAAAGGAGAACACACACAAAAACAATTAAAAACGAACGCCGGCCACCGATCAAAAGATAAAAACGCATGGGACAAGGTTGAGAAAAAGAGCTACTCTAAATTATCCTCACTTATGATTGTTAATTATTTTAAATGACACTAAAATGTGCCATTGATGAGGCATAGACGATGTTTGAGGGTTTTTGATTTTGACAGGTGCACCAAACGGAAGTACAGAATACGGGATTAAGGGTGGGGCTTAATTGCGCTAAATGGAATTAATATAATTAGTAATTACGAGAAAAGTTTTTTATAACCATTTACCAGATTATAGTATTAGCATCCCAACCTAACTTATACAGTGTAGATATATGCACTATTACAGACACATACATATCAGATCCTTCATCTTACACAGTTTAAAAAAAGGGTCTAGGATTAGACTAGTTCGAGACGGTTTTTACTAAAATTTACATCCCAGACGGTTTTAAGACATTCAGAATGGTTTTTGTGAACAAAACCGTTTGGGATTATCTAGGCCTACCCCAGACGAACTGGGCCAACCCATTAGGGTCAACAATTTTTCAGTATAAAAACAACCAAACCCTACTCCCTGCCTTCACTCTCTCCGCCCCTCGACCCCCCGCACCGCTCACACGCCACTGCTGCCTTTTTGCCTACACCGTCAGCCCCTCCTCTCATCGTGATCACCACCTCGCCCTTCCTCACTGCCATCACTGCGGATCCGGTCGCTCCAAAGCCGGCGGTGATCAGGAGGCTGCAGCGAGACCCGTGGAGGTCTGGTGGCTGGTGGCGTGGGGCGTTGCGGTGCTGTGTGGGTGGATGACACTACCACGTCACGCTCCTGTTTGGGCTCTCCACCTACCTCCTCCTCCTCCCATTGGCGGTGGTGGCTCTCTACCCACCGCTCGAGGCAGCCGCACAGTCAAGGAGGCGTCGCTCAGACCGTCATGTTGTCATGGCTATGCTGTCGAGGAGGCAGGTCGGAGGAGTTGTATGTACCGGTGACGTGGCGGAGGAGCAGCGGACGAGGAAGGTGGCGTCCTCTAAGGCTTGCCTCCTCACCGGCGATGAAAAAGGATATGGGAGATGGAGACACGTGGCACCATCTCAGATGCACCCAATAGTTGGAGATGTCCTGATGATTCCCGCCTCGACATCATTTGGCTCCAAAAGAAAAGTAAGCGCTAGTTATCTTAGTATATAAACCCAGCCTGCACACAATGATGGAACAGATAGAACATGCACACACAAGACATCATTTGTAACTCACGCTCTGGTCATCATCAATTGATCAATAGAGAGCCTTTCTCTTCATTTTTCTTCATCCCGAGTGATCCTAACATTGTAGATGAATATTCTTTGTAATATTGTAAGTTTTGCAAGATCGATCTTTCGGACAAGATTCCTGATCGTCTAAAGTTGGCGCTGATCATGGGAGTCACCGCTCGCAGCGTGAGGATCACCCGAGTCATGGAGGAGTTCCTGCTGGCACCGCTCAAGGAGCATTCCCTTGATGTTTCCGACTATGCCGGCCGCATGGATCAATGTTTCATTGTTATCTACCACAATGATGGTGGCTCATTCCAGGTTCCCAAACCGAAACCCATTCCTGAAGTGACGAAGATGGGCTCGTTAGCAAACTGCACACTAGCATCCCTCCTGCATCATCATCCGAAGGGGAGTACACATGACCCGACAGTTCTGCGTCCACCGAATTCGAGTTGATGGTGGGAGGGGCTACGGGAGGCAGCCCTACATGGGCCGCTGCAACCGGCGATGCCTCCACCGATGATGTATCATCAACCATTCCCACACCAACAGAACTCTCGGTGGAGAATACTACCCGAAGTATGTTCTCCTTACTCCTTCTCCAACAAGTTCAAGGGGTGCTACAAGAAGCCGGGCAAGGACGAGGACCTATTTCGTTTGCACCAGAAGCCTAATGTGCCTCTACAGCAAGTTGGTAAGAGATTCGTGCAAGTACGTAACTCAATTCCTCATGTCCCTAATCGACAAGTGGTCTGTGCATTCAAGGAAGTGGTGAGTTATGAGTGCTCATCGCGTTTCTGTTCGGACCTACTCCTCAACCCGCGAAGGCCACTAAGCTCTTCAATATGGTTGACAAGTACTCCGACGTAGATGAAGATGTGGGTTGGGAGATATGGGTTAGCAAGGACTCTGACCCTCGTCAGGCATCCTTAACTGATGACCTGGTCCGTGGTGGCGGGAAGCGGTCTGAGCGCTCTTCGAGTAGGGATAAAAGGTCAAAGAAGAGTCCCGACGACAAGGGACAGATGACATGGCCACATTGGCGCCAGGGCGGTCATCCAACCAATCGCCCAGGCCCTAACACTAGAGGGTCAATGGATCCTCGTGAGCATTGGTGCCCAATGGATGGAACTTTTGGCCACGTTCTCCGTAATTGCCGTACTAGGCAATGGCAATTGGAAGACTTCTTTACAGGAAAAAGGGCCGATGCTGAAGCCGACAAAGGACAATTGTCCTTCAGGGACGTCGAACAAAGGAAAGGAAGCGATGACAAGCTATAGATGAGAAGTATTCCCCGTTCAAAGATTAAGCCAGTGGTAGTCCCTTCTTCAGGATAGTCCTGGGGTCATTCGTCACACTTGTAGGACAAGTTGTTCTGCCACTAACTTTTGGTAACCCTAGAAATTTCTTCACGGAATTGATTACTTTTGAAGTGGGTCAATTTTGACTCTACTTACAATGCAATTTTGGGTAGACCTTCTCTAACCAAATTCATGGCAGCAACTCATCACGCCTACTAGACGGTCAAAATACCTTGTCCCAGGGGCATGATATCCATGCAAGGCGATGAGGTGGTGGCCCTTGTGTGCGATCGTAAGTCACTTGAACTCGTCGATCAACTTTCTCTAAAAGAGCTTGCTTTAGAGGAGAATTATGTCGAAGTAGAAAAGCCAAAAACCAACTGATCATCATGGTGAAATATGATGGAGAGAAGTTTTCCTTCATCACCCATTTTGGTGTCTTCTACTATGCAAAGATGCCGTTTGGGTTGAAGAATGTTGGCGCGACTGTGGCATACTGGTTTTAAGGCCGGGTAAACCCTTGTGTTTAATCTTACTAGTCATATGATCAGTGGCTAGTACACATAAGCACTTGATAATATCGTCATACAATACCGAGTTCTTCATTACACAAATAGTCATTATGGTCTTAATTCATACAAACCGGGCCTATTGGCCGAATTGAAACAGCAGCGGAAAAGAAATACGTGGTAGTTCGCCCATCAATATACCGAACCACAGGCAACTAACTTGGATAACGCCCTAGCCCTCAAAGTCATTGTCGTTGTCATCGGAGAGGTATTCCTCTTCATCTGGCCATATCAACAAGCCAGGTGAATACGTTAAATGTACTCGCAAGCTTTCCATAGGGAGAGTATAACAGATGTATCTCATGCAAGGTTTACTCAATAAAAAGGTTCTACCCTAAGTTGAAGGTTGAGCGGAAAAGTAAGTTTTTGTTTGAAATACGTTAGTAATAGATTCAAAAGCATTTTTGAAAGCAAGCCCGTCTCTGACGGGTCGGTACCTGGTGCCAGAGATTACTTTCTGTCAATCGTCAACTAGAGGCCGATAACCCGTGTATCGCCTCAGGCAGTCCTTAAACCTACCCGTGCTGCCACCTCGCAACAAGGGCTAGGTTTCACTTCTGCAGTTCCTCACTACCAGCCTCTAGCTCAAACTGCACACTGTAGACAAATCATGCCCATGTCCTTAATCCCATTCCTACTTTTCGCAACCAAAATTTAGTCTAACCAATCTGTGGCCTTTCCAAGTTGTGTCCATGACCGAGGACGCGGCTATTCGAATAGATTTTAACACTCTGCATAGGTTGTACAGCTTTACCCACGGGATGTAAGTCCCCCTTGTTGCCATGGCCAAATAAGCATTCTTCACGAGGGGCACCGGCAGGGTTATTACAACGAGACATTTCCCTCATTTTCATACTAGTGTTGGACCCGCTAGATAAGATCTACCCAGTCTTCGCTTGTGCTTGGTGATGCCCGACCCCACAACCCGAAGTGGACTTATCTTTGTGTCAATCCTCTACCCACGGATTCACGTGGAGGTCAAGCCTCTACCCACGTAATCACGTGGAGGTCCTCTAGGGATGCCAATCTACCTAGCACCCTCTCCCTACTGCCCACGGATCCAGGCACTAGTACTCGACAGGGCATTTTGTCAAGTCCTTCCATAAAGGACAGGTGGACGTACGAGGTGAAGTTGGTCGAGCAGCACTTAGGCTCGGTCCTTAACTGATTCGAGCAAGACTGCACATCATCCCTTCTTAGCCATGTCACCACATGCTACAACCATTCCCTAGATCTCCACTTACTATTCTCACCCGAACCAAAATCATCCTCCATTTTAGTTTAGGGTTTTGGCAAACATCACTTTCAAACAGTCGCCTCGGAAGGTACTCGCTTCCCAAGGGTTTTAAATCCCATAACCACGGGAGTTTCGCATGAATCAATCAAAATTAGGTTTTTCTCTATAGCAGGTCTAAGCATGGCTATTGCCTATGTCCTTAATATTTTGCTGGTCGTACGATGACCGGCTAATTGTTACTAGGGTTACAAGGATCAGGTTCTCGAACCTATGTCATATGCAACTATTGGGTATATCTAGATCTAACACAAAATATTATTGATACACACATAGCATGCGGAGTTGCCAAAAAAATATTTAAATTTTGACAAATATGTGATTCAATATGGTCAATGTGGGAATGCTTGCCTGGCAGTTCTCGTTCCTGTTCCTGACGTGGGGGTGAGTCCAGATCCTCCTGGCGCACGTACCTCACTCCGTCAACTACACGTCGAAAGGAGCACCAAATAAATAACCAAATGGGGTAACAACAGCGTGAACCAGATGTTATGCATGCTCGAAAGAAATTACGGTTAACCGGGTGGGGATACTAAGTGTCTGGAGGTTAAGGTGAGCGGGTTAAGTTTTAGGGTTTTCGAGGAGCAGGTGTTGGACTATAACCTCTAAATCTTCGGGCTTATGAACATCCTAGGATGGGGTCTGGGGAGGGTATATGTGAACTCAAACTGGTGGTAGGACTCTGAGTTTTTTCTCCTTAAGTCTAAGAGGTAAGATATATCCCAGGCACTTGATATATATAGCATAAAATGAAGGAGCGATCGATCGGGGAAATTCATGCTACTAAAGCCCTTACTTCCAAAACCAATCACTTTGTGACTGGGTAGCTGCTACAAACATTTTGTATACTGAGTGTTATGCGAGATTTGATTTAGGCGGCTCTAGAAACCACGTATATATGGTATATGCTGCTTTAAAGAAAAGCAAAGAAATACCCTAATTTGAATACCTACTGTTTATAATTCAAATGGCTTCAAAATTTGAAATTCTTTTGAAGCAAAGCTTGAACTTAATCTAGGGATTTCAGAACCGGTGATACTTTGGTAGAAACCGGTCAGGTTGACCCTAAACCGGGCGAACCAGTATAGAACTGGTACTGAAAAACCGGTTCCAGAGGGTTTTATGTTTTCTTCAGGAGCAAAGTACGCCTTCCAGGGAGGGAGGCGGGAATGGGGTAGGGGCGTGGCCACTTACCGTGGTGGGCCTTGCACCTACCTGTGGCCCAGGGAGCGCCCGCCTACTCGCCTGGTTCGGTTGGGCGGGTTTAAACCCGCTGGTGTTTTTCTGCCACTCGGGACCTGACTGTGCAGGCTGCCGCCACCGGAGCTTCCCCGGATTTGGGGCTTTCTGCTGTAGGGAAAATTAGGGAAAGTTGGGGGTGGCTGGAGGAAGAGGAAGGAATGGGGGGGTCAAGCCAAGGTAAGCTATTTGGGAGATGGACTTTGGTACTGCGCGAATTTGTAGAAGGCACTAGCAGCTTGGTTTGAACCGAGGCAAGTATGAGCGTTGTCTGGGAGAAGTCCGGCAGCTTCTAACCGTTTGGAAGAAGGGACAGAAGCTGGGTGAGGAGGAATAGGGTGCGCGAGATGCTTTTATTGGCGGGGCGGCCAGGGCATTGGAGAAACATCCGCCATGCTTGCTTTGATCCGGCAACGTGACGGCTCCAGAGAGAATGGAGGAGATGCATCGGCGGGAGGGTCCATGGGGAGGCCAAAGAACATGGTGGCACGAGGATTGATGGGTTAAACAGCGAACGGCGCGGTGGAGACGACGGGCGGTGCGGCAATGCCACAGTGGACGCGCACTGTGGCATGCCAGTGCCGGTCTGGGCGCGCACCAGGTGGCAACTGATGTGTCCTGGTCTGTCAGGAGCGGCGTGGTCTTGTCCTTGGTGCCAGCAGAGGTGGGATGAGGTGTTCAGAAGCTACAACGGGGTTAGGCACCGAAAAAGAACAGATGTTCGCATGTAGCGCTTGAATGCTATGATATGCCAGGAGCTAGGGTTCAATGGAAAGGGACGTTACGTAGGGCTGCCAAGCGAAGTTATGGTGGTGGTTGTGCTGGGAGTACTGAGGAGGGCTTCACAACTTTGGTTTCGGTGCTTATCCTTTGGGTGAGCTCATGATTTCATGTGGAAAGATATTTGGAGCTAAGGTGTTCGATGCTGGCCGTTCTCGATTTCTGAATATGGTGTGCTCATATTTTTGCACATTCATGTTCCTGGAGGAGTGGGAACTGTTGCAGAATTTTCCTAGAATTTTTTGAGGTTTATTTCTATGGGTTGTAGTTCAACGCGCATTTCTGCCCTAAAGTTAATTATTTTCAAATGTAGATATTTTTAAACTGGGCATCTCAATATTATGTGATATTTGGGTTACGGATGATATTTGGTTGTCCCATGAATTTTTCTAGAATTTTTGGAAAGGCTGAAGAGCTTTTAGATCATGCGATTAGGGTTTCGGATGAAATGCGAGTTATTGCAAGAAACGAGATCGGGGCTTAGATTTTAGGCTCCGGGGTGTGGTAAGGTGGGGAGGGGGTATGGGGAATGACTGGAACCTTCCCACCTTGGCTTGGGACCAATCGTTGGCAGGGTGCCGTTGGCTCATCGGCGTATAAGGTGTATGTGTCGAGTTAAGGGGTGTCCTTGCGTTTATTCCCGTATATGGTACGTGTGTGGTGTAGGCATACATACGGGGCCTATGCATGGTTGGAAATGCCCTGAACATGTGCGATGCCATGCTGGTATGCAAGGTTCGAAAATCAGGGTGTGACAGCGACGTACCAGTATTTTACGCAAAAGAGCTTCAGCATCCAACTCGAGCGAAACCTGGAGGCTTACGTAGACAACCTCGTCGTGAAAAGCACTCTAACTACTGACCATCCGAAGGATCTCCAGGAGACCTTCGATAATGTAAATAAACATGAAATAAAACTGAATCCTAAAAAAAGTATACTTTTGGAGTAGTTTCCAGCAAGTTGCTAGGATTCCTTGTTTGTGCTCGTGGGATCGAAGAAATCCGAAAAAAATCGTGCAATTGAAAATCTCCGACCTCCTTCCACCGTGAAGGAGGGACAAGCCCTGACCGAT
Organism: Stipa capillata; assembly: GCA_019208055.1. Taxonomy (NCBI): domain Eukaryota; kingdom Viridiplantae; phylum Streptophyta; class Magnoliopsida; order Poales; family Poaceae; genus Stipa; species Stipa capillata. Next base: position 366,142 of record JAGXJF010001930.1, on the reverse strand, counting down.
CAGATGGCCGTGCTTAGTTGCTTCATCTCACGGTTTCTGATGGTCGATAAGAGCAACCCTAAGAGCAGTTACGATTTTGAAGTCCTATCAACGAACCCTCAAGTTTTGGTCTCACCTTCTGAAGGAGAACCATTACTGCTATAGTTGGCGGCTACGCTAAATGTGGTCAGTGCAGTGCTAGTCATTGAACGGAGGGTTCCCAGAGAACTATGTACTATGTAAGCGAAGTTCTACATGGACCAAAGGAGTGGTATCCGGAGGTCCAAAAACTCCTATATGCACTTTTGGTGACACTCCGCAAAATGAGGTATTACTTTCAATCCTATTATATCACAGTGTCGTCCTCTTTTCCTCTTTGTAACATCCTTCTGAACCAAGAAGTAACTGGCCGCATTGCCAGGTGGGCTATTGATCTTGGCGAGTTTGACCTCCACTTCACTACTAGCATGACAATCAAAAGCCATGCGTTGGTAGATTTTCGTCGCCGAATGGAAGAAAATGGAGACACAGTCTCCGAATCTGCCAGCGTCTGAGGAACACTAGCCTTGTATTTCGACAGCTCTATTGAACTTAACAGCTCGGGGGCTAGAGTTTTTCTTTTAACACCTCAGGGTGATCAGTTGCAGTACTTCATACATATTCTGTTTCCTGCTACCAATAGTGTGGTGGAGTATGAAGGCCTTCTACCGGGCTCCGCATAGCCAAAGCCCTTGGAGTTTGTCAACTGTTAACGAAGGGTGACTCACAGTTAGTCGTAAACTAGAAGGGCATGGAGTCTCAATGCTCCAATGAGACAATGGATGGCTACTTGGTAGAGGTGAGAAAGTTGGAAAAAAGCTTCAAGTATTTCGTAGTCCAACACGTTCTGTGTAAGGATAACTCCCACGCAGATCAGCTACCAAAGCTGGGTTCCTCACGAACACCTATTCCAACAAGTGTATTTCTCGAACTCCTATTCAAGCCCTCCATAGAACCTTCCACGACCATTCTGAAGATCGCGATCATCAAGTAGGATGTGGAGTGGTTGCAATCATTGGCCACTTATCTAGCTTGGGGCACTTCCAAAAGACCGCAACAAGAGGGAAAGGGTGGTTCGAAGAGCACGCCTGTACAGGGTAATAGATGTATCACTTTATAGAAAAGGAGCTCATTAAGTGTTCATGCACTGTGTATCCTAGATCTTCGTGTTAGAACTCTTGAAAGATGTACATGGGGGCTTTTGCAGTGCACATGCATCCTATAGGACGTTGGTAGGCAAGGCATTTTGGCAAGGGCATTATTGGCTGACTGCTCTGCAGATGCCAGGCACCTAGTGAAGACCTGCAACCAGTGCCAATTCTATGCCAAGTAAATTCGCTTACCATCCAGCCAGTTGCAAACCATACCCGGGTCATAACCTTTCTCCACATGGGGAATCATTTTGGGTCCGCCGCCAATAACGTCATATGGATACAAATTCCTATTTGTTGCCATTGATACATTTAGTAAGTGGATAGAAGCGGAGCCGGTGGTTAGCATCACCACCGCCGCGGCCAAGAAATTATTTCTCAAGAATGTGGTCACAAGATTTGGAGTGCCTAGCCATTTAATCACGGACAATGATACCCAATTCATTAGCCAATCCTTCACAGGATACTGGGAATTTAGATTGGCACAAAAGTTTTCTATGCCTCAGTAGCACACCGGCAAAATGACAAGACTATCAAGCGGGCAAATGGCCAGATCATGCACGACATAAAGAGACAAGTCCTTAATCGCCTTAAGACCCTTTCTAAGAATTTGATGGACTACTAATTAAAGATAATTCAGCAATTTGTATTTATTATGCAGGCCTAGTCTAAGTAATTTCCGCCCAGGAGCTCTTCCCTACCCATGCCCTCCAGGAGGTCGTGGGGGTAATTATCCTCGTGCGTAAGTTGTACGCATACAAGGGAAGAAATTGCCTCTAGATCAAGAAAACACGTGGCACCATCTCGGATGCACTGGACATTTGGAGACATCTTGACGGTTCCCGTCTCGGTAGCAGTTGGCGCCAAGAGATAAGCAACCATTAGTTGTCTTCATATATAAGACCAGCCTGCACGCCATGATGGAACAAGATAAAACACACACACAGAGGGAATCATTTGTATGTATGTCATCAATTGATCAAAAGAGACTCTTTCTCTTCATTTTTTATCATCTCGAGCGATCCTAACGTTGTAGATGAAGATTCTCTTCAATACTACAAGTTTTGCAAGATCAATCTTTGAAACTTTCAGGATGAATGTCCCGGTCATCGACAGTAGCAAGTTTTGATGTTGGAGTATTGAGTGTTGAACCTAAGGAGCAAGTAGGATAACACCTCACTGCAATTATATGCATCAAATATACTTATTTTGTACCAAAAAGACCAAAATAGCTTACTTTACTATTGCAAACAATAAGATAAATATTTGATGTTATAACGAGAGCAACTAAAGAAATAATAAAGTGTAATGAAGTAAATAATAGCTACTAAAGATAAATATGCAATGCTTAAATAAAAAGACTAGACTCAATGCAAACAACTATTCCATGGAAATTAGTTTATAGCAATTCAATGTTTTAACTCAAAGTCATGATTTTTGCGGGTAAAGAGGATGAGGCTTAAATTTGAATAAAATCAGTAGCAATGGCTAAAGAATAATTAAGATTTCTCTAGCCATAATATAAAGCATGCAAGTCCCCATAACTTCCCCGTATGAACGATTCATGAATTAGGACTATGCCGCTCTCCTCCATCCTTTCGTAACCAATGCTCATCTAACTATGCAAACCCATGTGTTTAGCTAATGTACACGTGCACTTATACACTAGCACAAGGACTTGATCAATACCAACAATTAATACTTGCAAACTATCTCATATTATATCTTGCCGATGCCATGGAACAACACACTACTTGAGCACAGAGAAGAAACAATGAATCATAGAGAAATTATATATTGAATCAAACTCAATTTTTCAACATGCGAAAACAATAGCTATGCAAGGGAGAGAGGAGGTGATGGTGGCGGTTGACAACAGTGGAGACGCACACGGTGCCACGGCCAGTGACCGGCATGCAGGGCAGCACCACTCCTTCTCCTCTTCCTTGGTCTTCTTTCCCTTGTAGTAGATGAGTTAATGGTGTTGATGGTGTCTATGGAGAGATGAAAATGTGTGGATTTTAATGGTGGCTAGATTGTACTGATGACGACTAGGGTTACTTATCTTAAGTAGCCTCCAAAGTATTTCCTAAGCCATATGATCAAAACCCCTTGATTGAAGGGCTCTTGCGCATCTCTAGAATCTTTCAAATCCTTCCTTATCCCCTCACGAATCCAACGCAAAAAACCATGTTTAATTGGAGTTGAACTGAGAAAGTTATGCCAATTTCTGAGCCTCCCGTCTGATGCCCGTATTGGGCCCGAAAGTCTGGATTTAGCCAGATTTAGTTATCTTCGGTATCTTCTTCTGGAGTCTGAATTGGGTCATTCTTGTACTCGATTTGTTATAGCTCGACGAGACGAACAACTTTTCAATTGTAAACTTTCTGATTTGAGGTCATCTTGATGGTGACAGTGCCTAGAAATTATATGTCGCCTCCTGAAACTCATCCGGATCATCTCAGAATTAGCTCAAAATTTTATGACAACTCTATTAGGGTTCCAGTAAATATCCATCTACAATAAATTAAATTAAATAATAATTTCAAATAAATAAAAATATGAAACTATGCAATATAGGTGATAAAAATGCAATTGTGCAATGGTGATGACATAAATATTAATAAAGAGAAATAATGAACACTTTATAAAGACAATATGCATGAATCAGTAAATAAAATAGGTACGTTTTGCATGTATCAACTCAATATCACTTTTTTTTTGTTAAATCGAGAAACATATCTGAGTCAGTTCTCAACCGCCGTCTGGGGCTAAGAATTTGTATCCCAGACACGTCCCAGACAATCTAGGATGATAATTTTAAATGGTCCAAGATATAGGTTGTTGTGGCAGCGAGATTATGCTAAAAACAATCCAACAATGAAGAGATCGGATTTATTCTAGAAGAAATTCACGTGTATACAAACAAGGAAAGTCCTAGTTGGAAAGGAGAACGTAACCGGAGCTAGGGCCAAATTGTCCATCAGGAGGTGCAATCCTCCATATAGCAGGCACATGCTTGTGCGCTATGCCTTCTCCAAACTCCATGGCTCCACCTATATTAGGATCCTCACCTCGTTGCAAAGATCTATCAAGAGGTTCCACCCCCGAAACACCATAAATCGTTGAGTTCGAAGCGTCTCCTACAGAAATCGCTAGACGTTTGACGGAGCCTTATCTCGAGCGCATGCCTTGTACTCGGGGAATCCATGAAACCACTCCATTCCTCTTCACATTCAATTAGCTTATACCACCCCCAACCCACCCACCCCCAACACAACCCCCGTTTTAGGGATCAAGTGCATACCAACTCTAGCTAGAAGATTGAAACGATGCATGTTGTTTCTATCTAGTTAGCCGACCTTTATGAAAAAGTGCATGAACTTGCTACAACCTATTAACACATACAATGAAAAAATCATAGGTAGGCGAGACAAAAGTGTGGCAATAAAAAATTCTCACATGTATGTGTGAGAAACTATGTGCACTTGTAAACTTTCGGGCAAAAATATGTGTTGTGAAAAAAAGTGCATAAATATATAGTTGCTATTATAGCTCATTGTTCTCGTCTTTGTTGCGCAAACATGAAGATATTTTTTAATAAAATTGTATTAGCACATAGTGTATTATCACCTGTACATTGGGATTGTTCTCAAGAAAAATTTCAAACTATAAAACGTATCTTTTGAGTTTTTGAAAATAAAGAGGACACGCAAGCCTGAGCTCTAAATATCCATGTCCACCAAATCTGCTTTTCTTCTTCTTTTTTTTCCATGCTCGCGAGTTAGCTGAAGTTACCAGCTCCATGAATCAATCAGCCGACTGGTGAGTGCAGGACCGAAAAGTACTGTTATCCTGCCAGTTGCTCAGCTGACGGATGCAGTTCTACACTTTCACTTCGCTCATCACATGAGGTGTTCCAGAAATTAAGGTAGGGTGAGATCACCCGGTCCCGTTCGCCACCTGACAAAAATCGCCTTAGGAAACGCCTGCCACCAGCTTGTCAGTTCGGAGTATAAACCACGTACATGTCTTGTTGCGCAAAGCCAGATGACGGCGCGTGTACCGGACTGTCACATGATTGTACCTCTTCACGGTAAGCCCAGAACGACAAGAAAGATTCGTTAACCCCATGCCGGGCATGGTACAGATTTACGCTCGGTGCTCGAGTTGGTTATGCTCAGTTACGCCGCATGGATGCGTGGGTGCCCCGGCCGTTACAGTACCAACCGGAACAGTGAGCCTGACGCGCGCAGTAATCACCTCGCCACGCCGCGCGGCGCGCCGAGCGCCGGCGTGGCGTCCGCCGTTGTTTACGTATGTACTGAGCTGCGCCGAGTTGTGTACGCTGAGCGGCCTCGTGGCCTGTTGCTCGCGCGCGCGTACGGTTAGTCGTTGGAACTGTTCTAGAGCAAAATTCCAAGGAAACATTATTAGTAGTGATGAAACTTCTATCCGCAACGAAGCCAAACAAAGGCGCCTCGCTCTGAACACACTGTGTACCCTTGTAACGGAAAAAGGTTGCCCAAAAGTTCCTTGGCTTGTCGCGTCCTGTGATGAACTTTACCTTTGTCTGGGATTCTACACTACATAACGTCGCCAGAAAGCATCTGCCAGTCATTCGCATTGTGGTGCGCTCCAAAATTGATGGCAGCTAGCGCTATGGTGAACTTTCTGCCAGCATTTCATGGATGACTTTTCAATTGCCATGCACCGGGTGCTTTCTGAATTTGTCCAAGAACTCGCAAACAGTATCTGAATCTGCCACCCACTGGTTACTGGTCTACCACAATCTCTGACATGGAAAATCACTGTACCACCCTGAGCTTTGGTGCCAATTCAATTTTTTTATTGAATTGAGGAGCTCCCGCTCCCAGTTTCATTTGCATGGAACTGATAAGACATACAAGATTCAAACATCCGGAGCTGTACAGAGCAGAAACATGCGTTATCCATCCAAAACAACTCCTACAAGATAACCAACCTCGCTATCGAACTACTTTCGTCAGACTACTTGCATGACAACCTAGTTAAAGCAATAACTACGAAACATCTGCTTCAAACTTCACATCTCAATGATCTTCAATCCTTCGAAACAGAGGGCCTATCCTTGTCTTTGGTTGAACACATCACCAGCCACCCGCAGCAACAGCCGCGTCCCTTTGCGCAGGTAACTTTGTCGACTCTTTTCTGAAGACCAGTCCAACAATAAATCCAATGAGATATTTGACAAGTAATAGTAATTGGATCCCGAAGAAACACAAACTTAAAACATGCATCATTTCTAGTCCCCCAGATAGCCCAAAACATAGCTGCTATCCCAGAAGCAATCAATTGCCGATGCTTTACTAAGAATTGCAAAATCCAATTATAGTCTTGATCACTGGCCTTAGGAACAACACCCAAATTGAAAGAGCACTGAATCACACCCCAAATATACTTAGCTAGTGGACAAAGGAAAAACAACTTATCAATAGTCTCTACAGTACCACAGAACATACATTTAGAGCTGAAAAGTCACTGGTGCCCGCGGCGTCAAGTGACCGTATTATCACGGTCATTCAGACACTTTAAGATTCCTCCACTATATGGTATTATTAAATGTATAAACTATTTCTTCATAATATAATATCGTATTCTGAAAAACGTAATCTCATAAATAGGGGACAGGTGTCCACTCCAACCCCTCCTCTGACAAAATGTTCCCACGGATAAGACCAAACATTGACGAATTGACGATTGAAATGACAGGTGATTATAAATGCATTTCGTTCAAGCAATCCACCAGCAAGAACATATTTTAACACTATATGCTAGAGCACAAAATAGGAACTAAGACCTGTCCATCAGCAGGTGTCTTAACAAAAGTGCCATAGATACAAACATTTTAATCGAAGTTTGTGAAAAAGTTGTCACGGGCCAATAGATCAAGTGAATTTTTTAGAATTTTTTAAAACTTTAATATGTGTTTTTGATATTATTTTTTAAATAGGGAGGATTTTATGCATATAGTGGCACATGCAGCCATTATTTTCAAAATTTTGAAAATCACATATTTAATTTTTAAAAAAATCTGAAAAAATGCATACAAGTATATCATAGAATAAAGTATACATAATTAAAATTTTATAAAAAAAGGACCATTTGTGACCTGTGTAAAAAAAAGAAAGTACATTGGATAAACATGTGAATAATAGTGTATGAAAAAGGAAACATATTTGTTTTTCCCACAGGTCACAAATGGGCAATCCTTTTACAAAAAATTAATTGTGTATGCTTCATTCTATAATATACATGTATGAATTTTTTTTTCAGATTTTCAAAACTTAAATGTGTGATTTTTTAATTTTTGAACACATTGGGTGCATATGCCACCGTGCTCACCTTGGCACTTTCCATGTATGTGCCACCGTGCTCACCCTGTGACGCTATATTCTGCTTGGACTATAAAGTCAAAAGGCACATATTAAACTTTTGAAAAAAATTAAAAAACTCATACATATATATTATGGAATGAAGTATACACAGTTAAATTTTTGTGAAAAAATATGACTGTTTTCAACCTGTGCAAAAAAAATAAGGAAAAATATTGGACAAACATGAATAGTAGTGTATAGAAAAGTAAACACATTTGTTTTTTTCCACGAGTCACAAATGAGCATATTTTTTCCACCAAAATTTAACTATGTATATTTCACTCCACAATACACATGTATGAATATTTTTCAGATTTTTTTTAAACTTTAATTTGAGCTTTTTCAATTTTTGAAAATAGTGGGTATATGTGCCATCCGTGCTCACCCTACGACGCTGTCCTGCTTGGACTATGAATTTGTACTTTGTACCATAGCAGGAAATACACTCATCCTCCAACTACAATCCGCTCCTTACTTTCTCATTTAATGTATCGATGAGTCAAATATCTTTCTCCAAACCCAACCTATATTTTTCAACACTCTGGTTCAATGCTCCATCAGATCATAAATGCATTCCACTTCTATATATATATTTGTTGTTTTCGTCTTTGTCTCTCACTCATCATTTGTTTTTACTGAGGGGACAGGCTACTCTACCCGCCATCACCTAAATGAACTGACAACTTTATGTTCCTAGCTCCAACATCTACACGCATACTTCTCTACTCTGTGTTTGTATTCTTCGAGTATTTGGTCTAGAAACAGCAACATATTTATCAATGGCACAGATCACGAAATCCATCTACACGGCCTAGATAATAAGGGCAAGCACCACCGTGCGCCAAAAATCCTCACTCCATTTAGAGCTCCCTACCCATCCTCTCCTAATCGAATTATCTTTAGTTAGAATGCTATTTCTAAAAGCAAGTCACAGGAAAACTTTAACTTTCAGCGGCACCTGAATGAAGCAAAATTTTCTACATGGCCATCTAACTTGATTAGATTTCAGAGTCATATACATAGAATGAACTGTGAAAACCCCCGTTTGTCTAGCAACCATTTACACCTCTCATTTTCTTCGGACAAAGTTACATTACAACACAACATATGAAGCTCTGACCACATAGCTGATGTTGCATTGTGCAAAATTGTACTACAACAACTACAGCTGTAATGACCCCTTTTCTTGAACATGATATCAATGAAGATCATTATGTACAAAAAGAATTTTTCTCATCTCATGCATGAATCTAGAGCATCTACAAACAACTCAATTCAAAAACCCAACATTTTGAGCTAGGAGCAAATTTAATCAATATCATGACACCAACTTCACCCAATATTCATTCTAATATTTTTTATAGGTTCCAAATATCTCAGAGAAACACTATAATTTTTTTTTAGTCACCTAAAGCTCATTTGCATTTTCAAATGAAGTGTTTTCAGCCCTATTTCAAAAAAAAAGGACAGATCTGTAGAATATTGATAAAGAGAATTTCCTTTCATCCATAATCGATGAAATTTCGTATTTATAACTTAAATATCTCCCTGAACTCCCATATAAATTTTTAGAAATTTTGGAGCTATAATTATATACCTATAGTTCAAACCTAGTTTGAGAAAATTACAATTAGATACCAATAACAGTCACAACTATTTTTGTTTGATAAGAGAAATTTCCAGAGGTGGTATACACCATATAGAAACTCTGTAAATTTTTCCCAATTTTAGAAACTCATGTTCAAATCCCAATTCAATTCACATATGAAAAAAAGACCAAAAAAATAAAAAGAAAACAGAAAACCCTAAACTACTCGGACTGGGCCAAGGCGCATCTTCTCTTTTTCTTGGGCCAGGCCTGTTTCCTCCCTGGCCGTACTCACCCATGTGTTCCTGCTTTCCCGCCGTCTCCGCAGCGTCACGCCCCTGCTTCTCCTTTCTCTAGCTAGCGTGACCTGCAAGGCAGACTTCCATTTCCACACGTTGGGAAACGTGTCTGAGCCCCGGTGAACTCACCGGTGTTGGCCCCCTCTTCTCTTCTTCCCGAGCTCCTTCTTAACCCCCCCCCCTCAGCCTCTTTGATTCCCCTTTTTCTTCTCCTTTTCTTCCCAATCTGAAACCCTAGCCACTTCCTTTGCTCCCACAAGTGGCCGAGCTCCTCGGTGGCATCCCTTCCGCAACTCCAATGGCACGTTCTCTCATTTCATCCCTACCGCAAAGCTCCCTTTTTCCTTCTCCCCGACCTTACCTTTCTTGTTGCCATGTTTTTCTCTAGGGAGCTGTGCACAAGGGCCTCCTTTCCCGACTCCAATTGAACCATCGGCCAAGGCTCCCCCACCGAGCCCATTGTCGTTGCCGCCCACTAGAGAAGTAGCTGACCGCCAAGGAGATTCTCAAGGAGCTTCATTGACCTAGGGCAAGCCAAGGCAGATATTCTCTTCTCTCCCCAACCGTCGGTGACTACTCGGACAACCTCTCCGCCCAAGCTCTACCCCAACCAAGCATTGAATCGATCTGGCGGTTAGCTCCTCTGCTTGACATCCTCTTCTGCGCTATTAGACTTGGCCGGAGGTGCCCGTGCGGATGCTCAGCAAAAGTTCATTAGCATCTACACAGTGATCGGTCTAACCAGAACCCTAGTCGGTCTGATCGTATGGCTTTTGAGACCGTTACGGTCAGCCGACCATTGGCCGTTACGACCGATTCGATTGTTGCGTTGTACGCTCGTAATGGAATTAGTTAGTTAGGATTATGTGTTTAATTAATTTCCTAACTACTTCATGACAGGTGGACCTAGCTGAATTAATTAGTAAATTAAGTTGGTAATTGATTTCTGTGACTATGACAATCGAACCCCACATGTAAAGTGCTCATCAAATCAAATAAAAAGAAAAGTATATATATCAGTCTCTATGACACGTGGACCCACACATAAACAACAGGAAAGTAAACAAATGATAAAATAAAATTAATACAACATGTAGGCCCCACATGTAATACTCACAGGAATAAGTAAAAAGAAAAATAAATCCGAGTGTATGTAGCTAGTGGGCCCAAAGGCTAGTTGAGAAGTCAAATTTTGATTAGCCAATGTTGAACCTTGGTCCCACATGTCATCCACTTTGGCTGTTTAGAGGTTGAGTAATACAAATTATTTCTCTGTTTTCTTTATTGAGAAAAAGACAGAAAATGCTAAAATAGCATAAAATTTGTATAATTTGCAGAAAATTCGTATGAACTCCAAATGAATTTATTATTTTTTGTCAATTCATATTTTAGTATGTACAATTTAATGGTATAGGTTTTATTCATGAGACTATTCTATAAAATTTCAAAATTCAAAATATGCCATGAAACCATACTATTCAAATATGAAAATTTGAAAAATTCATACTAGCTCCAGATGAAACCTTCCTCATATCAAAATTTATTCCATCATGGCATCATTTTCATGCATACCACCATTATACAAGAAATTAAATTAATTAATATGTTAAATAACCCTAAATGATATCTAGAGCTTAGAAAAATCATCTCTTTAATTCTATAGCTCCAGAATGGAATGATTCCAATTGCATTAGATTCATATAATTTCACATATATTAGAATGCATGTCATGAATATTTTAGCTTCTAGAAATTCTGCTAGTGATTCATTGTCTTTTTCATCATTTTTCGATGTTTTGGTGTTTCCCTTCGATAGAACCAGGCAACGAGGAATTATATCAAGTTGATCCTTGGTACAAGCTCAGTACATATCAACCAAGCAAGCATACATGCTTGTTGGGACTATTCCGGTTAACTTATGTCATGCTTGGATAATGGATGATTTTGCTTATTTGGATGCTTTGATCATGATTAGTCTTAGAATATGTTGCCACTAGCATGAATAGGACTATTTGGGTTCGTGACCAGCAAGGTCGTGATCTTTAAATCATCTAATTAATAACTTGAACTCTAATAAGCAAGATGTGAGAGTCGGCAATTGATACCCATTGGGGGATTCGGTGGATGGATTTAACCCAACCGGTCTCGGGCCTGAGATCTTTTCCTTCACCTATAGCGTGAGTGCTATCGACGATGTTGGGAAAGGTAATGATGGGGCAACTATGCACTGGCAACACCATCGGAGCACTAACGTTCGAGTTTAGGGTGGATTTAACCCTTCCTCGACTCCACATTATCCGGGACTGACGTGGATTTAACCCTATCCTAAAATCTATCTAAGCTGGGGAGGACTTAAGGAAATAAGATGAATTTGATTATGATGGTTGCTTATGTTTAAATATGAAAATGGTTGGAACCACATTGATGAAAAAGTTGTTGAAATCGTTGGGTGGTTCAACCTTATTCCGGAGTTGCTTTAAGTTGAGTATGACTTGAAGATATAAATATGGAATTTGGTATGATGATTCTCCAGAAATGTTCAGATCTAAGAATGATTAAATTTTCAATGGTTTATCAAGTGGTCAACTTGATTGAATTGAATATGAAGGATCGGTGGCTTCCGACAGGGGGGGTGAATGTCGAATTTAAAATTTTCTTCTCAAAACATGAATACAATGCAGTGTATCCAAATCAGAGAATGCAGTGGAAAACCATCGACAAAAGCAATCCAGATCAGTGGAGCTGAAAATAGTCAAATCGGAAGTTCCAGAGTAAAAATATCGGAAGTTTCGACCTTACTGGAAGTTCCGAAGTCACCCCAATTTTGAATGCTCTGGAAAAATTGGAACTTCCGACTTCTGGATCGGAACTTCCGATGTGGATCGGAACTTCCGGAGTAAGAAAATCGGAACTTCCGGTTTTGGTAAAAACAACAAAATTTCGCTCGGAAAAACGTTCGCAGATTTTGATCTACCCAACGGAATTAAATGAAATTTTGCACAGTGGTAGATAAAGGACTTACGAATCTATTCCAATTGGAATCATATCAAAAGCTCATCTGTGCTAAGAGAAAACACCGATTTACTATCAGCTGTTCCAAAAGCAAACAAGAAGAAAACTTGCGCGAAATCAAATCAGTTGATTCCTAGGGCTAGATATGCAATCAATATAGAAACATCTCGCATGTCCTAGAAATCTATTTCAGCACTCAAATCTCAAAAGATCAACCCCCTAATCACTTTGATTACAAAACCCCATTTCTTACTTCTCTTGCAAGCAAACCCAAAAACACGAAGAACAAGATTGATTTCTTGAATATGCTTGGATGGAATCAAGTTGGAAGTAATCTCTCCATCACTAACTTGCCATATCAAGAATCAAATCACAAGAGAAGTAGAAGAACGAAAATCCAAAGAACAAAAAGGAAAAACTCCACAATCACGAGGAAAGACACATTGATTTTCTTGGAAATCTTTTTGTATTGATTTTCGTGGTTTTTCTAGAGTTTATAAGCCTCTCATGATTAGGCCAAAGCACTTCTCTAAGTGCAGCTCTTGACTCTAAGCTCCATGGGTTAAGGGTTAAAAAACCCTCTCCCACCTATTTATAGTGGAGGGGGCATCCCCCTCTCCACTTGGGCCTCAAAGCCCACTTAGATGGCATGGGCACTTAACACGCATCACAAAGCGTCTAAGTGACTCATCCACCATCTATCCTTTCCTTCTACCCTAAGCATCTAACCCTAAACTGCTTCCCGGCCTCCGCCGCTGTTTCTCGGTTAAGCTTCGGTGGATTCTGTGTTTTTATCAAAATGCCCTCGCACTGGCTTGGTACTCACGTCTCGTCTCCACCCGCTTTCTTGTCCTCCATGTACATGCTTTTAAGCCGCACGATGTCGTCACCACCTCCTTGACCGCATCTCAGCTCTCCAAGCCTCATGCCGGTCCATATGACCGAATCATCGCTGCACCCAACTCGCACCTGCACACAATCGACCAAGCGAAGCGTTGCGAGCACAAGTTTTCCACTTGACCCAAGTCAGTTGAGAAAAACCCTTTATCCAATCAATTTTTCCTTGAGACAAATTGAGAAACTCAAACTTATCAATCACACAACAAGTAATTCAAACCTTGAATTCATGCAACCAAAAGAATCAACTCCACATATGATGGCAAAATATTCATCACAAAATATTGTCAAGTCCTCACATGACTCATAGAATATGCTATGGTATCATAAGATAGATTATATGTATATTTTTTTCATCATGCTATGACCAACTTAAGATAAATTGTTTACAGTGTCATTTATTACTCTATGTCATGCTTAAGTTAACTTGGAATGAGCACATTAGCATCTTGCGAGTACGAAAGTACTCATTTGAGAATTCAATTTCTACAGGTAATCCTAGTATTGTAGCGTATTATGATTCCGTCTATGTCGATTTGGACGTCTAGTTGCATCGTTTGCTCAACTTGGTCATATGTGTGTTATATAAAACTTTTGGAATATGGCATGGGCGGCCATCTAGATGTTTTTATAATGCTTTCGCTGTTGTTTGAAACTTTACTTTTATTATGTAAGTTGAATAACTATCCTGCGTATGGTATGTGATCTATATATCTTTAGCTCTTTAGAGTTTTGTTATGGTATTTAAGTTGTTTGATATGGCACGCAATACACCATACGTGTATGTCATTCAAGTGTATGGGGCAGCCATGAAGAATTGGAGTTGTTCTCTTTATTCAATTAGCAATATGATCTTCAGTTGAGTGACCCCCTAGCTATGATGGCACTGGCTGGCTAAGAGATCATGAAACTCAACACCACCAAGCCATCTAGGAGGCAGTGACCTCCAAGAGTAACAAGCTTCTAGACTTCCACTTGAACATAATCGACGTGGAGAGCTCAGACTGATGCAGCCAATGCAATCACGAACTGCAATATCATGCACACCTTCCTCTCACACCTCACCAAGAGCAACTCATGCCCTAGAGGCTATTAAGTGGAGGAGAGCAATAGGAAGAACTCAACAAATGATTCCCAAAGGCAAGAGCAACCTCCCAAAGCTGGCCAAGGGGGCTATATGTAGCACTCCTTCAAAAACTAGTCATTACGTACTTTCTGTGCAAGAGTTAGAGGTTCCTGAACCCAAACTCTGAGGTTTTGGGATTCAAACCAACGGCTATATTAAATGACAGAAAGGAAACTCGGAGGTGCCAGGATTCAACCCAACAGCTATATCAGAGGAAACTCGGAGGTTCCAGAACCAAACTCAAAGGTTCTGACTTTCAATTCCTGAGGTTCCGAGATTCAAAACATTCTGCTAAGAACACAATTTCCGAGGGCAATCTCAAAGGTTCCGTCTTTAAATCGGGCCTGGGTTCAAACTCGAAGGTTCCAGCATCCAATCTCAGAGGTTCAGACTTAATTCTCGAATATTCTGAAATAATCTCGAAGCTTCTGGAATTTTAATCTTGTATATTCCAAAATTACAAAAATCAGCACATCAAAAAACAACCTAGAGGGCAAATAGTTGATTGAAATTGAGAAAATTTTCCTCCTCGATGCAACGGTTCAACCAAGTTATCAAAGACCAACAAATGACTGGTTGAATCACGAAGATTCAATCCAAGATCAACAAATGAATGTTTGAATCGCACAAGATCCAAACCAAGGTCAACAAAGAGGAGAACGCAATTTATACAAAGATTTGAATACTTGGCACGCGACTCATTCAAACTACTCGCTCGATAGCCCCTCTTGATAGTTTGGCTATCTATTGTATAATCCGTTCTCCCACAAAACATCTTGAGACCGGTTAAATTAGAAAATCCTATTCTAGGCATACTTTTGCCTTGCGCATTCCATTAGTCTTGATGAACACGATCACCACGCTCCAAGCCGAAATATTTCTTGATCACTATGGCTTGATAAAGTCTTTTATTTCACTTTACCATACTCTTATGAGAAACCTTCTTTTGAAGATAATATTCTCATGTCCATCAACATTTGATGGATCACAAGCTTCAAGTATATCTTCCACACATGAAACTTGACTTGAACTTACCCTACTCATCTTATTGTCATCACCTGTTGATGCTTGTCCACTTAAGCTTGTGGTGATGATCCTTGCATCTTAATGAACATCATCAGTTGATGATAATATTAACTCGAGCTTTGTGAAATCATCCTCTTGATACCATTTCACCAAATGGTACCTAATCCACACTTATTTTTCCCCCACATAGAAAATGAGCTAGTCCACAAAATGCAAATCACAATTGCTTACTAAATCCACTTGATCACACAATCACATGTGGCACATCCTTTAAGCTCTATGTCGACCGTCGTAAGTTCAACCTCAAACCATAGTCAACCTTCATTTTCTCTTGAACCTCACCTTGACGTTGTAATCTCTTAGTGATTATCAACATTAAAGTTGTGTTTGAGGTTCATCCTCACATGTGCACACCTCTGTCAACCTTTGAGGATCATTATCATATAAAGCACTCTCCAAGGTTTATGACGACACCCAATACACCTTGAGCCCACCCTTTATTCCACAAGAAAACAGTTAGTCCACAAATTCGGTTGTCATTAATTGTTATTATTAATCACCAAAGCCATTAAACACAAGTCTAGGAGCGTAGATGCACTTTCAACTAGATTATTTTCTAACTTTACACCAATCTTAGAAGCAATATCATAAAGGGTTTCTTGTGTAGGGTTTAGAACTGTAGGGACAGTAACCAAACCAGGCACAATTTCCAGATTCTTGACCTTGGTCCTATCTACAGGTTTACCAATGGTGTGTTGTTCAGAAGCATTCCTCTCACTTCTCCTCCTATTCCCACCCACCACCATTTCTTTGCTTTTTTGCTTTGTCTTCCCAGCACCGGCCTCAACAGTAACTTGTAGTCTAGAATAGTGTCCATCCCTACCTCAACTTGATCAGTGTCCATCTGTTTAGAGACATCTTCTTTCTATACCCCTGGAGATTCAGCTATTGGAACAATATTAGCATAATTGTCTGATATATCCTCCCTCTGTACCTTATTGATCACCTGAGTACTCAAACCAAGTCCCCTAGCAAAAAAATTCAGAATCTTACATTTTGTTAGAGGCAGATTGGTTGCCACTAGATATTCCAGTGCCCTCCCCACTATAAATCCACCTTCTCCTCACTTCTGTAGACATGTGAAACACTCACACCTCTATCAGCTAACTGCTTTTTCTTCAATAACATAGGTTGTCTCAAATTCTCTTCCGCATGCTTATTTGTAGTTTGTTGACTGAATAACACCTCATCTGTCATCCTTTTATGTTGTTTATTGCCGTTTGTGTTATGTTCTCTGACCCCCTGCTGATCCATGCTCTTATCATCCTCAACAAACAAATTCATTCCTCATTCTCTTGGAGTTCCTATCTTCAGTTTTGCTAGAAGAGTTCCTATGAGTACTCTGGTCATCTCTTCTAATCAGGACTCCATCAACTAAAGGACCTCCCAGCTTCACCACCTCCTCAACCTATAAAAAAAAGATAAATAAAAGGGTCCTCTTGTCTGGATCTCTCACTCGCACCTTCACCCTGATAATCTCTATAGATCTATAACTATCTATATCCACCTCATGTATTGTAGTAAGATAGAAGCAATCTCAGAAAAACCATCTTTATGCAACATTGTAATGGGCACTCTAGTTACTTTCACTTGCATGCATCTTGATCCAAAATTAATCATTAGCTAAATGAGAACAAAGCCTAACACATGTTCTATGCATACATGCGATGACTATGATTTTTTAGTTAATTTTGGCCTCAGAATGAGATAGCTAGTACTAGAGCATCAATGATCATTGTACGACCTACGTAGTGCGTGTAAATCCCGGCCTCTAGAAGCATGCAACGCGGGACGTGTATCTAAGGGCGAAGCTAGAGCAAACATGACCTGTGTACACAACTTGCAAGTTGGAATTGTGGGTTGTAGGGCTACAGTCTAGGCCAAGCAAAAGAGTACACTCCTCATGGGTCAGGATGGTGAGCTGAGTATATTTAGATGGCAACTAGTACTAAAAATATTTTTGGCCCATGTACCTATGGACCAGGGTCAGCCTACCTAGCTCCGACCCTGCGTGCATCGAAGGTCACTTCTGGGCATTTGTTTTCTTTGTAAACCTGTTTCTGGGCACTCGTGTTACCAAAAGGGTCATCTCTTTCGGTGGAAGACAAAAGAGGCTATAAGATAACCTTTAGGATCATATTGTTACTGTTCTACGTGGAGAGCTGTACTTTAGCCGATTTGGACCGTAGGACGAGACCGTCGAAGATGCTAGCAGATATTGTTATCGTGTAGGCTCCACTACTGCACACCCTTGTAATATGTTCTCTTACCTTTTGCCTTTAACAAAACCTTCTATTGTGCTCTCTACTGATCAAATGTCCTAACCATGTTACAAGGGTAGATAGATCGATGAATAATTTGGCCAACACATACCGATCATCGACGCGATCTATAGAATAGTTTGACAATTCTGAAAGAAACATTCACACGGACTTGATATGACCAACCAAAGTGACAGTATAGGCTGCTGGTGTCATATGTGAGACGAGGTTCTGATCTGGAGCCCACTTAAACTTCTTAAGCTGACATCTGATGAGCTTTTCCTGTCAGTAAACAATACTAATCTATAACTACCACCATGATTAGAGGAGATTCCAGATAAGTACACTGGTTTAGGTTATATGGCAGTATAGACATAGAAAAAGATATAGACGAGATGATGAACTCCTTAATAGTATATATTGCTGCCTACTCGAGTGAACTAGTAAACACTAAAACATATACAAAGGTAAAATCGTCCATTGTTTAGTTCCTTCATATCATTTAGAGTCGATACTAAAATAATAAATATATACAATAGGTTACTTTTTAAGCTAACTTTATATGAAAAATTAGTATTAGACACAACAGTATGTAAAAATAATAATATTGACTCTAGACTTTTTATTCTTCATAGAATCTCTTAACGAAGTTAGTTTCTTTTTACTCTGTTGTATATCAATAATTACTCCTCCCTCCGGCGAGTTCGCCGGTCCGCCTCGTCTCCGGCGACCAGCTTGGTCCCGTGAGACGGGCCGGACTCCCGGCTCGCTGGAGGGTGGCTTGCTTTGTCTTGTTTTTGTGCAGGTCTGGTTTCCATCCGGCGGTGGCAAGGCGATGGAGACGCCGCCGGTGAGGAATAAAGTCTCCCCACCTCGTCCTCGCTCTGGTGGTGCGCTGCGCCATCGGGAGGTGAGTGGAGTGTTTTGGTCGTTGTTAGGGTTCCTCGTCCGGCGTCTTCTCCGACGAGATTTGGTGCCTAATTCCGCGGTGGAGTTCGGCGGTTCATCGGCGGCGGCTTCGTCTCCAGAGCGCTGGTTCTTCGGAGCACGTGACCGGGGACTTCCCGGAGGTCTGCGTCCGCAAAAAGGTTTGGACAGCTCCGGTTCGGGAGCGGCAGCTCCGGCGTTTCGCCCCCGGCTCGCTCTGGATGCGGTGGTCGCCGGCGGGTCCAAGGGCTTCTTTGTAATCTTTTTTTACTTTGAGGTCCTTGTACTTCTAATGTTCTGCTGAATGAATCCAGGTGCTTTCGCAAAAAAAAATTATTATACAATGAAACAAGAAGTTAGCTAACGTTATAACTTTACAGATGACCTTACCCGTACCAAGTTACTCCGAACACTAACAACATCACATGGCTGCTAATGGAGGGCTTAAACAAACTAGGGCCTAGACCTGGGACAGGACGGGAGTTTTGGGATCCATTTCCAAAATGATGGAAGCACCGAATCCAAGATATGTACCAGAGAGCTCGCTCAAGTTGGCACTAAATGCTTGGTTCTGAGATCTCGGAAAGTGCGCCAGGGATGTGTCATTACCCGCAAATGCGCATGCCAGTTCCCACGCCGACAGAAGCTACAGAGAAAACAGAGCATGATTCACTGCATGCAGACTGTAGTTTTCATTTCTTACCTCCCGGGCAAACGTGAGATTATTCTTTCCACACTAATTCACCGCATGCAGACTCTAGTTTTCATTTCTTACCTCCCGGGCAAACGTGAGAATTTATTCTTAGTTTTCATTTCTTACCTCTTATTCCTGCGGAAATATTATAAAACTCATTATGAAATTTCTACATTCTGAATAGACTCGACCATTGGTTTTTATCAAAAAAAAGGGTTTAAATAATTGTTTCTCTACAACTCATTTTGTCTGTCGTCATAGTTTACTCACCCTGAAGAAGCAAAGAAAGAACAAAAAAAAAGCTGCAGGCGTCGTGTAGATCGCGAAGACAATGGGAGAAAGGAAGAAATGCCGCAAAGGAAAAAAAGACGAGAGATGAAACGCAGAGAAGGACAAATACTCCTGCCAAGGGAAATTATTCAATTACAGCTCCTCGCAGGAAGAATCTTCCAAAATTCGTCCCTCTTTGATGCCCTCCCGAAACAAGGAATCTGATGACGGTGGCTGCCCACGGGGCCCCACATACGCAGTGGACTTGTGCTGGTAGGCTGAAACCTGTTGAAAACACACCGAGAGCCAATCACATAAACAATCATATTTTTTTATATTTATGATTCTTTATATTATGATTCATCGAATAATATCCTTAAATATTATCTATAATATTGATTAGTAAGTACGTTACTTGTTTGTGAAACATTATATTGGTATATGCAACAATTACTCTAAAGTGATCCCTGATCGATAAAACATATGTGGATACATATGTGTACACTAGCATATGTATTGGTTGATTACCAAGTTTCATGTCAAAAATATGGAGATATCAGACAAATAGATGGACACGTGTTAGAAAACATGGTGTTGGATCGATCAACCATGAGACATAGTGAGAACATCGTATTCTTACATGCATTTATTGGTCTCATATACAATGTGTATGATATATCCTTACACTTGATATTGTCGTATGTACTTGAGATGTTGAGCGACTTACTTAAGGGTTGTCAAAGTTACTCTATAACTGGGAGTTATAAAAACGACTTTTGGGTTTGCCGTAAATCATGTTGGAAGGATTGTCGAATAAGATAGGATTTGCATCTTCAAACAATGGGAGAGATATATTTAGACGTCTAGAGTGATCAGATCCGAAAATGCATGGTCATGCTACTCGCGGTTAAAGAGTTAACCAATAACGGGAACTCTGAGTCACGTAATTGAAAAAGAGTGGTCAAGCTATCTAAACAAGAATGACATATACTCGCCTTGGGTTTGACCGATATCGTGAGGCAAAGGGAATGCATATGATTGAACACTTTAGAGGTTCGTCCGATTTAATCGTTATGTGCACTTGGGAGTTAGTACGTACTGCTAGGGGTCGTTTTATGTCTAAATACACATGAACTTAAAGGATCACATGCTTAAAGGGTTGGAACCCAATTTGGAGTACAAAACTCTTGTGGGGAGCCTCTATAAAGAGAGGAGGTGTCGGCATTAAGGTCACCCTAATTTGAAACTCCCGAGACCCTACCAGCCACCCCACCTAAGCCCAAACTATGCTGCCTGGAGCTACCACCCTGGTCTGCGACATTCATTCTCCATATGTATAGATACCATGGAGGCGTTGTGGCGAGGCTTCGACGCTAGAACGATCCACTGCTTACAGGAGGAACCGCAGGGAGCCAGTACGACTACGACCACATCGATGCGCTACACCAACTCTGCTTCCGCTACTATACGCGTCTAGTGGTAATCTCGTGATCAGAAACTACAGTGGTTCATGTTTAACGTGGTAGAAAATTTTAATTTGTGCTTAGTGTAGCCTACTCGTTCCCCTATAGTGGTATCAGAGCCATACTGCTTAGTGTCACATTCGGATTGGTTGCATATGACGATATATATAGAAGTAGTATATTGGATATATTGCTTTTGTGGTGGTCAGCTTTGTTTTAGCACTAGTCGATATGATCGATTGTGCTTCGTGTTCATAGAGGGTGTCTCATCCAAGCACAACTCTTGGCCATTTCGAAATCTTGCTCTCAACAAATCATCTTCACCGTCCTCAAGCCCAAATCATTTGATTCTTGTGAGAAAATCCTAAGAAAGCAGGAGATCTAGAGTTTTTGAGCACTAGAGCATTGAGTTTACCTCCAAGCATTCAACAAGATTTTTAAACTTGGAGATTGGGGTATCCTAGATGGCTAGAAGTCCTTAAGATCTCGTAAGTTTGTGTGAGCCTCAAGAAGTTTATGAAGCTCAGGATTCACCTTCGTTAAGGGAAGGATCACCAAGAAGAAATCAAGGAGATGCAAAGTGCGTCCCCGAGGGATAAAGGTTTGGGAGGAAACTGGCTCTTGATCAAAGTGATCGAGATCCCCAAATAGAGATGTGGAATTCCCCCAGGGATCCGAACTCTGACAACAAATGCACCACGTCCATTAGCTTACTTGTTCCCTTCCTTTATTTTTGCAATTCTTACTTTCTTAGTTGTTTAGTTGTGATTGTGGTAAACTAGTATATAGTGGTGCTCATATAGTTCTTGCATTCAAGAACATTTTCATTCTGTACTATTGAAAGAAACGATTCAAATTGGTTAAACTTTTTAAGTTGCCTATTCACCCCTCCCCTCTAGGCCAACGTCTTGATCCTTTAGTTTTCGCCATCAAGCTATAGCATGCAAAGATCAATTTGATTGCTCGAATCGAGATAGAGATCGAAATCAGGTTAATTTGATTAATCTGATGAGAATTCCATAGAAAAAATTAATGGATTGGATCTATGTAATCCGAATATTTCTCGAGCGCTGCCCGAACCTTGAAGGGGCTCAAAGATATAGAACTTTTTTTATAAATATTATTTTTTAAGAAAATTTTTCAGAATTTATAGGTTTATTTGAAAAAATCACAAAACTAGCACCCTGTCGTCTAACGGTCGGACGACAGGAGGCTTGTCGTCCAACCGTTAGACGACAGGGGGCCAGTCGGCCATTTGTGAAACGAGATGACCTATCGTTCGACGGTGGAACGACACCCCCGAGTACTGTAGCAGCGAGTACTGTAGCAGCGAGTACTGTAGCAGTAACAGTACTCATATCTTCGATTTTTTTCTTCTTCCAAATCATCTCGTGCATTAAATCTTAGTAGAAAAATGGATCATTTACAGGCCCATGTATCCACAGGTGCGATCGGATTTCAAATCCGTACACTTGGTTTCGAATTGCTATAAATTTGAGTGGTTTTTACCCAAATTTTGATAAAAACAACTCAAATTTATAGCAATTCGAAAACCGGCGCACGGATTTGAAATCCGATCGCACCCGTAGATACATGGGCCTGTAAATGATCCATTTTTCTACTAAGATTTAATGCACGAGATGATTTGGAAGAAGAAAAAAAATCGAAGATATGAGTACTGTTACTGCTACAGTACTCGCTGCTACAGTAGCATGGGGATATCGTTCCACCGTTGAACGATAGGTCCTGTCGTTTCACGAATGGCCGACTGGCCCCCTGTCGTCTAATGGTTGGACGACAAGCCTCCTGTCGTCCAACCGTTAGACGACAGGGTGCTAGTTTTGTGATTTTTTCAAATAAACCTATAAATTCTAAATAAAAAAATTTGAAAATAATATTTATAAAAAAAAGTCCAAAGATATATGCATAATTTTAACTTCACAGACTAACCTCTATAGCATCGCGAGTACACATCAATCCATTAAAATACGATTCTTTGCATAACTTGCTTTTGTAGGATTGATGTGAATAGTATGGCCCATTGTGTATGTGATGCATGTGTGTAATATTTCATGACTTGTGTGTCAGCCTACTTGGAGCCTATGACTGGTCATATTGTATAACGGCCTGCGTGTCAATTGTGATGATTCTTTACCTTCTATCTAATTCATTACTAGCTGTTATGGGTCATAGCTTAGTACATGTACATGAAGGGCTCAATTACTTGGAGGCATGGTGAATAGGAACGACCATGGTGATGGGATGACCATGAAGGAGGGTCATATTATGTCACAATTAATATGATTATTTGTGAATGCTACTCCTATTTATTTTACTCTTACGTATGTTGTATGGTAGCAGCAGAATGATCCCTGGAATAATATTAAGTGAAATTGATGCCCTCCCAATTAGCTACAGCATCTCATGTCATGTAAATTAATGGTCGGTCTACTAAAGTAGGGTGTCATTAACTTTCTTTGATTAGATGGATTTATGTTGGACACTTACATGCATAGTGTTGGTTAACTTGACAATGTCATCATGACGGTTGTGGACTTTGGGGCATAAGGTTGGGTGTCGGGCATAGAGATGTTGATACGTTGAAAACATATCATATTTTTCAGAGTTTATTGATGCATTTTCCTTAAATTTCCATTATATATTAATTGTTTTTTAGATTACTAAATAGTTTGCCAGACTACCTATTTATTCCTCTATTTTATTTATGCGGGAAAATAGTCACAAAAATAAGAAAATAGAGCATATTCGGGAATGTTCTAGAGGTGAGCGAAAGGAGGTATTCAGTGAAGGCCTGACTTGGTGGGACGGCCAAGGGGGGCAGCCAAGCTGGCCCGCCCAATCCTAGGCCCACCAGGGTTCGCCCGCCGCCGCCCTTTCACGTATAGATCCATATTACCTTGGAGCTACCTCATGTGGAGTTTCCCCTACATATACAGAAGCCTTCACATTGAAACAACAGAGGATATATGGTGGGACAAATTCAGAGACTCCCATGGGGAGCCCTAGTTTTCCATTTCCATCACCACCACAAATTCCACCCATATATCATCCCTTGCAGCAAGCCTAAGTGGCTAGAAATTATTGTGATCTCCTCTACAATCATTAAGACCTTTAAGATTGGTTTGTAACTTGGTATTCGTCAATTTATGAATTCAATCTATTATTTTTTCTTTCTGATTTGCATGATGTGTGAGTAGTCCATCAAGGCTATGGGGTTGTTAGTAGTAACTATATAGCATTCTCTATATTGGTGATGGTCATCTATCTTCTGCACCATCAACTCATCATGATTATCAGCCATCTCTAGCACAATTAATTTATTTATTAGGATTAATTATGAATATTTGTCTAACACCCTTGTTTTTCTTGTCGACCCCATTTGCTAAATATGATGACATTAGAGGAGAGGAGATGACACTTGATGGATGAGTGACAGAAATCCGCCATAAAGATTTATAGATCCAATCTGCTAGGGAGGGTATGAAGCCTAATACATCATTCCATAATCGATGCAAAGTGACATTGCACAAACTTTGTTTATTATATGTCAGCATAGTATCGTCCCCAATGAAAAGTTTCTTCTATTAGGAAGACATTTATTTTACCCCCTTTATGGTTATGTAGAGTCACATCTCTTTTGTGAGAATTGCAATTAGTGAACCTGTATACCACATGCCTCATTTTAGCCCTTAGAACACTTCTCCTGGCAGTTTTGGTATTTTTTTCTTTTTTTATTTACTCAGAAAATAGTTTTAATTTCCTTACTCAGGTAATTGCTCAACTATTTGAGAAAGGTAGTCGTGTGTTTGAACCTTTATTTTTTTATTTTTAGTGTGATATCAGATTTAGACCAAGTGAGACCAATCACTGCTTCCTTGTGGGTTCGGCACTCTTTCTCATCAAAAACGCTACAACTGACTATGTGTACCTGAGGTCATCAGATGACACCCAATAATAAGAGTTATATAGATATATGATTAGCAACGAGTTGTTTACCATATCCACTTGTCTCCTAGCAGTGATGCTAAAGATCACTAGTAGACTAGTTAATTGTGGGTCTTGAATCACTAAGCATCAATGGAGGAATATTGATTTTAGTACGAGTATTTCTATTAAATTGTTTAATATGAGTCACTCTTTTATCAATATCTGTCTTAGTGTTTTTCCATATATTTGGGTTGTAGATCATGGCACCACCACTGCACCCAGTTTTGCTTTGCGTTCAATTTTTGAAAAGGAAAAAATTAATGGGACAAACTTTTTGACTGGTCCCACAATCTGAGGGTTGTTCTCAAGCAAGATAAAGGCAACAGGTTGTAGAGAACTAAATTCCAGATGCGCCTGCTGAGGATGCTACTACCGCTATTAACAAAGCCTATAAAAAGGCTTGTGGTAAATTCCTTGATGTTCGTTGTCTCATGTTAGCCACCATGAACTTAGATCTTCATAAGCAATTTGAGAAGATGGAAGCCTATGATATGATCGAAGGACTCAAGGGAACATTGCAAACATAGGCAAGGATTAAGAGGTTTAATGTCTCAAAAGCCTTGTTAGAATGTAAGCTGGCGGAAGGTAGCCCTATAAGCCCGCATGTGGTCTAAATGGTTGGTTACAAGCAGGGCTTGGAAAAGCTAGGTTTTCCTATTAGCTAAGAGTGGGCTACTGAGATGATTTTGGCTTCGCTTCCGCCAAGCTATTATTGCCATGGTACCGGCCATTGGAAAGAGAAACTATAAGAAGTACCTAGCTAATTTGAAAAGAATGGTGGAAGTAAGACTTCCTCTTCAGGTATACTTGTCATTAATGTTATAGACATATTTCTTTCTAATTCTCCCATTAGCTCTTGGGTATTTGATATCGGATCAAATTTTCATATTTGAAGTTGATATAGGGGCTAATAAGGAGTAGGAGCGTTGCAAGAAGCGAGGTTGATTTTCACGTCGAGAATAAAGCCAGAGTTGCTGCATTGGCCGTCAAGACATTGCCACTACATTTACCTACATGATTTATTATGGAATTAAATAACTGTTATTACATTCTAGCTTTGAGTCGAAACATTATCTCTACCTCATGTTTATTGAGAGAAGGTTATAAATTTATTTTTTCAGATATTAGTTGTTCTATATTTTTGAATAAGATGTTCTATGGCTATGCATCCATTGTGAACGAGTTGTTTATTTTAATTTTTAATGATGTGCTTGTCTAATATGAACGCCAAAATGCTTCGGCCTAATGATTTAAATCCTACCTATTTTTGGCATTGTCAGTTGGGTCATATCAGTTAGAAGTGCATGATGAAGCTCCATAAAGATGGTCTTCTAAAGTTGTTTCATTTTGAATCATTCGAGATATGTGAATCTTGTTTACTTGAAAAAATGACCAAGACAACTTTCAGTGGTCATAGCGAGAGAGTGTCTGACTTGTTAGAACTTGTACATACTGATGTATGTGGACCGATGAGCACGACTGCTAGAGGTGGTTCTCAGTACTTTGTCACATTCATTGATGACTTGAGTATATATGATTATGTTTACTAAATGAAGCATAAATCAGAAACTTTTAAAAAATACAAAGAATTCCATAATGAAGTATAAAATAAATGTGTCAAGACAATTAAGTTTTTACGATCCCATCGTTGACTTGAATATTTTGAATATCGAGTTTAGCAATCATCTAAAGAGTCACGGAATTGTTCCACAACTTATGCCTCTAGGAATGCCCCAAAGGAATGGGGTATCCGAGCGGCATGATTGAACTTTTTAGACATGGTTCAATCAATGATGAGTCAGACAGATCAACCACTATCTTTTCCGCGTTGCGCTCTAGAAGCATCAGCTTTCACAATACATGTGGTACCACATAAATTTGTAGGTAAGACACCATATGAGATATGGACTAGGAAGAGTCCCAGTTTGTCCTTTCTGAATGTTTGGGGTTGTTAAGTTTATGTTTAACATCTAATGTCCGACAACCTCACACCTAAATTGTATAAGTGCTTTTGCATGAGATATCAAAGGGAAACCTTAGGGTATTACTTCTACAACCGAGAAGAGGGCAAAGTGTTTGTCACTAAAAAGGGTGTCTTTCTAGAGGAAGATTTTCTCTCACGAAAGGCAAGTGGAAGAACGGTGCAACTAGAAGAGGTTCGAGATACTCCAATTGAGGAGGAGTTGGTTGGAGATTCCCCAATCGGGACAATCCAATGGAAGAAACCCGTGGTCGAAGAAACTCCAGTTGGAGGGACCACAGTTGAGGAGGAACTAGTTAGAAAGGCCAAGCAAGCTAACTGCTCAGCATTCACACGATATATAGTTGTTGGACAGCAATAAGCCTCTGACTCATAAAGAAGTGATGATGGGCCCAGACTTTGAGAAATGGCTTAGCGCCATGAGATCCGAGGATAGAATCCATAGAAAACAATCAAATTCAGATTATGGTCGATCCGCCTGATGGTGTTAAAACCACCAAGTGCAAATGGGTCTATAATAAAAACATTGATATGGATAAAAATGTTCACATCCATAAATCTCAACTGGTCGCTAAAGGTTTTTGACAAGTTCAAGGAGTTGACTTTGACGAGACTTTCTCGCGGTAGCGATGCTTAAATTTGTACGAATCATCCTAGCTAGTGATGCATATTTCAATTATGAGATACGTCAGATGGATTTCAAAACGTCTTTTCTCAATGGAAACCTGAGTGAGGAGGTGTACATGACACAGCACTGAGGGTTTTGTTGATCCAAAAAATGCTAGTAAAATATGCAATCTTCAAAAATCTATTTATAGGTTGAATCAAGCATCTCGGAGTTGGAGCAATTATTTTGATGAGGTAGTCAAATGGTTTGGCCTCATCAAGAACGAAAAAGAGCCTTGTGTTGATAACAAGGCTAGTGGGAGCGCGCACGTATTTTCTGATTTATATGTAGATAAGATATTATTGATTAAAAATGACATTTCTATGCTAGAGTCTATTAAAGTCTTCATAGAAAAATAGTTTTTCTATGAAGGACCGAGGAGAAGCAACATATATCTATAGAGATAGGTCAAAGAGAGTAATTGGATTAAGCCAGGGTACAGACATCAACAAGGTGTTGAATCGGTTCAACATGCAAGAGGCAAAGAATGGTTCTTTCCTATGTCGCATGGGATAAGTCTTAGCAATAGTCCTTGTCCTTTGACCACTTATAAGCGAGAATGCATGATTAGGGTTCCATATGCATTAGCTATTCGATCTATCATGTATGTCATGTTATGTACTCGACTAGATGTTTCATATGCTCTAAGTGTTATAAGCAGATACCAGTCTGATCCAGGTAAAGGCCACTGGACAACAGTTAAGAACATCCTTAAATATTTGAGAAGAGCTATGGATGCATCCTTGTCTATGGAGGTAAGGAAGAACTCGTTGTAAATGGTTACACGAATGCAAGTTTCTAAACTGACAAAGATGATTATCGTTCACAATCTGGGTTTATATTCATTTTGAATGGAGGATCAACGAATTGGAAAAGTTCCAAGCAAGAGACTGTTGCCGATTCTACGACAGAGGCCAAGTACATCGCTGCTTTTGAAATGGTGAAGGAAGGCGTTTGGATAAGGAAGTTCGTCGCTGAACTAGGTGTGGTTTTAAGTGCCTCTAATCCATTGGATCTCCATTATAATGATAGTGGAGCCATTATACAAGCTCAAGAACCAATCTCTCGCTAGAAATCCAAACACATACTCCTGCAGTATCATCTCATACGAGAAATTGTTGAGAAAGGAGATGTAGAGTACACGTGAATTTGAATGTAACTGATTCGTTGACAAAGCCTCTTCTGTAGTCAAAGCATAAGGCGCACACAAGAGCTAGCTATTGGCCGGTATTAAACACTTAAATAATTGATTCTAGTGCAAGGCAGAGACTGTTGGAAATATGCCCTGGAGGCAATCATAGATATGATCATATTTCTTTATATTCTTGATTTATTGAATAATATCCTTGAATATTATCTTTAATATTGATAAGCAAGTACGTGAGTTGCTTATGAAACTCTATATTGACATGTGTGATGACTATTCTGAAGTGATCTATGGTCGACAAAACATATGGGGAGACATATGTGTAGACTAGCATATGTATTGGTTGATGACCACGTTTCATAGGTCATAGATATAGAGATACCAACCAATAATATGGACACATGTTAGATAACATGGGGTTGGATCGACCAACCATGACACGTAGCAAGAAACGTTGTATTCTTACATGTCATCTGTTGGTCTCATATACAATATGTATGATATATTCTTAGACTTAAGGTTGTCGTATGTACTCAAGATGTGAAGCGACTTACTTAGGGGTTGCTAAATGCTACTCTGTAACTGGTAGTTATAAAATTGATTTTTGGGTTTGTCATAGAGCATACTGCGAGGCATTATTGCCAAAGATAGGATTTACCCCTCCGTAAAATGGGAGAGATATCTCTAGGCCCTCTCGAGTGATCAGATTCGAAGATGCATGTCCATGCTACTCGTGGTTAACGAGGTAACCCCAAACGAAGATTCCGTGTTATGTGATTGAGAAAAAGTGACCAAGCTATCCAGCAAAGATGTCATATGCTCGTTTTGGATTTGACCGATATCGTGAGGCAAAAGGAATGCATATAATTGAACATTGTAGATGTTCGTTCGATTTAATCTTTATGTGCATTTAATAGTTGGCACGCCCTGTTAGAGGCTGCAACCAATTAGTGACGGAGTAGAATACACATGAACCTATAGGTTTGCACGCTTAAAGGATTGTGATGATGAATAGTACGGTATCCCGCGTATTAGGGGTATCCGTACACGAAATCCCAGGACTTTAGGAAGTACAGCGTACCCGGTAAGGATCCTTGGGCGACAAGGTAGCACCCCTTGGGAAGGAAAGACTCCCTTAAACTAGGAAGTCAATCCCGACGTTTAAGGAGACCAGAGTCCTACTCGGGTGTAAGTCCACGTCCGGTACGACCCTGGGAACCCCCTATATAAGGATCAGCAATCCCATAGGGGAGGTTGGAGGAGATTAGAAGAGGTTCTGCAAGGTCCAACAAGTGGATCTAGTCGCAGCATCAGCATCTCAAGAGACGAATCCTAGAAGACCCGCTGCCTCGAAGGAGTCGAGCCCGGCGGTTTAGCATAGATTAGCTACGATTAGTGCCTAGGGTAGCCACTAACATATACCCCCCATGTAAAGCGTGTTCTCCAATCAATATATAGCAACAGGACGTAGGGTTATTATCCTGAGGGAGGCCCGAACCTGTATAAAAAACGGCTGTCCCCTGCTGTCAGAGCTCCTGGCACTTGGGCCCTAGAGGTCCCTACCCCCCAGTAATCCTCATTCCACGAATACCGTAAGATCGCCGATTCACCGATCGTCGACAGATTGGAACCCAATTTGAATTAGGATCCGAATTCTATTAAGTCTCAAGTCCTAATGGGCCTTTACTGTAGAAATTATTATGAAGATGCCTATATAAAGAGAAGGGACATCGATATTAGGGTCACCTAGTTCGAAATTTTTGAAACCCTAGCCACCACCCCTCCCATGCCCAAAACACACCGCTCGAAGCTAGCACTCCGGCGTTTGGCATTCATCCTTGTGCATGTGGATAACTTGGAGATGTCACTACGAGGTTCGATGCTAAGACAATCTATTGCTTTTAGGAGGAACCACAGAGAATCAGTATGACTTTGAACACGTGTTACATTAATTTATTTTCGCTACTCTGTACATCTGGCAGTAATCCGATGATCTGCAGTTATTTATATTTAACACGGTAAAGAATTTAATTTACGGTAGCATAGCGTATTCGTCCCCTTACAACACGGTACGTAGCCAACTGGCCGAGGTAATGGGAGGGGCCCGTGCTAATCTCGCAAACATCGACCACTGTCGTACGGTAGTGTCCAGTGACCAGTGATGACATTGGCGCACAGATCCTGGAGGCAGCAGATCTGTCTGCATAGTCCAACCTTTTCTCTGTCGTTTTCTCTCAGTTATTAAAGTCAAACGTAGTTACAGAAGATGCCCAACATGTTTTGTTAGGTTTAAACAATTGAGCATCCAATGTTTTTTCCAGAGAACGGATGTGTTCTCTGGAGTTTTCTGAACGCAAGCAACAGAAGTGCACAAGCTACCTTGTGAAGTTTCCCTCTACATTTTTGCTCTAATTTTCACCAGAATAGGACAAATGATACTACTCTCTCTACCAGGCAACAGTAGCTAACAAATTGAAATAAACTTGAGAAAAGAGGCAGTATTTTCAGCATAATCTGGTGATACTACACATTTGATCAAGCATCTTCGGAGAGGATTAGGCAACTATAAAGCTAGACCCCTGACCATTAGCCATAGGTAGACCGGAAAAAAGCAGTGATAAATAGTTGACCCGACGCAAAACTCCCCCATGAGAAACAGACAGCGAAGCTTGTCGCAGTTCTCGTACACTCTGCGGCCGGAGCTATAGCTATAGCTACTGTAGCTAGGGTGGGAAAACTGATGGCACTGTACTATATACATATACAGCACTCAAAGTGGAACAGTTCCCTGCGCTCTCACCCAGGTGACCACTGTTTCTGCCACCCGGCCATGACGCCACTAACAGCTCCTTGTCTCGTCCGCTCGGCCGCGCATGCGTGTGGCCTTGGAGCCGGCAGGGGTGAGCGCTGCTGCCACGGCTACGAGCGAGCGAGAGAGGGGCCGTGCAGTCGTGCGTCCTCGTGCACCGCGGTATGTAGGTGGCGCACGCACATGTTACGGTTCCCGATGAGTACTTGCCACTCGTACGCCGGTACCGTCCTTAGAATCACTCGCCGGTTCGCTTTCTTCCGCGACGCTGTGGTGTCGCTTGTCACATTGTGCGTTGTTTTCACTGCTTTTGCCCAGTTTGTCTCGGTAACTTCGTCGTCGATCGAGTGGAACTGGAACAGTCAGAACTCAGGCGCACCACGTAACAGTGTGTTCGGCTATTTCTTGAACGTACTGATGATGCATGCGACTAGTTGTAAGTAGCAGGACCGTAGGAGTATGGCGGATGCCTCAGTTGAAGAAACACCATACCTTACGTCCATGCGACGGCAGAGTGCCAATGCGCAATGGTGGATCTGAAAATAAGCACGGCAGGTAGGCACCTGTAGGGCCACTTCACCAATCACCACAAGGTTACCATCACCTGCGGCCCTGCATGCGGCGACGTTTATGCGCGTGTTTACGCAGAAACCCATGCATGGTGAGTCGTGGCGGGACGAGCGAAGGAGAGCCATAAATAAAGCGCGACTCCTAGGCGTGCACGCACGTATGTGTGACATAGTGCCCATACGTAGCCGTAACGCGGGTCCCTCGTGAAGGCCACCCGGGTCGTCATACGGGGTGGTTTTTTTTGGAAAGGTGGTTGTTGCCGTTGCGCGCACTGATTCATCACGAGCGGCGCTCACACGCAGGCCGTGCGCCGTGCGCCGTGCGCGGCTTCGTGCAGGGAGGGGACAGGGAATTGCTCGTCGGTACCGTATGCGTACGTATGTCCCCGGGTGACCAATCTTGAATGTCTACTACCAGTAGTTCGTACCTGTATACTCTACCGGTACGAGGGGCACATTTACTCGAGTCGTGTAGATTTGGAAGCCCGTGCACCGGTGTGGGTAGATGGCAAAAAATGGGTTTTAGTCCCTTATCTAGTTTTAGTTGTAATTTTAGCTTCTTCAAAAAATTAAAATAAAAAATGTGTCCTCCGTCGTGGGTTACCTGTCACAGATGGGACACGTGACAAGTCACCTGTCACAGGTTGGATCCGTGATACTATCTCGGGCAACTACCAGATAGGCGGGCACACGTATTGCAGGTCTAACCCGCGACAAGTTAGTCTCGCGGGTTTTAACCCGTGATAAGTGACACGTGGCAGCTATTTATGCAGTTGCTGAGTTATTTTTAATTTTGATTTTTTAAGAGAACTAAAATTATAATTAAAATTCGATAGGGGGCTGAAACCGACTTTTTGTTATGGGTAGATGCGGGCGAATTTACCATCAACCCATCCATCACATCCTCCCGCGGAATAGCGGCCGAGGCGAGAAACGAAGAACAGAACGGTGAGCGCACGGCGCGGAGCCCGCGGCCCCCACCCGGAGTCGCACTGCGGTGGGCCTCACCGACTAGGGCTGGGCCTCTGAATCTGAGGCCCGATTCTCGCTCGGCGCGCTGCAACTCTTGTGGGCCCTCGTCTTGTCTCGGCGCCGAGTGTGTCACACTGTCAGTGCTGACTGCTGTGAATTGTGGTGCGAAGATAACGACAGCCGGAGTGCTCGCAATCAGTTACAATGAGCTCTGACAAAGTGATAACCCAATCAGTCGCCTTGGATGCGTTGAGCCAACGTACTGGATGTTCTTCTCAGGTGCAATTTTAATACGTGAGAGACAAATTTGAACAGACCAATGCTCCATCAAGCGGTGAACAAGGTTAAAGTTTCGGTTTGTTTTAGCTTCGAGGTGAACAGTGAACTCAAAACACCTCGGGCTCACTCAACGTAAAGCACTGCTCACGCACCTATAGCAAACGTCGAGATGAGGTTACAATACTTATCGTCATATTAATCAATAGCGTGTTGGTTTTAGCCCAAGGATTGATCACATGAAACAAATCGTAAAACATATGATAATGAATACTTTATCCAAAGCACCTCACGTGCTCTTGTTTCTCTTTATTTCTTCTCACAACTTTTCTTTTTTTTATTTGATCTTTACAACCTGTCCTCTTTATATAGGTGTAAAATCTCATACAAACTGACTAGAACTAGGAGTCCTAATCCTACTCTTAATCTCTCTCCTAATCCAACTAGAACTCGAACAAGTTTTGATTATTCCATCAATCACCCCCTAATCTAAACTTGTTATCTTGTCGACTCGACTTACATGTACACACACTTTCTCGCATCAACGGCATCGCACCGTCCGTCTTGTAGCACCATCTTACTGACTACAATGTGATCAAGTCAGTATCGCACCAACTCCTCTTACGATAATGATTTCACACCACCGCCGCCGGCCTCTCACCGAATCACACTGGCCTCACACCAAGACCTTACTCCTGCGAGAATATGAACGCACACCGAATCTCACGCACAGACGCATGATGTCTCAACTCCTGTTACAACTCTCGTGTGCACCAACCAAAACTGACCAAAGGATTGACTCAATCCAAAACCACCGAACTCCTTTTACTGTTTTTATGGCTTTTTGCTGGTTAACGTGTCGACGATGGCATCCAGGACTCACATAGTCTTCCTCAATTCCCGTGATGGCCCTTTTTTTTTCACCAATCGCTCTGCTACACTCGTTCACCGACAGCTTCAGCAGAAAAAATCGCTTTCTCTGCCTAGCTCGCCCGCCTGCCACTCGCTTGCGCGGCAAGCCCATGTTCAGCCTCTGCAAGCCCACGTTGCCGCTCAACCAACATAGCCTGCTGCTTCTTCGTTCAACGACGATGGCCTGCCTCGAGGCACAACAGGGTTTGCCGCTCCCCGGGGCAAGAGCAGTTTCAATCTTCCTTACTCTGATACCAATTGTTAGGTTTTAGCTCAAGGATCGATCACACGAAACAAATCACAAAACACACGATAATGAATACTTTGCCCAAGGCACCTCACGTGCTCTTGTTTCTTTTTATTTCTTCTCACAACTCTCCTTTTTTTTTATTTGATCTTTACAACCTGCTCTCTTTATACAGGCGTAAAATCTCATACAAACTGACTAGAACTAGGAGTCCTAATCCAACTCTTAACCCCTCTCCTAATCCAACTAGGACTTAGAATAAATTTTGATTATTCTATCATAGCGTGCTATGATTAGAATGCTAGGATAACTGGATAAGGCGATTCCATTTCAAAGAAAAGAAGGATGGAGCTAGCATAAGGCTAGATTCATATATTACCGAGCCGCGGGAATAAAGTGCAAAAGCAGCTCACATGGGTGATGTCCCCAGATCCATTCATTGTTCCTCCTGCGCCTAGGGAATCGTGATGATGTGCGTGAGCTCAAGAAACCAAGTCTATCAGTTTTGACTCATGTTTCATTGTTTGGAGTTTAAAACAGGGCGATCGATGCATGCGACCATACAAACGTCAAGTGGATAGTTTTCTCCAAAGAAATGCCCTGATGATATATGTAGCAAATCAACAATAGAAACCGAATTAGAAATTGTGCTTACTGTGCATGGCAAAAGAATACCAATTACTGTCATCTGATAAGAAAAGGATACTTGTGCATATGCATGGGCGCCTATGAACTTTGGATAGGTAGGTGGTGAGGAGCTGAGGTCACAGCGTCGCACAAAAGTGCCGGCGGGGCCCCTCATGATTCCATGCATGAGTGAGAGCTAGGGAACCGAGATATATCCCTCCTTTAGCACATGCTCGCTGTTCTTAAAAAGCTACTCCCTTTTCTCCTATTTGAAGACGTGAAGTAATTGACACAGTTCATACTATACAAAGCTTCCCCTCTTCAATCCGATTCCGATGGCATCTGAGACCACTGTAAAAACGCCAAACACGGCCGGGGCGCCGGCGCTGTAGCCAGCCACGGTCACCACTACGCCGTCAAAAAAGCGAACCGTCTCATCGTGGAGTTGAGTCGGTACGTACATGAACGGTACGGCATCGTGCGGCAGTATGGGTACGGCCAACTTGTACTTGCAAAGGCTGTGCATGTTGCTGGCGGCCTGTTTCACGAATGTGAGAACAGAAACACCCAAGTACTTTTGCTTTTGCCTTTGCCTCGTCGTGGTGAAAGTGAAACAGGGATGTTCACTGTTGTGAGTGTGGGGGTAGGGCTAGAGAGGAAAAGAGCAACTCTTTTTTTCTTTTTTCTATTTTAGAGGGGAAGAAAAAGAAAAACGCAACTCGCGTCCCTTACACTTTGACAAGGCCTAAAAGGGCATTCTGAAGCCCACATGATCCAAGCCCATGAAAGGCCCACATAACCATCTGGCCCAGCACCCGCTAGCAACCCCCGAAAACAAGTCGCAAATATGCAATCCACCAAAAACCCACGAAAGAACCAACACCCGCGAGGATGGCGGACAACACCGGCGGCGGCGCGGGGGGCCGCCGGGCGCTGGGGCTGCTAGCGAGCGCGGCGAAGAGGAAGGACGGGTTCGTGCAGCTCCTGCTGATGTCGGGCATCCTCATGATGAGCCTGCGGTCCCTGAGCCAGAAGCACCGCGTCCGCGACCTCGCCGACGACGCCGCCGAGCTCCGCCGCGAGCGGGACCACCTCTCCCTCCGCATGCGCGAGCTTCAGGACGCGCTCCACCGCGAGGCCGGCGCCGAGGCCTCAGGGGCCCTCGCCTCCCACCTCCGCCGCATCTTCGCCGCCCACCCCGCCACCCCTTCTACCGCCACCGACGACCACTAGATCGTTCTCCGCCCAAAATCTTCTCCGCGTTCTTGCTTGTTGATGTTGCCATAGCCTGTTTATTCTCCAGACCTTTGCGCCTCGCCCTTTGCTGCGTCGCGAACCATGGTCGTGCACGCTGCGTGTTTGTTGAAATGCCGCGGCGGCTGCCGGACTGTATTGAACTGACGAGCATTGTTTGATGCCTCTACTTACCCCATACCACATCGTTGCTGCATTTGGATCAATCAGTTTTCCTTTTTTTTACATTGCGTTTTTCTGAGCTGCTTGTTGCTGCGTTTGAATTCTCTCATGTGCTTGAAGAATGAGATCCGAGAGCTATGGTTTGTATCAATTTCACTTATGGTAGAAGACTAGTGCAAACAAGAACAGAGTTACACGGGCGTTCCATTGCATTCAGATTTGCATGCGTATATGTATATGGACTGATCCTGCCTGAGTGCCTGATTCGAGATGATGAAAAGAATGCACCGTTCTTGTGCGTTTTAACTGGAAGTACTTCAGACCTAATAAATATGGTGGCATGTTTGCACTCGTCCCTCTCCCTAAAAGTGTATTATACAAATGCTTTCAGATACCACATTATAAAGCCTTAAGGGGCTCCTGGCAACACCGCAAAATCCTTTGATCCCCAAATTTCAAGGGGTACTGTAACTTGATGCAGCGTTCATTAAATTCAAAAATGGTACACTGGCTTATTGGAGGTACAAATCAATATTGAGAATATCATCGAGTTAAGTGCAGGATCCCTCCTAACAGGAAAGACAGGCATCTGATACTGTT
Organism: Stipa capillata; assembly: GCA_019208055.1. Lineage (NCBI taxonomy): Eukaryota > Viridiplantae > Streptophyta > Magnoliopsida > Poales > Poaceae > Stipa > Stipa capillata. The sequence continues at coordinate 328,704 of JAGXJF010001930.1, read as the reverse complement.
AAGCCCACACAGAATCAGAGTTGGATATATTATCTCATTCCATTTGTTAATCAATTGCAACAAAGATTACACTAACATAACAGTAAAAAACTTCCCAAGATTTCACATCTACTCATAGATGAAGGATATAGCATCACTTGACCTTTACAACCAACTATAGGAAGTACCCAGAGTCCCAGATGTTGCAGCAAAATTTATAGGACTGCAAAGTAAGTGCTTAAGTCCTAACGCTTACACAAATCGGATCCTTAACTTGGTTCCAAAAAAAAATGGAACCACAATGCGTTGGTTTTACGCGCTGATTGATGTTTCGGAAGCTAATCTGAGGTTAGAGGTAATAACCTAGTCATGACTAATCATCCTGCTGATGTGCCGGAAATTTGTTAACGCCTGCGAGGTTCGCTTCGACGGCTTGTGACGACATTACTACAGTGAGTCCGAGTCAGTATCTAACAAAGGGCTGGTGCAAAGTGGTGTGTACAAACATTGTATAACATGGTGTTTTCGGTGTGTGGTGTGCTATCTCTATGTGCTCTCTTAAAAAAAACTGCAAATTACAGTAATAAATAAGAGTAAATTTCTTAAAATTACATTTTGTTTTGCCAATTATGAAGAAACTACAATTTCAGGAAGTAGTTTTGTATAATTATTTTTAAAAAGCACACTTTTAAGAATTGACTGTTGTGGCCCGCTCGTCAACGCACAACAGGAGAAATTTGTTGCTGATTTTCTGAAGTGTGACAACAGAAAATTTGAGTTGTTCACTGGTGGGCCACAATTGTCACAAAGGAAGTATAATTTTAGAAACAATTTCTTAAGAAGGTGGTTCCTTGATAGTTTTGATAAGAGAAAGTGTATTTCTTTTTAAAAAATTACTTGTAAAATAGATCATCGTCGCTCTTGATGATGGATTAGTCTAAAGCCCAATATACATCTTCCTTTGAATTTAGTGCAAACCCAGACTGGACGATCCTCCAGTTGATTTCAAAATCTCACCTAAAGCAATGGCACCAAAAATGTGCTCCATACTTTAGTGTGCTAAAATAGTCCGAGCAAATGCTAACTTCTTCGCTATTATTGTTTGGTTAATAGTGACATCAGAGGGTTTCTCAGGTAGTCCTTTTTTTTTGGTTGCCGCGATTGTTACTGCAAGCTAGTACACTTCACTTGCATGAATGCCTGATTGTTGCATAACAATTAACAACAATAATTCACGCCTAACTTTTCATTCTGCCTTGCTTAATCCATGCTTCACGGTTGCTTGTCTCTATAAGAACCGACTTTTCTTCTATAATTCTCCAGCAAAAGGCAAAACATAATGGTTTCTGCGCTAGGAGCGATGAGCGGGAGCCTGATAGAATAATGGTTTCTCCCGCGGTAACAATTCGCCAATGCACGAAACATTCCAGCATCCCAGAACAGATTCTCTTCTGTGTGACAGTGCGAGCCAATTAGCTGTAGATTCGTGCACTAAACAAAAGACTAATCCCGTCAGCTTAGCGGTACTCTGCTAAACTCGTTACCGTGAAAACGGCCCCACGCGCCATCATCTCATAGGTATCTGTGACCCACGCTCATGGCGCGGGTCCACCTGTAAGAGAAGAGGCATAGCTCAGCGAGTTGGAACGGGATTCTGTGACTTCGTGAAGCAAAAATCACGGTGCTACAGTACCTGCCCTGGCTTTGCTTCACAGCTGTCGGATGAGAAGTTCAGGAATGAGATCGACCCGTGACTGTAGCAAACATACTGTAGCTGGTTCTGAAGCGAACACACTGTCCATCGAGTTACTGTAGCCACGTTGCTGTAGCAGTCAATCTTGGACGTCCATCGCGAGTTACTTACCAGTTGCTACCTGTACTGTGCTAACATGTAAACGTTTATCACAGAAAAAATTGAGTAAACTTTTTTCCTTTTTCATCTTTTATGGTTTTTACGTCCCTTTAGATGGTAAACACATTGAATTTTGGTCGCAAAGCACGTCATATGGTCTAAAAACGTGTCAAACATCTTCCACATACTTTTTCTGGGTTAGACAACTAGCATCTGGGTTTGATGACATCGATATTTTAAAATAGATTTTAAAACTTTAAAAAGTCACTGCTCTCAAACCGTGTGTCCAAATTAAGGTATGTTTTTATTATTGTGTTCGTTTCAATGAGACCTTCAAAACTAAATTTGGATTGAATACGGAGTATATTTTAATGACCTTTTTTATCTACAACATTCTATAATGTTGTCTACTACTTTTTTGGTGATAAATGTTCCTCTGATTTGATGTGATGCTACAATTGTACTACATAGTTTTAGTTGTTTCATTCTCTACTGCATATATTTCTCTAACGTATTTTTGTTGTTCTTTGCTGCATGTTTTTCTATACTGTATTTTTTGTTAGTTATCTACCGTGATTGTTGATAGTTTCTACTGCATATTTATCTACTGCATTTCTCAGTAGTTGTCTACTGTATACGTATGTTTTTTATAGTCTATTGCATCTTTTCTCATCAGTATTTTTGCATTTTTTCACCGTTTTGTCTCAAATAGTTGTGGAAAAAAAATAAAAAGCTGATGAAAGAAAAACGTAAAAATAGTGAAATACCCGATGAAAAACTGATGAAAAATAAAAAATACGTGAAAACAGTAGAAGAAAACTGGAAACAGAAAAGCCGTTGGAATTTTTTGAAAAATGGTAAAAGAAAAAATAAACTACTACTAATAACACCTAGTCATTTGGTTGTTTTTCTTAGCCCATATTAACAGTAGTCTTAAGAAGTATTTATTTGAAACGTTTAGCTAGAAAAGAAGAAACTTTACCACCGTTCGCCGTGTTGCTCGCTGCTCCCCAAATCCCTCCTCGCTCCACTGCGCCAAAAGGCGCCGCTCCTGCGGCAGCAACACGCGCACATCGAGCACATCTTTTTGTTGTGCTGTGGTGTGAGGAGTGGTTGTTCGAAGGCGGGCACGCCAAACCCTAGTGGAACCCACGGGGTCTCGGCAGCGATGGCGGCAGGATGGTTCCGGCTGTAGCGGCGGCTGAGGCGTCGGCGGCGCCATGGTGAGGGGCTTGGCTCCGGCGGCGTCGAGGTGGTGCACGTACCGGCGGGTCACCGGCGCCGTCTGCCTCGGTAACCTCGTCGCAGTGCTGCTCGTGCTCCGCTCGCTCTACTCCACAACAGGCTCCTTCCCCTCCACGCCCAAACGTGCGCCAAGCTGATCCACGGCTCATCGTTGGTTTTATCCGATTGTGCTTTGATCTAATCTCGTGTTTAACTCGGCGTGCGTGCGTGCATTAGGCGTGGAGGTGAAGTATTCGGAGGAGCAGATTAGGCGGGTGGATGAGTCGATTCGGCTTCGCCGCGCCGCCGAGCCGGTCGAGCTGGTGGAAGCGGTATAATTAATCCACACATTCTTCTGTTTACAACTTAACATTTTAGTGCTTTTTTTTCAGTTATATAGTGGTGATCTGAAGTTTCTAGTTTTGATTTGGACTTGGGTGTGAGAAGGTGAAGAAGCTGCAGAAGGTATTCACGAGGGAGGAGAAGAGGCGGAAGGAGCTACCGCTCGAGCTGAAGCAGAAAGTTTCCTACGAGATTTTGCAGAGGCTGCGTGATTTGGGAGAGACCACCAATAGTACCGAACAGCGAGGTAGTATAGGTTTGTTCTGTTGACACAACGACACTGACTAGTTGGAATTGTTGTCCGGTGCATTTGGAATGCTGCACTTCCATTTTCAGTACTAAGATTGGAATGTTGACATGTTTTGCTCCTCTATGATTTGGAGTCACATGTTTACTTTGTTTTGGTCAACGTTATGTACGCACATCTGACATAGTCAGACACTTAACTAATCAGGTGTTTTATTGGTTGCCATGTATGGCTGTATGTGCCATCTCTTGGTTCTGAAACATGAGTTTTGAATTGTGCATTTTGGCCATTTGAGGAAGAACATAATATGGTCCCCTTTTTCCTTCCATTTGTTACATTTGCTTGTTCCTAGAGTTTTATCCAATTCATTTTAGTTATTTCACATGGTAGTTGCAAAGTCTAACAATTATTTTTGAGAAAAGGTGGGTTCTATCTTTTCTACGGTGCCCTTCTAAAAGGTGAGGCCGAAACTTACCTTCTGGACCTTTTATACCTATGCTATGCACTTTTCAATGGACCTGCAGTTCAAATGTGCTACTTGTGTCAGTTTTCTTTTTCTGTTTGAGAGAAAGTGTCAGTGTTTTCTGGTCCTCACTTCCTAGATAATTATTTTTACTTGTCTGCATGTGAACAGAGAATTGGACTAGCAACAATGCAACTTCATTTTCATATAGGGATTTCTTAAGATATCTGCTATGAATTAATCTTCATTGAGAAAAAATAATCATGATGGTGCCATGAGACGTCAACAGTTTAGGAAAGTCAGGCCGCATCCTGATGTTACTTCCTGGTGTCAAATGCTGCTGTAATTTTTTTCGTTGTACAATTTGTATATTCTCACAGTTCATGGGTTAGACAATGGTTGATTAATACTCAACAGTAGACAATGTTTATACATTGCACGTTTAAGTTGTCGTGATGTGACTCTCACAGCAGAACATTCCAACCGATGATTTATTTCATGCCTTTATTTCACCAAACTTTAGCTATCTTTTTTATGTATGCCAGAAGCTATAGATTCCTGGCGTGTTGAGAAGCTGAATGATATCAGAAGTGCATCTGCCCAGAATTTATCAAATTTAGGCTTCTCTACTGAAGAATCAAGTACGTGAGCTTAACTGAAATTATTCTGACTTTTGATTGATGATTCATTATATTTCTACTTAGTTATTTCATCTGCAATAATGCTCTGTAATTCAATATTTAGGGATGTTAAAACGAGCCTTGGAGTACAGCTGGTGTACGCTAATAGAGGACATTGGTCTGTGGATACCTGTCAATGTATGGCACACTGAGCACGACGACAAGCCTGAGAATGAACCAGAAGGTTATTTACTTTACACCGTTCATGTGGCTAGTATTCTACTGATTTATTTATTTTGGGACATGACCCGTGACAAATTGGATTTCTTGTGGAATGGTTTTTAAAATGCTCTAAGAAACTTTGAATCATTGCAGAACAAGAGATAATAGCAGGTCCACCTTTGCCCCCTGAATGCAATGCTGAACTACATACGGATTATGGTGGAGCTGCTGTTAGATGGGGCTTAACACACCATAAAGAAAGTGCTGCTGAGTGCTGTCTAGCTTGTATAGATCAGGCCAAGAGGGCCAAGAAAGGAGCATTAAAGTGCAATATATGGGTTTACTGTCCGTCAGAGTATGGATGCTACTCACCAGACAAATATGTACATAAACATCAAGAGTGCTGGTTGAAACAGGTATTACCTGGGTGTCATCTCTGTATATGTCTGACCATTGAAATTCTTGGCCAGTTCTTTTGCATCTTTCATGGTGTTAATTCAGAAATGGTACCCAAATAATCCTGTTTCCTGGATTAGTACATCAGTTCAAGTTGTTTTGTCTTTGCTAGTTGATTCGAAAACACTGTTTTAAAATACTTAGAAATGGGAGAGGACATCTAGCCATTAAGTTATTGTTGGTGGGCATCGGTAGAAGTTGTCATGTATACCTTAAAGCATGGTCCCTGCTTGTAACTTGATTGTAAAGGGTATATAGTGCAAGTGCAACAGCAGGGTGATAAGACAATCGGATATTATCAAATTGATAAAATGATCACCTTATTATACAAGTCACTAGAGCTAGAATCCTATAAAATTTAATCTATCTGAACAGTATTGCAACATGTAGAAGCTTTTGTGCACAGCATATTACGTTGTTGCCTTTAACTTGTGGTGCATTGACCATTGAGTTGGCACATGATTAATTAGCTCTTTTTTTTATGACAATGATGAAAGGAAAAATAGGAACAAAATGACTAACTGCATTGGAATTGTAGAAGGACAAGTATATTGAGCAAAATTTGGGAGGCTAAAAGGACATCTATTTTGAAACGGAGGAAGTAGCTCAAAATCCAATTACTGAAGAAAACCATGTTATGCAACATAAAAGTTGATGAGTTCCCTTCTATGTATACTGATAAGGCAACGTTAAATGTATTGCTTTGTGATTTGCAGGCCGATCACCCTAAATTGAACTTCAAAGACCGGTATTCCGAGTCATACAGAGATTCTCATCCGACTGCTCCTGTTGTTGTGCCATGGATGTCAGGCGTCATCAGTGCATGAGCCTCTTAGATACTACGAGCTCCTTGAGAGCTCTTTGGAGTGTGCGAACGTCCGAGCTGGATCCTGTGCATTTTCGCAAACTCATAATACCATTTTGCTTTCCTTCATTTGTAGTCTTTAGATTAGTCTAGGCTGTACCTAGTTTATCTGAGATAGCCTAGTGAGTTTTTGGAAGGACTGCTGGTGGCTGACTTGTCTCTAAAAGGGTAAAGGAAGAAGAATACATGATTTAAGTTGATTCTTGTGTTTCCCCGTTCGGTAGTCCTCTACAGTTTGATACCCCCAGTGCTGGTTGACCATGAAACTTTTCACGTTCCACGATTCATTTTGATTTAGAGAAGTCATTTAAAAAATAAGTTTCTGAGGTAGATGAAGCATTTTAAGTGGGTGTGGATCAATTCATCTGTGCTATTTTGGAGCAACTGGACTGATTGGATATTTCCATCATTTCCCCGCTTTTCTGAAGTGGATGTAAACTTCCTGATATCTGTTCCAGAATATATCTCCGTGATGGACTGACTTAAGTGTTGTTGGTTTAGAAAGTCATCTTTATGTCGGATACAACACTCCATGCAAAAGTTAAGGTGACATGGCATCTACGTCACTGTTTTGCAGCGAGTGAGTTTACTTGTGGATCTCTACAAACCTGAAATCTACCACCAAACACATGAGCTGTCCAACCCAATCATGTTCCTGGTGAATCAGCCAAAAAGGGCGCAGCAACGGAGATCGCCGAAACAACAAACTCGTGTGGGCGGCGCGCGGCCGCGCACCTCCGCCACCACACTGTCCAACGGCATGGCCCGGGCTCGTGAGGCCACGTCCCACGCGATGCCCGCGCGTTGCCAGGTTGAACACCATTTTCCTGACTTCTCCCCATCCTCTCCAATCATACGGATGCACCCGTCTTCACGTTGCACACGCCCGCCTTTAAAATGGCCACGGAGTCCTGCTTCTGTATGTACTTCACTTGGCCTCCACTGCCCTCCAGATTTCAAGCTCAACTTCACAGAGAACAACCACCACCCCTTCCCGCAGAATGGCTTCCCGCCACGCCGCCGACGAGGTCGAGACCGAGCTCCTCCCGTTCATCCGCGTCTACAGGAGCGGCCGCGTCGAGCGCCTGATCGGCACCGACACGGTGCCCGCATCCCTCGACGCCTCCTCCACGGGCGTGACCTCCAAGGACGTCACCATTGACCCCGCGACCAACCTCTCCGTTCGCCTCTACCTTCCAGCAGCAGCGGCTGCCAGCGGCGGTAAGCTGCCCGTCCTCGTGTACTTCCACGGCGGCGGCTTCATGATTGAGTCGGCCGCCTCCCCGACGTACCACCACTACCTCAACGCGCTCGCCTCCCGCGCCGGCGCGCTCGCGGTCTCTGTCGAGTACCGCCGCGCGCCCGAGCACCCGCTCCCCGCGGCCTACGACGACTCCTGGGCGGCACTCGCGTGGACGGTCGCCGGCTCTGCGCTCGGGGGCCCCGAGCCGTGGCTCGCGGCGCACGGGGACGCGTCCCGCGTGCTCCTCGCCGGCGACAGCGCGGGCGCCAACATCGCGCACAACATCGCCGTGCGCGCCGCGGCCGAGGGGCTCCCGCTGCCGGGCGCCGCGGCGATCAGCGGCGTGCTGCTGGTGCACCCTTACTTCTGGGACGCGTCCAACACCATGGCGCCGGAGCTCGAGGCCAGGATCCGCCACGAGTGGCGGTTCATGTGGGCGCGCCCCGACGCCGAGGTGGACGACCCGAGGCTGTGCCCGACGTGTCCCGGTGGGACGCCGCGGCTCGCGGCGCTCCCGTGCAGGAGGGTGATGGTGGCCGTGGCGGGTGACGACTTCCTGGCGGCGAAGGGGCGGGCGTTCTACGCGGCGCTGCTCGCGAGCGGGTGGCGCGGGGAGGCTGAGCTGGTCGAGATGGCGGGGCAAGAACACGTGTTCCATCTCGTGCGGCCGGAGACGGAGACGGCCGCGGAGATGATGGACCGGGTCGCGGCTTTCATTGCTCGTGCTTGACTTCACCAACCACTCACCCTCGAACTTTGCGTGCTTCGTGTCATCTTGTGAGTTGTGACTGTGCGTAATAATTAAGTTGTGACTGTGTGCGAGTTGCGACTGTGCTTGATAAATGTGTTGCTAGCTATTGAGAATAGAATTTGATACAGAGTTTGCACATAGAATGATTGATTCTCTTGTTCATTTCCTGAGTAATGTTTACATATATATACATTATACAAGAGACGGCAGTTGTTGATATGTAGAGATATTAAGCAACTGCTAATAACGTCTAATGACGGTTTTAGAAAGTGATCAAACGACGCGTCCCTCTGGAGACGCCTGTTCGCAACACTCCCTCTTGATCAATTTCTCCTTTGTATATATATGAAGAGCATCTGGAAAACTTCTCTAAAAACCCTGTGGGAAAAATATGAGAAGTGATGTTTGATATGCTGTGAAAAACTCATTTAAACCCAGCGGGAAAATAAGGAGAAAATAATACAACATATAATGGTTATTGTCTCTTTGTTAACTCACATGAGAAAACCTGTTAAGGGAAAAACCCCATAAGTGAGTTTAGAGAACAATAGATATGTCTTATATATCTTCTTTAAAAACCTTGGTTGAGAAAATAGAAGATACGATATATATTTTGTGTTGATATTGCCTCATTAAAAACCTTTCATGAGAAAGCTTGAGAGAAAACTCATAAAGGAAAAAGAGTGCAATATGACGTATGAACAGGTTAATAATCAGAGAGTAGCTCCCCCTGATTCTTGCAAATATTGAAGTCGCCGCATACCAATTCCATAAACATATTTCTGAAAAATTGAATTTGGTAAGGACTTAGTGAACAAATCAGCGAGGTTGTCACATGACTTGGTTTGCAAGATGTTTATCTCCCCACTTTGTTGTAATTCATGAGGATAAAACAATTTAGGGGCAATATGCTTGGTAATATTGCTCTTTATGTAACCTGTTTGCATCTGTGCAACACAAGCAGCATTATCTTCATAGATAATGGTCGGTGATTCAATGGAACCAATACCACATGATTGTTGTATGTGGTTTATCATTCTACGAAACCACACGCATTCACGTGATGCTTCATATAGGGCAATAATTTCAGAATGATTCGTGGACGTAGCCACTAAAGTCTGTTTAGAAGACTTCCATGAGATGGCCGTTCCACCATGTAGGAACACAAAGCCGGTCTGAGATCTAGCATTATGGGGATCAGACAAGTATCCAGCATCGGTGTATCCAATTAGATTTGAATCTTGATTTTTGTGAGATTGATAATATAGACCTAAATTTTTAGTACCTTGGAGATAGCGTAAGACTTGCTTGACTCCCGTCCAATGACGTCTAGTTGGAGTAGCGCTGTGTCTTGCTAACAAATTTACTGCAAATGCGATATTAGGCCTAGTGCAGTTTGCAAGATACATAAGAGCTCCAACAGCACTAAGATATGGGAATTCAGATCCCAATATATCTTCTCCATCTTCCCTTGGTCTGAAAGGATCTTTCTCTACGTCTAGAGATCGAACAACCATGAGAGTCTTTGATGGATAAGATTTGTCCATATTAAATTTCTCCAAGATCTTTTGGATATAAGTAGCTTGGTGTACCAAAATTCTAGAGTGAAGGTGCTCAATTTGAAGCCCTAAGCAAAATTTAGTTTTGCCTAAATCCTTCATCTCAAATTCCGTCTTTAGATGCTCATGTGCTTCATCAATATCTTGTGCGTTGCCAATGATATTTAGATCATCAACATATACAGATATGATGCAAAATCCGTTCAAGGATTTCTTTATGAACACGCATGAATAATCATCGTTATTCGTGTATCCCTTTTGAATAAGGAATTTGCTAAGTCGATTGTACCACATTCGACCCGATTGCTTTAAGCCGTATAATGACTTGTTAAGTTTTTACACAATACATGTTGCATTTAGCGCTTTGATTCGGAGGTGGGATTCCATCGGGAACCTTCATGTATATGTTCGAATCGAGTGACCCATAAAGATATGCAGTCACTACATCCATCAACTGCATAGATAGATGATTTTGCATTGCCAGTGATATTAGGTATCGGAAGGTTATTCCACTCATTACTGGAGAGTATGTTTCGTTGAAATCAACGCCGGGTCTCTGCGTGAACCCTTGTGCTACGAGCCTCGCTTTGTATCTCACCACTTCATTGTTTTCATTCCGTTTCCGGACGAATACCCATTTTAATCTCACAGGGAAAACATTGGAAGGAGTAGGTATTGCTTTTGTAAATACCTCTCTTTTATTGAGCGAAGCTATCTCTGCTTGGATTGCTTCCTTCCACTGATTCCAATCCGAGCGTTTTTGACACTCTGCCATGGTCTTGGGATCTAGATCAGATTGGAGGTTGTTTGCAATCTTTGTGGAGAAGTAATTGTCGACAATCGTAGTCTTACGGTTATATGATTCTCCAGAATCAATGTAATTGGTGGAAATTTCATTATCCTTTGGTGACTGATCGTGATTTTCCAATATGATCATGTCATGATTTTTCGATGCCCCAGCTTTTAGATTTGAGTGCACTCTTGAGCTGGGTTGTGGAGTTTGGATTTCATTTACAATTTCAGAGGATTTCTTTCTCTGTTTCCTTTGTTGCTTGTGTGAAGCTGAATCCTGTTTTGCGGCCGTAGTTGAATGGTTTCTTTTGGTATTTCCACTCGTTTAGGCGCATTTATGGTAGGATTATAGGATTTTGTACCTCCTTTGTAATTTATAAATGAATCTGGCAAGTTATTTGCAAGATGTTGTAAATTTATGATTTTCTGAACTTGGAGTTCAGTTTCTTGAGTACGTGGATCAGAGGAGGAAAAAACTTTTGGCATTCCAATCGATTTCCTGGCATTCTTTTTGGTACTTGATATCTCCCCCTAATACCGAAAAATGATCCTCATTGAAGATGCAATCAGCGTAACGGGCAGTGAATAGATCCCCAGTGAGAGGTTCTAAGTACTTGATTATCGACGGTGATTTGTACCCCACATAGATCCCTAGTTTTCTATGTGGTCCCCATGGATGTACGCTGAGATGGTGAGATGGGCACATATGTGGCGCATCCGAATTTTCGCAGATGGGAAATACTTGGAGGATTTCCACGTATTAGTTGCAGAGGGGAAGTACTGTGATAAGCAGTTGGGTGCAATTGTATTAAGTCAACAGGTGTAAGACTGCGTGACCCCAACAAGAAGTCGATAGATTGCAATTGTGTAGTAATGGTCTTGCGATAAGCTTAATCCTCTTGATGAGTGATTCGGCTAAACCATTTTATGTATGGACATATGGTACCGAATGTTGGACTTCTATCCCTAGAGCCATGCAATAATCGTTGAAAGCTCTAGAAGAGAATTCCGCAGCATTATCCATGCGAATGGATTGGATTCGATGCTCGGGATAATGAGCCTTTAATTTAATAATTTGACTCATAATCTTTGCGAAAGCATGGTTTCGTGTGGAGAGAAGGCACACATGTGACCATCGAGTTGATGCGTCAATTAAACCATGAAGTACCGAAAAGGTCCAGATAATGGTTAGATGGGACCGCAGATGTCTCCTTGAATGCGTTCAAAGAAGTGGAGTGGTTCCATGTTAATCTTAAGGTGCGAAGGCCTTAATATTAACTTTCCAGTTGCACATGCGGTGCAAATGAAATCCGAATGTTGAGAAAAATTTAGCATTATTTAAATTGTGACCAATGCAATTGCTGATAATTTTTCTCATCATCCCTATGCCGGGATGACCAAGGCGATCATGCCAAGTCTGGAATGCATCAACATTCTAAATAATTACCTTGTATGCAACATGTACTACGGGTTTGATGTACGTGTAGTACAATCCGGACGTTAAAAAGGAAATTTTTTCAAGTACTTGCTTGCCATATCCGTTGTTTTTAGTTAAGAGGAGATATTCCTCTTTGTTGTCGTCATGAGTTTCGAGATGGAAACCATTCTGACGGATATCTCTATAGCTATGTAGGGTACGGGTTGAATCGAGGTACAATAAAGCATCCTCGATTTATTGTACCCCCCTTAAAAAGAATCTCGTTCCCGAGATTCAACTTAAGTAGGGACTGGTATAGTAAACTTGCTGCATTACCAATTTGGATGCTAGTTGGGGTATTGTTGGTATCTTGGATCTGAGTGGTATGACAGATTCCTTATTCGTTATGCGTGGTACATTTATCCCATTGTTTGGTTCCTATAATCCAGTGCATTCACCAATATCAATTACATGGTTATTGAGCTAGTGAGGTTCATCCTATTCTTATCCATCGATCTTTCGTCATGATAATGTAGCTTCATCTCATCAGTTGTATATTTAAAGAAATCCAATTTTTCATGGATGATATTCCTTGGTAGAAGGTTTATTCATCTATGAAAAGTCCAATGAAGTTACCAGTTTCCTACAAAATCCAAAGTCTTGCTCATCATGATCATCTGGTCTGGTAATCAATAACCTCTTCTTTCTTTGACGTTTAAGTTGAATCTGATTTCAGGAAGAGCATCATTTAATAATAAGATTGCATATCTAAGTGAAATCCGATTGCCCTTTATGCTTGCATAATAATCCATCATCTCATATATCCTGATAATCATGTCTATGGACTTCACTGTTTAAACTCCAATCTTGAGCAGATATCTGCTAATGACATGCTCATGTCCTAAGTAATAATCTAATAATCCAATGACTCCTATATCCCTATTGCCTTTTGGACATTCTACGTAATCCAGATATTCCAACAAATTTTCATTCGATGAGTCTCGTTATTCTAAATGATTCACTAACTTCGATTATATCAGCAATCATTAAAGGTCAATCCATTCTTACGTACTTCTGATTTAAATCCAGTAACTTCTTCTAAGGAATCTTATAATTTGGTATATCCGCTAAATTCCAATTTGTCCCTAGTTTAAATCCAAAATCATTATAATTTGATTATTGAAACTAACTTCTTCTACTATTCCTATAAGTGGGTATATCTACCACGATCTCCTTGTCACTCCTAGTTCATATCTAGTAAGATCTAAGTAGAATCCAATAATTCTTGATATTCTACTGCAAATTCTGAAACTTCATACTCCTTGATTGCTTCAACTAATTTCCATCCTATGAATCCAATATCCAGATCAATCCACTAAATTTCTGCTTCACTCCTGATTTAAATCTAGTTCTCCGGAAAATCTCTTCCAATAGCTCGTGAATCTAGGTAAGATCCGATATCCATACATATTCCTTATTGTTTTCTATTGTCCTTTCTAAAGTTTCATATAATCTCCAAGTTAACTCAATCTTAGCTTTTTGGCTAATCCACCCAAAATTTCTCCTTACTAAAACATCTTTAGTTTTCCAACTCAGACACCTCTCTTGTGGCTAGGAATTGGTAATTGGATTGCAGCGGTTTGAAAACCAGAAAGGTAAGTAGGATTTGGACTATAGGCAAGGGCAGAAAAGATGTGGGATAAGAATCAAGAAGTCAGGGTAGAAAGAAAGGTTTTCATACATAGTCTTTAATTTTGAAAACATAAATAGTTTTGCACAAGTTGTTTATATGCTGCTATAATGGCTTATTGCACAACTTGGCTATTATACAATCAAACGTTCATCTACTCGTGGGTTTTACCCGTAAACCAAGGATGTTGAACGGGTACTTCTGACTAACTACTCGAACGGTGACCTCAGATTCTTCGAAAGGAAGAATCTTGGTCTAGAAATTCATAGCATGCCTCTTATTTTATTGTTATTTTCAACAACAATTCTGTTCTGTGTTATTTGGTTAGTTAGTGTGTCAGTGTTTTTTTTAACTTAGGCTTACTTCAAAAGCTATCTTCTAATCACATTTCCCAGATTATAATTATCTAGACTCTATCCACATTATATCGTGATCTCCATCAAATGTTCACTAGGTGGACCTAATTAAATCCAATTCAGGAATCTATATCCACCAATGTATCAATATTCAGGCACTCCTTTCTTCCGTAATCCATCAATTCTATGACCTATAGTCATTGACTTTCTTCTGTCTTCCATCAAATCTCCCTAAGTTAAATCGAAACATACCCTCTAGCAACTACTTCAAGTTCTTATTCCTAAATGATCCATTAATCTTCCAACATGTCACTATCAATTCTGCTTAATTTATTTTTATTCAATCCTTTAGCATCTAGAATTCAACTATTTCACCAAGACATCTTTCTAAAGACAGATCACTGCCTTAGCAATTTCCTATAGGAAAATCCAATTCCAAAGATCATCTACCTAACATATGAGTATTATCTTAATGGTAATCCAACATTTATCTTTGCCCATGATCATTTTCTATTAATCCTCCATCTATAGACTTCATTTTTGTCTCATCCACTAGTAATCAAAATCTTCATTATTAATCATATTCCACGATCCAACAATTAATCCAAGTCCCTTCATCTATTACTCCTGATTCTTTCCAATTATCATGCCAAATATGATTATCGATCCCCAGATGAGGGTTGAATCTTTCTTAGTATTCATTTGTTCATGTAAGGGCCAATCCTAACATTCTTATTTATTTAAATCCTCCAATGGCACTTCACTACTACTATGAATCCAGATTTGCCACTTCATTTCTGATCAACTTTCCTAAGACTTCATTAATTTATGTATGATCCTCTAGGTTTTCCTCTAATGAATCTTAATTTCCACCAAAATTTCTTTAAAATAATCCTATCTTCAGGGTGACTTACTCATATTACACCATTTATCGTTTAGTAGCCATCCTTAATTAATCCAACAATGTGTTGATCAAGTAGTACTACTTCTCGACAACGACTACCCACAATCCGGTTTGCTCATAGCATCTAAACCTTTAATCATGCTAAAGTATTTCAACCATCGGACATACCCTTCAATAATTACTTTTAGGTTGAATTAAATCTTCACAAAACATCTGCTTACCACATCCTATAACCAAGACAATAATCCTTCGATCTCCAATATTGCACTATATCTTTTAAGTTGTAATCCAACCGTTCTTCATTGATCATATAAATCTCATCCTTTCAATGACCCCATCGATTAATTTCTTCATTCTTACACTTTTCCCTGTATTAACACCGCTAATCAATCACTATATCCTTAATGTCTTATGTTTCCCAATATTATATCTTCTTCCTCCTGATCCACCGAACATTCATCTTGTTGTCTCAGGGTTCATCCCAAATCCAATAGTAATGTTGCCATCTATACGTCTTCTATCGTATTACCTGCCAACTCATAATTATCCAAGCCCAACGGCAATACTTCTAATTTCACCAATATCAAATGACTAAACCAATCTTCGGATCTATTATAATTATTGGCACCAACAGCAACCTAAGGTCCTTATCACTAGAGACCTATGAATACATTAGATCCTCCGATAATGCTTATATCATGAACCACCAAGATCCATTCTTCTTTGTTGCTAAGTCATAATCATAATCAACTGGTCTAGTAATCAATCCCTACTTCTGTCCATCGCTTTTACTTTAGAACCAATACCGAGGAAATTATCTACTAGCAATAATTAACTACTTTGCTAAATCAAATAATTCTCTGTACTCCATTGCATTTCCTATTAATCCAACTCATTTGGGTTAACCCACCGAAATTCATGTACTATCTCTGATCTTACTCCAGTTTCCAAAGGGTATCTGCTAATATTATGACTTTTGACCTAGGAATTAGTCCAACAATTCCCTATAAGCCAATCAAAATCCAAGATTTACATAGCCCTGTAATCCAAATAAACTTATTAATCATCTACTCCTTTCTCAAAAAAAAATTCCAGCATGACTCTGATCTCAAAAACATCATCCACCGATAATAGAGTCATTTTCCTAAGAGGAATCCAGTAAAGCTTCATATTTCCTAAGATTTCTAGAGATCTATAGTCCAATCGTTATAATTAATCTCCTTAGATGGTCCCTAGTATCTTGGTTACTAATCCAAGACATCATACCATCTTCCACCTTCTGATTGTAGCATTAAGGACTCACGTAGTACTCCAATAACATTCAGATTCCTATCTTGATTTCTGAAATCTTACTTAATTCAACCATTCCTACTTTTCCTTGTCCTATGAATATCTACTTTCTAATAATCCACAAAATTTCGTCATGATCCATCAGTCCTATAGAATCCAATTACTTCGATAGATCTCAAATCCTGAAATCTTTATAGTTTCACCAAGGCTTCCCTTCGTCATTAACCTATGTTCACCAATGCATCCCATCCAATTACTCCTTGATGGGCTCAATCTACACACTGCTGCGCTTGCCCTTTTTGGTTATAATTTACAACAGTTTTCTGGGTTACGTGTCTAATCAAATTTTTGCAACACCCAACCATGCTTTTAAAAACAAAACATTTCACAACCACATCTAGGATAGATAAGGTAGCATAAGGAAAGTCGAGAATAGCAATAATACTTAGGGTTTTTGAAAGTCTGTTGCATAGCAAAATACTTTGCAAAACTCGCATCCTAACGCCCAAATCTATTCCTAGGGTTACAACCTACAGTCAAGCATGGCTCTGATACCATTATGTCACGACCCCGTTTTTCAAACAGGATCGTGGAGTTTCCCCCGCGACTGCCCAGGATTTACAGCCACGGACAGAAAGAGTATCAACTTGCTTACGAACAACAAGAAGAGTTATAACAGTGAAATATGACCTATCAGTCGATCTTCAGGAATTTAATGGGCTGCGAAGCCCAAAACATTACCTACACTCAAAAGACCCAGAGAAAGCCCACAGGAGAGCTTGAGTGCGGTCGTAACCCTAACGCGTTAACTGTAGATCTTCGTCTTGCGCTTCTTCTGAAAAATTGTTAGTGCAGCAATGAGTACATGGAGTACTCAGCAAGCCACATTGGGAAATTACCTGACTAACTACCATGCAGGGATTCTCAAAGGAAGGGAATAGGGTTTCATACTATTTGGTGGATGCATAACCCTAAACTTCATCTTATTAGTAAAATCACACAGTTGAAATAGTTGGTCTTCAAAACAGTTGAATGTTAATAACCCTGTCGGGTCATCGCCTATCCAATTATCTCTTCCAAATTCTACTTATGCCTCGTAGTAGGAATCACCCTTGAACACAGCTTCATTGACCGAAAGCACGGCGTATTCGAATACCATTTGATTTGACTCTGCAGAGTTGCTCAGCTTTACCCACATGATATCTATACCGCTTATTGTCACTCGAGACTTACACACTTCCATTAGTGTGTCGACTGAGGTAAGATAACAAGGCTTTTTATCTGCTCTATCTTTGAAGTTCCTACCCAGGAGCACTCCGTCACCCCTCTCCTGGGAGCTGACGGGCCAGTGTCAACTTCGTGATCCAGGAGTTGGGTGAGCTCCAGTTGTGATTTCCCAATCAATGGCCTATCACCTCTTTCGCTTCTGCGGGCCTTCCAGAGAAGTGGAACGGCAAGCTAGTCTGTAGTGTTCAGCGGGTAGAGCAGATTTACTAGGCCAGGTTCGACGAGTCGAACATGTGGTTGAGCGGATTCTATGTTCATCACTAAGCACAAGGGTCTTGTCCTTAACTACCCCGAGTAAGGTAATCCACCCGGTTACCCTTACTCTCACGGCTAGGGGTATGGCGGCACATCCAACACGTGAAGGGCCCCATTTTCTCTGTCCCCATCCGTCGGCAATTTCTCATTTAAGGAAACACATGCTCCGAGTTTGACTAGGGTTATCGGTTATCCCTAAACTTTGTCTAGTCTAGCTTCTAATGCCGGTGAAGGATACTGGTATATATATACGTATCTTATTTTCATTCTAGGGTTTTCGAGGTGAATATGGCCTATAGAAATTAACTGGGCTGTGAGGGTGGTAGGTATTATCTACATTGTCATGTCATTCAAAAATATTGCGATACTAAATTAACATGCAGAAGATAATTAACTATGCTATTAATACAATAAGTAGCAGGCAATTGGGATCAACATGGACAAAGGGATGTGACTTGCCTACTGCACCGTGATCAGCTAGATCATCGTCTTCAAAGTGATTCACACTGTCGGAGTTCCTCTCGAGCATCGAATCGTTACTACCGCATTCTATTGGCGAAAAGATCCAAACACTTATAAGTCCGGGCTCGACGAATGCGAGCTGGGAGCAAAATATAAAATAGTTGTAAAATAATACCTTAAATAAGGAGGTGGGGTGCGTGTGGTGCTTAGACATAGAATTAAGGTTGGAGATGTGTATGGGTGAAGTCGGAACACTGAAAAGATGGATAAGGATATATGTGGTTGAGGTCGGAGCTTTGAAAGGATAAACGGTCGGATATATGAGGTATTTAGGATTTAAGTTGTGGAATAGGCACTTGTGGGGTATGTGGAAGTTTTTGTGTTTAGGGTGTTTAGGGGTGAGGTTACGTCCGAGTGGTATGGAGGAATAAAGTCGAAACGTCAAAAGAATCAAAAAGGGTATATCAAGCGTTCTAGGGTTTTGGATGAGTAATATGTATGGGATGAATAATATTTTGTGGTTTTAGGGCATTTGGAAATGAGATTTGGGTCAATTGATACGAACGAGGGGATTTGGAATATCAAGACGATCGAGGCGGATATGTATATGTCTTTAGGGTTTTGGATGAAGAATCGAGAGTATATATGGTATGAGGGTGTCTTTATGGGTTTTGGACATTAAGAATTGAGAATTAGGTTAAATGAGGTGGAGAATTGGAATCGTGGCGTCGAAACGCTCGAAACGAAGTATATATGTGTTTTTAGGGTTTCTGGGTTTTTGGGTCGACAGGGCTGGGCTGGGCCCCGCGAAAGGTATCGGGCCCATTAAGGTTTCGAACTGGGTTGGGTCGAATTTGGGTTTGAACTGGACTTGGGTGGGGTAGGGGACTAGACTGGGCTCAGGGCTGTATATGGGTTTGGGCTAAATAGAAAAAGAAAAGGAATTTCTGGTTTAAAAGAAATGTGCATTGGGCTGAATAGCCCTCGGCTTATTGGGCTTGGCCTGCTCGGCCTTTTTAGCCGGCCTGGTAGGAGAGGGAGCCGGCCCGAGGGGAAGTAACCCCCGGCTCGGCTCGGATCCGACCTGCCCGCGAGGGCTCGGCTCAGCACCCCCGGCTCGGCTCGGATCCGACCTGCCCGCGAGGGCTCGGCTCAGCACCCCCGGCTCGATTTCAAATCGAGCCGGTGGCCGATTTGGGGAAGAACAGGGGGTGCGCGGGGATGGTGCCAACGCCGGCGAGCTTCCGCGGTGGCAGGGGAGAGCACTAGGAGGATCTACAAAGAACGGCGATTTCATTTTTGAGAAGAAGAAGAGGAGGTTAGTGGGGAAGGAGCTCAACTCCGGCGAGGATGGTGCGGCCTCACTTCGCCGGAGGCGGAGACGATGATGGCAGCGCGACTGGGGCTCGGGAGGGAAGAGGAGCAGGGTGGGGAGCTCGCGCGCGAGGAGAAGAAGCTCCGGGAGGGGTTCGCCGGCGCTTTATAAGGGCGGAGGCGGTGCGGTCGGGGCGGCCGGTGCCCCGGTGGCGGCACGCGTGGCAGAGCAGAGGGGAGGGGAGGGCCTGCGGCTGCAGCACGTGGACCGGGAGCTTCGGGAGCGGGGCTGGGCAGAGGTGGGTCCCGCCCAGCTGCCGACGTCGAGCGGGTGAGCGGTAGCGGCGGTGATCGGTGCGAGGTAGCAGTGGGGAGCGACGGCGGTGACGGGAGCTAGGAGATGAGGTTGTTCGGGCGTGGGCTGAACAGGCCAAAGACGAAAATGGAGATGGGCCAGAGGAAAAAGAAAGGCCCAAGAAGGATTTTCGAATTTTAAAAGGATTTTGAGTTTAAATGAAATTTGAAAAATTCATACTGTCACAATGATGATCTTTTTGCCACAATGTACATGAGATGTTTTCTGATGGTGGCAAGGGGAAGCATGCTGCAGAAGTTGAAGTGGATGCTGATGAGGAACAAGGTCTGCAACTCCCTGATTTTGATGATGAGCTTAGGTTCAACTTCAAGCCTTTCACAGATGTAGATATGCATGCCCCTGAATTCAGAGTTGGCCAAGTTTTTCCATCAGTTGAGATGCTTAGATAAGCACCGAAGGAGTATAGATACAGGAACAGGATCAACATACACAAGCCAGTTAATGGCAGAAGGAGACTTGAGGCCAAATGCGTTCAAGGTTGCCCATGGAACATGTGGGCTTCTGTTGATAGTAGATCTCATTGCTTTATGATCAAGAGATATGTGGGAGAACGCACATGTAAAAGGGCATGAGGGCAATGAGGTCATTTACATCTAGGTTTTTGGTAGAGAAATACATGGACTACATCAGAGCAGATGACAAGTTGAGCCTGAAGAACTTTGCAAGAATTGTCTAGAAAGACTGGAAATGACACCTAGCAAACACAAGCTTGGGAGGACAAGAAGATTTGCTTTGGAGGTGATTTATGGAGATGATGAGATTGCTCAATACAACCTCCTGTGGGATTTTCACATATAATTTTCCAATTGTGATATTGTTTCAGTGTCTTGCTTTAATCCATTAAATAAAAGTCTGTGTTCTTGCAGATATATCCTGGAAACAAGGGAATTACCAATACTGAGTACGGTTGATAGAATCAAGAGCCAGCTAATGATTAGGATATGCACCAAGAAAATAGAGGCTACAAGATGGCAAGGTGGCGTTGGCCCAAAGATTAGGAAGAGGGTGCAGAAGAACAGAGACTTGGCCACCACTTGTTTTGCTCTACCAGCTGGTATTGGACTCTTTGAGGTGAAGGATTGGGGAACAACTTTCAATGTGGATCTGACAGCAAGGAGCTGCACTTGCAAAAGGTGGGACCTCACAAGTATGCCCTGTTCTCATGTGATATCCTGCTTAAGGCATGAATGAATTTCACCAGAGGATATGGTCAGTAACTGTTATAGCATTGTGACCTTCACAAAGGCTTATGAAAACATCATTTATCCTCTACATGACAAGACTGAGTGGGAAAAGATGAATGATTGTCTAATTGATCCACCTCAATATGATAAGCAGGTTGGTGGGCCACCAAACAATTGAAGAAATTAGCCCCATGAGGTAGTAGGAAAGAAACGGGTAACGATGTCTAAACATGGTTCAGAATGTGAGAAGCCAGGCCACAATAAAGCAGGATGTTCTTAATGGAAGGCAGGTGTGAAGCCAAAGAAGCAGGTTAGGAGGAAGATTAGAGCTTATCCTATTGAATCATCATCTGATGATGAACCAGTTATAACATAAGATCAATTGTCAGATGCCGCACATATCCCGACCCCAATCCTAACATAAGATCAGAACCTGCCATGGAATCAGGAAGATTTGGCTACAATTCAGCAATACGCCCCTTCTTTGATTACAACCTTCCTGGAGGATGTAAGATTCATTTCTCAATTCATTTTAGTTTTTTTTAATTATATTGTCCTTCTCAGCTCACTAATCATTCTCTGTTGCAGAGAGCAAGAATGCAGAGGAAGGAAGCACCACCTGCGCCTATACCTCAATCTCAGTTCATACAATCTAGTGTACCAACTTAGAGTCCAGTTCCACCTTCTACTGCCACCAAGGTAGGAAACAAATGCAGCACATGAAGGCTAAACAGTCACAAGTTAAGGGAAAAGATGTATCTAAGCAAACCCAACAAGAGGGCAAGGATCGCCAATAAAAGTGCAAATAGGGAGTCAGGTGGTGGTCGAGATCTGGCTGACGTAAACATGGTAGAGGTAAACATGAAAGAACACTACTCATTTTCAGTTACATGTCTTCAAATGCACACCTAAATTTATGTATGTTGCAGAGGGAAGGCACAGATGGAAGCAGCACAGCCTGCTCCTATCCCACATGATGCTACTGAAGGAAGGAAAAGAGTGCTCAGCAGAAAGGCTCAAGAGTCACAAGCACAAAAGTTTGTAGCTATTAAACTTACCAAGACCGAGGTGTGTGTTCGGATCAAAGCTCAAACTGCTGTAGTGGAAGCAGCAAATGTTGACAGGAAATAGGCTGAAGGAGCCAAGGAAACAAAGAAATGAAGTTTAGATGTGTGCTACAAATGTTAGGCAATATTAGGAAATGCTAGAGACTAAGGGCCTGTTTGGTTGGGCTGTGGTTATTGACAAAGCTGTTGTTGGCCGGTTGTCTGGAAAAGCTACTGTGACCGTGGAAAAGTGAACATATGACTTTGGATTGATCCAAACCAATTACCACATTTTGGAAAACGAGGAAACTTTAGCACATGCAAAAAAGCTAGGAGAATGCAGCTTTTCTAAATAATTGAATCTAAAAAACTAGCTGTTTCGTTGGACTGCAGCCTTTTTCAGTGAAAAACTACTGAAAAACCCAACCAAAAAGGGTCTAAATGCTATTTTGTCTGGTGTGCTACCAAAAGCTACTTCAGAAATCAGCCATTATGTCACTGTTAAGTTCCTTTTTGCTACTGAATGGTACTTGTGGAATCTGCCATTATATCAGCATGAAGTTGTGTTATTCTGCTACTAAATGGTACTTCAGAAGGACATTACATGTTTTGTATTTATATGCCTCAGGGCATGGATCTTTTGTTAATGCCAATGTATCAGGTTGCACTCATTTTTCTGTCAAACAACATATCAAAATCTGCACAACAAAACCCAGTGTATCAGGTTGCACTCATTTTTCTGTCAAATAGCATATCAAAATCAGCACAACAAAACTGACGTTTTTCTGTCAAATAGCAGATCAATTTTGTACCAAACATTGCATTGCAAAATATTACCGTGAGCGAAATTTACTCAAAAAAGAAATTGAAAATTTCCATCAGTATCATCAATCAAACATCATACAACTGTGCGCGCATTGCAAATCAAGCTTTGAAAAGATAATGAAATCTTCGACTCAATTTTTATTTAAGGAAACCGATTTCCACGGCGTCTCCACCGGCCGTCGTCATTCCTTGATGAAGGCCGCCAAACGCTCCTGCAGCTGGACGCCCTGCTCGGACTGGAGCATGTCGAAGTGGAACGCGTGGCCGACGCCCTTGGACTCGAACAGCTCCACCTCGCCGGAGTAGCCGCTGGCCTTGAGCTCCCGGTAATACCACAGCGCCCGCTCCTTGAGCAAGAAGTCATTCTCGGCCACGCACACCAGCACGCGCTCGCACGGGATCCCCGCGGCGACGGCGCGCGCTGCGTCGTCCACGAACGGGTTCACGAGCGGGTCGTCCAGCCCCGACGTCTCCGGGAACACGAACCGCCACGTGCGGTCCATGAACCCTCGCACATCGGCGTCGAACGCCACCTCCGCGCCCACCGCCTCCTTCCCGGTGAAGTACGGATGCACCATCAGGAGCCCGCGGAGCGTCACGCCGTCAGGCAGCGCGCCGGGCGCGGAGGCGCGGACGGCCATGTTGTGCGCGAGGTTGGCGCCGGCGCTGCAGCCGGCCAGGAACACGCGGGACAGGTCGGCGTGTTCGAGCAGCCACGGGTCGGCCCCGTCCCCGCGCGAGGCCGCCCACCGCACGGCCGCCCACCCGTCATCGTACGCCGCGGGGAGCATGTGCTCCGGCGCGAGGCGGTAGTAGGCGGAGACGCCGATGGCGCCGGAGCGGGCAACGAGGTCGTTGAGGTAGGCGTGGGTGGACGGCCGGGCGGGCGAGCCGACGACGAAGCCGCCGCCGTGGAAGTAGACGACGACGGGGAGCTTGGCGGGCGACGCGTCGGCGTTGGCGTTGGGCGGGAGGTAGACGCGCGCCCTGGCGGCGCCGACGTGGATGTCCCGGGAGACAACGCCGGTGAGGGGGTCGGTGCCGGCGGGGACGGTGGCGTCGCCGCCGGGGCGGAAGACGCGGCCGCTCTTGTACTGGCAGAGGTAGGGCGGGAAGTCGAAGCTGATCTCGGTGTCGGGATCCATGGGAGGAGGTGGGAAGCGGTTGGTGGTGGTGGTGGGTGTGGGAGGAGGAAAAGAGCTGGCCGGCTTCAACAAATGGAGTGGACTTATTAGTACTCCAGCTAGCGCATTCAACCCCCACCAACCATGTGCCAACCATGTTTAATCTCCCTGCGCGCTCAGGTGATTCTTGCACAACAACGGCACTTACCTAATTTTTATTCCCCATGTGAATTGTGATAAACATTTTTCAGTTGGTATGTTACCCAAGTGATCAACAATTCTCTCTCGCTGTTAGCATGTCAGAACAAGATCATAATATTCCATTACAAGGCTTGCGATGCTACTGCTACAGCAAGCTAGAAGGCTAAATCAGCTATACAACACTTGCATGTGTCTGCCATGCGTATACAACCCCATCAGACTACCCAAAATGACACGGTTCACAAATTTTCATATTTTTGTATGATATATGCAAGTGTACATGTTATAGCTTTGTTCATCTACAAATTTCTTCGCATTTTTTTTAATGCAGAGAGTGCATTTTTGCAATCGGGTGCGGGCGCAAATTGCGGATTTTCATTTCCCATTGGGCATCATCAGTTTGGGAGAGGCCGGTACATATATGAAATCGTTCTAGCAACAGAAACGCCATCAGTTTAGGACAGGCTACATTCAACGCAGTGCGTGCAGAGTATGTTACAACTATTTGACAGGATCTTCAAATACGTACATAGTACCGATCTCAAAATGTTCTCCAGTTCATTCGATTCAGGAATTGCCAGGCTGTGTACATCGGGGGTCTTATCTCATGGTTATGAGCTTGCGAGCATGTTACTTACTGCGTTTTGCAGAGAGGCAAGTGAATCAACGGCAGTCTTTGTGAACCAACTGATTCCAACCTTCACCCGGTGCTCATCGGTGGGCATCCTGAGGCAGTATACAAGCTTCCTAGCTGCACAACCAAGTTCGATTTTATTCTTACGGGAAGAATATTAAGCAAAGGTGAAATAACGTGCCTGCAAGGGTTCATACCAGCGTGCCCTAATGGTCCTTCCAAGGTCAGGCCCTCGACAAAACTTGCTGTTATCGCAGCATCATTTCTACCAAGTGTCATCATCTCACCAAGATTTTGGAACCTGGAAAATACACAGGATATCTCAGCTTTTTTATGCACTTCAACTCTTCCTACTAACATGATGGAATATTAACAAGAAAAATAAACAGAACAACAGTGCTTAGCATACTGAAAAATTAACAAGACAAAGCTGCTGCTAGATTCAAACCTGAAAGGCAAAAGAGGCCGGGAATTGATTGCTGCCCAGAGATTCCATCCAGCAAAATCTGCTTGCTGGAAAGCAACCTGGGAGATAGTCATTACTATTCATTAAATCACTAGTGTAACAAAACTGCCAAGCCAGCATCATGCTAAAGTCAATCCAGTAAATGCCTTACTTGCGCGTTGGCTGGGAGAAATTTTCCTGATGGGTCTCTTAGAGCCGCTGAATCACCAATTGCAAATGTTCGGGGATGGCCTTTTACTTGAAGGGTTTCCTCTGTCTCAACCTGCCCCCGACCATTCAAAGGAATAACATAGGGAGCATCAGGAGGTTGTAAACGAGGAATCTGAGATGTTGAACCCACTGTCCATAATACCAGATCAGCCTCCAGAACCTGGCTCTGGAGGCCTCTTTGAGAAGGTTGAAGTTCCAACAGTAGTTTCTTATGGTCATCATCAACTTCGTTTGCATCTGTAATCATGCTACTTGAATCCTCAGATACATAAACCTCTCTGATGCAGCTCACAGAATATCCCAAGAAAAGTTGAATATTTTGAGACTCGAGAACCTGTGGGAAATGCAACCGAACCATAATGTTTTTTGTTAATTAGCTGCTGCCTCAAAAGATAGGATTCCTTAAACTGATGGAGTTCACAGATGAAAACAATAGGTGTCTAGGATCAACAAAACAATGTGGCATAAGAAAATAACAACCAACAACCATGGCTACTCTATGCTGCATTCCGTATATCCATAAATAGTCCAATGGAAAATTGGAATATAAACAGTTTGGTGTCAGGGACTCAGGGTTACGATAGACTAAGTGGTTGCTATTTATCAGGTTAGTAATGTTGCATTAAAGCTGCAGCAGTCCTTCACGGCTTCACCAGGAACAGTGAGGAGAGGAAACAAGCCAACAGCATAGTTTGATTAACATGAATTCTTACATTGAATAGGCGGCATCTTATGCCTTTATTAAATATTAAATTCAGATTATAGTCTTAAGATGTCCTCAAGCACCAAATAACAAACAGAGAAGAGAATATTTTCTCTTTTCCACTATAATTTCCTGAGATGATCAGATGAACTTAATCAAAACAGTTTGTAATGTGTAGACTCCTTATGTTCTCACCTTCAGAGCAGCATCACGATTTCCTGGTGGTGCACTGGGACAGATGGTTGTTTGAACATTTATTGCTTTAACAGTCCCAGTGTTCTTTAATCTCTCAGAGATAGTAGCAGCTAATTCAACACCAGAGTAACCCAGTCCCACAATGCCCACCTGAATAGCAGGGGAACTCTTACCAAACCTTCTCCTTTCTAACATTTTTAATTCGCTTTCAACTTTCTGCAAAAAACATAAGACAACATTACAATTCTGGATGATCACCTTAACGTATACAACAAACTTGTTAGAATTGCCATAACATGTCAACAATACATATCATTAAAAAACTAATAAAATCATATAGTTAATGTAGATGCATCAAATTTCACTGGCGTATTTTAGTTTTTTAGCATACTGTCAAACTAACGATTCCAAATAGTAGATGATTAACAGACAAACATTCTTACCAAAGCATGCTCCAAAGTCGTGAAAGGAAGTGCATATTCAGCAGATCCTGGAACAGCATCAATTTTAGCTTCAGCCCCTAAAGCTAGAACGAGCCTGGCTGCCCATTCCAAAAGATACATCATCAGGTAGCTTATTCTAAGCACAGCATAAAACTTGAAGTACAATATATCATGAACCATTCTTGTACATATTTCAATTCTAGGAGCTAAATAAAGTACTTATATTACATGATAATATTGTCCTAAAGTTTCCTGATATAGAATATTGACAGAAGATCATTCATGGGCTACGCCGCTAAATGAGAAATCTTAATTCATGCCGGATCCAGGAACATCCTGATGGAAGGAAAGGGCCCTAAATGACAATCAGGGATTATGAGCAGAGAGGCATTCCAAGAAAATTGTGTATGTGCCACTGTATTGTCACTTGTGAGGTTGACAAGGTTGGACTAGATCCACATGATAGTAAGAAACACAATGGAATTCTCGAAATTTCAAAACTTTTTAGCAGCATAGAATAATCTGCCTCCATGCTTAAAACAATTCATAAATGATAGCAATAGAATTCTTCAATTATCAAAAAACCTTAAACATGACAGCTATTGCAATTATGTGGCATTTATTCTCATCGTACCAATCATATTCAATAACTGTGCCACTTTCCAGATGAACAACTCCACCAGTGCATGATCCTCCAGGTTCTCTTCTCAAGTGATCAGAAGGGCGCAGAAGCTTTACACTATCCTTGACAAATTGAACACTAGTGTTCTTCAGTAACTCTGTAAAATACGGAGCTATTTCCCAAACATCCACTTCTGGTAACCAAACCGAAGTCCAACAGTCAAAACATGAAATCATGTGAAAAGACCCAATAAATTATATACTAGCAGAAGCGTTTTTACACTTGAAACTGCAGTACCTCCTGATAATAGCTCATACAACATGGGCTTAAATACAAATCTGTCAGATTGATCAACCAGCAACACCTGAAACATATTTTCTCCTTAGTAAAATGTTAGATCATTTCTTTGGCAAATGCACATGAGTGCATTGCAGAATATGGGCATCAAGTATAACTGCCAAGCTACACATGACAACAATCCGCACCACTTCGATGTAAAAAGGGATAGCACCCCTCAAATCTAGAAGAACTTTCCAGCACAAGAACATCATCATTTTACCTGAGGCTTGTTATCACCAGGCCATACGAGAGATTCTAATCTAAGAGCAGTGTACAGCCCACCAAATCCACCACCCAAAATGCACACTCGTGGTCGCTGAAAATAAGAAAAGAACACATTCGGTAACAGGAACATGAGCCATTGAAATGTATGTCTGAATCAAGTTTATCAAAGTTTGTTCAACTAGGATTAAGTTAGCAAAATTGCAAAACAGTAAGTAGACGAGTCAAATGCCATCAAGGAGTAGAGGACACTATTGGTAAATAACTAGATACCAACTTACTGAACAAACAGAAAGAAAGATCTTCAGATAATAAGGGATTTAAGGATGTAGATTGTCAAAATCCAGTTGACCTGCTTATCTGGCCAGGAGTACAGTGGCATTGGTGTTTCATCAGTTGACGGAGGACGAGAAAAACTACCATCACCAGAGCTACTTGAAGCCATGGACCTGAACAGTCCAGACGGCAGTCCGAACCTTATCGGGACACCACCAAATCTCCATGAGTTTTTGAGGGCTGGATTCTTCCGAACATTCATTCCCCCTGTCAGGAACCAAGGCTAAATCAATTACCATGGCAACTAAACGTTGCCTAACAAATCCACCACTTTCTAATCATTCCATTTTTCAAATTGGAAACTTGGAGGGCAAAGCTACTGCAAAAATGCAAATATATGTTACCAAGGGTTGTGCACTACTGTGAATGTGCAGTCTATGTAAGTATATGTACCATAAGAGAAAAACTACACTGTATCTCCAAAATTCTCAAGCACCTCCATTTTGTTCAAATGTTTTGATTTTTTAAATCTCATCCTTCCTGCAGATTTCGTACAGGAGAAATTGCTCGAGCATACATCAGTGCTGAACACTTGAACAAGAAATAAGGCATCAAAAGACATTATTTCAAACTTTTTTTTAGCTAAGCTATGCACTAACTAGTAAATGCATTGGTCCGTTGCACACAAAGCACACCAAAAAGGCACAAAGCTCGGCACCATCTACCATTAGATTTGAAGTATCCAGCGTAAAGTCCTAGTCAAGTACCATAAGACTCTACAGAAGCTTAAATTAGAGAACCCTGGTCGCTAGAAGAGCGAGGGAGCTTGTGGACCTTACCGGACGGGCCGCGCAGCCGCGCCGAGGTGGGGAAGGGCCGGCCGCGGAGGACCGACGGGTGGCTCCACGGAGCCGAGCCCGCGCGGCAACTCATCGGCGGCGACGGGGAGGGGACGGGAGGGGAGCGAGCGAGACGTGGCGCTTCTCCAGTCGTAGCTCCCGACGATATGGGGAGGAGCAAAGCAGTCGTCTGCGGAGAGACACGGAGGAGAGCCCACAGCACCACATAGACTGGGATGGCAACCGGGCACGGGCGCACGGGTATTAGGGGAACGGGCCTTTCTAGATTACGGTCGGGACGATCAATTTCAACATTTTATTCCTACGGTCGGAACAGCCATGGACCTTTTCCGTTTTAGACTGTCTTCCACGACGGTGTTTCTTCTCGTCCCCTCTATTTATCTCAGCCTTCAACCGAAATTTCAAGAACATTCAAAAAATATCAGAAAGCTACGACTAGAATTGAGCTTTCAACTAATTTCTAAAACTTTCACCGAAGTATGAAACTTTCAAACTAATTTCAGAGAGCTTTCAATAACATTCAAGCAGCTTTCGGTCTCCCAAGAACAAGCTCTCAACCCAACAAAAACAGGCTTTCAACCACAAGCATTCACATACATACAATCACACAACTTTCAACTACTTACACCTACAAATTTCAACTAAAAATCTTGAAGAAAAATCTAGAAAAAAATCAAATGGGGATTCAAGTTTGGAGAGCGTCAAACCCTATCTCCTGCATGCCTCCGGCAATGGTGATGATGGCGGCGCGGCTTCCAGCAGTTGCAAAGCTCTTGGGAAGGTTGGAGGTAGGAATGGCACGGTGGTGGAGCTCGTGACAGTGGCTGCAGTCCTCAAACCCTAGCTGTCGTCACAGAGAGACCCGCGGCGTGGACGACAACGATGGCAGGCTCGTGGCGAAATGGATCGATCTAATCGAGAGAGACCTATTGTGAGAGAGAGAGAGAGAGAGAGAGAGAGAGAGAGAGAGAGAGAGAGGTAGATTGGTATGGGTGAAGGGGTGAGTGAGGTATTTATAGAGGCTTGCCTTTTCGGGAGTCGGCTTGGATGGTGGGTCCCTCTCCACTCTCTGTCTACGCTGTGGCTCCTCCTCTGCTGTTGCATCGTGGGGAGCCTCAAGCCTGCCAGCTACACCTACACGCACCGTCGAGCAGGATTTCATGGGAATTGTGGAAGCCCATATAAGATGGGCTGTATTGTTGTGCCTATAGTGAAATTTTGGCACAAACATGAAGTGGAGACCCATTTCTAAATTAGAGCCTTTCTGGAAAATGTTGAATGGCCTAACTGCGTGGCAAATCGTTTTCCTCTGGCTAACGACCAGTAGAGTTGGATCCTCACTGATAGCATGGTTTATTGATGAGTGAGATTAGACCAAGCACGCAACATATGCCAAGCTGCCAGAGAGCAAGAGGAGATCACAGTTTCCTGTTTTTCCTGTCAGTGTTTCCATTAGTTGCCCTTGCCTCCAACAGCTCATCAGGTGCCAGGAGGGTGGGGAACCCTAGATCAATGTTTGCCGTGCAGATTAGATTTCTTCTATGTTAGGTTTCTGTGTCTTTGACAATGTCTTGATGGTGGAGGCAGCATTGTACGAAATAAAAGTCTCCTAGTTCTATTCCTGTCCTAGTGTGGCCGTGGTCGCCAACGCCAGTAAGGCGGTAGTGTTTTGCTCCCGCGGATCGACAGTTCTCGTTACGACAGACTGTCATTTGACGCTTTGGCTAGAATTGGTAAATGATCAAGATGTCGGTCTAGAGGGGAGGAGTGAATAGGTGAAAGATCGAGGATTATCGACTAGAGGGGGGTGAATAGGAGATTATCAAATTTTAACAAATTTGTTGCTTAGCATGCAATAGGTGAAGTAGTTTATAGATGAAGCAGCAGAAAACAAATAAGATTCAACTCTAATGAAGAACAACACAAAGTAAAGAGCAAAAATCGAAGACAAGAGGATTTAACCCGAAGTTCAAGTTGTTGGCAACAACTCTACGTCTTAGTTTGGAGAGGCTGAGCACTTAGCTTCGAAGACACACAGTCTTCACCTTTTTCTCCTTGAACTTGTGTCCACTTAGGATCTGCCCAACACTCTTGGTGGATCTTGAGGTGATCCCCAGACCTTCACAAACTTTGGAGGCGATTCCACAAGTTGGAGCTCTTCCAAGACGCCTAGCCGGCTAGGAGATGCCAAATCTCCAAGAGTAACAGCTCAGATCTGCTAGGCTCGAAGAAACTCTTGCTTGAATGCTCAATCCAAGTCTCAAATCTCTCAAATGCTTTCCTCTCTCAAAGGGGATCTCAAGGAGTCAAAGAGGAAAGGGAACACACAGTGGAGAGAATGTCTTTTTGCGCTAAGTGTCCTCCCGAGCCTGCAGGGGGTCGGGGGCTATTTATAGCCTTTCTGCAGAAAAGAGTCGTTGGGCACAAAGATACTCTTCCGGTGCAACCGGAAGACAAACCCGGTAGCACCGGGATTCAAACCAACGGTCAGATCTGAAGAATATCAGTTTCACAGCGAAATACTTCACCACGAAGGCGGTAGGTCCGGAGAGAAACGCGATCACACCGGGATTGAAGAATGTGCTCATCAGAGCAACTTCCAGAAGCGATTCCCGGTAGTGCCGATTTTGAAGGCGGTTGTGCTAGGTATGAAGAAATGGCGCATTCTTCTTCACAGAGAAGAAAAACGGCCCAATCGGAAACATAACCCGGTACATCCGCTTCAACGGAAGACATAAGTCCAAAAGGGGTCCTCGGTGCAGCCGGAAGATAGAACCGGTGCAACCGCAGACACACGAAGAAGACTTGGTCTAGGGTATCAGAAGCATATTCCGGTAGCACCGGACTTCCAAACCGATCATACCGGTTTCCGGAATATGAAACTAGGGCAAACCCTAAGCGGCAGGGTTCCCTAACTCTCCAACACAGAGGCCATTCTCAGCAGCACCGGATTCAAGACCGGTCATGCCGCAATTGAAGCTCTTCAAGGTTGAGACTACTAAGTCCTTAAACCTTGCAACAGAGGTCAATCCCGGTACAACCGATTCTTCAAACCGGTACAACCGAGAGTCACTGTCTGTGTTTCAGAAAGAGATTTCAAAAGGATTTCTTTGAGATTTAGACTGAGCACTTAAGAAAATACTTCCTAAAGCATAACTATCTGACCCCTCTTAATAGGCGGCTTGTCCTATAGACTCAAATGATCTTTGATCATATAAACACTAGAAAATCTCCACTAATCTTCTAGATCCAAGCCTTTCTTCAACATCAATTTTTAGGGGTCGTCATTCACTGGTTAAATCAATCACTTGGGGACTAATCACCTGTGTACACTTAGTAAACCATTAGTCCCTTAATCGTTTGTCATTAATCATCAAAATCCATTAGGGGCACTAGATGCACTTTCAATCTCCCCCTTTTTGGTGATTGATGACAACACAATTAAAGCTTCAAATTTGATAAAAATATTTATGTTTTGGGTTTTATGATATAGAGATAGCTCCCCCTAAATATGTGCATTGTTTTAATATTGCTTTGAATACAAGTGCACATTTTTGAGGAGCTCCCCCTAAATTTTGAAATCCATGGCAGTGCATTGTATGAGAATAATAGATAATGGAACAATGCACAAATGGTGATTAGAGCAAATAAACATGCATGAAAATTAATCAGAGCATTAATCAAAGCATGGAAATTACTCAAAGTATGTAAAGAAATAAAACTGAAGAGTATCACCACTTAGAGTTTACAAACCAATACAAGAATTATCAAGAAAAATGAGGTTTGTAACTCTTCTAATCCTAAACTTCTTCTTCTTCAACGCTCCCTTTTCCTTTTGAAGCTTCATATCACTCCCCCTTTGGCATCAAATAACCAAAAACTTCAGGCTGTTGGAGGAGCTGCAGAAGCAGAAGCATGAGGAGAATGCTGAGGAGCTGGAGCTGATGGAGGCATGGATGGAGAAGTTGCTGTTTCATCTGGCTCGACAGAGGAGTTTGTTAGGCTCGGGGTTACTCTATAATGAGGTGAAGACAGAGAATGAGCACACCAAGAGTGGGATTCTTTGATTCCTTGTGCTGCAAGCTCTTCTTCAGAGTAGTGTTTCTTCAGGAGCACCCAAGAGCGTTTGAGAGCTTCTCTGTCGGCTATCTGGGAGACAGTGGCCATATTGAAGAGTGCATTTAAGTCATGCCTTGCTAATTTCTGCTACTTCTTCATTTGGTGCAGCTCAGATCTCATTTGGCACAGCTCTTGAAGAATAAGACCTGTTGGAGATGGAGCTGCCTGGGGTTGAGCTTCAGGCGATAGAGATCGGCCTTCAGAATGATGAAAAGCAGGATCATCACTGGCCAGAGGAACTCTTTCTTCACCGGCCTAAGGAGCAGAAGGTTGAGGAGCTTGATCAGCAGGAGCCTTGCCTTTGCCTTTGACGAGAGATGCTTCCTTCACCAAGTCTTCATATAAAGAGGGTGTGAACTTGGTATGAGTTGTGTCGCAGTGAAAGGCAATCTCTATCTTGTTTAATATGAACTTCATAATGTATGGGGCATAAGACAGCTGCTTAATGTGATCTGCATAGGCTTCACACATGAAGTTGCCGAAGAAGTCTGCTAGGTTGAAGGGTATATGGGTCATGATCTTCAATAGAAGGTTCCTTACTCTGTGATGAATCTCATCTTGATTTCCTTTCTTCGGAGCAAGTGTTTTTCTCAGAATTTTCAGAATAGTCCTGGCAGCATATGTGAGATCAGCTGTTTTGCCGAGGACAAATTCTCTGTCTTCATAGTACAGAGGAGTCAACCCTTCTTTTGGTAAAATATCTTCATTGTGGATCTTTGCATCTTCAGAATTTATGTCCATTCCTAGCCCTGTTCTGGCAACAAACTCTTCAAAGGTTGCTTCATATCTAGAATGGCCAGTCATCCACTCAAGCTTCCAAGTATTGGAATGAGCTTCACTTCCTGATATATACAGAGTGGCATAGAACTGAAGGATAAGCTCTTCATTCCAGTCTTGCCGAAAGGTTACAAAGTCTTCAAGGTTAACTTGATGAAGAGCATCTAATACAGGAGCAAAGCACCTGTGCTTCTCCAGATATGCTCTATCGACATATTGATACTTGAAGACTATGTTCTTCTTGAAGAGAGTGGTTTGGTAGAAGTCTTGTTGGGTCCTAGCCCAGAACCTGGGATCTGAAGCATCCCTGGCAAACTCATATGGATTGACATCCCATCTGATTTCTCGTAGCTCTTCATTAGTCAGTTTATTGTACTCAACAACTGGCTGGGGCCTTCTGCCCTGCCGAGGAATCATCTGAGTAGGAGCCAACACAACTAGTGTGGCATTGTCTTCAAGGTTTTGCTGCTCCCTTATTTCAATATCTTCTTCGTCCTCATGAATTCTTGCTTTCTTTAGCGAAGATCTTGTTCTTTGACTGGGCCTAAGAGGCAACTTATCAGCCTTTTTCTTCTTCTTCTCTGCTGGAGGAGTTGGTCTGGGAGTGACAGTCTGCTTCCTCATTCTTCGCTCATATCTTTGAGGGTGAACTTGAGCTCCAGAGGACTCGAAGCCTTCAGCAGTGGCAGCAGTAGCTGCTTGTTCTTCAGGGACTGCCTCCTCAGACTGAATAGGTTGTTTTTCAGCTGGTTGTTCAAATTGGGGTTCATCTCTTGGTTCCTCAGGTTGGGCTGGTTGCTCTTCAACCTGGTAACTTTCTGGCTCTTCAGCAGTTGGAGCCTCAACTTGAGCTTCAGGCTGAGATCTGGGTTTTTCAGCCTGGGATTCCTCTCGCTGAATATCAGCACTTGGAGCTTAAGGAATCTCTGTAACTTCTGCAGGCTGTTCTTCGACTTGAGCTGCAGCCTGTGCTTCAACTGGTCCTGCAGGTTCTTCAACCTGAGCAGCTGGGGTTGTTTCTGGTGCAGAGGTCCTTGCTGGACTTGCTTGTTGCGAGGAGATCTGAATCTGAGGTTCTTTGATGGCTGAGCTGGAGGTTTGAGAAGACTTAGACAATCTGCCTGCTCTCTCTTTTCTGATCTTTGCAGCTTCTATCATTGCTTTCTTCTTCCTTGTCTCAGCAAGGGTAGCATCTCTGGCTAGAGCTTTGCCTCTCTCTTCTTCAGAGGCTTGTACATCTATAAGAGTCTTGTATCTCTGAAAACTCTCCTTGCTTTTGCCTTGAGCAGATTTTAGCTTCTTCAATTCTTCCTCTCTCTTAGCCTTTTGCTTGTGAAATTCGTCAAGTTTGACTTGGCTTTTCCTGGCGGCTTCATAAATTTCTAGCCTTTCCAGGGCTACAGCATCGTGCTTAGCCAATTCTGCTGCAGAGAGGGTGGCCACTGGGCCAGCTTGAGGTTGAGCTTCCTTGTCAGCTCTCTCTTTGGCCTCTAATTCTTGGCCAACTTTCTGAGCTTTTTCAGCTTCCCATTGTTCTTCTGCTTTCTTCATTCTCATGGCTGCCCTGAGCCCAATTGGGATATCATCCCCAATGTCAGAATCTGACTCATCAGCAGGAGTAGCAGATGGCTTGGGGGCTGAAGATTTTGAAGCAGCTTGAGCTCTGCTCTCACTTCTTTTTGCCACTACTCTTCTCTCCTTTGGAGGTGATTTCTTCTGCTGAAGAATAACCCTTGAGGCACTGGCGGCCTCTTTCCTTTTCCTAACTTCTTCAAGAGTTGAAGAAGATGGCTTCTTGGACTTAGAGGGAGTTTGTTTAGCAGCTCTTTCTTCAAAGACATTCTTCCAGTAGGCAGTCACATATCTGCCCTCCTTTTGCTGCTTCTCCCAATATCTTCTGATCCTCTGATGTCTGTGCTTTCTCTCCATTGCAGACTCATGAGGAGGAGTGTGCATCTTCAACTCCTTAGGCACTTCAAATGCCATATTTTGCAGCTTCTTCCTCTTGCCTGTGATTCCTGAAGAACCAGCCTGAGACCTTGATTTATTGGTCGGAGGAGGAGGAGGAGAACTTTCCCTTGAGCTGCTGGAGGCCCTGTCTGGGTCACTGTCGCTGATCTGGACATCATAGCTGCGCTCAGCATTAGAGTCACTTTGATCTGAACTCATTTTGACACCCGTGAAGCATATGGGATAAGTAGAGAGAAGATAAGATCACAAGAGCACTTAGCAGACATAATTTTAAAGAAAATGTTTTTAGCTGAAGAATGAGTGATTTCTTCAAAGTCGGTGCAACCGGTTTCACTTCCGGTAGTGCCGGGCTTGTGCTTCAGCGTTGCAGAGCACAAACGCGGAACTACCGGTTTGAAGACTCGGTTGAACCGGAAAAAGTTGAAGAACAAACCACTCAATCTGATTGGCGCAGAGATTGAACGGAATCTAAAAACGCGCCAAAAGTCTAGGGAAATCTTGATTTGACAGGAACTAGATTTTTGGAGGGAAAATATACCGTGGGGATTGAACTCGCGCGACGGGAGATGCGAAGAGGAGATCGCGGGTTCCACTGCCGTGCCCTAACTCGGCGGCGGCGGTGCTGCTACGGCGACGACAGACATGAAGAAGTCCGGCGACGACAGTGAGTCTGGTCGTGGAAAGCGGTGGTTCCGGCGGTCGGACAAAGAACAGCGGCGGCGCTGAGAAATTTTAGAGTTTCTGGAAGTTCAAGCGTTAGGGAGGAGAACTTGGGTCTATTTATAGCCCCGGTTCCCGGAAGAGCCGGAGATGCGGTTCGCGAAGAAACCGGATCTACCGTTTTGAGTCATCAAAAGCGGTGGTGCCGAAATGAATCGCGGTAGCACTGGTTTTGAGTACTGGAACTCGACTCATGATTCTTCAGAGTCTCAACAGAGAGTATTTTCGGTTGTGCCGGGTTTGGAAAACCGGTACGACCGAAGAATTTGCTTTTAAAGAGGAAACTGACTCTGAGGAGTATCGCGGTAGCACCGGAAGAGGAAATCGGTGGTACCGGGATGAGTTTCAATAGAGCACTTGTGAAGAACAGCATGAAGACTTTAGATAAGGAATAAGATAAATCTGAGATTAGAGTCCTTTGTCATCCACTTAGAGAAATACCAACTGAAGAAATTTAGCTATAAGTTGGATGACCAATAGGACTGAGACCAAGACTAGATAAGATCTACATCAAATATGGTGGTTTGAAGCCACCATGTATGAATGTATAGATTTAGAACCACATATCAATTTTGTGAAGAGGGTTCTATGAATCATATTCATCAATAAGCATATATGTTACTTTTCTCACATTCTTAGATGTACACATTCATTGAGAGAATGATACTTTCTTATAATGTGTTTACATCTAGAGCCTCATCATCAAGTCATGATATAAACATGTATGCATGGTTTCAAGTTACATTTCGAGAATCCAAGATATTTAGCTCACTTCGCAACTCGTAAAATCTATGCTCATCTAAGGGTTTTGTGAAGATATCCGCTAATTATTTATCCGTTCTCACATGGCTAATAACAATATCACCCTTTGCAACATGATCCCTAATAAAGTGATGACGGATGTCTATGTGTTTTGTGCGGGAATATTGGACTGGGTTATTGGCTATCTTGATTGCGCTTTCGTTGTCACACAAAAGAGGCACTTCTTTTATAATAATCCCGTAATCCTTCAAGGTTTGCCTCATCCACAATAATTGAGCGCAACAAGCACCTGCGGATATGTATTCGGCTTCGGCGGTGGATAGGGAAACAGAATTTTGTTTCTTGGAAGACCAACTAACTAAGGATCTACCTAGAAATTGGCATGTTCCGGAGGTGGACTTCCTATCAATCTTGTTTCCTGCATAATCCGAATCTGAATATCTAACAAGATTGAAACTAGCCCCTTTGGGATACCATAACCCTAAGTTGGGAGTGTGAACTAGATATTGAAGAATTCTCTTGACAGCCGTGAGGTGGCACTCCTTAGGAGCGGCTTGAAACCGTGCACACATGCAAACACTTAACATAGTGTCGGGCCTAGATGCACAAAGGTAAAGCAGGGAACCAATCATAGAACGGTATACCTTTTGATCAACGGATTTCCTGTCTTCATTTAGGTCGAGGTGGCCGTTCGTTTGCATTGGAGTGCGTATTCCCTTTGCTTTCTCCATGTCGAACTTCTTGAGCATGTCACGAATGTACTTCTCTTGGGAGATGAAGATTCCATTTCTGAGTTGCTTCACTTGAAGACCTAGGAAGAACTTCAACTCTCCCATCATGGACATCTCAAACTTTTCTGCCATCATCTCTCCAAACTCTTGGCTGAAATTGTGGTTAGTTGATCCAAAAATAATATCGTCCACATATATTTGACATACAAAGAGTTCACCATCCATTACTTTGGTGAAGAGAGTGCAATCAATTTTTCTAGTTTTAAAGCCCTTAGTTAGTAGAAACTTCTTAAAACATTCGTACCATGCTCTAGGAGCTTGTTTAAGTCCATATAGAGCTTTGTGAAGTTTATACACGTTATTTGGAAATTTTGGGTCTTCAAAACCCGGAGGTTGTTCGACATATACTAATTCTAGTCTAGCTACGGGTGCATAAGTCTCACCGAAGTTCAAACCTTCCACTTGCGTGTAGCCTTGGGCGACGAGACGTGCTTTGTTTCGCACCACTTGACCATCTTCATCTTGCTTGTTCCGAAACACCCACTTTGTTCCTATTACATTGTGCTCTTTGGGGTTCGGTCTATCAACTAGCGTCCACACCTTGTTGCGTTCGAAGTTGTTCAACTCTTCTTGCATCGCAATCACCCAATCTTCATCATCCATTGCTTCGTCGATCCTAGTTGGTTCCAAAGAAGACACAAACGAGTAGTGCTCACAAAAGTTTGAAAGTCTAGTGCGTGAGCGAGTTTGTGGACCTTTGTTTATGTCACTGATGATTCTGTCGACTGGATGACTATCTTGGATTTGCTTCATGAGCCTTGGGTGATGTGGACCACTTTGAGCTTGAAGTCTTGTTTGAGCCTCATCTTTGGCATTTGCTTCAGTGTCATCATTTCCTTCTTGGGGATCTTGACTTGAAGAAGGTGGCATGACCTCTAGAGATGAAGTGCTCTCTTTGACTTCAACTGGCTTTACTTCCCCAATAGCCATATTCTTCAAAGTTTCAGTGGGAATGAGCTCATCTGCAACACTTGGCAATTGCTCTACTTGGGAGCCATTAGTTTCATCGAATTGCACATCCACCGTTTCTTCAACTTTTCGTGTGAAATTGTTGAAGACTCGGTAAGTGTGCGAACTCGAGCCATAACCAAGAAAGAAGCCTTCGTGTGATTTTGGAGCAAATTTAGATGTGCGGTGCTTATCTAAAATATAGCATTTAGATCCAAATACACGAAAGTATGCAACGTTTGGTTTGTTACCAGTTAGTAACTAATAAGATGTTTTCTTCATGAATTTGTGTAGATAGAGCCTGTTGATGGCGTGACAAGCGGTGTTGATGGCATCCGCCCAAAATTGGTTTGGTGTGTTGTATTCTTCAAGCATTATACGCGCCATCTCGATTAGGGTTCGATTCTTCCTTTCAACAACACCGTTTTGTTGAGGCGTGTAGGTGGCGGAGAACTCATGGCTGATGCCTTCTTCATCGACGAAGTCATCTACATTTGTGTTCTTGAACTCCGTCCCGTTGTCGCTTCGCACTTTCTTGATCTTCAACTCAAATTCATTTTGTGCTTTTCTTGCAATCTCTTAAAGCATTCTTGGGTCCTAGCTTTATCCTCAAGAAAATATACCCAAGTGAATCTAGTAAAGTCATCTACTATTACAAGACCGTAAGCATTACCTCCGAAGCTCTTGTAGGTATTTGGACCAAATAAGTCCATGTGAAGAAGCTCGAGAGGATATGTGGTTGACATGACGGTCTTGGAAGGATGCTTGGACTTTACTTGCTTCCCGGCTTGACAAGCACTACAAAGTCTATCCTTTTCAAAAGATACATTAGTGATTCCAAGGATATGTTTACCTTTCACCAATTTATCGAGGTTCCTCATTCCTACATGTCCAAGTCTTCTATGCCATAACCAACCTTTTGAAGACTTTGCAATCAAACATGTGGTCACTTGAGGACCTTTAGAAAAATCAACAAGATATAGATTGTCTTTTCTTACTCCTTTGAAGACTAAGGTTTGATCATCACTTTTAGTCACTTGGTAATCAATTTTAGTGAATAATACATTAAGATCAAGATCGATTAGTTGAGCAATGGACATTAAGTTAAATCCAAGGGACTTGACAATCATAACATTAGCAATAGATTTGTCCTTGGATATCGCGACTTTACCTAGTCCCATTACCTTTCATTTACCATTGTCTCCAAATGTAATGCTTCGTGAAGGTGAAGCATTTGGCATGAACTTATCAAACATGCTTTCGTCTCCGGTCATGTGATCGGTGCATCCACTATCAAGCACCTATTCTCGTCCTCCGGAGGCGTAGCTTTACAAAATAATTAGTTTCTTTTAGGTACCCATATCTTTTTGGGTCCATGAATGTTAGCGATTGGGACATTGTTAGATGTGTCAAATATATTGGGTGCAAGGTTAACAATGTGATCTTTACGTACCCAAATAGTTTGCTAGAAGTCACATCCCTACTCTTGTGCCCAATGAATTTGGCATATACTTTACCCTTTTGGGTTTTAGCTAATCTATAGTTGGCATTATGGTTAGCATGCATGGATGCATAATCTTTACTAGCATAGCCACTAAAGTGAGTGAGATCGATATTCTTCCCTCTTTCAAGCACCCATTTGGTCTTGAGATATTGCTCGGGTCTCCATTTGGTTCCATCCGAGTTGTAGCTTGGGATGAAGCATAACCCTTCTTTCTTCGAATTTATCGATTGCTTGCTAAGAAGCTCTCTCAGAGATTCGCTTCCTTTGCGGCACTTGAAAAAGCCAACTTCAAGGATGGTCTTCATCCTAGCATTCTCACTCATAACATCTATGGTCTCCTTAGATGGAGTGTTAGGGGAACAAGAGACCATAATAGCATTTGAAGATGGAACATTTGAGTGTATGTTGCTAGATGATGTAGATGGAGACATGTCATTGGATGATGCAATGCATTTCAAGCATGGAGGATTAAAGCCTTCTTGATCTTAACTAATTTGTTTGGCAATGAAAGAATCATTCTCAAATCTAAGTTCATCATGAGCCACTTTTAGAGACTCAAGATCTTGCTTCTTATTGAGGAACTCAACTTCAAGCTTCTCATGATCCTCTACTAGTGATTCATGAGCCTTAGTGAGATCAAGGTATTTTGACTTGAGTTTGTTCAACTCACGAGTCAACTCCTTATTCTTCTCCATCTCATCAACAAGCAAACTCTCTTGATCTTCAAGAATGATTTCTTGTTCCGTAACAGTTTTAGCAAGAGTTCTATAGCTAGGTTTTATGTTTTCTAATTCTTCACTCATGAGGTCATCATCACTATCATCATAGTTGGGAGATTTTGAAGTTACCTTGGACCCTTTAGCCATGAGGCATGTGGGAGACTCGTTGTCGCTTGGCATGTTGAAGAGTGACCGTGCCCTTGTCGGTGAAGACCATGCGAGTCCCGCCATCCCTGTTTCGGAGTCCGAGGTAGAAGCTTCGGAGCTTGAGGAGTCACTTGTGTTTGAATCCCACTCCTTGCCAAGATAGACTTTAGCCTTGTACTTGTTCTTCTTGTAGTGTTTGGCCTTAGAGTGATGCTCCTTCTTGCGAGACTTCTCCTTCTTCTCATCCTTATCTCCCTTGTGGCCTTTCTCTTTTCTTTTGTTCTTCTTGTGAAGAGGACAGTTGGCGATGAAGTGACCGGTCTCCCTACACTTATAGCACTTTCTCTTCTTGGGGTCTCTTGAGGAGGAGCCTTCTTTTCTTCTCAATTCGTACTTCTTGAATCTTCCACCCTTTTGGAATCTGTTGAACCTTCTGACCAAAAGAGCAAGGTCCTTCCCAAAAGAGTCTCTTATCTCTGCTTCATCACTTGATTCTTCAGATTCTTCTTCAGATGAGAAATTTGTCTTCTTGGCCTTCAAGGCAATGGCTCTTCGAGACCCTGATCTTGTAGAGTGCAGCTCTTTCTTTTCTTCAATGATCATCTCATGAGCATTGAGTCTTCCAAGAGCTTGAGAGGGAGTCAAAGACTTGAAATCTGCTCTTTCTTGAATGTGTGCACAAGGTGTCATATTTTTCATCAAGAGACATAAGGAGCTTCTTGACGATGACAGTGTCGGTGATGTCTGTTGCACCCAGTCCTCGAAGCTCATTTGTGATAGTTGTGAGTCTTGAGTAGATGCTTCGGACTGACTCTTGATCTGAACCTCTGAACCTGTTGAATTGGCTTCGAAGAACATCAGTTCTGGAGTCCTTGACTGACTCTGTGCCTTCATATACTTCTTTAAGCGTGTCCTAGATCTTCTTCGCGCTTCTGAGAGTGCTGATTCTTCCAAACTCATCATCGTTCAGTGCGCCGAAGAGTATGTCACAGGCTTGAGCGTTCAGCTGCTTATTCTTCTTATCAGCATCAGTGAGTTGTGCTTCATTGGCGACATCAAATCCACGCTCAATGATTCTCCAGATTTTGAAGTC
The DNA here is from genome assembly GCA_019208055.1 of Stipa capillata. Classification (NCBI taxonomy): domain Eukaryota; kingdom Viridiplantae; phylum Streptophyta; class Magnoliopsida; order Poales; family Poaceae; genus Stipa; species Stipa capillata. The sequence goes on along the minus strand of JAGXJF010001930.1, from coordinate 285,837 downwards.
AATTGCTTCAAGATGCATCCTCATCTTGTGCTTCCATCCTGCATAGTTAGTCCCATCGAAGATAGGTCCATGTGAAGAACTTCTATAGTTCCCGGAAGTCGACATACTTTTCTCCTTGGTGGTTAAACCAAATCAATAGCAAAAGGAGACCTTGCTCTGATACCAATTGAAAGATCGAGGTTTATCAACTAGAGGGGGGTGAATAGGAGATTATCAAATTTTAACAAATTTGTTGCTTAGCATGCAATAGGTGAAGCAGTTTATAGATGAAGCAGCAGAAAACAAATAAGATTCAACTCTAATGAAGAACAACACAAAGTAAAGAGCAAGAATCGAAGACAAGAGGATTTAACCCGAAGTTCAAGTTGTTGGCAACAACTCTACGTCTTCGTTTAGAGAGGCTGAGCACTTAGCTCCGAAGATACACAGTCTTCACCTTTTTCTCCTTGAGCTTGTGTCCACTTAGGATCTGCTCAACACTCTTGGTGGATCTTGAGGTGATCCCCGGACCTTCACAAACTTTGGAGGCGATTCCACAAGTTGGAGCTCTTCCAAGACGCTTAGCCAGTTAGATGATGCCAAATCTCCAAGAGTAACAGCTCAGATCTGCTAGGCTCGAAAAAGCTCTTGCTTGAATGCTCAATCCAAGTCTCAAATCTCTCAAATGCTTTCCTCTCTCAAAGGGGATCTCAAGGAGTCAAAGAGGAAAGGGAACACACAGTGGAGAGAATGTCTTTTTGCGCTAAGTGTCCTCCCGAGACCGCAGGGGGTCGGGGGCTATTTATAGCCTTTCTGCAGAAAAGAGTCGTTGGGCACAAAGATACTCTTCCGGTGCAACCGGAAGACAAACCCGGTAGCACCGGGATTCAAACCAACGGTCAGATCTGAAGAATATCAGTTTCATAGCGAAATGCTTCATCACGAAGGCGGTAGGTCCAGAGAGAAACGCGGTCACACCGGGATTGAAGAATGTGCTCATCAGAGCAACTTCCAGAAGCGATTCTCGGTAGTGCCAATTTTGAAGGCGGTTGTGCCGGGTATGAAGAAATGACGCATTCTTCTTCACAGAGAAGAAAAACGGTCCAACCGGAAACATAACCCGGTACATCCGCTTCAACGGAAGACATAAGTCCAGAAGGGGTCCTCGGTGCAGCCGGAAGACAGAACCGGTGCAACCGCAGACACACAAAGAAGACTTGGTCTAGGGTATCAGAAGCATATTCCGTAGCACCGGACTTCCAAACCGGTCATACCGATTTCCGAAATATGAAACTAGGGCAAACCCTAAGCGGCAGGGTTCCCTAACTCTCCAACACAGAGGCCATTCTCGGCAGCACCGGATTCAAGACCGGTCATGCCGCAATTGAAACTCTTCAAGGTTGAGACTACTAAGTCCTCAAACCTTGCAACAGAGGCCAATCCCGGTACTGTGTTTCAGAAAGAGATTTCAAAAGGATTTCTTTGAGATTTAGACTAAGCACTTAAGAAGATCCTTCCTAAAGCATAACTATCTGACCCCTCTTAATAGGCGGCTTATCCTATAGACTCAAATGATCTTTGATCATATAAACACGAGAAAATCTCCACTAATCTTCTAGATCCAAGCCTTGCTTCAACATCAATTTTTAGGGGTTGTCATTCACTGGTTAAACCAATCACTTGGGGACTAATCACCTGTGTACACTTAGTAAACCATTAGTCCCTTAATCGTTTGTCATTAATCATCAAAATCCATTAGGGGCACTAGATGCACTTTCAATAGGTGGCTAATAAGTTTTAACCTATTTTTAAAAATTCTTGCAATTATGTGAAATAGAAAGTTAACTAGTATAAGAACTATATGAGCACCCCTAGATACTATAAGCACAAGCAAACAACAATACATAAGAACTTGCGGAAAATAAAGTGCAGAATGTAAAACTCAAGAGTAGTTAAAGCTGTTGTTGCTGAAGTTCGGATCCTTGGGGGAGTTCTACCTCCGTTGATGAGCTTGGTCACAAAGATCGAAGCCCGCTCTCTTTCAAGCATTTTTCACGAGATGGTGCATCGAGCAATTCTTCCCTTCCTTCTTGGTAATCCTTTCCTTGCGGGAGGCGGATCCTAGCTTTTATAAATTTCTTGAGACTCACCACAACTTGTTGGGAGCTCTCAAGCACTCATAGCGGTCTAGGAGACGCTAATCTCCAAGACAAATGTGCGTGATGAAGACTTGGAGATCGATGCTCTAGTGTTCAATCGATCTCAATCTCTCACTCTCTCTTCATCTTCCGCACAAGAATCAAGTGTTAAACTTGAGGAAGGTGGGAGAAGTTCTCTTGAGTGCAGAAATTGAATAGCAAGAAGTTATACTTGCATGGGTGAGTAGGGATATAAATAGTCTACTTTGGAAAACTAGCTATTGGGTCCTGACCCGGAGTATCCCAGATTCAAAAAGCAACGGCTATATTCTCACCCAGAGAATGCCTTAGATGGCACGAACAGATGGTACGAAAGACAAGTACCCAAAATATCTGGGATCGAATCCGAAGACTCAGGACACACAGGGAAACAACTCCAAGAAACACTTAGTTACTCCAGATAAGAGTTTATCTAGAATATTACAAATACTCTGGAGACTAGACAGGGAGTTTTCCGGAGTATCCGGGAATAAATCCAGACACTTTGGGAAACAAGCAACAAAGCTCTCCATACTCGAAGTCTCACTCAGAGTCTCCGGGTCAGCATTTAGCAGAAACCCTACACAAGGTTCTAGAGACTTCAATTTTCTTATCTACTATAATATCTTTAATTAATCGATAAATTCAGTTTGTTACTTTAAAAGTTAATGAGTAAAATTCCCACACGTGATCTTTGCGAGGATTTGTCCAAATTATTTCGGGGATTTGAAGTTTCGAACCCTTGGTTTATGGATTGTAAGCCTTAAGATGTCTTCTCTAATCAAGCTGCCTCAGCTTATTTTATAATGACAAAAATCTATAGCATCTCGGGAGGTCAAATTAATAATTATTATGAAATACTACAAAATCTCTACAAACCACGGAGATAAGCTTGAAAATGTTGTGCTACTAGAAAATATTCACGACGATCCACTATGAGGTTAACGGGATGTCCAGCCAAGGTATCACTAATACCAAGAGTAACTACGATGGTTCATATTCCTACCATTATATGTTTTCTATACTGTCATAACTACTACAGAGGACAATATTAGAGACAGGTCTAAATCATTATCACAAACGGTTTTTGGACCCATCTGTGGCAAGGGTCCGTGATGATAGCAAACCATTTGTATAGATGATTTTCAATGACCCATGTGTCATGTGTATATTAGAAAATTAAAAAAAGCACGCCATCGGCTGCTAGCTTCGATGGCACCACTATGCTGAGCTCAGTGGCGCTCGGAGGCGCAAGTGACAGCGAGCTTGGTGGCGACGTCCCTCTCATTGCCCTGGAACCGGGACCTGCCGGTGGCCACGCCCTAGTGGCCGCTCTTCGCCCTGCCCGCCGTCACGGATTTGGCACAGGGCACCGACAAATCTAGCGCCCTCGCCATCATCAGCACAGACAGCGCCAGCGAGGTCTGGGTCGGAGTGGCCATTGACAGTGGCGGTGAGGTCTGGATTAAGAAGCGGCTCCACACGCCATCAGAGATCAGGAGGAGGAGGAGCGGCTCCACGCCCCTTTTTGTCCACGTCCCCGTCGAGACTGTGGTCCTTGTAGTCATACCCGGTTCCTTCACCATAACACACAAAAACAATCCAAAATGAGCAGCATCATGTATGGACTAATTAACTGCATACATATATGTTAGATGCATGATGCTAGCTGCATGTAAACCTTGCTGATTCCATGGCTCAATGCGGTAGGGAGAGCTCCCTAGCGCGAGGCCATCCCCTCCCCGATGGCCTGCCTTCGTATGCGCTTCCTCAGCGGTATCAATGATACAGACGAGACGGAGTAGGGGTCGACATGTCGCGGCCTCAGGCGCTTCTCAGCTCCATCTCCCTCTTTCTCTCGTTCTCTCGTGGTGGTTGCTATGGACGAGAGAGAGTGATGGAAGAGAGAGCGATGGGACAGAGTTAGAGAAAATGATGGAAGAGAGAGTGATGGAAGGGAGAGAAAGAGAGAGTGATGGGACAAAGTCAGAGAAAATGATGGGAGAGAGCGCCACAATATGACATAGGAGGTGAGGGCGGGATGAAAGCTATGAAAACGGTTGGAAATAGGCTCTACCATCTCTATTTCCGCATCCTTTATCAGAAATGCTCTCGATACGAAAACGGAAGCGAATAGTTCCAGAAATGAATACTGGATGACTACAGTTGAAGATGGAAATAATAATGAATATTTATCAGAACGTAAAAAATTCTTACATTGCGCACAAAAACACATCAAGACCAACAAGTAGTTCAATTTTATAGAGAATAATAAATTATGAATGCTATGTTAAATTGATAAGAATATATCATGAATAGATACTTCATCAGAATATCACGGAGGTGTACATGCGGGAGTTAAGAGACTGAGAGGCAATGGTGGTCAAAGGACTTTAGGTTTGACCAGATAGGCCTGGTTTTTTGGACTAGGCCAAGTAATTGGCTTGTATAACACATAAGCTTTTCTTATTTTTTATAAGGAAATTCTGGTTCTATTTCCTTTTCCGATAGAAATAGCTCAACTGTTTTCGTTTCCGTTTTCGACATAAAGTTTCGTTTTCGATTTCGTATAAAGTCTTCCATTTTTATTTTCCCCGAAAACGGATGGAAACTTTCTGTACCGTTTTCATCCCTAGGTGGGGGAATCAACCGGGAGCTTAGGGGTCTCTGGAGGCTTACATACTGTCCGTGGGGGCAGGCTTTCTGGGCCAGTTTGGGTCATTGCTCTGTGCTGGCCCGGTTTTTATCACCGACGATTTGTTATTAAAAAAAGCGTTTGTGATACATATCACATATATCATAGAAAAACCGTATGTGATATCTATTTTGAGAAAAACCCTCTTTGATGAGGCTAATCAACCGTCCATGCTTAGGCATCTAGGATTCCTAAGTAGTGAATTTTAGTTTCAGTAACACAAAATTTTAGATGATTACTATTTCTAAAAAAATTAGACAACTAAAAATTAGTAAAGCCGGACAACAACAATATTCCAATAGCTCATGCAAGTAATTGCCGCGATATGAAAACACAGTGGAAGCCTTTTTATCTTTTTGAAAGGTCACAGTGGAAGCTTGGACGGCCATACAGGCATATAATACTTCTACGGACGCTGACTTGCCTTCTCCCGTTTTATATTCCCATGCGTGCTCTCATCCACGTGTCATGTTTCTATTGGTTCACCCGTTCTGTCGTGGCCCTACCTTCGTTTTCTGTACAAACCGCTCAATCCCTCAAGCAGTACTCCAAAAGCTTTCACTTGCACTAATGCACAAGTTACTTCGTTCTCATGGACATCGATGTGAAGATCCGAGTCCCTAAGAGATGACATGGGGGGGCCTCAGCCGCGTTTCTCAGTCGAGGTGTGGTGTGGAGGTCGAAAGGGAGGGAGGCAGATCGGAGGAAGAGCAAAGCGAAGACGGAGGGGGAGGGAGGAAGGAGAGCGCAACGTCGTCGCACCTGGGGCGATGCGCGGCGCCCGGCGGTAAGGACCGTCTCGGCGCGATGCCTGACGAGCTGCTCTTCATCATCCTGCGCCGTCTCCACGCGCACACAGCGCTCGGCACCGCCGCGCGCGCTCTCGCAGCACTAGCCCAGCGCCTCTCATGCGAGTATCCCACGGTCGAGTTCAAGGTCATGGACATGCTCCCGCAGAGGTACCACTAGCGCGTCGCCCTCCATCAGAGCGCCTTGGAGCATGACCCGCACTCTCGCGGTGATGGGCCCGCGTCCCCGCCGAGCTTCCGACGCTCGAGTGTATGGTTCAACGGAGTGCTCCTCCTGCGGCGGTACGACGAGCGCTTTGCCCTTCACCACAACGCCTCGGAGCGTCAGGAAGGTTGGTCTCAAGTTTTTCGCGGCGACGTCGACCAAACGATCGCCTCAGTCGTCGGCATATAAGCTCAAGGTTGGAGACTACATGAGGGGATCGAGTGATTTGTTTAGGCGAAAAGGAAGGTGGGGCCAAGAAAGGAACGGTGAACCAACAGAAGCACGCCACGTGGGCGGGAGCAGGCAAGCCGCGTCCCTACTTCTATGGTTCTACGACGTCCTCAACTGAAAAGGCTTAAGTAACAAAACAATCCGTTTGTGCGATTCGTTGATCACCACCTCGAAGGTCGAAACACGCATCTCCACCAACCCCAATAGAGACGGAGAACATTCTTGGCCCAACACAACGTGTGCAGGCCCAAGTTCTCATCAATTATAGGTCTTGCTCACCGTTCCGATATTTGTAGAGCTTATAAATGCATCGCAGATCTGATATCTCATACAGCTAGCGTTGAAAACAGAATCGTGCTAAACATGCGTATCTCTTGGCGAGACGAATAATTTTTTTGCCACAAAACGAGACGAATAAATTTGATATACTATATCATCTCGCTCCAACGATCCAAGTCTTGAACCGGTTGTTGGTCGTCACGTTTGTCAAAAGAAAATGACATGTAATATATGGATGTCTTCCAGAGGTATAGTATTCAGGACCCTGAATTGGTTCGGTGCTCATCTTAACGTGTCCTGGAAACGTCTTTCTGTTGAAAATAGATTTGTCAATGCAGTGCAGGAGCAGAACGAGACACACGGAGTTAGCAACTCGATCGGAACGGATGTTGAAATATTTTTGTTTATTAGCGAGAAAACTTCACGCTGTCACGAAAGAACAGATGTCTTGCGGTGCTTTCAGTTTATTAGGCTAAGCCTTTTTTCTTGCCGACTTGGACTAGATTCTCGATTTCTCGTTGATCAGAGTCCACGACTCTACGTGCAGGCAAGTAAGGCAGGCGCAGGCATGCCGGCGAATTGAAATTCTGCAGCACTTGGAAGGCGAATTAAAATTCTGCAGCACTTGGAAATTATGATTATTTGATCAAACCGGAAATTGTTCTCCTGTGTCCCTGACCCCTCCACACATTTAGGAGATCAGGAGGATGTCTTTATCTGTCGGCCAAAAACAGGCAAAGCGAAGAAGCAAATGGCTCACCGAAAGTTAAGAGTTAGTGAAAAGAAATCATTCAGCAAGAGGCATTGATCAGTTCTTTCTCGCTCTTTTTTTTAAAAAAAATAGCCGTGATTAGTCCAACATTTTTTTACTATTTAGTGAAGGAAAATTCTAATGAATTGGTCCTCAACCGCAGCACCATGATATTTTAGGTTGCAGAACTTTGGTCAATGAGCGTAAGAACGTTCTTTTTGTCAATATATTACTTTTGACGAACATTCTGTCAATGTATTCAGTGGTAGCTCCTGAAATGCATTACTATATTGTTCTTTTAAATCGGTTTCTTCCTTTCTATTACTTGCATAAGAGAAAACAAGTTCGAGTATACAAGGAAGACAAGAAAGAGAAAATTAAGTTCCATCATTGCCAGAAAACCCACTGAAACCGTATTTGCTCTCAAATACAGCCAACAGTGCGAAAACCTAGCAACACAACAAAAACTACCCTATTACAGCTTAACAGCAACCCAACAAAAGACCGACTAACAACCTCCTCAGACGAGTGCCAAGTGATTGGTCGCATTCCCCAACAGTGATGGCTCCAGCCCCACAGGTAACGTGTGCGCAATCCCAGAAGCTGCCTTGATCGACTGGTCAGCCCCTGCCTTCAGTGCAGCTTGATCTCTAGCCTTCTACAAACCTGCCCAATACCGGAGATATCAACTGATTGCATAAATCACCTCCGTAGGAGAACGAAGCTTCTTCCCGTCAAAACTAACCTCATTGCGACACTTTCAAATTGCCCAGCACACAGCCCTGAAAACAACCAAAGTAAAGATGTCGCCAGTCAGGGAAAAAAACTATACATCTAGCAAAAGAGTTGCCACATATTAGTTGGTCTACAACTAATACCCATACTTTTACTGATAATACCACGAGCACCTTTGGCGACACGACACTCAAAAATCAAATGCTGATAAGATTTAGGTTCATGACAGAAATTACAAGAAGCATTACCAAGCCAATGTCTCTTGACCATGTTATCTCCAGTTAGAATAATATTATAAAAAATTTGCCACACGAAAATCTGAATCTAGAGAGGTAGTTGGAGCTCCAGATAGGACAGCAATCAGGGCCCATAATATTTCTCTCTAAATGTTTATATAAGGAGTTGACAGAAAATTGCCTAAACTTATGTTCAGTGAGGCACATCCCTCCCCTCAGCCAAAGTAAGATGACACAGTTCAGTCATAAGATTCTCCCATTTTAACTGCAACTCAACAGTTAACCATCTGCGAAACGATACTTCCCCCCCACCTCTATCAAGGAACACTTGCGCAACAGAAAGTTGTTGATCTACACATACATCATAAATCTCAGACAAGGAGATGCATAGGGGTTGATCCCCCTGCCAAATATCACGCCAAAAGAAAGTATTGTCCCCAGATTTCAATTTCACGCTCCTATTGGCCATTACTATATTGTTACCGAGGCCTCCCAGGTCAGGCCTCTTTTTTCCAAGGTCACATTAATCAGTATGCAACATTAATGTTGGCCAAATGGCCATATATCTTCAGACCCAAGTCTAAACAGACAAAATTCTTCCAAGAAATTCCCAGAAATGATAACAAAATGCTTTCTAAAATCACAAACGTAAGGTTGCCAGATGGCTTGTATGCAGGGGAATGTTTTGTGCCCTCATAATCTGAATAAATAAGGATGCATGAGGAGATGACAGCAAAGCAAGCGAGATTTTGGTGCACTGAGTACGGAATCACACCTCCACACAAGTTGGACTTTATATTTATCACAAATAATCCCAGAACTTTTCGCTCTTCAAATGTCAATGACCCAATCTCGGCCTCTGAATTTTGTGATTTTGTTTTGTCACGAAAATTTTCCCTTGATCTATGCGCATTGCAATAAAGTTGACCTCTACTCGTGCCGTTTCAACGGGACGTTTCAGAAACAGATGCAACATGTCACTGAGATTAACATGTAGCAATCGGAATTACTTGAAACTAATGTTAACAAAGTGTGAAATCAAACAGGCATCAGCATCAGTAGGTGCATGAAATCTGCAGAAGCTATCTGTGTACGAGTTCCCTTTGATGAGAAAGTGGCCATCTGTTTCCTCGCGGATCTTGGTTTATTTCCACCTGTCATCATCAAGGGAGGCTTTAGAAAGAAGCACGGATTACTCCATAGAGACCACGTTAGCGAAAGCATTATTTATAGCTCGCAAGCACCGATCACTATCAGCAAACTTTCGTCATCCTGGGTCCTGAGGCCTGGCTAACACAGAACAAGACATGCAGAAATTTGGCATGAACTTATTTACGTCTTTTCTTCAAATCGACAAAAAGTTGTTTTTAAGAAAGAAAAATGTAGTTCCTATAAAATTTACTCTTTTTTTGGGAAAAATTTCCGCGTTCTACCTCACTAGTATATTTTTGTCGAAATAGTGTACTATTAGCATTCTACCTCATCATATAAATCATACTACTCTCTCCGTTCCAAAATGTAAGGCATATTTTGTTTCATTAAGAAAATGTTTTGACTAACAATTACTCTATTAGTATGTGGTATATGTGACATAAAATTGATATCATGAGATTCGTATTCAAAAGTACTTTCTTATGATTGTGACTTTGTATCTATAGACCATATATTAATAGAGTAATTATTGATCAAAATTTTGTCTAAACAAAATATGCCTTCCATTTTGGGACGGACGGAGTATTAGTATCGAAGTTTTAAAAGTGCACCGCGTATTTCTCTCATTCACCTCCCTTCCCTTCCTTCGAAGCTGTTTCCTCCCTTTCCCTCCAATCTCCACGAGTTAAAACCCCTCACCACCACCACAAGCTCTCCAACTCCAAGAAGCCAAGTGAAATGGAGGTCATGATTCGTCCCGCTCCCACCTCGCCGCCGCCGCCGCCGACGCGGCAGCAGGACTTCCGGTTCGACAGCGCGGCCACGAGCCCGTACGCCACGGCGCCGTCCAGCCCGCACGGCCACGCCGACGCCGTGTCCGCGAGCCCGTTCGGCTCCGTCGAGGGAGCGGCCGGCAGCCCGTTCCTGACGGCGCCGCCGTCGCCGAACCCGTTCGACCTCCTGCCGCCAGAGACGCCGCGCCTCGCTGGCGCCAACCCGTTCGACCTCTTCCAGCACTTCACCAGCGCGCCCGCCAGCCCCAGGCGCGCCGCGTCCATATACGCGCACTTCACCGAGGGGAACCGCGGCGACCGCGGCGACGAGGGCGAGGACAACGAAGACGATGGCGACGAGGAGTTCCAGCCGCGCGCATCGTACTCCACCACCACTTCGGCCGTGCCGTTCGACTGGGAGGAGAGGCCTGGGACGCCCAAGGCCGGGCTCGGCGGCGGGGCGGCGTGGGATACGGACTTCGAGTTCGGCACGCTCGTCGACAAGACCGTGCCGGCGGAGAGTCTGACGACCGCCGACGAGCTCTTTGAGAAGGGTAAAATCCGGCCGCTGAAGCCGCCGCCGTTGAAGATGGCCGACGAACTCTCCGACAAGGGCAAGATCCGGCCACTGAAGCCGCCGCCTGGCCTGCTCGACGGCGGGAGCGTCGCGTCATCCCCACGGTCGCCGATGGCGAGAGGTGCCATGAGGTCGCCCCGGCGACGGAGCAGGGTCGGGTCCGGCGTGGACTTCGACCCGTTCGCCGCGGCGCTGCTGGAGGCGACCAAGGCGCCGTCCCCGCTCGGCGGCAAAGACGCCAAGGCCAACGGCGTCGCGTCAGGCTCGCCGCCCAAGAAAGCCGACCAGTTACCCAGCCGTCCAGCCTCCAGGAGCGCCGGGTGGAGGAAGTGGCGGCTGAGCGACCTCCTCCTGTTCCGGAGCTCGTCGGAAGGCGGCCGCGTCAACAAAGACCCGATATTCAAGTGCTCACCGGCGCCCGACGCGCTGGCCAAGGCCAATGGCAAAGTCGACGGCTTGGGCAAGCCCAAGAAGCATGACGGCAACAAGGGCGCCGCGGCGGCAGAGGGCCTCGTCGGGTGCGTCCGGCTGAGCCCGCTGCAGCGGCTGGCGAAAGGGCTCGGCGGGCACTCGTGGAACTACGGCCGCGGCATGGCGGCGCCGGGAACTAAAGGGTAGAGAAGAATCCATGGCGTTACCTTACCCGCCGTTACTCTCGCTGTTCAAAGATGAGGTGACGGATTTTGTTTTCTTCCTTTTCTTTTATAAAAGACAAATTTCTTTTGAAACCATGTACAGTGTGGCGCCTATTTTGTTCTTGCCTTCTCTGTGTTGGTCTCCTTCTCTTTGTCGAGCTTGAGTGCTTGACTGTACAATCATCTATATATTATGTATATGAGTGTTATACATACTAGAAGAGATTATAAAGTGAGAAATTGTTAATTCCTTTGGCCAATGTGCTCCTGATCATTGTGTATGGTAAGCTTTTTCTTAGAGCCGTGCTATAGTTTGATTCGCATGTCTCTACACAAATGCTTAAATTATATGCCTCTAGCATGCTCGTTACGCGAAAACAAATTGAAGGGATTTGCTATTGCTCAAGCGATAAGATCTTCTTAAGTCTTAGTTGACGAGCTTAGCTGCTTGATTTACCTCATGATTCACGTTGGCTTCACCTCCACTCCGACGAGCTTTGTCTTCACAAGCGACAACACATCAAGGTCAGGGTTTGGGTTCAAGATAGAATCACCGGAGCCCCCTAAACTCAGAGGGATGGCTGGTGGACATGCGGTGGCGGCAGCTAGGACAGGACGGTGCAGCAACAGTGTCGGAATTGATGACTAGTGGGCAAGTACAACAGACACGTACATCGACAAGAAGAATGAGGAGACATAGAAATGTGGTCAGGAGGCACGGTAGACAAGACAAAAGGGTGTGACAACGACGGTGATGCGAGAGACGACGACAGTGTGGAGAGATGGAGGCAGAGGATAAGGAGTAAGACGAAGGGAAGGAGGGCAGCAGGGGAAGGGTTCGTCGGCGCCAGTGGAGCACCAGTAAGGCCAGGTGGTGATGCATGGGGCAGGGATAGATGGAGGCCGCAGTGTGCAGGGAGCAGTTGACTAAGTGTTGAATATACGATGAATATATGTAAAAGTGGGTTACAATTGGATCTAGAGTAAAGCTGCAACTATATAGGGTAGGGATAGTGTATTTGATTCGAACACTTGTAATGTAGCCTCGTCTCGATCAATGTTGGTCGCGCGGGGGAGGGGGGTCTGGCCAGCGGGGCAAAGCATCCGATGAAGGACTCTTAGGAATGTAGATGTTCTATTGAATCTCGTTAGTAAATCTCGTGTTGTTTTCTTCTCGTATGTTTTATTCGGTTGATCCATAGATGCATATCTCCATACGACGACTACTAAATCATGTAAGCTAAGGCGTTCCGCGTAGAGGATAGGTTCGCAACGCTGGGATGTATTGAAAACTCAGTCGATTACTCCTCAGACTGACCCTTTAACTAAACTAGCTATATGCTAAAGATGTTTCTGTCACTGGTGAAAAAGATTGGCTTTCTTGCCTAGTTACCTCTGGTAACAACAACTTGTGGTGTCTAATTGATATGGATCTCTTGTATGTGACAGAGGCTTAGGACATAAGGGTCATGGTCAGTAGTACCAGGTAATAAGAATGTAAATAAGTATGGTTATTGTTTATCCACTTTTTTTGTTGGGTTTCTATTTTTTCTTTTCTTTTCCTGGATGCTTATCCTACTTGTTGTCTACATTAATATTTTTTTTCTTTGCGTTGCATTCGTAAAACATGATACTGTAGAAAATAACACTGTTTTCTCCGAGAAATAATCTTCTTTTCCCAACAAAATGGACTCGCAACCGGTAGAACAACCTAGTTTACAACTGACGGCATTTCCTTACAAACAAAGGGAACTGTTTCTATTCACTTTTTTAATGTTCGTTCTTTTTGTTTCTCTGCTATTAAGTTCTAAGTTCTAACTAGCGTGTATGAGAATCAGAATCTTGTGCTCTTTTCTTCGCTTCCGTTCTTTTTAAAGCTACTTCCACCGAAATTCCTTGCCCTTATCCCGAGGACTTAGTGTGGCAGAGTTTAGTGTATATCAAAGTGGGGTGGCCGCCTCCCCTTCTGATTTGACAACCAAAATCCATAGATAGGAAGCAAAAGGTCTATAGTGTATAATTGTACTGGAAATCCACTAGTTTAGTCCCCTCTTGAACCATCAAATGTTAAACATAGCATGAAAATGTTTTGCCATCAGTCATGAAGACCTTTCTTTAATTTTTCGGCAAGCTTACTTGCAATAAAAAGAATTAGCCTAAACTTCAAGCTAAACTGTTGTTTGAGCATATTCTAAGCATCAAAAGTAGCCCCTTTCTCTCTTGAAAATTAAAGAACGAAAAAGAAATAGAACGCAAAGCAATTAGATTGTGTACTCGTCTGAACACCTTTGTTTCTTGTTTGATACGAAGAATTGCAACCGGCAAAATCACATCATATCTTTTTCAAAGGTACGTGCAGAACCAAAGAGAAATCGGCTCGATCGATCGTTCGTTCGAGGCATATCATTGGTGTCCCGTAACCTATATACATTTGTCATGTACTGCTGTAGGCATCTAGCTAGGGTTCCAAATTCTGGTAGTTTAATGTCAATAGGACGATATAACCTATGTTTTTAGGACGCATTTTATATGCTTGTATCTCATAGATAATATTCAGTCATTGGTAGTGTTAGTCATGTTCTACTCGGCAGCTTTACTATCTGTCCAAATTAGCTAGGAAACTAATGTTATCTTGTACCAAACTTTTGTTGTTGCTATGTTTAAGCTGAAAAGAAGCTTAATTATAATTAGATGCTAGTCATGTTCTCGTTAGTGGGATCTAAATTAGCCTTGATAGATCACGTCATTTTCCTTGTTGAAAAGTCATTGACACAACACGAATGCAGGAGGAAAGAAAGAGAGGGAGACGGGTGGCTCATGGGTGTAGTAGGCGTTCCACGGTTCGGACCGGCGCACGCTTGTTTTGACCAGACCAGGCCGAGCGGTGCGTTATTTACCGGTCAAAGACGACGTGACAGCCCCATACGTCCCACGGGTGCAAAACATGCTTTCGCTTGCCCAACAAAATATTCTTCCGTCCAGAATAAACAAGGGCCGACCGTGTGACCCCTTCCGAACGTGCGAGAAACCACTTTGTCTTTTTCTTTTTTGATGATAGGAAAAAAGATGCCACTTCTTAATTAACAGCTAAACTCTCAAGGATGCCATAAATCTAGTGTGTGTTACCTGCTAGACCAGTCGATTTAGGTTGTCCATTTTCATTCAAACAGACCGTTAACGTACAATTGCTGTTCCGACGATTGTTAATTCGTTAGGATCTAAATCTTTGTAAGATCACATAACTAGGTGGTACCATATAAATAGTGTTCTAGGCCTAGACAACTTTCCGATTACGACTTTCGAGATACAATCTTATCATAATGGTATCATCTGATCAAATGATCCATCTTCATCCAGCTAGCACGCAAACGAATCTAACTAAGATAAAATGCACCGCAAGTGTCTGGACTTGTCCGCCTCGGGTACTTGAACGGGGCATACTTTCTAGGTCTTCGATTCACTGTTTAAAAACCTATAAAGAATTTTAATAAAAATGTTAACATTCATACAACATGCTACTATATCAGTAATACTCATGTACTAGTACACTAGGCCACTTAAAATAGAATCTAAAAGTTGTAAAAATTTCTAAAAGAAATCTATGACATAGAAATAACATGCATCTATCTATCATAGCATTTCAAATCCAACTTCGATTTATAGATTGAGAAATAAACAAGACAAATTCAACTATAAATAGTACCAAATTCAAATGTAGAGTAAACAGTACTCCACTGTTATTATTCACAGTCTAATTTTTCTTTTTTGTTTCTCAAGTTATAGATCATATTTGGATTTGAAATTCTACGACATGGTAGATGCGTATGTAGAATGTAAGTTTTTCAAAAATATCACGACATTTTAAATAGTGAATTGGTACGCTAGTATACCTCAGTGATCCCCCTGTTGCAACTCTGGGTCTGTGCAGAGAATGTAGTGGCGGAGGAACAGCTCGGAGTGCCGGACGGCCCCAAACTTCTCGGTTTTGTTCAACGCCTGGAGCGGTTCAACTGCTTCGGCCCTGCCGACCAGACGCTGGGCCGACGGCCGTCCACGAACCGGACATACGCGCGTGAGCCGTGATCGCCTCGCCGACGGAGAGGTCCGCGGAGCCCGCAGCCCGCTGCGGCTTGTACTTGTTCGGCCGAGCCGCAGTGTCCATATTGGCGCATTCCCGTTGCTGAAAGGCGAAACCTATGTGAACGTTGTTGGTTTGAAAAGTAGATGGGTGATGGACTCATGGTCTATGGACGAGTAGGCACGCGAGTTCCGGTTGTCTCACCACTGTTCGGTTTAGCTGATAGCACGGAGAATCCTCCACAGCATATCAGGTTGTCGGATGTCGTCACAAAAAGCAGAGAAACAAAAAGTACCAGGCATCATTTTACTTTTAATTCGAGTCGGTTTATTTGGATTTATCTTGGTTTTCGTAGGATGATATCCGGAACTATCACTTGCCCAACTCAAACCCTAATCTAATAGACCGAAACCGAAATTATTTTGTTTGGTCTATTAGGTACCCATGAAACTGAATAACTCAAAACACCTCAATATATTCAGTAGCTCAACATCTCTCTAAAACAACAGTTTGTCTACATACCTAATGCCTTCTCTTCCTAAGCAAATCAACAATCAAAAGTGTAAACAAATCACTTCGAGAAATGAATACATTAAGTGATGTATGTCAGGTTATTAGGTCTATTTGGGTTTTGAGAAGTCAAATCTAAAATAAAACCCGTAACCCAAATAGCACATAAATTATAACTGAACCTGCATCCCGTAAACCAAATTACCTGATAGTTGGTTAATTTGGTTCGGGTCAGGTCCGATATTCAGGTCTGGGGTTGAATATGTCCATCCCTAGAAACAAATGGGGTATGGAACAAATAATCAGAACTAAAATGTTTGCAGTGCTTTCCCAGTTGTCAGCGACTATCTACATAACTATATTGGGGAGATTACTCACACGACCGTGTCCACTCAGGTGAATTCTTCCGAGCACAGGAAAGATAGCATAATTTGTCTCAAGCGTTCACAATGACTAATAGTTCCCACCATCATATGATACGTTGGGTGAAAGAACAAAATAAGTGCTAATGGATGTACGCCTCCTTTACATGTTACAGAAAAGGAAAATTGGCAAATTTAGGAACTGCTAGCAAGCATAGCTGATGCTGAAGGGCTCTCTGAAACCAACGGCACTAATTTCGCCATTTCTTCTTTCAGAACAATTCATCCATTAGCATTTCTACTATATCAGGTAACGAAATTTGGTGACCCCCTAGAGTTTGGGAACATTGACACTTAGTATGTTTTGTATAGTCCCATCAGAGGCTTCTCCCTATCCTCCACTCTCTTTTTTGCTGCTTCCCGTGCTTTAAGAGCCGCTTCCTCCTCCTTAGAAATCACCTTGGGCTTCTTGTCCTCTCTTTTTCTCTTATTAACAGCAATAGCAGATGGAGCACCCTTCACAGGTCTCATCGGGTTCAGTGGTTTTGTGACCACCACACCTGGAGCTTGCCCTCCTTTAATAGTCGGGACAGCCCTGCCTCCACCAGGTGGTTTAGGTTGTGAAGTTGAGGATTGGCCAACATCAATGGTGGAAGTTTTCACGGAGTTGTATGCCTCTTCCTGAGTAACCCATTTGCCTGCAAAGGGAAAAACATAAATATGAATTATAAAGAGCAATCTCCCTGGAAGACATGAAAAAACCAATTACAAATCCAGATATGTGTGTCTGCTTAATGGAAGTACCTAAACCATCAGAATAATAGAAACCAGAGTTCGAGTCATAGTAAAGTCCAGTAGATTTGTCATAATAATATCCTGAAGTTGAGTCGAACACCCATCCTGCGTAGACCAGATTTCAAACATGTTAACCAACAGAGATAAGACATTCGAAAAGACAGCAATGTATTGTTATAGTGTACAACATGATCAGATGGTCTATCAGTCTATGCAATGAATATAATTCATACTATGGATTCCAGACACAGGTAATTGGTCTTTACTGGCATACCCAGTACTCTAGCCAAATATCTGGTTCCAGGTAGAACCAGAATTCATATACTAGCCAGGCCAGATACCATGTACAGAAAAATATGAACACTAAACCGTCGGAGAACAAGACACTTTTCTGAGGTTCAGTTCATGAAAATCTAACATCTTTCACTTAACTGAAATGCTGCCATAGCACATTTTGTTGCCCGGTAACATATTTGTGGGTTGCCCAATAACATATTTGTGGCCTATAATATAAGAATTTGATGACACATTTTCCTCCAGTAAGGACATTTAGCTTGCAGGAATAAAAGCAAGTAGCAAGTCAAGGGTATAGTTTTGAACCAGCAGTAAGATATATTGGAATGGGTGATTTAAGCATAAGAAACAAGCGGGGCTTGGAAAACTGATGATAACTAGGACATTGCTGCTAGTTTTGATATCAGGTTATTTCTTGCTTCACCAATCATATTCTCCTGCTGTGATCTGGGTGGGAACTAAGTATGTGAACAACTAGAATCAGCAGGAGAAAAATTCGCAAGGTAATGAAAGCTGAAGTTAGTTGAACACGGGAGACGTTGATCACAGATGGAGGTCTGATTGGTGCTACACAAATCAATGATGACTACGTACACAATAAAAAACAAGGGATGCAGTGCACCAGGTATCAAAGAGCAATATTGATGTATAGATAACAGTAAACTATACACAACCTTCTCCAGGTGCTGCAGAAGTGTCACCATCCACGTTTCTCTGGTTATTCTCTAAATCTTTTTGGTAACTCTTTTTAGCTTTCTGCAGAGAAAATAAATAGAAATATAATCAGGTATGCTGCCTTCCATAACTAATCAATGTACTGTAGGAAAAATTGCAACAGCATGCGACAAGGGACGACATAAAGCTAAAAAAAGAAGAACCTGCATGTTGTAACAATGTAGCAACATTTTCCATTTACAAATCCATTTTACATGAGATAACAGTATGCATGTCACAGATGGACTTAACTGATGGATATCAACATATAGAAAAATCCAGTGAAATTAAGGACTTACAGCTTCTATCAGCTGAAGGGCTCGAGCAGCTTGCTGCTGCTCCTTTTCCTTAGCAGCACCATCCTTTTGCATCGTCGCCAATCTTTGGGTGACATTGTCCTTGTGGCGTTTACCGAGTTCATGTGTTCTGATGCTAAATGGATTGTTTGAAATGTAAATCTTACATAAGTCGCACCACTTGTTTCCTTGGCTCACCCAATACTGAAACATGATAGGAAAAGTTATTAGTCCCAAAATTTATTTGAAGAATAGGATGTTTACTAACAGAAGAGAGCTTCACAACATAACAGTCAGCAAACTATTACAGAATTTTTCAAAGGGCAGAAAGAAACCCCATTGTTTCTACCAAAAGGCAAACATCCCATCTGCTCCAACTTTCACTAATTAAGGAAGCGATTAAATAATATTGGCATGAGAGATGATGTATCGGCACTCTCATCCTTAACAAATTTCTGCTTCAATCCACAAAATCTAGGATACATCAAGTGCCACCATGGAACCACATCAGAGGGCCTATCCTGCTGCAGTTCCACCTCCCCAAGCTACACCTTCTACTCTCCCGACCTTCGCGTTGGACTGTGCAAGACTCACATGCACAAGCACGCGAAGCTAACCCTAATTCGTCAAGAACCCACGAGACTAAAAGCTAGACCACGCGAGGTCCCAAGTCACTAGCCAGCCCTGCAAAAGCTTGCAATCCGATGACGACGGCCGCCGCTAGCAATCGCAACAAAGACCGTGGTTATGCCCAAATCTGTGCGCGCGAATCTCGCAGCCGCAGATGGGTAGCACGCGGCCTCGAACTCCGCGGGAGGCAGGGAGAGGGGAGAGTACCTCCGTCATGGCGGGCAGGGGCTCCGGGTGGTTGGGTCGTGGAGCTTCGCCTCCTGGGGCGGGAGATCACCGGAGCGGCCGAGCGGGGGTGTTTGATTCTGGCGCAGAGCCGCGCGGATGATCGGGGGGACCGGGGGAGGCGGTCTAGAGATGTTTTCTGCGCGATGGGTCGACTTCAGAGTTTCGAAGTTTTTACGACGAAAGGGAAGAAGGATTCAGTTAGAGTAACATGGCCCGGAAAGGATGATGGAACCCTACCTCCATGATATGCTGTACACTTATACAGTACTAGTAAGCGTGCACGCGCGTCTCGACTGATGTAATTTACATATATAAAATATTATAAGTCATAATATTTATAGTAGTTTTCTTAAAAAATAATATTCATAATATAACATTATCATTTATTTAACAAATAGTAATCAAGCACACGTAATGCGGTCGTATTGCCCAACATATACCATGCCAAGTATGAGCTACTTTCTAAATTTTAAAGTTCCATCTACTCTAAGATAATCCCAACAAAATTTAGAATTATCTTCTCAGACAATATATTTGTTTAAAAATAATACTTGGACGAATATTAAGGGAAGTAGAATCATAGTCATACTTTCTAAAAATCTTATCAAGAATATATAATATACATTCTTCAATTATTTTTTCAAATTTATCCTTTGTACATTATTTCAGACTCCTACCCGTATATGGCGACCGTATTCACAATAGGGATGCATATCACCGTCAAAAAGTTCGAAGAGATGCAGTAAACCATTTTCACATACCTGTTCATTGTCATAAGAACCTTAATATAAACATTGTGTGATTTACCTTAAGATTAAACAAATTTTTTTCAATTAATCTTTTTTTAATCTAAATTTTTAAAGTTAACCCGTGTTGAAAAATATTTTCAAATCTGACCCTTTTGACGGCGCCACGTGGTATGGTACCGCAGAGTGTCGGCGCCACAGTCCACGACGCCGCAGATCTCTTCCCGCTGGCAGCCCTGCTGTCGTGGCCACTAACATGGCAAGGCCTGGAGCGCCAGCGTTCATGGCGCCGTAGCTGCAGCGCCGTGGCCGCAGCTGCTATACCCAGAACTTAAGAATATTATTGTCATGCGTGGATTTAGATCCGATATTTGATGATCCGCAGAAAAAAAGAATAAAATATCTTATCAAAAGAGAAAGTATATTTTATGATCAGCAACAAACTATTAACAAAATATCTTATCAGAAGGGTCTAACCCATGGTAAAAAAGATAGCTTAAACATGCTAATTCTGATATTCTTTGTCCAAATTACATATTTCTAGAAGCACCGTCAGAGCACAAGCTATTGCTGCATGTGTCTCCTCTCCTCTCACTCTGCTTTTCTCTTTCCACTCTATCAAACACCACCCAATTTCCCCATTCCTCTCACTCCCCATTCCGGCCTCATCGCCATTCCTCTCACTCCCCATTCCGGCCTCCTCACCATCCCGGCAGTAACAGCGGACCCCCTCGGAGCTCCTCGGCGTCCCGCTAGCTGTGCCGGTGGTCCGACGGGTACTGGAGGTCGAGCCCCACCCTGCCGCCTCCGACAAGGAGCTGTGAAAGAGTCTGCCGTGCTAACCTCCACCCTGCAGTCCCCGCTCGATCTCCCAACCGTTTGCCCTGACGCGTCTCCTCCAACGCGGCGCTCGCACGCTGCCTCCCCTGGTCCCTCCCTCTCCGACCGCCTCCACGCGCCCCCGCCGCACTCGCACGCCGACGCTCCGCCTCCACCCGTCCACGACGCCGTGGCCGCGCTCGCACGCCCCCTCCCCCGCTTCCCTCTCTCTCTCCGGCCGCCGCAGCCCGATTTGGTGCGCGACCTATACATGTGGAGTCTACATGAGTATAAAAATAGAGTATGGCAATATTGCTTAATATTACAACTTAACATTATTTGAAATAGTAAACGTGCACGTGGCACGTCTCAACTGATACAAATTGCAACCATAAAATGTTATAAGCCATGATGGTCATAGTACAATTTCACCAATTTTCTTAAAAAAATAGTAATCAAACACACACAATACAGTCGTTTCTAAATTCAGAAGTTATATCTACTTTAACATAATCCCAACAGATTTTGGAATTATCTTCTCAAATGAATATATTTCTTTGAAAATAATACTCAGACAAATATTTTCAGCCATCATTGAGATAAAAATCACATAATGCAACGTTTTTCTTAATCGTCAATAATTTCGAGTCCGACAAAGTAGACAACAGCATTTTCCAAACCGAAATCATCGAGATCTGACTCAGATTCAGCATACGATGCATCACTGATCATGCCGTGCTACCAAAAGAAGTAATAGCACATGAAACAAGTCTTACTCAGAATATAAAGTAGCAATTCTGATCATGATTCAATCCTACTTGCGTACATGATATCCACTTGTATATTACCACTGCACAACAAACTTCATCACAGGAATTATTGGACCACTTATATATGACCACGGTACAACAACCTTTATCATAGGAATTCTTAGAGCGAGATATTAATAGTGTATCACATGCAACATAGAGCATGCTAAAGCATTTAGCTCATTCTAGAGCCTAGAGCTATCCATGTCAGCTAAAGAAAATAAACAATACGCAGCAGGATTGCTTTTATCCTCCCTTGAAAGACAACTGCAAATGTGCTAAATCAATTGAAGAGGGCATGGGTAGTTGAAATGCTAATATGCCATTGCCTTGGGGGTCAAGATCAGCAAAAGATAGTAGGTCCATGATTTTGAAACTGTTCTCAATTTATTTGATTTTCAGGATCAGATGCACTTCTCAGTTTACTCTGAATCTGTTTGCTTATGGAAAAAAGCAAGCTGGAAGTGAGATCATGCATCATTGTAGTATGAAATGAAGTGTATCACACCTCTTTCAAATTACAAAAATTGAAGACTATATTCCTGAAGCGGTGGAGCCAATTCTTACATATGCAAGAGTCAACTCAAATATAATCATTTTCCCTAAATAACTCAAATCTAAATGCAAAAGTGAGATGTTATGTAAAATTTCTTCTTGCTACTTTCATACAGTAAAACAAATACAAAAAAGCAACCAAAATTTTCACGATTCTTGCAGCACATCAGATTGCTATTGTTTCAATCGGGCATCTAATGCAGGTAAATGATGAAATACTTCTACATCTTATTTTCAAATAAGAATAAGGAACAAGGAAACTTTTTCACTGGTTGAAAACGCTGACCAAGAGTCCTATTTCTTTGTAACAAGGGAGCATATACTCTGCATGAACAGTTGAAATCCTTGCCCACGGTACCTACATTTCAAAAACATTGCAATGTTTAAGCTCCAGAAAACCAAAAATGTAGCATCACACAGTTTTTAAAATTTTGAAGATGAGTGATAATAACTAAGAAAGTTGTACTGAGATATGCATATCTGAAATGATCAGATGAGTGGCAGCTTTTTGTGAAATTTTCAAGGACCACGATCTGATATGAAAATGCTTATAAGTTCCTACTTTTTGCATCGTTACCTTGTATCTCCAACATATCTTCTTATCTGCAGCGGTAATGGCACACAACAATCACTCAAAAGCATTAGCGTTCCTGCAGCCTTCTAAAGGAACAGAAGCACAACGAAGCATCAAAAGCAAACGTGGAATCCTGGTCGATTTAAACAATGATTCGATTGTGATTCCCACAGCGCTCTCTACTCACTACAGCATGCCAGGATATAGAAAATAACAAGCTCATTACCTCTGTCATGTCCTTGCCACGCAAGCCCCTGTATGACTTTGTCCATTTAACCTTACGATGATTCCTCTTCATCTTGAAATTCTTATGGCATTTGATCAGCAAAAGCGAAAGACCTAACAAGCAGGCATAAGATCTGGTTATAGGTCACCAACCAAATACAAAAACAAACAGAACTGACTGAAGCTACAGAAATTACTGCCAAGGTATAAACCATCACATAAGAATTGTTCTATTTTTAGTTTTTCCACAAGGTGTGATTTCTCCTATGTTAAAGTCTCTGAAAATTGCACGTGAGGTAAACTAAGCCCACCTAGTAAACCATGAACACCACCAAGCTATTGCACAACACAGATTACAGGACAAACAGCAACAGGAAGCAAAGTTGCTAGAGTTATGACTTAATAAGTATCAGAAAGGGCTTCAAACACTGATATAAAAAGAATTTACAACAACTTTCATGTGTTCGTCATTACATAGCAGCTTGATTTGAGCAAGAGCAACATCGTTCTACCACTGCTACCAGGCAAAAGTGGCAGCGGACCTTAGCGTTGTTGCAGACGAACTGGATGCCGTGGCTGGGGTAGAAGGTGGAAGAGCAGAACCAGTACAAATTCAGAATTTGAGATATTTAACTATCACCAAATTTTAGAACCAAACAGCTCTACATATCACTTGGTCCAATGTACAGTAACATCACCTAATTGTCCGTCCACGCGTTAAGCCTTCTGCATCCTGGAGCTCAAAACCCCTCTCCACAGTGTAGTCCACAAAGCTGTACAAGGGTAGCACCCGATCGCCGTACTTATCAGCGAACCTGTCCGCCTCCGTCTTGGCATGCGCCTTGAGCTCCTCCATGATGCCGAACGCGCGCAGGACGCTGGCGTTGCTCCTCATCTTGCCGTTCCCCGATGCGCTCCGCATGTCGTCGACGAGCTCGTAGAGGACGCCGATGGTGCAGTCGTAGCGCCGCATAGCAACCCCACACCGCCGAGCATGGCACCGCAGGCGGCGGAACACTCGGCCATCTCGCCGAACTTCTTGGTCAGGACCTGCATGACCTCGGCCTCGCCTAGGGCAGTGGCACCGGCAAAGTCGAGGAACTGGCCGGCGGCCATGCCGGTGGAACCCACGGTGCGTGCGAGCTCTACGAGGACACGGAGGAGGACGGCGTGCGGCACGGGGTGCGGGAGATGACGTGTGTGTAGGCGAGGGGGAAGAGCATGTCGCCCACGAGGACGGCCATGTCGGTGCCGTAGGCGGCGTGGGTGGACGGGCGGTGGGGTGGTGGGGCAGAGGTGCAGGCGGCGCGGGGTGGATCTGCGGGACGCCGGGCGGCTGAGGCGGGCGGAGCGCGGGCCGCGCGTAAGGGAGGCAGAGGCGAACGGGATGCGCGTGGGTGGCGCGTGCGGCGGCGGGTCGGGGGGCGCGCGTGGAGGCAAGGAACACGGCCAGCGAGGGGCGGGCGAGAGGGATGGGGCGACGGAGCGAGCCGGGGGCGGGCAGCGCGCGATCGGCCAACGGAACGAGCGGAAAAGGCGAGCGAGGCAAACGATCGATTAATCAGATGGCTGCTGCAGAAAGAACGGAGGCGAAACACGCCGAATTTCTCATCCGTCCGATCTGTTCGATCAGATGGCTGACGTTGATTCCATAGAAAATCCTGTGTAAACAAACGTGGTGATTGTAGAAAAACAAAACTTGTGCTTTTAATAGTAGTGGAGATGGATATATGATTTCCTCCGTCTAAAAATATAAGATATATTTTATTAATTAAGATAAAATTTTAATTAGTAATTACTTTATTAATATATGATTTATGTGACATAAAATTGATATTATTATATTCGTATTCAAAAGTACTTATGATTATAATTTTGTAATTATTGGTCAAGACTTTATCTTAACAAATCAAAATACGTTTTACATTTCTGAATGGAGAGAGTAATCTTGATTAACGGTATCATCTGTTAATTTGGAGTATTATGTGTTCTTATTTAAGACACTAGACCTAATTGGCAAGCTTAGGATATGTTTAGTTGGAGGGATATAGATGGATGGGTCAGGAACATCCAATTTTTGAAGGTGTTTGGTTGAAAGTCAAGTGGATAGGCATGGCGGTGCGGATGGGCATGGTGGCTCTCCGGTGACACGAGGAGGGCGACGAGCCAACGACTGACCAGGGACAGGACGAGGGTGATGAGTCTGCGGCAGCCAAACCAGTGATACAACCTCTCCTTCAACAAATTTGGTGATTTGCTCCTCCAATCCCTATGGTATAAACCCTAGCACACTTCTAATTTATGAAAAAATTGGTGATCCGGTTGGTGTGTAGTAGATCCAGTTGATTGAACATGATCTAATACTATTAAGTCATTCCTGTATTTGACTACATTTCTAGCTTCGAATGATTCATGGTTATTCCCTCCAGTGCCATTGTTACTTGTGCAAAACTAGCACCTTTTGAAGCACTCTTAGTTTATATTTGCTTATGACTTGCTACTGAGGTTCTAAAAATTGGTCACAAACTTGTGAAATATCACTGTTAATTATCTTTTCATGTTTGTAGTACTTCGTATATTGTATATTATGCCATGGTGAAGTTAGAATTTTTCTTTCAATCTTACATTGTATATGGACAAGAGGAGAAAGATGTCAATTTTGGGGGCTGCGTCATATATGACAATTTCATTGATGGCTTTGATTATTGAATTTAGAAAAAGGAAGAAGAGACAAATCAGAGAAATCATTACCTATGGGCCAATAGAGGATAGGGATAGGATGAGAATTGAGTATCTAAGCAACAAATATGGAAGAATGATACAACTTGTGTCAACACGTTTAGGCTTGGAAAAGCACATTTCTCGTGACTTGCTTCATGACAATATATACACGTGTGTTGAGCAGCAAGTAGCAATATTTTTGAACACTATTGGACACAACATTAAGAATAGGTTAACTGGCATCAATTTGATAAGTGAAAGAGCATCTAGGCCCTAATTTGGTTTTGATGGTTAATGGCAACCTAAACTGGAATCTAATGTTTACATTTGAGTGTAAGCAGATCTTACAGGTTCCATGATGAAGGGCTATCCAGAGAAGGATGGCCACCAAAAAGGTACATGGTGGGTCCAAGGACAAAGAGATGGTTGTGCTAGTCAGCTGTGTCACAGCTGAGAAGAAGCCGGTGCTGTGCAGGGAGATGCAAGCAAGGTGATGGTGGCTTGATGCGTCAAGGGCCGTGATTTCAGCTGGTGGCAAGTGAAGCCTAGGTTTGCTAGTTTCTTTGAGTCCATAGGAACCACCCGTACTATCAAGAGGAATGAAATAGTTGCAGTTGTCTAAGGGAACCTTGCTCATTGCTCAGAGTGTTGGTCAAGGAGGTTGGTGCTTTGAGGTCAATTGCCCTGTGTCAATAGCTTTGCACAAAAGTATGTAGCTGTGTGAAAACCCTAGAACCTTAGGCACCTGTGTGACACAGCTGTGTCACATGTGGTCTTCTGCTCTATGACTCAGGTACACCTGTGTACCGGGAGAGAGCTTGTAAAAGCTAAGGGATCTGCTCTGCGATAGGGTCTGCTGTGTCAGGGGTCTATCGGAGGTTCTCTCCTTTTCAGGTAGCTTAGGTAGAGTATGCTGAGGGCATGTAGTGTGCCAGGACCGGGCTGAGTAGTGCTGCTATCAGCTGAGGGTTCACCTGTGTGTGTGCCGCCGGTGACACAGGTGTCGGTCTGCCTGAGCCGGGTACAGTTGGGCGTAGGGTGTAGCTGTGTCACCGGTGGTTGACACCGGTGGCTCACTTAATCCTACGTGGCAACAGGGTAACGGTCAGGTGCCTGTGGACCCTATATATAGGGGACCAGGGGAGGACTCTGTCCTCAACCTTGCTCAAATCAGTGATTCACATACGACCGTTGCAAAGCCTCCAACCACTCCACAAGAGCCAAGCGCCTAAGGGTTAGTTTGAGTGGGTTTGTGAGCTAGAGCACGAGCAAAGGTTCCTCCAAGAGATTGCTGCTGGATCATCTGTTACTCTTGGAGTTTGTCTGCTCCTAGACGGGTGTAGGAGTTGCTGGTATCACCCAAGCTTGTGTGGGCTGAACCAGTAGTTTGTGAAGGTGCTCTGAGGTCTACCTGCTGCAAGGCAAAAGGATCTCCACAAGCAAAAGGAAGAGTCCTGAAAGATCAGGTACTCGGAGAACAAGCACGATTCAGTGCTGGCCAACTCTTAGGAGTGGTCTCTCCAACGGAGACGTACCTTCTCTGCAAAGAGTTGGGAACTTCGGTGAAAATCCTCTGAGTCTCCTTTACTTCCTGTATTGCATGCATATTTGCTCATACTTACCTGCTTGTGTCTCTTAGACTTGATCTGCTAAGCTTACCTTTTCACCTGTGCTAGATTACCTTTATACCTGTGTGTGATCATCTGTTACTCAGCTGTTTCATTCACTTGTATTCACCTGTGCTAGCACCTGTGTCACAGTTAGTCTAAGTAGAGCACCTGTGTCAGGTTATCTCTTCACCTGTGTCTTTCACCTGTGTGACAGCTGTGTGTTAATATACACATAGTGTTCATCTGTGTCTCTCACCTGTGTCACAGCTGTCCACTATTAACTTGTGAAGTTAATCTGATAACTTAAACAGAAGATTAAAAGAGGAAATTTTATATGCCAACTATTCACCCCCCCTCTAGTCGGCATCTCGGTCCTTTCAATTGGTATCAGAGCAGGTTGCTCTTTGAATTGGCTTAACCGCCAGAGTAAAGGATGTCGGGCTACGAGGGTAAAATACCTGTCTTCACTGGATCTAACTATGCTTTCTGGAAGAGGAAGATGCAGATGCATCTTACCGCGATCGATCCAGATGTGTGGGATATTGTTGATGCAGGATACAAGGTAGAGAAGGCTGATGCTCTCACCATCAACGACAAAAGAAATATCCAGAATAATGCTAGAGCTGCCACTGCCATCTTCATGGGCTTGCAAGAACCTGACTTTAACAGAGTCAGCACACTGGAGTCTGCTAAGGAGATTTGGGATACCCTTCAGCAGATATATGAGGGCAGTGACACTCTGAAGAAGTCCAAGAGAGGACTGCTGGAGTCAACTCTAGAGAGATTTGAGCATGAACATGGAGAAGACATAAATTCTCTATACTCAAGATTAACTCTCATCACCAATCAACTGAAGGCATTGGGTTCCAACCGAGTTGAGGATGAAGATGTCATCAAGAAATTCTTATCTGTGCTGCCCAAGCCTTACAGAACCCTAGTCCTGATGCTCAAGGAGAAAGAGGGATTCAGTAGGATGAAGCCTACAGAAGTGCTGGGAAGAATCCTCACTCATGAGATGGAGCTCAAACAAGAGGGCAAGCACAGCACCTCCTTAGGACACAAGAAGAATATTGCTCTGAAGACCACTGCTCAAGCTTCACTGCCAGACAGTGATAGCAGTGATGATCTATCTGATGACATGTCAAGTGGTGAAGAGAATGAGCTGCTCCTTCTTACCAGAAACTTCAGAAAATTCTATAGGAAGAAGAAGCAGTTTGGATCAACAGATAGATTCAGAGGCAAGAAGCCCTCCAAGGACAACAAGTGTTTTGAATGTGGCAAGGAAGGCTACTTCGCAGCTGATTGCCCCAGCAAAAGGAAGGACAAAGGGAAGAAGAAGGAATTCCACAACAAGAAGAAGACTTTCAACAAGCATCCTTCCTATTCCAAGAACAAGGCTACTGCTAGAGCCTATGTAGGGCAAGCCTGGGTCTCAGATGACTCTGGTTCAGATGGAGAATCAGAAGAAGAAGAAGTCCAGGTCGCTGGGATAGCAATCTCCATGACTGACACACCCAGCTGTGTCACAGCTAAGTCAGACAGCTCCAAGCTGATCTCCAAAGCTGATCAAGCTTCATCCACTCCTGCTCCCTTATGCCTCATGGCTAAGGACTCCAAGGTATTAACTGAAGATGATTTCCCTGATTACGCTGAACTAATGGATATCTTGGAGAGAACAGAGAAGGGTTTCTGCAGGGAGAGAAAGGAGAACATATCCCTGTGATGAAATCACAGATGACAGGGAGGATCTCAGGTTGAATCATGAGAACCTGGAGATAGCTCATGAGAAGCTCAGATCAGCACATGAGCTTCTTCTCAAGGAGCATGAAGAGTTAAAGGTAAAGCATGCCTTATGCACTGATATTTCTGATAATATTGCTGAAGTTATGCCTTTACCTGCTCCTATTGTTATTGAATCATGTTTAAACTGTGCCAGCAGAATCAATCTTCTAACATCTACAGGTGGAGTGGTAGACAACTCTAAGGAGGCCTCAACCTCTATTGTTACTAACTCTGTGGATGCAGCTGAGCACAACAAGCTCAAAGAGGAGCTAGAAGAGCTTAAGAGGCTCATGAGAAAAGGCCTCTGCAGTGCCAACATTGGCATGCAAAACTATCAGCTTATAAGAGCTGAAATGCTGAGAAAGAATGATGGCCGAAGAGGCTTGGGTTACTCTACTTCTACTGCTAAAGATAAACTGCCTGCTGCCACTAACACTTGTCTTGCAGCAAAATTTGTGAAACAGGCAGGAACTAATGACAACAAGAATGTTGGTCATGAGCAGAGAAAGAGGAATGAAGCGAGCATTCCTTCTAACCCAGGCTATGTTTTGCAGAAGGATATGAAGGGAAAGGTAGTGGCCAAGTATGTAGGTCGCAGGCGCCTGACGAAGTGGTTGCCTGCCATCTGGGTGCCTAAGTCCACTCTTGCCGGTGTCACCGGTGGCTTACACAGCTGTGTACCCACCTGTGTCACAGGCAGTTCTAACAGGCCACTAACCCATGTGTCTAAGGTTGCATGTGACTGCCAGCCAAAGAGGATCAAAGTCATATCATCTATTGCTGATGCTGCTAACCTTAAGCACAAATATGCTATATATACATCTGCTACTTCTGCTTATGATAAAACTGCAAAGGGAACTGATGATGAATAGTACGGCTTCCCGCATATTAGGGGTATCCGTATGTAGGCTCCCGTAACTTTAGGAAGGTACAGCTTACCCGGGAAGGATCCCTGGAAGATAAGGTAACCCCTCTAGAGGAGGGAAGACTCCCCTTAGATTAGGAAGTCAATCCCGACATCTAAGGAGGCCGGAGTCCTACTCGGGCGTGAGTCCACGTCTAGTACGACCCCTGGAAACCCCCTATATAAGGATCAGCAATCCCATAGGGGAAGACAGGTCGCAGCAGATCCAGTAGGCAAAGCTCTAGAAGACCCGCAGTCTCGAAGGAGTCGAGCCCGGAGGATTAGCTAGGGTTAGTCTACGATTAGGCCTAGGGTAGCCACTAACACACACCCCCATTGTAAAGCGTATTCCCGATCAATATATAGCAACAGGACGTAGGGTTATTATCCTGAGGGAGGCTCGAACCTGTATAAAAACGGCTGTCCCCTGTTGTCAGATCTCTTGGCGCTTGGGCCCTAGAGGTCCCTACCCCCCAGTAATCATCATCTCGCGAGTACCGTAAGATCGCCGGTTCACCAATCGTCAACAGATGGCGCCGACCGTAGGGACCTCTCTGGACAAAGTCGTCGAGGAAAGATCAAAGTCGGCAGGACACGCAACCAAGCGCGATCAGATCCTAGCGCCGGTTGCACAGCCCTCGTCGGTTTCGACCGAGGAGGAGGTAGCAAAGCCGGTAGGAAAACCGATCGCAATCTCGCCCCGCACTGGGTACTCGGACCAGGGCTTCTACGACAGCTTTGGCCCTATAGGCCCGTACCCAGTGACGGATCGAGTTGACTTCGGGGAATACGCCCCTGAAGAGTACTCGGACGGCGAAGCAGACCACTTCAGAACCGAGTGCGCCAGGGCTTTCAGCGGGAAGTTGGTCTTGAACGACGACGACCCGGCAGGAACGACCAGCCCCATGGTTGGAATTTCTCCTGCAAACTCCGATCGCGAAGGCGATCGAGATCACACCCACGTCGTGTCCGATGAGGACAACGTAATGGAATACGAGTACACATCGTCCAGCCAAGAGCCTCGGATGGTACTCGCGATCAACGATGGTCGAGAAGACCTCGGAGATCAGAATCTGCCCGGGGGCTCACACGCGGACGCCTCCCACATGAACGGAGGCTTACCCGCCGACGGGGAAAGAACTCCCCGCCGGAACGAAGAGTTGCCTCCCGCTGTGGATAGATCCCCCCCCCCGGGAACAAGGGAGTACGTGTCCCAGACTGCTCGAAGACTCGCGGAAGTACGCAATCTGTTGTCACAGCCTCCCGTAGCGGATCTATCGACACCCGCGGGCGTGCAGTGGCTGCAACGGCTGGGGGCTGACCTCCAAGAGGCACAGAACCAGGCCGAATCTTCTCGAGTCCATTCGGTAGCCCGTAGCTCTACTCGGGTTGATACCCCTCCTCCGCCAGAAGAGCGTGATCAGGAGGGACGACATCCCAGAAACAGGCCTCCTCAGGAGGAGCAACCTGTCGACCTCCGAGATCAGCTCGACAAGCGCCGTCGCCAAAGGCGCCAGCAAGAGCAACAACCTTCTCGGAGGGATCATATGCAAAACGCCAATGCTCGTGGCCGGTCCTCGACCTCGAATAGCGGCGAGCATACACCTTATCGGGGATCCTTCAGCGGATGCCAGGCGCTAGCCCAGGAACTCCGACAGGTACGTTGGCCTTCTCGTTTCAAGCCTGGTTCGCTTGAATCGTACGATGGAACCACGAATCCCGTGGAGTTCCTCCAGATCTACACCACCGCGATTGAGGCGGCCGGCGGCGACGAGAAGGTAATGGCCAACTATCTTCCTACTGCTCTCAGAGGAGCTGCTAGGACATGGTTGATGAATCTACCCCCAGGAACGATCCGTTCTTGGGGACAGCTATGCGACATGTTACTCGGGAACTTCCAGGGTACCTTCCCAAGACCTGGCCGGGTGGACGACCTATTCCTTGTCGTCCAACGACCAGATGAGACATTCCGTGAGTTCACGAAGAGGTTTAGTGCTGTCTGCAACACTATACCCGAG
Organism: Stipa capillata; assembly: GCA_019208055.1. Classification (NCBI taxonomy): domain Eukaryota; kingdom Viridiplantae; phylum Streptophyta; class Magnoliopsida; order Poales; family Poaceae; genus Stipa; species Stipa capillata. The sequence continues at coordinate 253,933 of JAGXJF010001930.1, read as the reverse complement.
ATAACGGACTCGGACGTCATCCGCGCCTTCACTCGAGGCAGCAGGAACGAGATGTGCACGCATGATTTGATCATGCGGCCACCGAAGACCACCAGGCAGCTCATGGACCTGGCCGAAAAGGCTACTTGTGCGGAGGAAACCCTGCGTTATATCAAGCAACAGCGGGGTGAGCCGACCAGCTCCCCCCTCCAGTCTAGGAGCGATTCGTGCAAGTCTAAGCGCAAGAAGAAGCCCTTTGGAGGGAACAAGGAGAAGAGGACCAGAACCGACGAGGTGATGGCCGACGTCTCCGAGAAACGCACCTGGAAGCCACGACCCAAGGATAAACCTACAACATCCTCCGACAAGACGTCCAAACCCTGGTGTGACTTTCACCAGACGGACTCGCATGACCTGCGACAATGTCGCATCTTCAAGAAATACCTTCGGGAAGAGCGAGAGAGGTTCCGCGAAGATAACCCTCAGGTCGCTAACAACAGCCGGGAGACGTCTTCCGACGACGATGATTCCACTCCTGAGCCTTTCCAGGGGCATGTCAGAGCAATTGAGCATATATTCGGGGGCTCGACCTCTTACAAGTCGAAGAGGCAGTATAAGGCGATCGCCCGGGAAGTCCTCGCGAGTGTACCGCGAGTCCCTCGAGCGATCAAGTGGTCCGAGGTAGCTATCTCATTCGGCCAGACCGATTGCCCCGAAAACTGTGCTCGACCGGGACGGTACCCGATCGTGGTCGAGCCACGATCAACAATTGCCGAGTGGGTCGCGCGCTAATAGATGGAGGGAGCTCCCTCAACATCCTATTCGCCAACGCCCTCGATGCCATGCAAGTACCGCGGTTGTCCGTGCAGACGGTGACGCACGCTTTCCACGGCATCGTCCCGGGCTCATCGGCCACGCCGATAGGGCAAGTCACGCTCCCGGTTACCTTCGGTACACCGGAGAATTTCCGAACAGAGAAAATTCTGTTCGACGTAGTCGATTTCGAGACAGCCTACAACGCTATCTTGGGACGGACTACCCTGGCCAAGTTCATGGCGGCTGCGCACTACGTCTACCAGTGCATAAAGATGCCAGGCCCGAAGGGTGTCCTCACGATAAGAAGTACCCCCGGAGAAGCACTCCTCTGCGACAAGGGAAGCCTCGACCGCGGACAGGTACACCTGGGGACGGGGGACATATACCCTCAAAAACCAGTACGACCGTGAAAACCCACGGCGAGATAAAAATAGTTCCTCTAAGTGCGGCAGAGCCCACCAAGACAGTCCGGATCGGGTCTACGCTTGATCCAGACTTAGAATCATCGCTCGTTACTTTCCTCCGGGGGAACTCGGACATCTTCGCATGGCAGCCATCCGACATGCCGGGGATCCCTAGGGAGGTAATTGAGCACAGATTAGCTGTCCATCGAGACGCCGTGCCAGTAAAACAAAAGCTACGACGATTCGCCCCAGATCGGAAGGAAGCCATCAAAATGAAAATAAAAAAACTCCTGAAGGCCGGCTTTATCCGAGAAGTCGAGCACCCTGAATGGCTCGCCAACCCAGTTATGGTTAAAAAAGCCAACGGGAAATGGCGAATGTGTGTCGATTTCACGGATCTCAATAAGGCTTGCCCAAAGGATGCTTTTCCCCTACCCAGAATAGATCAGATAGTGGATTCAACATCAGGATGCGACTATCTAAGCCTCCTCGACGCCTATTCGGGCTATCACCAAATAAGCATGTGTCGGGAGGACGAGGAGAAAACCTCCTTCGTGACTCCGTTCGGGGTGTTCTGCTATTCAAAAATGCCTTTCGGACTAAAAAACGCGGGAGCAACATACCAACGCGGAATGCAGCTCGCCCTCCACAGCCAAATTGGTCGGAACATTGAGGCGTACGTCGACGACCTTGTCGTAAAAACAAAGAAGAAAGAAGACCTGCTCTCGGACCTACTGGAAACATTCACCAACCTCCGAAGAAACAGAATAATGTTGAACCCGGAGAAATGTACCTTCGGGATCAGCGCCGGAAAATTACTCGGGTTCTTGGTATCACACCGGGGAATTGAGGCAAATCCCGACAAGATACGGGCGATCGCAGAGATGAGGTCCCCAAAAACAGTCCGAGACGTCCAAAGACTCACGGGTTGCATGGCGGCCATGAGCCGATTCATATCCCGATTAGGAGACCGCGGGATCCCTTTCTTCAAGCATTTACGACAACACGACGGCTTCGAATGGACGGCAGAATCGGAAATGGCATTCCAAGAGCTCAAAGAATATTTAACCTCCCCTCCGGTACTGGTCGCGCCTAATCCCGGGGAAGGGCTTCTGCTCTACATCGCGGCCGGGCCGTCCGCGGTCAGCGGAGTATTGATGGTAGAACGCGGAACCCCCGAGAACCGTGAGAAGGTCCAAAAACCAGTGTACTACATCAGCGAGATCCTGCACGGACCCAAGGAGCGCTACCCCCAAGTCCAAAAACTCCTGTACGCGGTCCTCACCACGTCTCGCAAACTTCGACACTACTTCCAAGCTCACATGGTCACGGTCCCGACCACCTACCCTTTGGGAGAGATCCTCCGCAATCGCGAAGCCATAGGACGAATCGCCAAATGGGCGGTTGAGCTCGGAGAGTTCGACCTCCACTTCGTTCGACGCACGGCGGTCAAGTCACAAGTCCTCGCCGACTTCGTCAGTGAATGGACGGAGCCCGACTGTTCAGCGCCACCAGCGGAAAAAGACGACATCTGGACACTGCACTTCGACGGTTCCCTAACCATCGACGGCGCGGGGGCTGGGATAATCTTGACCTCTCCAACCGGAGAACGCCTGCAATATGTACTACAGATTGACTTCCCGGCCACAAACAACGTAGCCGAGTACGAAGGGTTGCTCGCCGGTCTTAGGGTCGCTTCGGCACTCGGAATCCGCCGCCTTCTCGTGAATGGAGATTCACAGTTGGTCGCAAGGCAAGTATCCAAGAAGTATCAGACTACGGACCCGAATATGGCGGCCTACCTTGCGGAGGTGAGAAAGCTAGAGAAGAAGTTCGTCGGTTTTGAGGTACGGTATATCCCCCGAAAGGATAACTGCCAAGCCGACAGTCTTGCCCGCCTGGCCTCCTCACGATCTCCATGCCCACCCGGGGCCTTTGTAGAAAGGATCTCGACGCCGTCCGTGGCTTCCCATGAACCCGGGGACGAAGGAGAGGTGGTTAAGCACCCCTCAAGGGTGTCACCAGGTATTGACGCTCCGAGGGGAGTGGCGGGTCACCTCGTCGCTCCCCTCGATCTAGAAGAGTCGTGGATAGAGCCCATCCGCAAGTACCTTCTCGATCGAACTACACCCGAGGACGATACGCTTTCCGAGCAAATTGCCCGGCGCGCCAGGATGTACTCCCTGGTCGACGGGGCCCTCTACCGACGAGGGGCCCACGGAGTGCTCATGCGGTGTATCCCTCAGACGCAGGGTATAAGATTACTCGAAGAGATCCATGGAGGGGTGTGCGGGGCACATGCATCTTTCCGAACCCTGGTCGGAAAGGCCTTTAGACAAGGATTCTATTGGCCGACAGCCCTCCGTGACGCGAGCGAGTTAGTGAGGCGATGCCGGCAGTGTCAATTTCACCGCAGACGCATTCGCCAGCCCGCCCAGGCATTACAGACTATCCCCTTGTCATGGCCATTCGCCGCATGGGGCCTCGATATCCTAGGGCCGTTCCCGGTAGCGCCCGGAGGCTATAAGTTCCTCTTCGTCGCGATCGATACGTTCACCAAGTGGATCGAAGCCGAACCTGTCTCGCAGATCACGTCGGAAGCAGCCAAGCGGTTCATAATGAGAAACGTTATGACCAGGTTCGGCGTCCCGAACAGAATCATCACCGACAACGGTACTCAATTCTCCAGCTCCGACTTCATCGAATATTGCACCGAGCTCGGCACCACGATATGCTACGCCTCGGTCGCGCACCCACAGAGCAACGGACAGGTCGAACGCGCCAACGGACTTATCCTCCAGGGGATGAAAACTCGTGTCTTCGATAGACTCTCCGCCCAGGCTAAGGCTTGGGTACGCGAACTGCCCTCCATCCTCTGGGCCCTACGGACGACCTCTAATCGGGCTACCGGAGAAACACCGTTCAGCCTGGTATACGGAGCCGAGGCCATGCTACCGAGTGAACTTGCCCTACGATCTCCACGGGTAGAACTATACACCGACAAGGAAGAAACCCCTCGAAGAGAGGACGACCTCAACTTCATTGAGGAAAAGCGGACCCAGGCTCTTCTTCGGGCTACCCGCTACCAGCAGAACCTTCGTCGCTACTATGACAGACATGTTCGAAAACACTCACTGCAAGTCGGAGACCTTGTCCTACGGCTCGTACAAAACAAAAGCAATAGCAATAAGCTGTCTTCCAAATGGGAAGGCCCTTACACGGTAGTCGAGATTACTCGACCAGGATCCTTCCGATTAGCGATGGAAGACGGCCGAGTCCTAACTAATTCCTGGAACATTGACCAGCTCCAAAAGTTTTACGTGTAAGGCTAATAGACTGACCGCTCGAGGATATCCCTCGAGTAGACAGTCGGGGGCTGGTCCAGAGACATAAGTTCAGGAGTTATTCATTAAACAGAGCAGAAATCCTATACATGTCTGGCGTGCATATGAGGGCTACGCGTTTACAGGTCAGGCAAGCGCAAACGCCCAGAAAAATCTTGAGCGGCTCGGTCCAATTCCGCCAGCCGATCAGGAAGGTTCGCCGTGGCTCGAAGAGACACACCGACCGTGGTAAGCACCAGCTCCAGGCGGTCCGCCATCTTCAATCGACCCTCCTCGGCAGACGAGGCTCGCGCTTTTTCCAACGACAGGGCCTCCTTCTCCCGGGAAAGAGCATCAGAAAGCCGCACCGATTGGTCCCGGAGTGACTGGACCTCGCTGCGAACGGCCTTCCACCTGTCATGAGCACGCTGAGATGGAAAGCAACAAGGTCAGATAAGCTGGCTATGTCATCGGACAAAGGGTTACGACAAGCAGTAACCTCCCCTACCTCCACTAAGGGTTTGAGTAGCGCGACGGGATCGTCTTCAGCTAAGGCTTCCTCGCCCTGGAGACTTGGCTCCTGCCGCTCCGTGATGAGTGAAGAGGGGGGTACCGCACCAACCGAACTCCGACTAGGAAGTAGCCTGATAAACCGCTTCCTCCGTGGATCAGTAGGAGGGGCTGGTATCGGAGGGGAAGCATCCCTACAGACCGCGTTCAGGATTCAGAGCTAGGAGCGTAAGCTCGACAAGGTAAGAAGCGAAAGAATGGTACCTCGCCCTCTTTAGCGAAATGGAGCGCCCCCGACGGACCGAAGGATTTCCCTCTCCTCGAAGACAGGGCGGCATTTCAGTTCTTGATTCGCTCCGCGCGACTTCTTCTACCTTCTCGCTGAGAGTAGTGTCCTTATCGTGCCGGTCCTCGGCAGCGGTCGAACATCGACTAGGACCAGAAGGCCCAGCTTTGGGGTCGTCAATTCCCCGGCCTTCTTTCTGCATAAAGGGCCCAGTCCGCGAAACCAGTATGAGGCGGGTTTGAAGAACCTAGGATCCTAAAAAAGAAAGGATTACCGCTAGAATCTCTTCCCGCTCGTGCAAAGGTCGAAGAGGCAACGACGTGGGAACATCTTGGCGACTGGGTGAAGGAACTCGCTTGAAGGTATCTTTTACCTTCTCGAACACCTCCTCTTCCGAGAGGGCTGGTTGAGACAAAGGGAAATTCAGAACACCTCGACAAGTCCTTCTTACGGGATTGAGAGGGGGGAATTTACCTATTTTTCTCCGCCGTTCGTATGGATCGCTCGTCGAGTCCCAGGCGCCGGTCTCCCTGTGCCGTAAAGGGCAGATTCCGCGCCTGACGAAGTCGGTGACAACGTCGGCCGATGACAAGCCTCGGGTTCGCAGAGCTTTGATCTCGTCGACAAGGTGCTGGAGACGGGAGTCGAGCAGGGTCTCGTCGGTCCAAGCAGGTGCCACCTCAGGTTGAGTTCCCCAGAACCTTATGCTTAGGGGGATCGACGGGCGGCAATAGCACCACTCATACTCCCACCCCGCAAAGGAGCGGATTCCGGTGGCATCAATATACTCCGCGGTCTTATCTTCTCGGAGGTGGACGCTTGCACCTCCTACCACCTTCTTCTTGGTCCTCTCCATCTTGTGGAAATATCTGAATAGATCCAATGATGGCCGCACTCCGAGGAATGCTTCGCACAGATGGGCGAACACGCTCAGGAGGACGTATGAGGCCGGGTCAAGATTCACCACCTCCACTCGGTAGAACATGAAGATCGAATATAAGAAGGTGGAAGGAGGCAAAAAGAACCCACATCGGAAGAAGTCGAGGAAAATGACCAGCCATCCGGCTTCGGGTTCCGGGATCCTTTCGCCCCGGACGGGACGGAACTCGGCCTGGCAAGTTGATTGGATCAGGGACAGCTCTATGGAAGATGCGAGTTTCACCTCGTTCATTTCCGAGCGCGGCCATGCTTCTTCAACCAATGGGCTCCCAGCCATGGCGCAGAGAAACAGGAGATAGGAGCAAGAAGGTTGGGAGGCAAAGAGACAATGCGTGCAAAACCCCAATTTTTGGATTCCTGGAGATTTAAACTTTCGCCGGAGACGAGCGCGGTTTTCGGCACGATCAGTTCCATCGCATTTAATGCGGGCAGTTGCTTTTTTCGCGTACAAGGAATGTCGCGGGAAAAAGAGGGTCTGACAACCCACGACCCGAACGAGCGCGCGCACGATAGCGCAGAGAGAGAAAAGATTCTTCATCACCACGCGAATTTTCCGCCACGATGGATCGGTTTCCTGAAAACCTGCCAGGCGGACGCGTGTCCGAGATCAACGGACCAGATCAAGTCAGAAAACATTCTGGGTCTATCCCGAGGATGATTCCGATAAGGCTCTCCCGTCTGCTTGGTTGGGGTAGAACCTACTTGAAGCAGTCACTAACGAAAGCTACTCGGATCGCCTACTCGGAAGTTCGTTCCCGACAAGGGCAGATTTCTAACAGAACCATCATGGCCCCACTTCGCATACTGATGGGGGGCTTGATGATGAATAGTACGGCTTCCCGCATATTAGGGGTATCCGTATGTAGGCTCCCGTAACTTTAGGAAGGTACAGCTTACCCGGGAAGGATCCCTGGAAGATAAGGTAACCCCTCTAGAGGAGGGAAGACTCCCCTTAGATTAGGAAGTCAATCCCGACATCTAAGGAGGCCGGAGTCCTACTCGGGCGTGAGTCCACGTCTAGTACGACCCCTGGAAACCCCCTATATAAGGATCAGCAATCCCATAGGGGAAGACAGGTCGCAGCAGATCCAGTAGGCAAAGCTCTAGAAGACCCGCAGTCTCGAAGGAGTCGAGCCCGGAGGATTAGCTAGGGTTAGTCTACGATTAGGCCTAGGGTAGCCACTAACACACACCCCCATTGTAAAGCGTATTCCCGATCAATATATAGCAACAGGACGTAGGGTTATTATCCTGAGGGAGGCCCGAACTTGTATAAAAACGGCTTCCCCTGTTGTCAGATCTCTTGGCGCTTGGGCCCTAGAGGTCCCTACCCCCCAGTAATCATCATCTCGCAAGTACCGTAAGATCGCCGGTTCACCAATCGTCGACAGGAACCAAACATGTTTGGGTCCCTAAGTGTCATCACTAATCTTGCAGGAAACTGTCTCCAGTGGAACTGATTGGATTGTGGACAGTGGATGTACACAACATATGACTGGAGGCAGAGAAGAGTTTGTAGAGATCACAAGTGAAAATCTTCCAAGCAAACATGTGATCTATGCAGACAACTCAAAAGGGAAGGTAAATGGCATTGGTAAAGTTGCCATTTCTGAGAATCACTCCTTATCTAATGTAATGCTTGTTGATCAGATAGGCTATAGTCTGATATCTGTGTCACAGCTGTGTGACACAGGCATGAAAGTTACTTTCTATCCTGAAAAGGTTATAGTTTCCAAACTATCTGATGATTCACAAGTATTTGAAGGATGCAGGTCTGGCAAGCTATACATTGTGAACTTCTATGAACAGCCTGCAGCAGCTCCATGGTGTCTAATGGCCAAGACCAGCCTAGGATGGCTGTGGCACAGACGACTAGGACATGCAGGGATGAAGCTCCTTAACAAGCTAAGCAAACATGACTATGTCAAAGGCTTGGAGAAGGTGAAATTTGAAAAGGATAAACCCTGCAGTGCATGTCAAGCCGGCAAACAAGTTGGAGCTGCACATCGACCGAAGAACATCATGACCACCTCCACTCCCTTCGAGCTCATTCACATCGACCTATTTGGTCCCACAACATATGAGAGCCTAGGAGGTAACAAATATGGCTTTGTCATTGTAGATGACTTTTCTAGATATACTTGGGTTTTCTTTTTGAAGGAGAAGACACAGGTGTACAAGAAGTTCAAACATCTCATTGTCAGAGTCCAAAATGAGTGGAAGGTGAATCTTGTAAAGGTCAGGAGTGACAATGGGAGTGAGTTCAAGAACTCCAAGGTGGAAGCATTTCTGGACAAGCATGGAATCAAGCATGAATTTTCAGGTCCATATGCTCCACAACAAAATGGGGTGGTGGAAAGGAAGAACAGAACTCTGATAGAGATGGCAAGGACTCTTCTAGATGAATACAAGACTTCACCAAGATTTTGGGCTGAAGCCGTCAACACTGCCTGTCACTCTGTCAACAGAATATACCTTCATCCACTACTCAAGAAGACTCCCTATGAACTGCTCACCAACAGCAAGCCTAACATATCATACTTCAGAGTATTTGGTTGTAAGTGCTACATTCTTAGGAAAGGCAAACGCCTAACTAAGTTTGAAGCTAAATCTGATGTTGGTATATTCCTTGGTTATTCCACTAACTCCCATGCCTATAGAGTCTTTAACACTTCCTCTCAGGTTGTTGAAGAATCTATAGATGTGGATTTTGATGAGTCTTATGGCTCCCAAGGAGAGCAAGTTGCTATTGATGTAGGAAATGAGGATATTCTAAAGAAGTCTACCGGTGAGATCAGACCCACCATCAAGGAGGAGCCTGCCTCACCAAGTGATCAAGAACCCTCTTCTGCATCAATCCTTAAAGACACTGGGGATCATGAAATAGAGTTCGAGTGCAACCCAGCCAATGATCAGCTTGACGCAGAAGCCTTCATGCACCCAGCTGTGTCACAGGAAGAACTACCGGTGTCATAGGCAACTCCATCAGCTGTGACACAGGCAGTTGACCCCGATCCCCTTGTGATCAGCCGGCTGCAGAAGGATCACCCTGTGGACAACATCATCGGTGCCATTAATAGGGGAGTGACCACTTGATCTCGAATTGCTAATTTTTGTGAGCATTACTCCTTTGTCTCAAGTGTTGAACCCAGGACCATAGGTGAAGCTCTAAAGGATGCTGATTGGATCAATGCTATGCATGAAGAGCTCAACCAGTTCGAGAGAAATGAAGTATGGTCACTGGTGGAAAGACCTGAAAGCCATAATGTGATTGGAACTAAATGGGTTTTCAGGAACAAGCAAGACACTAATGGACTGGTGGTAAGAAACAAAGCCAGACTTGTGGCACAAGGATTCACACAAGTAGAAGGTCTGGACTTTGGAGAAACATTTGCCCCTGTGGTAAGACTTAAAGCCATCAGAATCCTGTTAGCCTATGCTGCTCATCACAATATCAAGCTGTACCAGATGGATGTCAAGTCTGCATTTCTGAATGGTAAGCTTTCTGAGCTTGTATATGTAGAGCAGCCACCAGGTTTTGAAAATGATAAAAAGCCATACCATGTCTACAAATTGCACAAAGCACTCTACGGTCTAAAACAAGCACCAAGAGCATGGTATGACACATTGAAAGAATTTCTAATCAGCAATGGATTTAAAATGGGCTTAGTTGATACAACTTTATTCACTAAAAGAAATGGAAAAGAATTATTTGTGTGCCAAATTTATGTCGATGACATAATATTTGGTAGTACTAACCGTTCCATGAGTGAAGAGTTTAGCAAGCTGATGACCAAGAGATTTGAGATGTCTTTGGATGGAGAACTCAAGTACTTCCTAGGACTTCAGATCCATCAACTTAAGGAAGGTACTTTCATCTCTCAAGAAAAGTTCACCAAAGACATCATCACCAAGTTTGGCATGAAGGATGCAAAAGGTATACACGCTCCCATGCAAACTAATGGCCATCTTGATCTAAACACTGAAGGTAAGTCTACTGATCAGAAGGAATTTAGATCTATGATAGGTTCCTTGCTATATTTGTGTGCATCTAGGCCTGATATTATGCTTAGTGTTTGTATGTGTGCAAGATTCCAAGCCAACCCTAAGGATTGTCACAGAGTGGCAGTCCGCAGGATTCTGAGATATTTGATTCACACTCCAGGGTTTGGCTTGTGGTATCCTAAAGGTGCAAACTTTGAGCTAGTTGGCTATTCTGATAGCGACTATGCTGGGTGTAAGGTTGACAGAAAAAGCACCTCAGGTACCTGTCAGTTTCTAGGGCACTCTCTGGTGTCCTGGTCATCCAAGAAACAAAATTCTGTAGTCCTTTCCACTGCAGAAGCTGAGTATATAGCTGCTGGTAGTTGTTGTGCTCAATTATTATGGATGAGGCAGACCTTGAAAGATTTCAACATATCTTTTAATCAAGTACCCCTCTTCTGTGATAATGAAAGTGCAATCAAGTTAGCCAACAACCCAGTACATCACCAAAGATCCAAACACATAGAAGTGAGGCACCACTTCCTTAGAGACCATGTAGAAAAAGGAGATATACAGCTGTGCCATGTAAGGACTGAAAAATAATTAGCTGATATCTTCACCAAGCCCTTAGATGAGACTAGGTTCTGTGCCCTGAGGAGTGAATTGAATATCATTGATGTCTCTAACCTGCAATAAAAGGTTTGGCTTGGTGTCTAGCTGATGTGATTTCATATTCATCATTTGCATCTTTGTACCTGTGCTACCCACCTGTCTCACAGGTGTGTGCTTTGTATCATGCTGAAATCATATCTTATAGTCTGTAAAATGCACTCTTTTGTGTGCAAGTCTTTATCTAGATTAACTCATGTCAGCTTGAGTTTTGCTTGATTGATTTTCTGGCGAGCTGACACTGAGAAGATCTCTTAAGGACACTCTGATAGCGCTAATGCTTTCTTTCTCATCTAATTCAATCCATCTTGGTGTTCACTAGATGAAATACTTGTCACCTGAGTCTCACAGCTGTGTCTCAGGTGAATGCTTTGAAAATCTCATAGGCCAGTGTATACATCTCTTTCACCTGTGTCACAGGTCCTTATGTCAGCTGTGACACAGCCACCTTATAACCTCTGGGCCCATATAAAGAGTTGCTGCGTCCTCACAGAAACAGCTTCGAACTCCCATACCCAAAACTTCCGCCGTGCGCCAATTTTTTCGAGTTCTCATCTTTTTCGCCGGTTTCACCATCGAAATTTTTTCAACAAGTTGGAGGAAGCATTCCATTGAACTCTAACGTCGATTCAACCGTAGCAAAGTTTAATCTCGATCAAAGTAACCCTCTGCAAAACCCTCCTTTGCGCTCAGTTCATGTTCTAGGTCTTGATAGCCTAATCTATTAGCGCATTGGTCCATATTAGGGTTGGTCCTACTCTTGTGCCATCTTTAAATCTCATCCAAGCTTAAATCAGCCAGCAAATCTTTGTCAAACTCAAAATTCCATGAATTTGCTGTCCGCCCCCGCACATAGCTGTGTCACCGCTAGGGTCTCACCTGTCACACAGGTGTGCCTATTCAACAGGCTAAGACCTCGGTAATGCTTAGGTCCTCACCTGTGTCTGCCTATCCTGACACAGATGTCTAACACAACTATTACTCTGCATCAAATGAACACCCCTTACCTACTTCTCTCTTATCTATCTTGTTTCTTCAGATGTCTGGTTCTGGCAATCAGCCTGAGGATATCTCAGAAGATCTCCCGCTTGCCATCAGAACTCAGATCATGGATAAGAAAAGCCAAGAGGAATGGGAGGCAGAGAAAGCAAAGAGGCTTGCTAGACAACTTGATGCTGAGGAGAAAGCAAAGAGAGCTGTTAAAATCCCCTTGTCTCCAGCAGAGTTAGCTAAAAGGGAAGCAAAGAGAAAAGCTTTGGAAGTAGAGAAACGCCAAATTAAGCTGGCTGCCAAAGTTTCTGTCTCCAGATTGGAAGAACTTAATGCTATGAAAGCTGACAAGAAAGAAAAGCAGATTCAGCAGAGAAAGAGGTCTGCAGATGAAAGGAAAACCAGCATGGCTGAGGCTAAAAAGAAGAAGGCAGATGAGAGAGCTAAGAAAGCTTCTGCCAAAGATGCTGCTGTACAAGCTAAGAGGGTGCCAGTTGTAGATACTCTCAAAAGAACCAGAGCTGCTGGTGGACCAGCTGATCTGTCTCTAAGCAAAGTTCATAAGAAGCCTCGGTCAGAATCTGTAAAAGAAATCAGAAAGAGTAAGAAGCAGCAGCAAGAAGAAGAAGAAGAGGCTGAATGGAGAGCCGAAGCTGAGAAAAGAAAAGCACACAGCAAACTAGCCATGGAATTGAATGATCTAGCAAGGAGGCTGTCGTCTACCTCAGGAGCTGAAAAAGATGCTATAAAGTCAAAAATTGAAAATGTTAAGAAATTGCTCTCCAACTCTTCTGACCCCCCCAAAGATGTTTCAGTGCACAAGGACACATGGAAGAAAGACAAGGCCATCAAAGAAGAGCTTCATGAGTTGCTGAGAAAAAAAGAGAAAGCTATTGGAGATGAGAAGGCAGATCTGATTCTGCAAATGGAACGCCTCACATCTCAGCTTTCCTTGGAGTATAAAGATCTATGGAGAAAATTTCAGGACAACAAGTTGCGTAGAAGGGTAGATGCCTTATCATTGAAATTGTCCTCCTGCTCAGATGAAGCCAGTAAGAAGGTCCTGCAGGATGAGATAGCTGCAGTCAATTTGAGGATTATCAAGTTAGATTGTTCAACTGCTCCTATCTCAGCAGTCCCTCTTCATCAAGCAAGTGCTCCAGCTCTTCAGCCAAGTATGCCAGCTGAGTCACAGGTCATGTCCTCAGCTGGGCTAGAGATTGTGCCTGCAGATATCGAGACCCAACAGAAAGCTGCTCTTGATTCCTTAGAAGATATTCTTGCAGAGTTAGACTCAAGTGGGCAGCAGCTAGAAAAGAATCTAGATGATTCTATGACCCAGCTCAGATCATCTTTTGATGCTAATCCACCTGTGTCACAGGTTGCTAGCGCAGGCAAGTTCGGTAAAAAGACATACCAGAGGAAAGACCGAAAATCTCAGAGTTCAACCAGCATTGATTCTATTTCAACTCTGGATGTTCAGAAGTCAATGTCTCCTTCTCAGTTTCTAGTCTCTGAAGCTGAAGATCCAGCTGCTCCCAAGGCTCAAGTGCATGCATCTTCAAGACCAGTTTCAGCAGAGTCTCCAGTGGCTGCAAAATCTTCAAGTCCACAGCTGTCTCAACCAGCTATTCCTCAGGCAGGAGAAGAAACTCAGACTCAAGACTCTCACCGGTCTCCATCACCTGTGCCGCCACCAGCTGACCCAGCTCAGTCAGTTCAACCACCTGTGTCATCACCTGTGGCACAGGTCAGTAAGTCAGCTGAGCCAGAAGAAACAGAAGACAACTCTGAGAGCTCATCTGATGATGGCAGAGGTGTGTCTGTGACTCCTCCAAGACCAAGAGCAGCCAGAGCTGACTCTGATGAAGATTATCAGGGAGAGAGTTCATCTCCAAGTGACAAATCAGCAGAAGCAGCTGAAGAAGAAGAAGCAGAGAAAGAGATGGCAGAACATGAGGACAGCTCTCCCAGTCACTCTGTAAGAGAAGCAAACATGGAAGACCAATATCATTACATCTTCTCTCATGCTCTGAGGACTGAGGCCAATCAGATGGCATTTATTTCCAGAGCTGATGCCAAGAAACTGCCAAAGAGTGATCCCAAGAGATCCAAGAACAAAGTTGCCTCAATGAGACCAAGTTCATTCATAAAGATGAGGTCAACAAACCCATACTTCTCTGAAGATCAGGAGTTTATAGCTCCATCTTGCTCAGACCCCAGATTCCACAATGCTCATCAAAGGGGTGTATACCATGAGATTCTTGCCTCCAAAGGATTTGTAGATTGCAAGACCATTGACTGGTCAGCTCTGACAGATTCAAGACTGAGAGCAGTTCCTTCTCTAATCCAAGCCTCAGGTCTTGAATTCCTATGCAATCTTCAGCAAGCTTATGATCCTGAGATCATCAAGGAGTTCTATGCCACAGTTTGGATAGAACAGAAGAATCAAGATGTTATGCTCTGGATGACAAGAGGTCAACTTCTTTCAATCACAGCTCCAGAGTTCAACAGCTTAATGCATGCTCCTCTGGAACCAGGCATGCCAAATCTTTTCAAGCTTGCACCAGTTCCTAATGAAGTGAGAAGAAAATTTTATCCAAGGAACTTCAGTTTCCCTGCCAAGGCCCCTACAGATCATGTCTATTTCAAGGGTATAACCATCACTGCCAAGCATCTGATCAAGATTCTCAATGTCACTCTTCAACCCAAAGGGGGTAACACAGATGCTGTCTACAATGCAACCTGGCAGATATTGGTGCACATAGCCAAGAATCAGCACTTTGATATAGCAAGATACATTTTTCATGAGATAGATGCTGTCTCCAAGGACAAAAAGGCTAAGCTGAGGTATGGATCGTACATCATGTATATGATCCTTCAAAGAACAAGTCTTCTGAGCTCTTCTCTTGATCTCTCTGTGAAGATAATCAAAACCCAACTTAGACCTCAGGCAGATGATCATCCAGATGAGGTTGCAGTCCCTGCGTTATTTGGAGACTCCCCTGGACCAGCTGTGTCATCTCCCAGTCACACTGCTGCTCGACCTGCTCCTCCAAGGTCATCACCTGTTCACAGACAAGTCCCCACCGGTGCCACAGCTGCTGCACCTGTGCTAAACCCAGCTGATGATGATGATGACACCTCTTGCAACCCTTCCTTAGCTTTTGTGACCAAGGTCATACCAGCTCATCTCTCTGCTCTGCGCAAAGAAAATCGCCAGCTTCGAGAAGAAGTCTCTCATCTGAAAGCCAACATGGATCAAGTGCAATCTCAGCTCTCAGATATGTCCAATCAGCTCTCAGCTATGTCTAACCAGTTCTCAGAGGTTCTCCAGCTGCTGAAGAGCAAGTCTTCTTGAAGCATCTCTTCCTCCTGTCTTCCTTTTTGGGTGTTTTAGTGTCAAAGGGGGAGAGAGAGTGTAGAGTAAGGGGGAGAGAGAGAGTACAGTGGTGCAAGGGAAAGCATTAAGGGGGAAAGCTTATTGGGAAATTATTTTCAAAATGATGTATCAAGACTTGGTTCTTCTGTGGTATCTTATGTCTTGATAACATTGTATCTTTTTATGCAAATCTTTTGATCTGATACATGTCTTATGCATTCTTATGCTCATTTTTATATGTTGGAATGCTCTGACACACATGTTTGGTATGTTTTAATGCACATCTTGCTCTGATACAAACATGTGTGAATGTTCAGATTCATAGTTTGTGTTGCCATACATTTTGTTATACATGTTTTATGGCTCTGATACCATTTATATGTGTATACTCTGATATGTACATGTTTATCATGCTCTGATACACATATCAAATGCTTAATTCATATGCTCCGATATCTTTGTGCATTTTGTGCTCTGATATACATATGTTTTTAATATGGCTTGCTCTGACTTTCACATATGCTCTGATAAGGAATATAATGCTCTGATCATTCATCAACATACTTAAACTGATAAGAATGCAAGTCATCAGAAAATACTTCCCATGCTTAAAACTTGTTAACTGTGCATCTCTTGTCAAACAAATCTTACATGCACAGATTCAGGGGGAGTATATTCTACCAACTTTCACATGTTTCAATACTTCAATTCTATATATATTTTTGAATGTGTGAAGCTTGGGTTGCCACTAACCACCAAAAAGGGGGAGATTGAAAGAGCATCTAGGCCCTAATTTGGTTTTGATGGTTAATGGCAACCTAAACTGGAATCTAATGTTTATATTTGAGTGTAAGCAGATCTTACAGGTTCCATGATGAAGGGCTATCCAGAGAAGGATGGCCACCAAAAAGGTACATGGTGGGTCCAAAGACAAAGAGATGGTTGTGCTAGGCAGCTGTGTCACAGCTGAGAAGAAGCCGGTGCTGTGCAGGGAGATGCAAGCAAGGTGATGGTGGCTTGATGCGTCAAGGGCCGTGACTTCAGCTGGTGGCAAGTGAAGCCTAGGTTTGCTAGTTTCTTTGAGTCCATAGGAACCACCCGTACTATCAAGAGGGATGAAATAGTTGCAGTTGTCTAAGGGAATCTTGCTCATTGCTCAGAGTGTTGGTCAAGGGGGTTGGTGCTTTGAGGCCAATTGCCCTGTGTCAATAGCTTTGCACAAAAGTATGTAGCTGTGTGAAAACCCTAGAGCCTTAGGCACCTGTGTGACACAGTTGTGTCACAGGTGGTCTTCTGCTCTATGACTCTGGTACACCTGTGTACCGGGAGAGAGCTTGTAAAAGCTAAGGGATCTGCTCTGCGATAGGTTCTCTCCTTTTCAGGTAGCTTAGGTAGAGTATGCTGAGGGCATGTAGTGTGCCAGGACCGGGCTGAGTAGTGCTGCTATCAGCTGAGGGTTCACCTGTGTGTGTGCCGCCGGTGACACAGGTGTCGGTCTGCCTGAGCCGGATACAGTTGGGCGTAGGGTGTAGCTGTGTTACCGGTGGTTGACACCGGTGGCTCACTTAATCCTACGTGGCAACAGGGTAACGGTCAGGTGCCTGTGGACCCTATATATAGGGGACCAGGGGAGGACTCTGTCCTCAACCTTGCTCAAATCAGTGATTCACATACGACCGTTGCAAAGCCTCCAACCACTCCACAAGAGCCAAGCGCCTAAGGGTTAGTTTGAGTGGGTTTGTGAGCTAGAGCACGAGCAAAGGTTCCTCCAAGAGATTGCTGCTGGATCATCTGTTACTCTTGGAGTTTGTCTGCTCCTAGACGGGTGTAGGAGTTGCTGGTATCACCCAAGCTTGTGTGGGCTGAACCAGTAGTTTGTGAAGGTGCTCTGAGGTCTACCTGCTGCAAGGCAAAAGGATCTCCACAAGCAAAAGGAAGAGTCCTGAAAGATCAGGTACTCGGAGAACAAGCACGATTCAGTGCTGGCCAACTCTTAGGAGTGGTCTCTCCAACGGAGACGTACCTTCTCTGCAAAGAGTTGGGAACTTCGGTGAAAATCCTCTGAGTCTCCTTTACTTCCTGTATTGCATGCATATTTGCTCATACTTACCTGCTTGTGTCTCTTAGACTTGATCTGCTAAGCTTACCTTTTCACCTGTGCTAGATTACCTTTATACCTGTGTGTGATCATCTGTTACTCAGCTGTTTCATTCACTTGTATTCACCTGTGCTAGCACCTGTGTCACAGTTAGTCTAAGTAGAGCACCTGTGTCAGGTTATCTCTTCACCTGTGTCTTTCACCTGTGTGACAGCTGTGTGTTAATATACACATAGTGTTCATCTGTGTCTCTCACCTGTGTCACAGCTGTCCACTATTAACTTGTGAAGTTAATCTGATAACTTAAACAGAAGATTAAAAGAGGAAATTTTATATGCCAACTATTCACCCCTCCCTCTAGTCGGCATCTCGGTCCTTTCAATAAGTCCAGTGAAATCATTAGTTGTTATTTCAATTTAGTCCTCCATGCCATTGGTGAGCTATGTAATGAACTTATGAGGGCACCTTCATTGGAGGCCCATGAAAGATAGAAGAGAACCCACGGTGTGATCCATACTTTAAGGTAGGAGATTGATTCAAGACTACTTTTTTGTAATTAGCTATAAAATTGTATTGTCTCTAATCTTTTTGGGTTGAATATGATTGTATTGGAGCTATTGATGGTACTTATGTATAAGCCTCCGTAACTAATGATATGGAGCATTTCTTTCATGGTAGAAAGTCATATGTTTATCAAAATGTGATGGTGACTGTAGATTTTGGTCTTCGGTTTATATGTGTTAGCCAGTTGAGAAGGGACATCACATGATGCACTAGTTTTACGAGATACTTTAGAACGCCAAAATGGCTTAAATGCCCCCACAAAGTAATAGATTAATTATGTAGCACTAATTTTTCAATTCTATTTACGCCTACATAACAATGCCACCCACTTGTGCCTCATATCTTCTAACACCATTTTTACATGTTTTTTTGATGTTTCTTAGAGGAAAAAAAATGTATGTATGCAGCATATAGCTACCGAGAAATGTAGTAGACAAATTTGCAGTAGACAACTACCAACAAAATGAAGTAGACAACTAACAGAAGATGCAATAGACAACAAGTGTAGTAGACAATAGACAAGAATTGCAGTAGACAAATATGCAGTAGACAACTATCAGCAAGTGCAGTAGATAACTAACAGAAAATGCAGCAAATAAAAGTACGCAATAGAGAACCATAAAAATTTTGGTAGACAAATATATGCAGTAAAGAACAATCAAATAAATGTAGTTGGTAGCTAAAACTATGAAGTACAACTATAATACGACACGAAGTCAGAGAAAAATATAGCACTAGAAAATATAGTAGACAGTAATATAGAATGAAGTACACATAAAAAAGTCATCACATCATATCCAATCGGGGTCTAGTTTGAAGATCTCGTTGAAACAAAGACGATCGTGAAAATAAATTTTGATTTGGACGCTCAGTTTGAGAGCGACGACTTTTTAAAATTTTAAAATCAGTTGTTAAAAGATTGACATCATCTATTTCAGAAACTAGCCGTCGAAAACAAAAAACCCGTGTAGGAAGATTTGACGCTTTCGAACAGTGTGACGCGGCTTACAACTAATAAAGCTAGTGTGGGGTCGATTAATACAAAAATAAAAACTGTTTACTCTAATCTCATGGAGCATATGTTAACTCGTTAGTATTTCACTTAAAAATTTGTAGTGGAAATGAATAATCATTTCTTAGTTATGCAAATTATAATGGACATGAAGGGATAGAGACTAAAAGATACTCTCTCCGTCCAGAAATATAAGACGTATTTTGATTAGTTAAGATAAGATTTTGACCAACAATTAATCTATTAATATATGATTTATGTGATATCATTAGATTCGTATTCAGAAGTATTTATGATTATGATTTTGTATCATATTATACACATGTTAATACAGTAATTATTGCTCAAAATCTTGTTTTAACCAATCAAAATATGGCAATTAAAATAGTGTACAAGTAATTGCGTATAACTAATAAATCACTAGAATCGGCAAAATTGGGCAGGATCATATGAAAATTTTAATCATAATCCTGCAAATTTTTCGGTAGAATCTCAATAACATTAAGATGCTACCAATTTTAGACTACCTAGGAATGGATCGGTCCACTTGATCTGGTGTCGTAGAATCGTATGACTAGAATCAAGATTCTGACGACCTTACTAGAAAGATTGATATACCATGTTGAAATGCTTACCAATTCTAGAAAGATTTTGTTGATATGGCTAAAAAAGATGTCTTCAACTAATTGTCCACTACAGCAATACCAAACAAGGCCTAAATAAACTACCTTTGAGGTTTCATCTTGCCAAGCACGTTTCTACTAAGGGCCTATCTCCAGCTTAAGCTTTGCCGTCCAAGCTGATATGGAGTACCCGGGAGCAGGAAGTACACACTGAGAGGTTTCACTCAGAAGAACGATTGAACGAAGATGTCCCAGCACAAACTGAAAATTAGGTTTGCTTACAAGCAATTCGCGACGAGATGGATCCGGGTCCAACTCACTATGCAGTGCACTGTAAGCTTTCGATCGACTAAAACAAATGTGAACTGGCGTATTGTAGCTGTAGTAAACGCGTAATCAGTATACATGGACAAAACTTCTATCCGGACACCAGTTACACCACCTGTAAAGGGTTTAAGTTCCAAGAAATGTAAACTGCTGCTGCACTTGTTTCTTCGACAGATCAATCGAAGTTTTCAATCTTCATTGGAGTTATATCGTCTGCCACCTTAAATTTCCCGACTAGTCGAGCAAAAAACACCATCTGCTGCTCTAAGGTGAACTTGATGTTTTCAGCCTGTTCAAAGTGAAAAGATAAATCCATGACAACCTTGAAAGTCCACAGGGTTGAAGGTGTAGAAAGGCAATTAATACAGTTGGATTACAACCTTGCGGAACCCATGCTGCTCCCCTTCGTATTCAACCAAAGCAACAGGCAGACCTTTCTCTTTTAAGGCCTCATATATTTTGCGTGCTTGATCTGGTGGTACGACCTGGAAAAACATTACAGCAGGTGAAATATTTTGCCAGGGTCTCCTTCAGCTTCACACGTCCACAAGCTAAATACAGATTGTGATTATGCATAAGATCAGAGCAAACTTTTTCATTACAAAATTGCATGAGACATTTTTTCACAAATACACGTTGCAGGGATGATTCATCTTGAAGGAGTTCCACTACACCGTTATAGAATTTATTTTTACTTCAAAAGTTTTGCTACCATATTTTAATATTCAATTCTTAGAAAATGGAACCTCAAAGTTACGCCTAATAACTTGCTTCTGCCATCTCTCCAGGTTCAGGCCCAAAACTTGCCATTGCCAATTTGTTTAAGAGGAAACGAAATGTGAATATGTGGTTTGTTACTTATCATGGGTACTAGATATTTTAATTATGAGAATATGGAAGTATGTACATCTTTTTTTGTCATGTGGGGCAGGGCTACCAGTGGCATCGTACTTCACGGGGCGCCCTAGCCCTCCCAACATCCAGCGCATGAAATGGGGAGAGGATTTCATAATTATTGTATCCTTCCATATCTTGTTATTTCCTTCCCTAGCTTGTCATTCCAGATTTGGTACGTCAGACTGAGAAGATAACTAGTTACCTTTGTTAGAGGTAAGCTCCTATGTAAGGGCTGCCGCACCTATTGGATGAATTAAGCAACACGTATTTCTACTCTCTCGTCTCCTTTTTCTCCTCTTATCCACTAACCTAACTGTGCGGCCTCTCCTCGCATCACCACCAACCCGCGTGGCCGGCTACCTCCTAAGACTGCCCCTACGCTCCAATCCATCCTCAAACCACCCACCATATAACAGTTTTACAGTGGGCAGTAAAATACGATAACCTGAAAAATGGAGTGGCTAATCCACTACAGTACAAACAGAACCTCAAGAGTCAAAAGTGTCAGCATAGTCTCTGCTGGATACTGATCTCAACCCAAGGGTGCAATATAACTTTTAACATAGTTAGCTTTCACCTCGTCTAACTTTCATATGGTATATAAACTATGAAACACGGATACTTCAAAAAATAGACGTATCAGGGGTGGATACTGACCGGATACTCGGATACGTCCGGATATGCCCGGATATGTATCCTACACGTATTGGAGAATTTCTTATTTTTTAGAAAAGGAAAATAAATCCGATACTTATTTGATACCTCCCTGATACCTCACCGATACGGCTCACCCTAAACCACTCAATCGATGCAGCAAAACCCCCTGTTTCCCACTCCACCCATCGCACTGGATCATTCCCACCTTGTCCATCGCACAACCTCTTCGAGCCCCTCACACGTCGTTGGTCCCTCCCTAGATCTGAGCGCCGCCACTACACTCAAGGAGAAGGCCGATTGGCAGCCGTTGCTCCCCTTCTCTCACGCCCCTGTTACCTCACAGTGTTGGGCGCCGTTGACCCTCCACACGTTGGCTGCCGCCGCTCCCCTTCCTCCCTTGCACGCTCAGAGTTAAAGCACATTTGCTACTGCAGAGTTAAAGATTTGCTACTGCAGAGTTAAAGCACATTTACTTAAGATATCCAAGGTTGGGATCAGAGTGTGCCCAAATGTGACATCCTATCCTTCGGCAACTTTAGAGTGAAGTTGCAGTGGCTGGAGAACACTAACTCTAGAAGTTTGTTGCTCTATTTTGGCAATGCTTACATGCTTATGCAGTTATGTTAAATAAAATTTTGTTATATTGAGCATAAGGTATTAGTAGTTTACCACTGTCTTTATAAGACTCATTAATTTCGGTATTTTTCTATTTTTATTACATTATATAAACGTATCGCCGTATTAGAGTTTTTAGAAAAATGGAGTATCCCTGTATCACCGTATCCGTATCCGTATCCGTATCGGGGTATCCGGGCAATCTAGTATATAAACACTTATATACACGGTTCCACCAACTAATGTTTTCATGAATTCATGATGACTAATGTACTTCATGGTCAGCGCATACCTTGTCATCCAACCCTTGAAACAAAATCACTGGGCATGTAAATTTATCGACAAAGTTGATTGGTGATCTCTCATAGTAAGCTCTTTCATTTCCTGAAGGACAGGATAGAAAAAGTAACTGTTAAATCGGACCAAGGAATTGGGTTAAACATCTTAGGAATTGGGTTAAACATCTTCCGAAACAGAAATGATGAGATACTTTCTTACCAACAAGATTGTCGATGTAATGGGACTCAAATTTGTGCGTCTCTGCTCTCATCAATGACATGTCACCAATCTGCTCATTAATTTCGCAACAGAGTTAGTTTTTTGTCCATATAAGCAGATTGAAATAGCAACATGACTAAATTATAAGTTTATAACAACCAAAAGGGTGGAATTTCACTAATCCGATTGCACTACTCGATCAGTCTACTAAAGCAAATTGCAAAACATAATGATGCAGTACTTTTCAGAATTTTATGTCAGAAAAAGTCGTAAATTGTGCTAGTTCTATCTATAAAACAATAAGACACTTAAGGGTATGTGCAGGTAACAGGGCCAAAAAGGTTTCTTGAATATTCCCATCTTGGGGCATGCAGACATGCTGCCAATCAGGAAAATGAAACTTGGAGAAGAATGGTCAATTATCTAGCCAAAATAGAAACGTAATGCAACTCATGCATGAGGAATATACAGGTCATACCAAAAACTACCATTTTGAGAGAGCACGCACTATTTGCAAGAAAATAATTCTAGAAGCTGCAGAACCCATTGGTCATTGAGTATCTGGTGTACATTTGACAAAAGAATAGAATATTAGAATGATAAAACTTACACCATACAAAGATGCTCCAGCCTTGAATGTATCTCTGAATGCAAGTGAAGCTAAAGTAGTGTATCCACCTGCTGATCTCCCAGTTATACAAAGACGTTGTTCATCTACTTTCCCATTCGCCACCTTAACAATGAAGCAAGATGCATTATTAATTTATTATCATTGCTAAAATGCTACTACAATATTACAACCATTGATGATAGAATGTACCAGGAATCTTGCACAGCTGCAACAATCATCAACGTCGACAATACCCCATTTCTCCAATAACCTCTCTCGGTACTCTCTCCCATAACCTTCAGTTTATGTTTTGATACAGTTTAACATTAAGTAATAAGAATTAATGATTCAAATGTCCTAGAGCCCTAAATACAGCACACAATTAACAAAGAGTTTCAACATTTTACATAAAGGGCGTAACCTAAACAGTGGAAGTTAGAGGACAAACCAGTGCTTCCTCCATAGTTAACATCAAGAAATGCCCACCCTCGACTTGTCCAATACTGGACGCTAAGGTCAAGGACCCCACGTGTTTCACCTGTAGGTCCACCTGAAAATTGTGGGCAGCATCAAAGCACCATGATTTTGTCATCATGTAAACAAAAGGACCAACAGCCTACTTAACAAACCCATTTCTTTTAAGCGAATAAACTAAGAAAAACACATGCGGAACTTGAGTGTAGGTACTGAACAGGACTTATAGAAGTTAAACCGAAAGAACTGCAGTGCTGTTATTTGAGGTCAAACTGCAGAATTATTTTGAGACACCAAAACTATAATTCACTTACCATGTGTTTTGACAAGCAACGGAGGTTTTTCATCTGGCAAACCTTGAAAAATGGGATTTGAAGGTGGGTAGAAATAGGCATAAGCCTTCTGGCCAGGGCTGGATGTAGGGAACTCAATAAATTCAGGTGTGCTGAAGAAAGGTTTATATTGGGCAGCATCTGGCAAGGAGGACCAAACTATTGAAAAACTAGTTACTTTTGTTTTGTTCTCATCCAAAGTCACCTGGAAGAAACAAAAGATATGTGCCTCATCAATTAATACAGTAACACATCATCAGTACAAAAGCAAAAATGTGGATGTGGCATCCTAGAAACCTTTGCAATTGACATTGGAATACTTGCAGAGGCACCTTCAATATAGAAGTAATCATTTCCAGAAACCTGGGAGATCACAGCAGAGATTATCATAACCACCAGCATGGAATTCAAGTTACAAGCCAAGATATATACATGAAACAAAAATATATTCTCCAAATTTTCAAACAGAGGCGATGCAGATTGCGATGCTTACCACATTGGATAAATCTGAGAATGGGATGTCAAGCAATGAAACAGAACCTGAATCACCATCCAGAACACCAAGATATGACCTTCCAAGCTGCCTGTGTGACATCAGTATTGTGGTGGTGTTTAAAGATGTTTCGTGAACAAAAACGACATGGAAACAAACAACTTTTCAGTATTATCAAAAACCTGTAACTGAAAACGATATGATTGCTCTTCCCAAGAAAATCATAAGAGCTGATGCCAAAAACCCACAATGGTCTTGTGAATTCAGCATCAAGTGTGTACACCGGAACAACCTCATTTGTGTGTTCAACCTGATACAAAGAAGTGTAGAGAAATTTCATGAAAATCAAAGATCAGATGACGACAAAGAATATGTCATGAGTCATGAAAATTGAAGTCAATACTTCACAACACAAGACAACAACAGTGCCAATCAAAATACAACTATTAAAGAGCTCAAGTGCTGAGAGAGAACTAATTACCCATTTATAAATGTTCCAAAATCCCCTGCTTCTGTCGGTTATGAAAAACAGTTCTCCTGCGAGTTTGCAAGTATTAGATAAATTTTGTTATCGAAGTTGCAAGCCATGATTAAATCATGGTGGTCAGTAGTCACCTTATTGCTGTGAGAGCAAATATATTAATAATAAAGTTGCACATTAAGTCAAACAATCTAATCACTGGGTAGCGCGAACTGTGAATGGAAGGCCAATGAATCAATAGTACATAGTTGTTGGTTAAGAACAAAGGACCTTACTTCCAAATTAAAGTTACTTTTTTATGTATCGAGAAAAATTGCGTATCATGGATATGAATTATGTGAGTTCACTTAGTTAAAGCAGTTCCAGGAAATGTTGAATGCGATAAATTGTAAGACCAACAGAAACTACGAGGTGAAATCTCAATAGAGTACAGTTACTTCCAATTCCAACTTCCCATAGAAGAGTGAGAAGACATATAAAAGTTCCACAATATTGAATTCTGTATCCTCTTCCCACACAAACATTACGCTAGTGAGTAATGTATCTATCACTCAGGTAAGCATAAGTAGCATATTTTAGAGAACCGTAAGGATTACAGACAAATTGAGCTGGCAAAATGAAACCTTTTGGAGACCATTTAGGCTCAGTAGGAGATTCCACAAGCATTGGACTGCCACCAGCAACGCAAACCCGTTTGGTCAAGTCTCTACACACAAACAAGAACGTATAGGGTAAAATCATAAAAGGTTGGAAAAGGAACTTGCTGATGCCGATGGTAAATGGATTGTCATACTAGAGCTCACTAACAACAGATTAATACAAAATAAGCGCAGTACCATGGTGGAGCCTCAGCATAACAGCATCACACATTGTTCCTTAAGTAGAATAAAAATACACAAGATAAAACTGAAATAAAAAAGGCAGAAAATGCCTAGCTTTCCACTGGTAGTTCTTGAACATGTGTTTCTTGACTACAATCACTGTTCACGACCGCGCTAGGAGCTAGGAGGGTGGCAGCCTGCCGCCTACATGAGTACACACCAGCACATGTTTGTCTACATGGTCCCCTTGAGCACTTGGGGAAGGGGCCACCATCATCTGGAATGCCTTCTCAAGGCCCATCACGATTTTAACCCTGTGAACCGGAGCACGAGGAAATGGGCTGTTAGGAGATGGCCCAGCCCAAGCAGATCACATGAGCACACACCAGCATCGTGTTTTCCCTACATCCAGCTCACACCACTCCCACAGCCTCCTGCTGTACCATTGCTGCCTCTGTACTCATTGACAACAGCGACGGCCACCGCAATGGTGGTGGTGACAGCCATGATGGATTCAAAGGCAGGGAGGCAGATTCGGCGATGGGATGAAGGATTCGACGGGTGGCGAGGCAGGATCAGCTGCCGGGAGGGCGATTCAACCAGAGGCGGCAGCCTAGACTCCACAGCCCCACCTAGCTCAACAATTTTTTGGCCATGCACAGCTTTGAAGCACAGCTTTGGCCTAACCATTGTGGCTGGCCAGAGCCTAGCACCTACGCAACCCTGGTTAGGCCAATTTTTGGACACTGCTGCAATGCGGCAATAAAAAAGTTCTGTTTGGAGATTTAATATATGAAGTGGCCTTAAAGCTGTGATCAAACTCCATGTGGGTATTCATGGAGATGTCATGGTAGGTATGCGCCATGGACTCATGATAGATATGCATGAATGTCTCTCTTGATACAGTGCCTGGCTATGCATATTTAGGTCGAGATTTACTACTTTTATTCATAAGTATCTGATTGCAAGAAAAGACAGCATATTCTAATATGCAGTTCAAAAGATGATGTCATTTACCCGCTTTCAGAGAAGTAGCCAACCCAGAATTCTGATTTATCCCAGGGCATGTTTGGATGACCCCACTCAATCCATGCCATCCGCTTGTTATTTTGATCAATGCGAGGAAAAGCATAGAAGTCATTGCCACTGATCAGCACCTTCGGTTCTTCAATATAGAAAATATGTAAGATACACTTATGAAGAAACATCAAACCTGAGTAAACCTCACAAGCAACAGGCAAGCATAGATCTAAATTGGTACAGGTTATAAAAAATTTGATAGTCTTACCATTAACATCCCCACTGCTTAAGCTTATGGCGACTATTGTTGTGGTGGGATTGAAGCTACTCTTTCGACGGTCTATCAAGAAATATGAGCATGTCAGTACCAACTAGTTCATCATGTAACAAGATATACTGTAAATCTGTAACTAAGTCATATCCAAGCACCTTCCATCACAGTAACATAACGGCTGAAGTGAGGATCAAAGACACCATCAGCATAACTGACGAGGGGCCCACCATAGTCGGGTGTAAGAGGCACAGGTGGACTATCAGCTGACAATGGAAAAAAACCATGTGAAATAATTTAATAAAAACCCATCATTATTTAAGTCAATGCTTATTAAATGTTTGATGGTTCTAAATATTAAACAGCCGATATGAATAAGTGTGACTACATTCCCTAGTTTTTCCTGTCAACCCCATCATATATTTTCATTGGCTGCCAAAGTTAGGTATTCATCCTATTATTAACAAGGCCCATGAGAGAGGTCTCTTAGACCTCCCAATTCCTACTTCGGAATCCGATTTCCCCATAATCCAATATGCTAACGACACCCTGCTTGTTATGAAGGCTTCTAGTAGGCAGCTCCTATGCCTTAAAGGTTTTCTTGAAAGTTTCGATCAATCTACTGGATTGCGGGTTAATTTTCACAAATCATGTCTTGTTCCCATCAATGTCTCAACAGAGAAGGCCTCCCACCTCGCTGGAGTTCTTGGTTGCAAAATTGGATCCTTTTCTTTTACTTATCTTGGCCTTCCTCTAGGATTGACACGATCTTCTTTTCAAGATTTTGCCCCCCTCATTGACCATATTGACAGGAGACTAGCCTACCGCTCCTCTCTTTCCTTTGGAGGACGTCTTCAGGTTGTTTGATCGGTTCTCAGTGCCTTGCCTACGTACTTCATGTGCACTTTGCTGTTACCGGTTGGGGTGCGTGCTACGATTGATCAAAGGCGCCGCTCCTGTCTTTGGCAAAAATCTGAAATCACCAGCGGATGTAGATATCTTGCAGCTTGGAGCAAAGTTTGTTTGCCCCGAACTAAAGGAGGATTAGGTGTCCCTGACCTGGCTGTTTTTAATGAGGCCCTGCTTCTCAAACACCTTTGGCTGTTTTTAATGAGGCCCTGCTTCTCAAACACCTTTGGCTGTTTTTAATGAGGCCCTGCTTCTCAAACACCTTCATAAGTTCTATAATCGCATGGACAATCCGTGGGTGCATCTAATTTGGAATTCTTATTACCCGACTTCTGCACCTAAGGTGGATGCCAAGAAGGGCTTGTTTTGGTGGCGTGACATCATGAAACTTTCGGAAAAATTTAAGTCCTTTGCCTTCCACTCTCTCAGTAGTTTCCGAGATTGTTCTCCTATGCTAAGTCCGCTGACATCTCTTTTCGGGCTACTAAATCCTTTGGTGATGTATCTACTTTATTTCATCTTCCCCTCTCGGAAGAAGCCTTTGAGGATCTTCAACAAGTTACTGCTCTCATTCATGATGCTTCTCATCAAGATGATGAGAACGATATTTGGGTTTATAATTTGGGGAGTAGCAATTTCCTTCTCAGAAGTGCTATAAACTTTCTTTCTCAAATGCCCCTAATATTCAACATCTGAGATGGATTTGGAAGTCCAAATGTGTTCCTAAACACAAGGTTTTTGCTTGGCTTCTACTTAAGGACAGACTAAATACTAAAGACATGATGAGTAGGCAGAATTGCTTTAGATCCAATGATGTTGCCTGTGTTCTTTGCAATGGGAATCTAAGAGAGACCAGTGATCATATTTTCTCCACTTGCACCTTTAGTCAACGGTGCTGGAACAGGCTAGAGATCCTCTGGTGTCTTGATCTACCTCTCGCTGATAGATTGAGCCTCGCCAAATATTCTACACATCGGCAATTCTTCATGGAGACCTTTATTGTGGCCGCCTGGAACATCCGGAAGATGAGAAATAGTTTTATCTTCAATGAAATTGCTCCTTCTTTTAGGACCTGGATTAATTGCTTTTTGCATGATCTATCTCTCCTTAGATTTAGGATCAAAGATGAGCATCGAAGTAGCTTCCTTGATTGGTTCTCTTACTTGGGTGTCCCTCCCTAGCTCTCTTTTTCCTTCTCTCTGCCTTGTACAGTCCCCTTTGTAAATATTGTGTTTGATATTAATAAAATTTATATACTGTCAAAGCCTCTCCTACAGTTTGTATTAAAAAAAAAGTATGTTCTTCTCCTGCAATCATGACTCATGAGGGATGAGGGCAGAGAGCTTTACCTATCTGACCTATTCATTAACATGTTGGATGGTCTCACACTCATAGATAATCTCTTTAGGCACTCATTCCTAAGCTTCAGTATAATATTGTATGGTTTCATGGGTATCATTCTCTGGCCCTGTACTTTTTTCTCTTCTTTTTAGTTTATAGGCACAGTGAACTCACACTACCCATCTGAATGGACACAGTAGGTAATCTGTGAAGTAACATCTATAAAGGAATGTGCAATGGAATATAAAAGTAGAGTATCGGACAGAGTAC
This sequence comes from Stipa capillata, assembly GCA_019208055.1. Classification (NCBI taxonomy): domain Eukaryota; kingdom Viridiplantae; phylum Streptophyta; class Magnoliopsida; order Poales; family Poaceae; genus Stipa; species Stipa capillata. The sequence continues at coordinate 224,338 of JAGXJF010001930.1, read as the reverse complement.
CAAAAAGAAATACTGAAAATAAACACCATACAAGTCCAACTAAGCTGTATTTCTTCATTGGCATGCGGAGTAGAGTTATATTGATCTAGTTCTTAGTCATAAAAAGAGTATTTACCAGCCCACTTACTTCTGATCGCTTGCTTGTACAGACGTTGATCCGTGTAGTTTGAGAATATAACGACATTATCTTTTACTGCAAAGGCACCACCTCCATATTCTTGAGCCAGAGTACGTGCTGCAAATTCCTGAGGTATGACATCCACAGGCTTGTCATCCTCTTTTACAATAACCATACGCCTGGATACAAAATTAGTTAAATATGGTACAAAAGTATTTATTTCGAGTTTTGACACTAACTAACTAAAACCTATTGAATATGGTAGACATATAGTAAGTGTCAGCATACAGTAATTGACAACTGCCTAGGAGTTTGATATGTACACTAAAAGAAAACCATGGTGTCAATGACTGCGAAGCAGGAGTAATGTGTTATCTTCTGAAATCATTTTATCTCTTGTGCAACCATGCACCCTCTCAGGTTTTGTATACTCTTTGATTCTCAAATTGCATGTTGAGATTCTTAAAATAGCTTAAATTTGCAATAACATTCATCAAGCGACTATACTTGTCAAGTCTCATCATTCATGTATTCTTGTTTATACAGAAAAAAAACCACATCAGTTAATCTTCTTATAATCTAATGCTCCAATTAAACAAACAAAATGGCTCCCAATCATACTTTTTCTTCACACGGTCTTTCTCTTGCTCATATAATTTCGCAGACAAAGCTACATCCACTTGCAGGTGATAGAACTATACCAATGCAGTTTGATGTCCCCACAAGCTACGAAAGCAATTCCAGTTATGTACACTTGTTAAAAAATTACCACACACTAATGGGGTGTTTGGTTTGACGGATCACATCATCCTAGGATGGGTTGGTCCGTCATGGGATGATCCATCAAATTTGGTGGGATTATCCAATCCCTCATTCAAGATGGCAATTTTACCCTTGGGTTTGGCTAGCTGACCTGATAGGATCGAGTATGGGCGGCGCCCATGGATTTTCGTGGGTGGGTATCCGATAAGCTATGGGTTGGACGTTGGTATCAACCAATACCCATGGGTATTCAATCGGTACCCGAAAAAATAGAAAATAAATTAAATATAATATGACATGCGGACTAGGGAGGGGGAGGTATATAATTTTGAAACCCTAGACATTGTGACTTGTGAGATGATTCTAGATCTAACCACTGCATTTATTTGTTGTTGCCATGATTCATGGGACTAATTATATGTTCATTGGATACTCTATTGGCATTGTGTTGTGTATTTGCGTGGCTGGTATTGTCAATTATCTGTTATACTGCTACTACATTGTCAATTACTGTTGTCATATTTGATGTTATGTTTGATGTTATGTTGTACCCATTGGATACCTATCGCGCACCGGGTGCTCATTGGGTTCAGGCGTGGGCACACTTCTATGCCCATGGGTATCCTTGTGGGTGGGCAGAAGGTAGGGTCGTGAGTTTGGGTATCGGGTCTGATGGAGTTCTACCCACCCATTACTCGCTCATTGCCATCCATATCCCTCATATGTGCTAGATTTATGCTTATGAAGGATGAGGTGGTGATGGACCAACCCATGCCATTCGTCGAATAGTGGATTAGGTTCCCTGCTGGTACCGGATGGTCCATTCGTTGTCCGATTCCTCAAAGCAAACACCTCATAACTCACCAATCCGAACAAATCAACCATAGGAAACTAGGTGATATAGTCCTACACAATTACCAGACATGTCTAATACATTCAACACCACAGCAGTTCGAAGCTACAAATCTGGGAGAATATCAATCGTAGTAATATCCGTCGCAAGAGAACAATAGTAATCAGCCCAGAACCAAAATTTCTAGAAACAAACATCGTGCATTGGTCTGTTAAGCTCGGGAGCGGCGGTTACTCACCCTTTCTCCTCGGGGCGGCCCTCGATCCAGAGGAGGCGGCCGTCGCCGGCGAGGGCAATGCCTCCGAGGCGCTTGTCGGCGCCGGAGACGACATCCGCGGTGATGGGCGACCTCCAGGACCCGTACGGCGCCGCCGCGGGCTTCTGTCCGGCGGCGGCGGCGGGTGGGGCGGGGGAAGAGGCGGAGGAGGACGACATGCGGGGCGGCGAGGCGAGGGCGCGGCGGAGGCGGATGCGGGGGAGGGCGCGGAGGAGGAGGGCCGGGGCGGAGATGGAGCAGGTTGCGGGTAAGATGGAGGCGAGGAGTGTCGCCATTCCGGGTGGGCGTGGACTTGATTTTATAAAGGTTTAAGTGGGGTTTTACGGCTTTAGCCTTTTAATTCGAGTGCAAGATCACTCTAGCTATCTTCCGAAAATGAAATCAAATCTGGGAGCTGTTTGGGGAATCCCATAAGATGCCAGAAAAAAGCATGCCATTTTCCTTTTCGAATTCCGAGTGTAATTCAGGCTATGTTTGGCTGTTGTGAAAAATACTCGCAGGGGAGAGAAATCACGGGTGGAATTTTCATGGTCACATGGCAACCCCGTGGAATATGTTCAGTATCATTTGGTAGAGCTGAAAACTAGAAACTGCCACCGCCTGATTGAAACAGCGCAACTGCGCAAGCCTCTGTCATTGCCATTAACGTAGCATGAAGCAGCGCTGCCTTGCTCCTCCTATTGCAGGGCCTCGCTGCCTTCCCCGATCTGGCCGTAGGGCGTGAGGACCATATGTCCATGTGTGGTCCGCCAACCAGCGAGCGAGAGCATCAAACCCATCACCACTCCAAAGAACCCTTACAAGGATGGCAAGGAGCCTGATTCCCCATGGGCGCCTCATGGGTAAGGGGTTGCGGGCAGTCCAAAATCAGCCAGGACGAGGTGGTATGCATGTTCCAGGATCGAAAGCGGATGGACAACGCCGCCCAGGACATCTAGCGCCTTCGCCGCCGCCCACTCCGCGTATACGATCCACCTCAAGAGCATTGAAGCGCACTTTCCGGCCTCTCCCGCGAGCCCAACCTCAGCCTAGTGGCCTCCCTTTCCTACCAGGCACGACGGCGGCGCCGGCGCCGGCTACCGTCGCCTCTGTCTCCGTGCCACCGGCCCCATTGACCATCATCGTCCTCATCTGGCCCTCCCCGCAGTTGCGGCGCTCGGCGATGAGCACCGTGGTGGCGGAGCTTGCAAGGCCGCACCGATCCACCATCTTCCTCGATTCAATCACAGACTGCTCCACCTAGGCAACGGTGAAATTGATTCCGTAGTCGGATCGACATATCTTCTCGACAGCGAAGTTGCGGATGGTGCGTTGTCGTGGTTTGTTTGTGGAGATTTTCTCGACCTCACCTGGAGTTTTCTTTTTTCATCCTAGGAATTGACCGAGAAGGACAGGGATTTTCCCCTTCCGCGTCTCGTCTAAATGGAGCAGCCGGCAAACCCAGGACAAGATGCCACGGGTGGTGTTTACCCAAGAATTAGGCAGGATCCCCTCCATTTTCCCTGCGGCCAAATGAGCCCTCGGTGTTCTCCGTATCCACCCATTTTCGCGGTCGAGCATCGTAAAGGTGTTGGCACGACCATCTCACGCGTCGCTCTGTGTCCTCCAAGAAGGTTGCCAAGGCGAATGTCCCTGATGAGGGCATCCTCCTCAACGTCCTCAGCTCGGCGCTTTGGAGTGTAATAATGCTACAGCTAGGGAATCACCCATGTGAGATATATTTGCGGAAGAGTAAAGCGTACCATTAGTGTAGGAATACGGATAGGCTATACTAGTGTAAAATAAAAAAATTCTACCGTATAAACCAGAAATTGCTGTAGCAATAGATCACGATGTTACCGATTGACGCACAGAACCGTAGAGAAAGTAGAGTCGATGCAGCTGAAACAGCTGTAGTCGTATTACCTTCTCCTCCTCGCGGTTCCCTCGAACAGATCGTCCAAGCGTCATAGCCGCAACGTCTCCAAGGTATCCACACGTTCAGGGAGGAACGTCGCTCCTCCGGATTGCTAGATCCGAGCGGGCAACTTTAGGCGTGGGAGGGGTGATGGCCAGGGTTTCGGGAACTCTAAGTTGGCTTAACCCTAACACGTCAGTCCCCTCTCCTTATATAGACATCCCCGTAATGGGCTTCTACGTTAGAGGCCCATTAGGACTCAATGCCTAGTCTAATCCGAATTAGGCTCCTGCCCCTTAAGTGTGCGACCCTATAGGTTCACGCATGTTCAGACATGACCCGAATACTCCTACTCGGTCACTAGTTGGTAGTGGCCCCTAGCAGGACGTGCCAACTCCCAAACGTCGTAAAGATCGTATCGGACGAACCTTCACAATGTTATATATGCAATTCCCTTTGCCTCACGATATTTGTCAAGCTCAAACTTAAGCTTGACCGCTCTTTCTCGATCACGTGCCTCAGAATCCTTTACTAGGTTAACTCTTTAACCTTAAGTAGCACGGCCATGCATTTCTGGATCCGATCACTCGAGGGCCCCTGAGATATCTCTCTCATTACAGAGAGGGGCAAATCTCATTTCGATTGACCATGCCTCACATCCTGCTTTATGACGAACAAGAAAGCAACCTTTATGACTACCCAGTTATGGAGCAGCGTTTGGCAACCCCTAAGTAAGTCATTACACATACCAAGTACATATGACAATCTCAGGTCAAAGGACATAGCACACACATTATGTCTCAAGTTGGGTCTGTCCAACCTCATGTTCACTAACACTCATATAATTATTTGACATCTCTGTGTCCATGACCCGTGAAACATGGTCATCAACCAATACATATGCTAGTCTATTATTCATATGTGTCCTCACATAAATTTCGACTAGAGACCAATTTAGAATAATCATTCAAACTTAGTACGGAGTTTTACAAACAAGTCACATACTTGCCAATCAATACAAATGACATTATTTAAGAAATAATTAATAAATCATGGATACAATGAAATATAATCATCCCTATGATTGCCACTAGGGCATATTTCTAACAAGTAGTCCTCAAACTATTAGCGTGTGGACAGTTTAGTCCGTAAACTAAAAAACTTGACGATCGTCTCCTTAAACTGATTTAAGTGACTCACTTTCGTCAAAAAACGCACAGCGTGGCAAATTCATGCCACCGTGGCTCAAATGTGGTTGGGCTTTTCACGTTTTCCTCTCCCTTCTCTCACTTCACTCACTACCATGTGGGACCCAATATAAGTATCTTCTTCAACCTTGGTACATAAGCCTTCGCTCTATTGAGCGCACACACACATCTCGCGTTCGCTCGTAGCCTCTGACGCGCCGCGCCTGCGACGCGCCGAGGATGCCAGGCGCGATCATGGCGTGCTTCAACAACCCCTCAGAGGCTATCCAGCTTGGTCCCAGGAATTGTGATCTTCCTCCGGCCCGGACTGCAGGAACGCCCCTCTCTTCGCGACCATGGAGCAAATGTCGTCGGCCAGCCAGGACGCCTCGCCGTACTCCCTGGCCCACGGTTCCAAGGATGACACCATTGCTGCTGGTGGTGAAAATCCCGAGAAGAGACTCCCAAAAATCAAGCTTGATTCAATCGGCGCGCCGAACCCGCAGGGAGCAAAATGGAACCAATCAAACAGGGGAGAAGAATCGGCGAACCTGGTCGATCTCTGAAGCGCGGCGCGGGTTGGGGATTGGATTGGGTCTCCTCTGTTGATTGCTCCGCCGGCCCCGGCCTCCTCCTCACTCCGCTTCCGGGTCAGCCCCTGGCTCCTCACGCGCGCGCTTCCTAGGCTCCGGGTCCCCAAAGCCCTGCTCGGGGTTCTTCTTTGTCGTTGTCGTCGACGGCGAGATGGTCGTAACTGCAGGGGATTTGTCCGATGCGGCTTACCACAAGACCCAGGCTCGACACTCGCCCGGCCTATCTGTGCTCCTCTCCCGACAAGAGCACGTCGCCATGCGTGACGCCGGCTGCGACCGAGGCCACAAAACCTGGGTGAACGTCCGGGGCAAAGAGCGGGAGATCTCCATGGATCTCGTGTCCTGCTGCTGCGGCAGGGACAGCGGTGGCAGGGAAATGGATAGGGTGGACATCGGCATGTCCATCTCCATCGACGGCGAGCGCATGCTCCATGTCCAGAGGCTGCGTTGGAAGTTCCGCGGTAGCGAGTGGGTGGACCTCGGCGGCGGCGACGGAGTCCAGGTTTCCTGGGACCTCCACAACTGGCTCTTCACGCAAGCCGCCCCCTATGGACGCCGCTGCGCACACGCACATCCACGGGGTGTTCGTTTTCCTGTTCGAGCCAGCGGCAGCATCGAGGAGCGTGAAGGGAGGAGGAAGGAGAAGTGAAGGAGGGACAAAGAGTAAAACGCACGTTTGAGCGACCGAGCCACATCTGAGCCACATTGGCACAGATTTTCCAAACTGTGCATTTTTGACGAAAGTGAGTCACTTAAACTAGTTTAGGAAGATGACCGTGATGTTTTTCAGTTTACGGACTAAACTATCCACACGCTAATAGTTTGAGGACTACTGGTGCGCTTTACTCTTTGCAGAAACCCCCTGTCTTACCCAAACCCGCAACCCTCACCTCTCCTAGGCTACTGTACGGTGAGCTCCACGAGGAGGTGCGGCCCGGCAAACCCTCCCGAGGCGGCATGACACGGTGAGCTTCCTAACGGCACTACAGGAATATATTTATAGGGCATGTAACAAGAGTGAGCTTGTTGTCCGTGAGTACTATACTGCATGAAAGTACATTGGAACGAGTTAATGCCCCTTTCATTTTAGATTCCTCCACTAATTCTGCTTTGAGCTTGACCTTATGTTCTCCTTGGCACCATCAGGGACTGAGAAGACGCTCCACTCTGTCATGCCTGTAGCTCGGCAAAACGCCTGAGAGGAGGTGGAGCCATGCGCCTGTTCTAGCTATCATGTCCCTATTTGAAAGGACAAAGCTGGCCTAAAAAGATGTGAATAGATGTTTTAAAATAATTACTGCTTGACTTAATTTTAATGTGGAATTAAACTAGTCGAATGTTTACAAACATAAATCCTCAATATAGTAAGCTCAACTAGGTGCATCAATACCATATGTCTATGTTAAATTTACAATCCTAGAGTGACAAATAAGCAATTCAATTTCTATAAAAAAAATACAACTATTCTAGAACAAATATGAATTGCAAGAATGTAGAGAAGATAAGAGACACAAAAGATGTTTGATCTTAGAGTTCAGATATCCACTGATATCCTGCGTCTCAATTGAGAAAGCCGAGTCATCTAGACTCAAGCCTGAAAGAGCATCTAGGCCCCTAAGTGATTTTGATGGTTAATGGCAACCTAAACTAGAATCTAATGTTTACAATGAGTGTAAGCAGGATAAGTAGGTTCCAGGAAAAGGATTCATCCAGAAAAGGATGACCACCCAAAAGTATAAAGGTGGTTTCTAGGACAAGGAGATAGCTGCGCTAGACAGCTGTGCCACAGCTGTGAAGAAGCCGGTGCTGTGTAAGGAGTTGCAAGCAAGGTGATGGTGGCTTGATGCGTCAAGGGCCGTGACCACAGTTGGTGGAAGCTGAAGCCTAGGTTTGCTAGTTTTCTTGAGTCCTTAGGAAACACCTGTACTATCAAGAGGGATGAAGTAGCAATGATTATTGGAGGTTCTCTTGCTCAATGCTTAGAGTGTTGGACAGTGGCACTGATGCTTTGAGGTCAGTGGCCCTGTAGCAACAGTTTTGCACAAGTGTGAAGAACAATCGCTCTATGACTCAGGTACATCTTTATGCTAGGGGAGAGTTTGTAAATGCTAAGAGAACTGCACTGCAATAGTCTGTCTGTCGAGTCAGAAGATTGTTGGAGGTTCTCTCCTGAGTAGGTATCAGAGTTAGTGTGTGCCCTGAGGGCATGTAATGTGCCAGGACCGGGCTGAGTAGTGAGGCTATGTCAGTTAGGGTTTCACCTGTGTCAACCTCTGGTGACACAGGTGTCGGCCTACCTGAGCCGGTTACCGCTATGCGTTGTGATTAGCTGTGTCACCGATGCCTGTCACCGGTGAGCCACTTAATCCTACGTGGCATGAGTGTAACAGTTAGGTGCCTGTGGACTCTATATATAGAGAACTAGGGGAGGTCTTAGACCTCAACCTTTGCGAAAGCTCTGCAATCTATTTTGACCGTTGCAAACCTCTTTTCTCCTGAACAGAAGCAAACCTTCCTAAGTCTTAGTTCAAGTGAAAGTTAGAGCTTTGAGCAGAGAGCACTGGTTCCTCCAAGAGTTGTTACTGCAGATTCTTTCTTGGAGTGTCTACTCATAGACAAGCGTAGGAGTTGCTGTGACCACCCAAACTTGTGTGGGCTGGTACAGTAGTCTGTGAAGGTGATTTGAGGTCTACCTGCTGCAAGGCAAAAAGACTTCCACGAGCAAGAGAAAGAGACCTGAAAACTCAGGTACTCGGAGAACAAGCACGATTTAGTGCTGGCGATCTCTTCGGAGTAGCCTCTCCAACGGAGACGTACCATCTCTGAAAAGAGTGGGAACTTCGGTGAAAAACCCCTTGTCTCCCTAAGTACCTTACATTTTATACTTACTTGCTCATTTGATTTGCATGCTTGTGTGATCTACTGTCATATATAACTTAGATGTACTTCTCTCTCACTGCCTGTGTTAATCTAGCTGTGTCAGAGTTGCTCTATTGCTTATCTCATATCTGTGCCAATTACCTGTTACACTGCTATCTGTCATATACACATATTTAGGGTTTTCAGTTTACCTGTGTTAGCCACCTGTGTAACAGCTGTGTATTAATTTACATATCAAATACTACCTGAGTAGTTGACCTGTTACACAGCTAGCTAAACCCTTCAATCTGTTAAACCTTAATCTTGATAAATTCAAGTAATTGTTTAAAATTGGTTAGCCTCCTATTCATTCCCCCTCTAGTCGATACCTACGATCCTTTCAATTGGTATCAGAGCAAGTTGCTCTTTGAATTGGCCTAACAACCAGAGTTTAAAGGATGTCAGGCTATGAGGGTAAAATTCTTATCTTTTATGGAACTAACTATGCATTCTAGAAAAGAAAGATACAAATGCATCTTATCGCTATAGACCCAGATGTTTGGGAGGTTGTGAATGTAGGCTACAGGTTGGAAGACACCATAATACCAAGCATCAACGACAAGAGAAATATCCAGAATAATACAAGAGCTGCCACAACCATCTTCATGGGCCTTCAAGAACATGACTTCAACTGGGTCAGTACCATGGACTTTGCCAAGGAGATCTGGGATACTTTAGAGCAGATCTATGAGGGCAGCAACACTCTGAAAAAGTCCAAGAGAAGCCTGCTGGAATCAAAGCTATTTTCATCTGTGTCATGTGCATGTTTTTCAATCCTATTTGGGTTTTCTAAATAACTCTTGTCAGTTTTAGATTTGCTTGTTTGATTTTCCAGCAAACTGATATTGAGAAGATTTCATAAGGACCCTCTGATAGTGCTCTAATGCTTTCTCTCTTATCCAATTCTCTCTATCTTGGTGTTCCAGATAAAAAACTTGTCACCTGAGTCATCCATCTGTGTCTCAAGTGAATTCCTTTGGATTCCGTAGGTCATAGGGACTCTTTTAACTCACCTGTGTCATATGTCTTTTAGTCAACTATGACACAGCCACTTTAAAACCCTTTGGCCTATATAAAGGAACTCACGATTCCTAGAAAACCCTGTTCGACCACAGAAACCCCGAACTTCCGCTGAGCGCCAATTACTCGAGTTTTCGTCGAAATTGTGGTTTTCGTCCTACCAAAGTTCTTCAACTCATCAGAGAAGCTTTCCGAGGCGCTTCAGCACCGTTTCATCCGCGCCTTGCAAAGTTTTCGATCAAAGTAAGCATCATCCAACCCTTCTTGTGCTTAAACCTAGCTTCACGTCAATGCAATCGCTCAAGAACTTAATCCAGTAGCGCATTGTCCTTAATTAGGGTTGGCTCATCTTTTGTTTAGCTTTCTGAAGACATCTAGCTCGAAACCTAGTGGTAAAATCTTGTTAAACCCTAGCTTTCATGAATCTGCCTTCCGCCTCCGTGCGTAGCTGTGTCACCGCTATGATCTCACCTGTCACACAAGTATGCCTATTCAATAGGCAGAGATCTTTAGTTTGGTTTTAAGTCCTCACCTATGTCACCTTGTCCTCACACAGGTGGCCAACACAGCTACTATCTTCTGTATTTGGGAGCACCTCTTACCTTATTCTTCCTCATCTTTCTCGTTTCTTCATATGTCTTCAGGTTCAGAAAGAGAGGATAGTGGTCTCAAATGGTCAGATCCCGAAGAGTCAAGCAGAGAGATTGTTATCTCAGACTCTGATCAAGAGAGGGAGAGACTGAGGGAGAGAGAGGAAGCTCGTCAGAGAAGAAGAGCGTAGTAGAAAGCTTACAGGCAAAGAAAAACTGCTGAGAAGAAAGCTGCTGCTGCAGCATCTAAAGCTGGTCAGTCCAGTTCAGCACAACCAGTTCTATCCAAGAGGACAAGGTCCTTATCAGATGCTAGTCAGTCATCATTGAGTAAGTCAGCTGCTAAGAAGCCCAGGCAAGTAGTAAGGAAAGTCAAGAAGACCTCAGTTGCCAATGTTGTGTTGCCAAGGGGCACTCTCTCCATTCAAGAGCCTGTGACTGAACCACAAATGTCTGAAGCAGACATAGAGAATGACAAGCTCATTCTAGAGGAGATGGATAAACTTTCTCAACAGATCAATGAAGCATCAGATGAGAAAGTAAAAAAGCAACTTCTTGAGCTGTACTCTGCTAAGAATCTTCAATTGTCAGTATAGGCTAGGCCAATCTCTTTTGCTATCTCAGAGCCAACAGATGCAGATAAGGTCCTTTTGAGGGAAATTGCAGATTTGCATTTTCAGATGCAGGCAGCCACCTCAGCGTCTGGCAAGCATGACTTCAAACAGCAAATTCTTGAGAAACAGAGGATGTTCTCTTATAGCTCTGAGTCAGCACCTGCATCTAAACCCTTTGAGATTCGCTATTCAGATGTCAGGGATCATCATCTTCTTCAACAGATGACTGAGATATTTGCTAAAATGAAGAATCTTCCCACAGGATCTGCTAGGAATGCTCTAAAGGAGGAAATCAGACTCAAGCGTCAATTACTGTCTCCTGAGCTCAGAATAGAATCTGAAGCAGCCATGTCCAAATCAAGTTTTAGGAAGAGAAGATCTGAAACAATAGTGATCTCTGATGAGCCTCAAGCTAAGAAGCAGCCAGATACAGAGGTCACAATCATCTCAGAAACCTCACAGAGCTCCAAACCTTCATTAAAAGACCAACTGGTTCAACAACAGGAAGCTATGAAGGAGCTAAAGAAGGAGATGTCACCACCTGTGGCACAGGTGGCTGACACGCACAGGTGGCTGACACAGCTAAAGCAAGCATGCACACCTATCAGAGAAAGAGGAAGAAGAGTTCCAGCTCAATCAGTACTGAGACTCTTTCATCTTTGGATGTGCATAGACCAATATCTCCATCACCGTTTCTTGTTTCTGAGGCAGAGGAACAAGTTGCAGAAAAAGCCCATGCGCCTACATCATCACCAAAGGTTGGGACAGATAAGCCTTCAGAAGCTGCTCAGACTTCTTCTCCACAGCTGTCTCAACCAGCTGTGCCTCAGGCAGAAGTTGCCCCAGTGCAAGCTTCACAACTGCCTTTGCCATCAGTGTCACAGCCAGTTGACACCGAGGTCACTTCATCTGTTGCTCATCTCTCTCAGTTCCCACCTGTGGCACAGGCAAGTGACTCCGCTGAAGAAGAAGAAAGCTCTGAGAGCTTATCAGATGATGGCACGGGTGTTTCAGTGATCCCTCTAAGAGCAAGGGAGCCTCGATTAGTCTCTAACAAAGAGTATGTAGCTGAAGAAACTTCCTCCAGCTCAGAGTCAGAACAAGAGGCAGTAGCAAAGGCTGAACAAGAGGACAGTTCTCCAGAAAATTTAGATGATGAGGAGGACTTGGAGTCCAAATACAGCTATGTATTCTCCTCTGCTCTGAGAACTGAGTAAGGACAAATGGAGTTCATACCTAGATCTGCTTGGAAGAAGCTACCCAAGTGTGACCCCAAGAGGTCCAAGAGCAAGGTTGCATCTCTCAGCTCCAGTGCTTACATCAAGATATGATCAACCTGTCCATACTTCTCAGCTGACAAAGAGTATATTGAATCAGCTTGCTCTGACCCCAGTTTTCACAATGACAAACAGAAGGGGGTCTATCATGAAATCCTATCAGCCAAAGGATTTATTGATTGCAAAGCCATAGATTGGGATGCTCTCTCAGACTCTAGGCTACATGCTCTTCCATATCTGATCCAAGCAGCAGGTCTTGAGTTTCTGAGCAATCTACAACAAGGCTATGATCCTGAAGTGATCAGAGAGTTCTATGCCACGGTGTGGGTAGAACAAGAAAATCAAGATATCATGATCTGGAGGACAAGAGGCCAGCTCCTATCCATTACTGCTCTAGAATTCAACAGCCTATTTGGAGCACCTGTGGAGCCCAATATGCCAAATCTGTTCAGATTGGAGCCAGTTCCAAATGAAGTGAGAAGAAAATTCTATCCAAGGAATTTCTCCTTCCCTGCAAATGCTCCAGTAAATCATGTATACTTCAAGGGTATTACAATCACTGCAAAGCATCTTGTGAAGATCCTCAATGTTACCATTCAACCCAAAGGAGGAAACACAGATGCAGTCTATTCTCCTGTCTGGCAAGTGCTGGTCCACATAGCCAAGAATCAATATTTTGACATTGCCAGATTCATTTTTCATGAAATAGATGCAGTGCAGAAAGACAAGAAAGCAAAGTTGATGTATGGCTCATATATCATGCACATGATTCTTCAGAGGACAGGTCTACCTGAGTCAGAGTTTGATGTTACTATCAAGACATCCAAGACTCAGCTCAGACTTCAAGCTGATGACAATCCAGATGAAGTTGATGTCTCTGCTCTCTTTGGAGATATTTCAGATACAACTGTGCCAGTCCCCAGTGACACATCTGCTCCAACAGCAACTCAGATGCCACCTCAAGATCATAGCTCTCAACCCCAAGTAACCACCGGTGTCACAGCTGATATTCCTGCAGTCGACCCAGCTAAGCTGGTCTCTATGACACAGGTAGCCGATGATGGCTCTCTCTCGTCCTTTCTGATGACTCAAGCAGCTGCCAGAGCTTACCAGAACAAGGTCATGCCTACTCAGTTTGCTGCTCTACGCAAAGAGAATCGCCAGCTTCGAGAAGAAGTAACCAGTCTGTACACCAAGGTTGATCAAATGCAGACTCAACTCTCAGAGATTCTTCAGCTCTTGAGGTCCAAGCCATCCTGAAGTTTCTTTTCCCTTCCCCCTTTGTGGTGTCTTAGTGGCAAAGGGGGAGAGTTGCAAGGCTTTAGGGGGAGGAAGCTTTTATAAGGGAGAGTTATAGGGGAGTGGAGAGTTTTGCTGTGTATCAAGACTTGTTCGTATTCTGATTTCTTATGTCTTGAGCACACTGTCTCTTCTGAAATGATGCAGTTCTCTTTATGTTCTAAATCTATGCCATTCTGTCATGATCATGTGCTTATATGTGTGGATGATTCTTTCGCTCTGATCTGATTCACGCTATAATGCTTCACACATATTCTGCTTGATATATATATGTTTGCTCTGATCATAACATTATGCTTGTTCTGATCAAAACACATAATAAATGAATATTCAAAACATGCTTTAGAAACTCTAAAGCTGCATTATTATCAATTCAGTTCAGTCTATTACTCATGACTCATTTACTGCTCTGAACTGATGAAATGCAAATTGTGAGAATATACTACTTATGTTCTTAATTCAGATCTGTGCATTTGCATTCTAAAGCAAATCTTTTATGCACAGCTTCAGGGGGAGTATATTCTGACAATCTGCACAAGTACTACTCATTCTTATCTTTAATTGATATTGGTGAATGGGTTGCCACTAACCACCAAAAAGGGGGAGATTGAAAGAGCATCTAGGCCCCTAAGTGATTTTGATGGTTAATGGCAACCTAAACTAGAATCTAATGTTTACAATGAGTGTAAGCAGGATAAGTAGGTTCCAGGAAAAGGATTCATCCAGAAAAGGATGACCACCCAAAAGTATAAAGGTGGTTTTTAGGACAAGGAGATAGCTGCACTAGACAGCTGTGCCACAGCTATGAAGAAGCCGGTGCTGTGCAAGGAGTTGCAAGCAAGGTGATGGTGGCTTGATGCGTCAAGGGCCGTGACTACAGTTGGTGGAAGCTGTAGCCTAAGTTTGCTAATTTTCTTGAGTCCTTAGAAAACACCTGTACTATCAAGAGGGATGAAGTAGCAATGATTGTTGGAGGTTCTTTTGCTCAATGCTCAGAGTGTTGGACAGTGGCACTGATGCTTTGAGGTCAGTGGCCCTGTAACAATAGTTTTGCATAAGTGTGAAACTGGGTTGTGCTAGCTTCCTAAATTCCTAGAGCCAAAGTTACCTATGTGGCACAGCTGTGTCACAGGTGAACAACCGCTCTATGACTTAGGTATATCTCTGTGCCAGGAGAGAGTTTGTAAATGCTAAGGGAACTGCACTGCAATAGTCTGTCTGCCGAGTCAGAAGACTGTTGGAGGTTCTCTCCTGAGTCGGCATCAGAATTAGTGTGTGCGCTGAGGGCATGTAATGTGCTAGGACTGGGCTAAGTAGTAAGGCTATGTCAGTTAGGGTTTCACCTGTGTCAGCCTCCGGTGACACAGGTGTCGGTCTGCCTGAACCGGTTACCACTGTGTGTTGTGATTAGCTGTGTCACCGATGCCTGTCACCGATGAGCCACTTAATCCTACGTGGCATGAGTGTAACAGTCAGGTGCGTGTGGACTCTATATATAGAGGACCAGGGGAGGTCTTAGACCTCAACCTTTGCGAAAGCTCTGCAATCTATTTTGACCGTTGCAAACCTCTTTTCTCCTGAACAGAAGCAAACCTTCCTAAGTCTTAGTTCAAGTGAGAGTTAGAGCTTTGAGCAGAGAGCACTGGTTCCTTCAAGAGTTATTGCTGTAGATTCTTTCTTGGAGTGTCTACTCCTAGACAGGCGTAGGAGTTGCTGTGACCACCCAAACTTGTGTGGGCTGGTACAGTAGTCTGTGAAGGTGATTTGAGGTCTACCTGCTACAAGGCGAAAAGACTTCCACAAGCAAGAGAAAGAGACTTGAAAACTCAGGTGCTCGGAGAACAAGCACGATTTAGTGTTGGCGATCTCTTCGGAGTAGCCTCTCCAACGGAGATGTACCATCTCTGAAAAGAGTGGGAACTTCGGTGAAAAACCCATTGTCTTCCTGAGTACCTTACATTCTATACTTACTTGCTCATTTGATTTGCATGCTTGTGTGATCTTCTGTCATATATAACTTAGTTGTACTTCTCTCTCATTGCCTGTGTTAATCTAGCTGTGTCAGAGTTGCTCTATTGCTTATCTCATATCTGTGCCAGTTACCTGTTACACTGCTATATGTCATATACACCTGTTTAGAGCTTTCAGTTTACCTGTGTTAGCCACCTGTGTAACAGTTGTTTGTTAATTTACATATCAAATACTACCTGAGTAGTTGACCTGTTACACAGTTAGCTAAACCCTTCAATCTGTTAAGCCTTAATCTTGATAAATTCAAGTAATTATTTAAAATTGGTTAGCCTCCTATTCAACCCCCCTCTAGTCGGCACCTACGATCCTTTCAAAGCCGGCACCAAATCGTGTTATTTCCTCCTTGAGGATGCACCGAGTAAACCTCTGTCACTATTGCTAGCACATTTCTCCCCTTCGGAGATGGTGAGCTCCACAACCATTTCACAAAATCATTCGAGCCTTTTCACAAATTCCTTGAAGAGATCACTGAGCCAACACCACCAAGCTATATAGGAGGCGGTGGTCTTCAAGAGTAACAAACTTTCAGACTCTCACTCGAACTGATCAACAGCGAGAGCTCAAACAAATGCAACAAATGCAATCACGAAGTGCAACCAATGCATTAAACTTCCCTACACGCACTAGAGGGGTTTAGGGAGAGATGAAGCAAGTGGAGAAGGTCAACAAATGACTAGTGGCAGCAGTAACTCTCCAAAACTGGCCCAAGGTGGCCAACCTAAAAAACTAGTCGTTGGAGGGCTCTAGTCAAGGTTGACAGTTTAAACCGATCCTCTTGTCGGTTAGACCGACTGACCACCAATGGTCGAAAAAGGACCATAGTTTTTAACTTTGGGACACATAGAAACACACTTACCCCTGAGTCTCCGAAGCCAACTCCAGCAACTCCGGATGATCTTCTAGATACACTGAGTGAACCTGGAAAACTCCCAAAAACTCACTATCTCGGTGCCAGAGACTTTGGCTTGGGCTGCGAGTCAAACTACCCTCTAGAACCGATCAGACTGCTCTCCAGAGCTGGTCAGACCGACCCCCTGGAGCCACCCTCCAAACAGATGGGGAAGGTACAAAAGCACTCCAAGGGAAACTTTTCCCGAACTCTTGAGCCCGGATACTACGAAAAGGAACTGCTAGAGTCTCCGAACCACTGTAAATTAGACCATCCACCAAGATGGTCAGATCAGTCAAGCCTCGACACAAAGTCTAGGGACAACTAACACAAACAATGAACTCCGCCAAGAGCCTCTGAGCACTTACAGCTCAGAAACTCCGGACAAGTTAGAATTTGAAGTTCTAGCACCTCCACCACAAAGGAAACCCGGCGATATGCAATTCATGCAATGGTTTGAGCACTCGATATGCGACATGATCAAGCTACTCGTCCGATAACCTCTCTTGATAGTTTGACTATCTATCCTATAATTCCGTATCCCTCCAAACTCCTTGAGACCGGTTAAACTAGAAAAACCTAGTCTAGGCATACCTTTGCCCTGCGCATTCCACTTGAGCTCGAAGACGTCCATTATCTTTGCTCCAAGCCGGAATCACCTGGATCACCATCGCTTGATTAAGTCTTTATTTAGATCTTTCATAATCCCTTATGTGAAGCTTTCTCTTGTAATCATCTTCACTTGTTCATCTTCACTTGATGGATCGTAAGCTTCAAGCATATGTTTTCTCTTGATACTTATCTTGAACTTGCTCTCCTCAGTCTTGATGATCATCACACTTAATGTCATCCTCCTATGGACTCCTAACAGAATTGTCCTTCTGATACAAGCTCATAATTGACACCTAACCCGCACACACACTCTCACATATAAATAATGGTTTAGTTGATATAAAGCAATACACAATTGTTTACCAAGTCCACTTGATCACACTCTCACAAGTGAATACGTTATTTGAGCTCTGTGTTGACCATCTTGAGTTATATAATGGACTCCATCTTCTATTTAGTATCACTTTGGTCATCTATAGCTCACATCTCGAGCCTATCATTGACCCTTAAGTGTTAGCTTCTTTACATCATCTTGATTACATGGCATTCACCTCTTGAATTCATTGATCTTGATACATATATTTGATTTGATGATATTCATTTTCGAATCTATCCAATGTCCTTCGTGCATCACTTAAAAAACATAACTGATTATCCAATTCAAGAAAATGTTAGTTTCATAAAAATTATCATTAATTATCAAAACTACATTTAAGAGTTAGTTACACTTTCACTATTTTGCTGGATACGGATATTGACCATGCGCCTCCTCCATGCGGCAGGTGGGAAATAACCATGTCACATATAACAGAGTACAACAAGTAGAGTGCAGTGCAGTGCAGTGCGTGCAGCAGGGGCCAAACCGGCAGTGCCCAAGGCTAAATCTGTCGCACGGCTGTGTAGTTCTCCGCTTCTCATGGTCCGGGCCGTCGCCGTCGGCCGGTATCTTCCGGGTTCCCATGTCATTTCTCTTCGGTAGCTCTGTGCAAATGTTGGATTTCTTGCGTTGCGTTAACGTCGCAACGTTGAAGCACGGGCACCTGAGTGCCGAGGCGAGCAGCAAGGACGACACCCCGGTGCAGGGAACAAACTGATCGACGCGTGGCCCATCCATTGGTGTGGGATCATGCACATGTGCCGTAGGATGGACACGTCAGTACATGGTTAAACCCTCTTCGATCTCTCATTCGGCTTTGATCAACCGAGCACACCATCAAAAGGCCGGGATAAACTGATACTGTTGGTTAAGGCACTCCATTGATGTAACTATCTGTAGGCCGTACTACAGAATCGTCGGAGCACTAAAAAATTTCGTACTTCCTATCGAACCTCAGAACAATGAGCAGAAGCAAGCAATTTAATTTTTCTAGATAAAGGAAGTAAACTGTCGACCTCTGTATCAATGAGCAATTTGGTTTACACAAAGCCAACGAGCAAGTTGGTTAGCGGACATATTAGGTGCGAACCTATTTTTAACAACAATGCATTTCCACTTGGCATTCTCTATAGCTGTGAAAACTAATTATAGTTTGAAGATAATATATTCTTGTGAGGAAGCTACAACCGAATGACTTGAATTATAATAAAAAACATTTTTCATGAAATTTAATTAGAATATATTATTATATTTGAAAGAGAGAAAAACTTCGGCAGACACATTTGACACCCACGAGCCGTTGAAGACAGTACGGGCGTTTGGTCGCAAAAGAGCAAAAAAGAAAAAAACCTTCTTGAGTATTTGGCATTAATTACTATTTCAGATATGTCTAGTATTCGGCCAAGGACCACGCCGACGGCATCCCGGATGGAGCCAACGCGCTTCACCAATGGTGCTAGCTATAAGAGCACACGACTGGGTCATGGCTGACCATGTCTCTCGTGCACTACCGTTGTTTACTTGTCTCCTACTTCTCAGGCTATAGCTCCATCTCTTCCATGTTTTGCATGTGCGTAGCTTACAAGTAGGAGGTTAGTTGCGTTCTATACATGTACAAATATATTCGGAATGATTCAATACAAACGTGTGTTGCAACTCTCGCATTCTCTCACTCTACCAGCATGTTTGGCAACAACTGGGGAAGGGGAATGATAATTCATATAAGGAGTTCATCGTGGGATGAGGCATGGGAATTTGATTTTTAGTCTTAGTCCCTTATTTGGTAAAAGAGATGGGAATTCATGTGTAGCTAATGAGTCATCTTAACTTAAGTCATGATGAAGTGCTTAGATTTTATGATTATCTTAACTTAAGTCATGATGAAGGGTTTAGATTTTATGAGATCAATTCCCTCTCAATTACCCACCCCCACCCTAGGTTTTAAATTGTGGAAGTTGAAGCCTTAAACTTCCAATCCTCATCCCACCTAAATTCCCATGTCCACTAACCAAACAAGTGATTTACCAATCCTTACCTCCTAAACTCCCATTCCCTTCCCTTAATTCCCTCCAACCAAACAAGCTGTACATGGTATCAGAGGCCTCAGCTTCTTTTGCCGATCCTCCTCGCTTCCGCTCCTGTTCGCTGCTCCCATGGCGCACAGCCCCCAGTCTTCTCTCTCCAATCCCTTTGCTGAAGACGGCGTCTCTATCGACTTGATCAAATCCACCGACATCCATCTCCATGTTCCCATCACCTTGGACCTTACCGAGTCCAACTACACCCACTGGTGCACCCTCTTCAAGACCACACTGCGCAAGTTTGGTCTGATGAACCACATCAACGGCCATGTCGATGCTCGCCTCCTGTTCGCTGACAAGGACTGGATGGAGATTGACGCCGCAATCGTCAATTGGCTCTACACCACAGTCTCGCCCGACATCTACAACATGATCGTAGCTGACGACGACACAACTGAGCAAGTGTGGACGACAATCTCCAACCTCTTCCTTGACAACCGTGATCACCGCATGATCTACGCCAAGCACGAGTTCCATAGCCTCTTCCAGGGTGATCTCACTGTCACTGAATACTGTAGCAAGCTGAAGACTCTCTCTGACACACTGCACGACGTCGGCTCCCCGATGACTGATCAAGACCTCGTCATCAACACGCTGCGCGGCCTAAGTCCGCGGCTTGGGAACTGCATCGCCTCCATCACGATCCAGCACCCCCTGCCCTCGTTCCAGCGTGTGCGCACCTTTCTCCTACTTGAGGAGTGTCGCCTCGACTACTCCACCAAGATAGCCGGCAACGCGGCCCTCTTTGCTGGTGGCTCGTCTCACGCTGCTCCGCCTACTCCTTCCTCCACCCACCCATCCTCCTCCTTGACCAGCGGCGGCGATCGCAACCGCGGGAAGAAGAAGAAGAAGTAGAGCACTGGTGGCAGCCAGCGCGCACCAACCACGCCGGCACCGCAGCCCGGCTTCTTCCCATGGGGTGGCATGTTCCAGGCATGGCCGATGCGTGTGCCCGGCTCTGATTTCCTTGTCCCCCACCCCGGTGCCCCCGTACCACACGCGCTCTCAGCCGCGTCCATGCCAACTGCGCCCTACCCCGCGCTATTGCCGCCCGCCCCTGCAGCTACCATGCCTGCGTTGGACCAGCACCAACTCTTCGCCGTACTGCAGAACTTGTCCATGTAGGTTGCCTCCGGCGCCGGCAGCGACTGGTTCCTCGACACCGGCGCCATGTCGCACATGGCCTCCAACCCCGGTATCGTCTCCTCCCTTGTTTCTCCTTCTACACCCTCTCACGTTGTTGTTGGCAACGGGGCCTCCCTGCTCGTCACCCACATTGGCACCGCCGCAATCCCTACCTCCTCTACTCCTATTCATCTTCGCAACATTCTAATCACTCCCTCTCTTATTAAAAATCTTATTTCTGTGCATTCCTTGACTCGCGATAATCATGTCACTGTTGAATTTGACGCTTCTGGTTTTTAATTAAGGATCGTCGGACATAGGTGGTGCTACTCCGTTGTGATAGCTCTGGTGAGCTTTATCCCCTCCGCATTGGCCCGCCTCACCTGCACCAGTCGAAGCTTTATCCCCTCCGCATTGGCCCGCCTCGCCTGCACTAGTCATTCATCGCCACCTCCACGGACCTTTGGCATCAACGCCTCGGCCATCCCGGACGTGCCTCGCTCTCCCGCATTCTTTCTTCCTTTGATTTCTGTTGTATTAAATCCTCTGTTTCAACTTGATATGCATGTCGCTTAGGGAAACATGTTCGCATTCCTTTTACCAATAATGATTCTCACGCATAATTTCCTTTTCAATTGATTCATTGTGATGTCTGGACTTCTCCTGTGTTGAGCATCTCTGGTTTTCAATTCTACCTCATCGTATTTGATGATTACTCGCACTGTGCCTGGACATTCCCTTTACGTCACAAATCGGACGTTCTTCCCACTCTTGTTTCATTTCACAAATTCATCACAACTCAATTTCGTCGGCCCGTTCTCTATACAGACTGATAAGGGCCGTGAATTTGACAACCTCGCCTCCCGTGCTTTCTTCGCCGCAGATGGCATTCAGCTCTGGCTCTCCTGCCCATATACGTCGCAGCAAAATGTGTGCATGGAGCGCGTCCTCCGCACGCTCAACGATAGTGTTCGTGCTCTCCTCTTTCACGCATCTGCTCCACTGCAGTTCTGGGCCGAGGCACTTTGCACTGCGACGTATCTCCTGAACCGGTGGCCATGTCGCGCGAGCCAGCTCGCCACCCCGTATGAGCTTCTCTTCAGCACGCTTCCTGATTACTCGCTCCTCCGAGTCTTCGGATGCCTATGCTTTCCGAACACTGCAGCCACCGCCGTGCACAAGCTAGCACCGCGCTCTGTGGCATGCGTGTTCCTCGGCTACCCGGAGAACCACCGTGGTTATCGATGCTACAACCCCGCAACGCGTTGTGTCATCATCTCGCGGCATGTTTACTTCGACGAGTCCTCTTTTCCTTTCAGGGACAACTCATCGGCGTCGGCTCCACCACCACCCGTGACACTGCGTCCGGCTCGTGTTGTCCCGCTGCCACGCTCGGCTCAACGACGCGTCGCTCCTGCTCGTGCCACACCCAGCGTGGCTCCTACACCTGTGCTCAACGCGGCCACGCCACAGGCTACACCCGTGGCACCTGTCGCACCTCCATCAGCGCCTGCGCCTGCACCTACGCCTGTCGCACCTTCGCCGCCATCCTCTTCTGCAGCATCCCCGCCCTCGCCTCCATCAGCGCCTTGCCACGTGGGCATCCCATGATCACCTGTGCACGCGTTGGTATCGTCTGCCCCAACCCACACTACACCAACATCGCTGTTCGCACGAAATTGGATCCGTGGAACACCTAGGTAAAGTGGAGTCGCCAACCGCACTTACGTGTGCGATAAACGGATGCTTTTCGAGCAAAGCAACAAAGGATAACTATCGTACTTACGCGTACGACGAGCGATTGCTTTCCGAGCAAAGCAACAAAGATCTTCTTACTTACGTGAAGAAGAAACGACTGTTTTCCGGCGCAAAACAGCAAAGATCTACTGCTAAGAAAAGGTAAAAAGATAAAAGATTGATTTGATCGATTGTTGGATGATTTCAATCGGCCATCACCCTTTACATATTTATAGGGCGGCTGGTCTTCCCGTAGGAGGTTCGGACTCCTAATCCTAATCTGATTACAAATATATCTCTTTCCTTGCTTAAAGGATCTGGATTCTACCGTACACGTAACTTTCCATACAAACCAAGATAGCTTTCCAAATCTTAACTGCTTCGGATGCCGACATCCGGACTCGTTTCGGCGCACGGGATATCCTTCCTTAACAAACTGGATAAACTTCCAAATATTGTAGGACTCTCCTTGATTGCCTCGCCGCGTTTCTTGTGCCTCAGGCTGAAGTCTCTAGCGTCGGGTAAGTCTTGAAGGGTAGTACTGCAATTCAGACTTGCTGAAGATGGTCCTTCACGGGTGCTCGGGGACGAACTTGGACCGCTCGGGAATCCGCCGAATGCTCGGGGACGAACTCGGACTGCTCGGGGATCCGCCGAGTGCTCGGGGACGAACTCGGACTGCTCGGGGATGAACTTTGTACCGCTCGGGAGTCGGCCGAGTACTCAGGAAAAAACCCCTCGGGGCTGGAGACCTTCTCGGGGCTGGGCCACTCGGTATCACCAGTACTCGGGGTCGATGTCGCTCGGGGCCGCCACTGTTGAATACCCAGAGGTACCGCTCGTGACTTGATGGCGTAGTGGGCGCTCGGGGACACCTCAAACGGGCACCTTCGCACTTTGGGATATGACGACTACTCGGGATGCAGTGAGCACTCGGGGGCACTCGGAAACGCCGCGAGCACTCGGTATCAAGTATACCGCGAGCGTCCAGGCCACTCGGCTGTATTAATCCTGCATGTAATAGTAAACGCTGCATCCATACTGTTAGTTTCATCATCTCAACTTCCAGTAAACCTAATACTTAATTTGGCCCACTGAATAAACCTTCAAGCCAAATTACGCTGTAAACACATGCCCCCTTGCTTTTTGGCATAATTGCATTTGCCAAAAACACCTTGAACTACATCGTTGCTCAGGGCGATATTTTTAAAGGGCATATCGGCCATAGATTTTGTTAAGCTACTTGCCACATACTCGGGTAATACTTTTTCAGATATTTCCCATTAAGAGCCCTAGATAACCATTCCCCTTGCAAAGATTCTACAAGATAGGAATTCCCGGGGACTACCTCGACAACTCTAAACGGACCCTCCCAACTCGGCGACCATTTGCCGAACTTATTATCCCGAGTTCCAATAGGTAAAATCGTTTTCCATACCAAGTCTCCTATCTGAAACGATTTTTCCTTTACTCTTTTGTTGTAAGCCTTAGCAACTCTCAGCTTCTCCTTTTCGATTTCTCGTAAGGCTCTCAACCTCTCCTCCGAGACATCGTCTATCTTATCTATCATTAAGTGGCTGTAATCCTTAGCCGACAAGTCATCTTGCCTGGCTACTCTAAGGGCTTGTAACTTAATTTCCACGGGTAACACTGCTTCCTGCCCATACACCAACTCGAAGGGTGTCACCCGGGTCGCCCCGTGCTTAGATACTCGATGGGCCCACAATGCTTCTGAAAGGACTTCATGCCACCTTCTCGGATGTTCCTCGATTTTCTTCTTTATTAACTTGATCAGAGTCTTATTGCTGGATTCGGCCTGTCCATTAGTTTGGGCATAATAAGGCGACGAATTCAACAACTTAACCCCAAAGGACTCGGCAAACTCACTGAATTGGTGAGACATAAAGGATGCCCCCTGATGAGTCGTCAGAGTTTGAGGAATGCCGAACCTATGAATGATATGTTCTAGAACAAAGCTAATCACTTCTTTATGAGTCATATTCCTTAAAGGAACTGCTTCGGTCCATTTGGTGAAATAATCTGTAGCTACGAGGACGAAACGATGACCTTTCGACGAAGCAGGATGTATTTCCCCAATGAAATCTAAACCCCATCCTCTAAATGGCCACGGCTTTATAATAGGGTTCATCTTAGCCGCGGGTACTAACTGTATGTTCCCAAACTTCTGGCATGCTTCACACCCTCTATAGTACCGAAAACAATCTTCTAACATAGTCGGCCAATAGAATCCTGCCCTCTTCAACAACCATTGCATCTTGGG
The DNA here is from genome assembly GCA_019208055.1 of Stipa capillata. NCBI lineage: Eukaryota > Viridiplantae > Streptophyta > Magnoliopsida > Poales > Poaceae > Stipa > Stipa capillata. Next base: position 199,800 of record JAGXJF010001930.1, on the reverse strand, counting down.
AGCCGACTGATGTGTTCCACATATCCCTTCATGCACTTCTCCCATAGCTACCCTTGACTGGTCGGAGTCTAAGCATTTCAATAATACTCCATCTATTGTTCGGCGATACAACTCGTCGTTAAACAAGGTGTACTTTATAGCTTGCCGCCGAACTTTCCTATCTCTCGTTTGACTCGGATTTTTCAAATAATTAACTAAGGGTGCCCTCCAATCATTGACTTCCAAACCGCTTAACAACTCGGCAACCTGTGTTAAACTGTTGCCCCCCGAGTCGGTACCGGACCTATATGAGTCGGCTTCAACTTCCAGCAAGTCGGCCTGGCCTTTAGCGGCAACGAGCATCGGCTCTCTAGATATAAAAAACTTTCCTCTTCTGACTTGGTACCCGGATGCTTGCTGTGCCAAATAGTTGGCCTTAGAGTTCTCCTCCCTGGGGACGTGATTGATACTAAACGTATCTAATGTATTGATTATATCTAAACATCAGTCTAAATAGCTATTCAGCAACCCATCAAAGCATTGAAACTCTCCGTTGACTTGCTGAACTATTAGCAATGAATCTCCAAAAGCATCTACATCTCTTACACCCATATCTATTAAGCTTTGCAAACCAAACAACAGCGCCTCATATTCAGCCTGGTTATTGGTGCAAGGATACTCTAGTCGGCCCGATGACTCATAAATGACATTATTTGGTGAAACCAAAACACTGCCAATGCCTTGCCCACTTCTACAAACCGATCCATCAAAGTAAAGCTTCCATGGGCATATGCTAACATAATTAACATCTTCTCCATCGCTAACCATATGATCAACAATGAAGTCGGCGACAACTTGACCTTTCATGGCACGCAGCGACTCATATGTTAAATCAAACTCTATCAGTGCATAAGCCCATTTTCCAATTCGTCCGCTAAGAATCGGTTGTTGCAACATATATTTAATCACATCGACTTGGCAAGACACTATACATGTACTCGAAAGTAAATAATGCCGAAACTTGGTGCATGCGTAAAACAAGGATAAGCATAGCTTCTCGATGAATACGTACCGACTTTCGGCGTCGAGTAATCGGCGACTTACATATGCGATGATGTGCTCCTTCTTGTCGACTTCTTGAGTTAGCACTGCGCCGAGTACCTTATCTTGTGCAGCGATGTATAGTCGGAACGGAACTCCCGACTTAGGTGCTCGAAGCACTGGAGGGCTCGACAAGTATCTCTTGATACTATTGAAGGCATCTCGTTGCTCTGCCCCCCAGGTGAACTCGGCTTCGTGTTTTAGCCGAAGTAAAGAGACAAACGATTCAATCTTACCCGCCAGGTTAGATATAAATTGTCTTAAGTAATTTATCTTTCCTAATAAACTCTGCACGTCCTTCTTGCATGTCGGCTCTCCTAACTTTCTAATGGCCTCTATCTTCTTAGGGTCAATCTCTATACCTCGTTCATGAATTATGAACCCTAAGAACTTTCCAGCCGACACGCCAAACACACATTTGAGCGGGTTCATCTTCAACCCATACCGACGCATCCTTTCAAAGGCTAGTCTCAAGTCGGCCAAGTGGTGTTCACAGCCGTCCGACTTGACGACGATGTCATCAATGTAGACTTCTAACACAATGCCTAAGAGGTCATGGAAGATTAGGTTCATCGCACGCTGATACGTGGCGCCTGCATTCTTTAAACCGAATGTCATGACAACCCACTCGAACAATCCGACAAAGCCAGGGCAACGAAAGGCAGTTTTAAACATGTCCTCTTCGGCCATAAAGATCTGGTTATATCCGGCATTGCCATCTAAGAAACTAAGCACTTTGTGTCCGGAGGCGTCATCTATCAACATGTCGGCTATAGGCATCGGGTACTCATCTTTAGGTGTGGCTTTGTTCAAATCCCTGAAGTCTATACATACCCTAATCTTCCCGGTATTCTTCTTTTCGACCGGTACAATGTTTGAAATCCACTCGGCATACCTGCATGGCCGAATGAACCCTGCCTTCACCAGTCGGTCGACTTCCTCTTTGATGCGATCATACAAGTTAGGGTTGAATCGTCTAGGTGGTTGCTTGTAGGGCCTGAAGCCGGCCTTGATAGGTAACTTATGCTCGACCAGGCTTCGACTCAACCCGGGCATTTCTGTATAATTCCAAGCAAAGCAATCTACAAACTCTTTGAGTAGCGCGCATACCTTATTCTTCTGGCCGACTTCCATATTGGCGTTGATGAATGTTGGTCGAGGCGTGCCTCCATCGCCAATATCGACTTCTTCAAGTGGGTCGGCCGACGAGAACCCTTGTCCGAGCTTCTCCATATCGTCAAAATCTTCGATAGTCTCATGCATATCGTTCTTGCCCGAACGATATTCCTCGGTACGCTTTTGTAGCCATTTAACGCTATCTTCTTTATTCATTTATAAAGATAAATTATTAAGCCGAGCTATACAAGCCGGCTGTGCTTGTATCGGTACAAACCCGTCTTTACCGATACTGAAATAGTCGTAGTCGGATAAATTCCTACCCGACAGACACTTCATGTCACCGTGCTGCCAGTCGACCGTGGTCTCAGCTAAAGCAATGCAAGCCGAATTGTCCGCTTCAATTACTTCGGCATCTTCGTCTACCCACTGGACTAAGCACTGATGCAGGGTAGAGGGGATGCAACAATTGGCATGTATCCAGTCTCGCCCCAAAAGCATGTTATATCGGCCTTTGACGTCGACCACGAAGAAGGCAGTCGGTAGGGTTTTGCTTCCGACTGTAAGTTTTACCGATAATATGCCCTTGGCCTCAGATAGCTCTCCCGAGAACCCGCTGAGTCCCATGTTTGTCTTCATTAACTCGGACTCCTTTCGGCCTAACTTGGAGAACACCGAAAGAGGCATGATGTTGACCCCAGCGCCGCCATCAACGAGCATTCGGCCAATCGGTCTCCCATCGATGTGGCCCTTGATGAATAGAGGCTTCAGGTGCTGCCCGTGCTCCTCCGGCTTCTTGAATATGGCGGCACTCGGCCCGAGCAGAAGTTCTGCGACTTCCGACTCGGGAGCGCGGAACTCGATAGGTAACTCGAATACCATATTGATGTCCATGTCGGCGGGTATCTCTCCGACATCCTTGATGGTGGTCTCTTCTTCTTTTGCGATGCGCTTTTCCTTCCAGGTCATCTTCGCGGGCTTCATTGGTCTGGCTTGGTTGAACCATTCGTCGTGTTTCTTCTCGACGAGCCCCTCCCTGAGCTCGAGTGCTCGTAGCCGTTGGACCCTCCGCTTCTGAGAGTGCGTGAGTCCTGTGGGGCACCACTGCGGCTTCGGCTTGGTCCCTGGTTCAACCGACTTGATCTTCTTCACCTGCTGACTCGGCATAGACTCAACGTTTGTCTTCCGCGCGTCGGGTCCCGCTGTGTTGCTGGATTCTGGTTTGTCCGAGTCATCTATGGTGCCAAACCGTACATACCGGGCTCCCGCTGGTGGCGCCGAGTTGACTTGTGAGCTCATCAACACGGCGGATCGTTGTGTTTGACTCTTTTCGGGAACTCGGATGGCACCGGCCTTCTTTGACTCGGGCTGGGTCGTCGTGTGATCTTCAGACTCGGCGCGCTTGGCTGGTACCCAGACCTGCTTAGTCGGCGAGTTGCTCCGCTGGACTTTCCCCGGAGTCGCTAGCCGACTTGGTACGTCGGGTGTCTTGCGCCGAGTGGCGAGTCGTTTCCACGCTCGGGTTTCCGACTCGAGTCGAGTTCTTTTCCCATGGGGTTGTTCCCTGTACCCGAACCAACTCGGCTGAAACATGCCGATTGGTCCGGCCGGATGCAGTGCCCAAGGGTTGAAACCCCATGGAGGGCATTGTGGGTAGAAAGCGTGCGCTCCTCCCCAGTATGCCGGACCTATAGCGAGGTATGGTGGTTGCATGTAAGGGCCTTCCTGCCAGTGCTCGGGACCACCGAAACCTTGTCGGGGAGGAGATCTGGGGCGTTTGGCTCCTCCAAGCCGAGTGAACACATTGTTGGTCGTGTATTTATCCAACAGCTGTTTTACTGTGGGCTTTGTCTTCGTAGCTTGAATCTTCCCTCGATTAACCTTCCAGGCGCCGACCTCTGGGTTCTTTGGCTTGATCATCTTTGGGGTCGGCGAGGAGTTCGAGTCGGTTGTTCCTGGAGTAGGAGAGGGACTCGGCTTGATCATCCTTAGAGTAGCATTGTTGTCAATGATGACGTTCTTCCCTCTGGTGGACTCGGCCTGATGTGACCGAATCAGCACTTTCTTCTTCTCCAAGTCGATTACGTTGATTGGGAAAGGATCACTGTCAAGCTTCATCTTGGAGCTTTGAGCAAACGTCAATCGTCCGTCATTAATGGCCGATTGTACCTGTCGACGAAACACATTGCAGTCATTAGTAGCATGAGAAAAAGAGTTATGCCACTTACAATACGCTCTTTTGCCCAATTCGTCCGCCGACGGGAACACGTGCCCTTCCCTTACTCGGATCATATTCCCCTGCAGAAGCATGTCAAAGATTTTGTCGCATTTACTAATGTCAAAAGTGTACCGCATCTCCTCTTTCCGAGTGGGTGTAGGTCTAAGAGCTGGACAAACAAATGGTTTTGACTTGGGAGTATTAACCCACTCGGCAATGCATATGTCAGCGTCGTCCTCGCTGTCCGAGCTGTTTTCGTACGTTATGACATTGATTGCCGATTTCTCTTTGGCTTTGCCCTTAGCATCTCCGAACCGGCTGTACGTTTTGACGTCTTTAGCGCGGTTCTCTTGTGCTACAGCCCTCTGAGCGACTTGGCTAATGGTTAGGAATTCTTGGCCCTCTAGTCTGTCCTTAATATGGGCGAGCAAACCTGAAAAAGCCAGGTCGGCAAGATCTTTCTCATTTATATTCAGGCTAAAGCATTTGTTCTTAACCTCTCTAAATCTTCTAATGTAATCACAGACCGGCTCATTGTACTTTTGTTTAACCATTGTAAGGTCCGAGAGCCTGAGCTCGGTCTCACCACCATAAAAGTAATCATGGAACTGCCGCTCTAAGTCTGCCCAAGACGTAATAGACCTAGGAGCGAGCGAGGTGAACCATGTGAAAGCAGTACCCGACAATGACAAGGGAAAAAGTTTTATCCTATAGATATCCGACGTGCCGACTTCACTACTCTGCGCTAAGAATTGCCCTATATGCTCAAAAGTCGACCTATTGTCTTCCCCTGTGAACTTGACGAAATCAGGGATGCTGAACCCGCGGGGTACGGCATGGTGTCGTAGCACTCGGGGTATGGTTTTAAGTAACCACGAGAGCCATCTTTAGGTATTACGCCGAGTTCTCTGAGTACTGCGGTGAGTTGGTCTTTATAGCTCATATCGGCTAGCGGGGTACGCGAACTCGGCTGTGGTAACTCGGGTTGGATTTGTTGCGAGTTAAAATGTGCCTCCGGAACCGGTCCATGAGGGACTCCGGTACCGAGAGGTGGAATCGGTGGTGTGCTATACGCAACTGTTTGATAGCAGGGTTGTGGGATGTTCGTGCTAAGGTTTAGACTTCGGTCATTATTGGGAGAACTCTGGGACACCGAAGTCGGGATAACAGAAGTCGTAATCACGGGGGCGACCTCTACCCGATGATTGACTCGGTTATGGTCAGGGTACATCGGTTGTTTATTCCGATGTTCATCATTGACTTGTAAGACTGTAGATCTAACCTGACCCGGCAGACTACTCTGTAAGTCTTTAGCGATTTGCTCTTTCAACTCGTCAAATCGGCTGTTCAATACTCGAGCGAATAATTGCGCCGATTTATCCATCTCAGTGCCATATCTGCTAGCTACCGACACGTCAATTAGATTAGCGATTTCATCAGAACATGTCGGTTTACTCACCTCGGGTTTAGGCGCAGGAGGTGGACTCGGCACGACTACCTTTTTGATGACACCGTTCCTCGTCTTCTGGTAGCCGGCCAATTTTTGCCGGAGTCGCTCCGCCTGCTCCTCTTCGAGTTGTCGTTCAATCTCTCGCCGTTCATCTTCGGATAGATCGTCGAGTGTGACGGCGATGATGTTCTCCGGGTTGACGATGCTTCCGTCTTTGGAGTCGGAATTCATCATGTAGTCTTCTAATCTCTTTCCCCAGCGGAGTCGCCAATTGTGTTCGCACGAAATTGGATCCGTGGAACACCTAGGTAAAGTGGAGTCGCCAACCGCACTTACGTGTGCGATAAACGGATGCTTTTCGAGCAAAGCAACAAAGGATAACTATCGTACTTACGCGTACGACGAGCGATTGCTTTCCGAGCAAAGCAACAAAGATCTTCTTACTTACGTGAAGAAGAAACGACTGTTTTCCGGCGCAAAACAGCAAAGATCTACTGCTAAGAAAAGGTAAAAAGATAAAAGATTGATTTGATCGATTGTTGGATGATTTCAATCGGCCGTCACCCTTTACATATTTATAGGGCGGCTGGTCTTCCCGTAGGAGGTTCGGACTCCTAATCCTAATCTGATTACAAATATATCTCTTTCCTTGCTTAAAGGATCTGGATTCTACCGTACACGTAACTTTCCATACAAACCAAGATAGCTTTCCAAATCTTAACTGCTTCGGATGCCGACATCCGGACTCGTTTCGGCGCACGGGATATCCTTCCTTAACAAACTGGATAAACTTCCAAATATTGTAGGACTCTCCTTGATTGCCTCGCCGCGTTTCTTGCGCCTCAGGCTGAAGTCTCTAGCGTCGGGTAAGTCTTGAAGGGTAGTACTGCAATTCAGACTTGCTGAAGATGGTCCTTCACGGGTGCTCGGGGACGAACTTGGACCGCTCGGGAATCCGCCGAATGTTCGAGGACGAACTCGGACTGCTCGGGGATCCGCCGAGTGCTCGGGGACGAACTCGGACTGCTCGGGGATGAACTTTGTACCGCTCGGGAGTCGGCCGAGTACTCGGGAAAAAAACCCCTCGGGGCTGGAGACCTTCTCGGGGCTGGGCCACTCGGTATCACCAGTACTCGGGGTCGATATCGCTCGGGGCCGCCACTGTTGAATACCCAGAGGTACCGCTCGTGACTTGATGGCGTAGTGGGCGCTCGGGGACACCTCAAACGGGCACCTTCGCACTTTGGGATATGACGACTACTCGGGATGCAGTGAGCACTCGGAGGCACTCGGAAACGCTGCGAGCACTCGGTATCAAGTATACCGCGAGCGTCCAGGCCACTCGGCTGTATTAATCCTGCATGTAATAGTAAACGCTGCATCCATACTGTTAGTTTCATCATCTCAACTTCCAGTGAACCTAATACTTAATTTGGCCCACTGAATAAACCTTCAAGCCAAATTACGCTGTAAACAATCGCCTCTGCAACGGCCGTCTCTCCCGTGCCGTCCACTGTCCGTGTTGCGTTGCACGATCCGAATTGGCTTGCAGCAATGCAAGCCGAGTTTGACACCCTGCAGGCTAATGCGACATGGCAGCTCGTCCCTCGCCCGCGCAACGCCAATGTTGTCACAGGAAAATGGGTTTTTCGGCATAAGCTTCACCCCGACGGCTCCCTTGACTGGTACAAGGTGTGATGGGTCATGCGCGGCTTTACACAGCGCCCCGGCATTGACTTTGGGGAGACATTCAGCCCTGTCGTGAAACCAGCGACCATCCGCACGGTGCTCCATCTAGCAGCGTCGTGCTCTTGGCCTGTGCACCAACTCGATGTCAGCAATGTGTTCCTCATGCTCTCAGAGTGCGTGTACTGCCAACAGCCCACGGGCTTCGTCGATGCGTCTCGCCCAGACGACGTTTGCCTACTATCCAAGTCGATGTATGGTCTCCGTCAGGCGCCCCGCACGTGGTACACTCGCATGTCCGACTTTCTTCGTCGTGTTGGCTTCGTCTCCACCCGCTCTGACACGTCACTGTTTGTGATGCACCGCGGCGCTAACATGACATATTTGCTACTCTACGTGGATTATATTGTCCTCACGGCATCCTCCTCGCCCTGCCTTTGTTCTATCATCACCCAGCTCAGCTCATAATTCAAGATGAAGGACCTTGGACCCCTGCATTTCTTTCTCGGTGTCAGTGTGCGTCGCACGCCCGCTGGGTTCTTTCTGTCACAGGAACGGTATGCCGAGGACATACTAGATCGTGCGTCCATGTCCAACTACAAGCCCGCAAGCACGCCGGTCGACACCAAGCCAAAGCTTTCAGCATCCTCCGGAAAGCCAGTCACCGATGCGTCCTTCTATCATAGCATCGCGGGTGCACTGCAATACTTAACTTTGACACGCCTGGACATTGCCTATGCCATACAGCAACTCTGCCTTCACATGCATGCGCCCTGTGATGATCACTGGGGCCTCATCAAACGCCTGTTGCGCTATATTCATGGCTCCACCGGTCACGGCCTCTGGATCCATGCATCGCCGTCAACTGATATTGTCGCGTACTCGGACGCCGACTGGGCAGGCTGCCCTGACACGCGGCGCTCCACTTCTGGCTTCTGCGTCTACCTCGGGGATTCCCTGTCTCCTGGTCGTCCAAACAGCAGCCCACGGTGTTGCGTTCCAGCGCGGAGGCCGAATATCGGTCTGTCACGAACACCGTCGCCGAGTGCTGCTGGCTCCGGCGCTCCTGTTCGAGCTGCACTGCGATGTCAAGAAGGCCTCCGTCATTTTCTGCGACAACGTCTCTGCGGTGTACCTCTCAGCAAATCCAGTGCATCACAAGCGGATGTGCACTTCGTCCGTGAGAAAGTTGCACTTGGCCAGTTCAAGGTTTTGCACGTTCCAACGTCACAGCAGTTTGCCGATATTATGACCAAAGGACTGCCCACAGCGGCCTTGGAAGCAATACGCTCCAGCCTCGGCATCGCCGACGATGATGTTTCGGCTGCGGTGTAAGAGCACACGACTGGGTCATGGCTGACCACGTCTCTCGTGCACTACCGTTGCTTACTTGCCTCCTACTTCTCAGGCTATAGCTCCATCTCTTCCATGTTTTGCGTGTGTGTGGCTTACAAGTAGGAGGTTAGTTGCGTTCTATACATGTACAAATACATCCGGAATGATTCAATACAAACGTGTGTTGCAACTCTCGCATTCTCTCACTCTACACTAGCTAGTCCGATTCAGATCATTTCTTTGGTTTGGGCGCTGGTCTGATAGATTCTATTCTGAAACAGAGTTCCAATAGAGGTGTACAACCAAACTGAAGCAGCAAGTCAGGATATGCCGCAATTGGAGGGAAGAGGAAGCAGCAAGTCAGGATGCCGCAATTGAAGCGGCAACTCACGCAGTGCTCCACCTGAATTCGCCACAGGAAGGGCAATTCGAAATTTCGAATCCGGCGGCGCTGCCTCGGGTGAGTGTGTCATCGGATCGTGGAAGAGAATCAAGTGAAGAAATTGCTTTGCTGGCCTGCATGCTATCCAGCCTTCCCATTCTCTCTGATGAGGGCGGCCTCACCCTCTACGCCACCACCTTGGACAAGCTCGATCGCGAGCCTTCTCTGCCTCTGACCCTCCATGGAGTGCCTGCCAGATCTCGATGGAGATTTTGCCTCCACGACCGTTGGCGGCCGAGTAGCCGCATCCTACACCATGGTCGCTGAGAGCAGAGGAACACCGGGATCAAAATATGCATGTGAGGCAGGGGTGTTGTTGCGATAGTATCAGATGCTTAGTCCTGGAGATGTGTTCCTCGCCAATCTATCATGTAAGGTGTTAAGTATCAGTTCTTTTTTTGTTTTTTTGCAAATGCATGCTGGCAGAATCTAATCTAAATCTAAATCTAAATCTAAATCTAAACTTCTAAACTTCTAAACTTACTACTAAAAGCACGAGTTTATCTTTTCTAAAGCCACCCCGTTTTCTGTACACAAGGAAAAGCTCTACTACCGGATCAAACTCTATTATCGCCATCGGACGGAGCATGGTTACGCCGTGTTTTCCCCCCGCTTTTTCCGCCGTCCAACAGAACAACACGATCGCCTGCCCCTGTGCTCCGCCTCCGCACACACCACACGCCTCCACGCCCCCGCACGATCGCACCCCCCTCCTTGTTAGCTGTTTAATCCTGCTGCACATTTTAGCTGTTAGGTGTTAGTTTTCTTCAGTTCGTCAGAATTAAGAGCATGCAACGTGAGACTTGTTCACATGCATGGCCTCCGTTTTCTCTAGTGCTTATAGCTAGGATCGCCGCAACGTTTGCATCATGGGATGGCACGAAGTCATGCAAGCATTGCGGCATAGTGGGCGACGAGAGAGTGGCTATGGGATGGCGCAGTCGTGAAGAATAGGTCTTTCAATTAGCTTTGTAACAGCTTTAAATAACAGAAGAGCAGAAAATGCCGCAAGGCCGTACGCAGTGCCAAAAAATCCACTCGTGTTCATCCACTTTTGAGTGCTTGTTGTGCGAGAGACGTGAGCAAGACTAGCCAGTTTGCAATGACATTTGGTATCAGAGCATCGATCCATGGCGGGTTCCCAGAGTTTGCGTGCCACTGCAGCTGGCGGGTCACAGACACCACCGCCGGCGCGACGCAGGGCGTTGCTGTCTCCTGGAGCTCGGCGCGGTCGCAGCCAGACGCGCCGGGGCGGGCGCGAGCTGGTGGTGCGTGAGCGAGACTAGCCAGTTTGCCCCAACGCTCACGCGGTCTAACTACGCTGACTGGGCGATGGTAATGCGTGTCCAATTGCAGGCACAGGGGCTGTGGGACGCCGTCGAGTACGGAGATGGCGACGATCGCGACGACCGGGCAGCGCTGGTGGCGCTACTTCGGGCCGTTCCACCGGAGATGGTCCAGATGCTTGCCGGCAAAGACAGCGCCAAGGCAGCGTGGGACACACTCAAGAAACTGCAGATGGGGTGCGAGCGCATGCGCGAGGCGCGCGCGTAGACGCGCCGCTGTGAGTTCGAGGAGCTGCGGTTCCGGGACGGGGAGTCGATCGAGGATTTCACGTTGCGTCTCACCGCCATCGTCAACGACCTCAAGCTCCTGAACAATTCGGTGACCGAGCACAGGGCGGTGCTCAAGTTCTTGCGCGCAGTGCCACGTAAGTACCGCTAGATGGCAATGGCCATCGAGTCCTTCGTCGACCTCAAGATGCTCACCATCGAGGAGCTGTGCAGCCGGCTCCTGACCATCGAGGAGAGCTACGACCTCGACGATGCGGCTCACGGCGTCGACAAACTTCTTCTCACCGAGGAGGAGTGGGCAGCTCGCCAGCGCCAGCACGGGCAGGGCACGCCCTTAGGCGGCGACAAGGGCGGCAAGCAAGCGTCCAAACCGAGGCCGCAGAATGGCGACAAGACCGGGAACAGTAGCGGTTCCGACAGCTCGAGCGGTGGCCCGGGCAAGCGGCGAAGGGGGAATTGCTGCTACTGCGGCAAACCTGGCCACTGGGCCAAAGAATGCCACAAGGCGAAGCGCGACCGCGAGCAGCGTGGCGAGACGGCGAACTTGGTGTAGGCCGAGGAGTTGGAGCCACCGACACTGCTCATGGCTCAGGCCTGCGAGCTAGCGCGAGCGGACGCTGTCGCGCCGCAGGCCGTGTTCCTCAATGAGGAGCGCGTGATCCCGGTCCCCACCACCGATGGAATGTGGTACCTCGACACCAGCGCGAGCAGCCACATGACTGGGACGCAGGAGTCGTTCACCGTGCCGGACGAGACGGTGCAGGGCACCGTGCGTTTCGGTGACGGCTCTCTCGTGAACATCGCCGGCAAGGGCAGCATCCTCTTCCGGTGCACGAGCGGCAATCAGAGGATCCTCGCGGACGTCTTCTTCATCACCAGGCTGCGCACGAACATCATCACCCTCGGCCAGCTGGACGAGAATGGATGCAAGACGACGATCGAGGACGGCCGGCTCTGCATCTACAATCAGGCGCGTCAGCTTCTGGCACAGGTGAGCAGGATGGGCAATCGACTGTATTTGCTCAGGCTCGATCTCGCCGCGCCAGCGTGCCTCATCGCCAAGTTCGACGACCCCTCCTGGCTTTGGCATGCTCGGTTTGGGCACCTGCATTTCCACGCGCTGTGTGCCATGTCGCGAAAGGGCATGGTGTGTGGTCTGCCGGTGCTGGATCACGCGGAGGAGTTCTGCAACGGGTGCGCGTTGGGGAAGCAGCACCGCACCCCGTTCCCGCAGGCGAGCGTGTACCACGTTGACCATGCACTGGAGCTTGTGCACACCGACATCTGCGGGCCGATCACGCCGGCGACACCGGGAGGTAACAAGTATTTCCTATTGGTCGTGGATGATTATAGCCGGTATATGTGGCTGGAGGTTCTCAGGACAAAGGACAAGGCGTTCGCTCATTTCAAGAAGACCAAGGCGCAGGCCGAAGCGCAACAACGTTGCAAGCTGCGGGCGTTCCAGTCCGATCGCGGCGGAAAGTTCAACTCCGCAGAGTTCAAGGCGTTCTACGAGGAGGGCGGGATCCGTCGCTTCACCACCGCTCCGTATTCGCCGCAACAGAACGGCGTGGTGGAACGCCGGAATCAAACAGTGGTGGAGATGACCAGGTGCATGCTCAAGAGCATGTCCGTCCCGGCGGAGTTCTGGGGTGAAGCCGTCAGGACCGTCGTGTATGTCCTCAACCGCGCGCCGACCAGGAGCATGAACGGGCTCACGCCGTATGAAGCCTAGAACCACTGGAAGCCCAACGTCGAGCACCTGCGAGCATTCGGCTGCGTCGCACACATGAAGAAGACGGGCCCTGGCGTGACCAAGCTCTCGGATCGCTCAACACCCACGTTGTTCATCGGTTACGAGGAAGGAGCCAAAGCCTACCGTATTCGATCCGGTGGCCAAGAAGCTCCACATCACCCACGACGTTGTGTTCGAGGAACACAGACCGTGGGAGTGGTGTCCGGGCAGCGCCCCGGCAACCTCAGCGACACTGACGCCGGGCTCGTTCACGGTGGTTTACAACACCGAGCGCGGCTGGACCATTGCTGATGACGGAAGCACGACGACACTCGTTCGTGCAGGAGGCGCAGGAAGGAGCCACGCCGGTCGTAGCTCCGGAACCGACGGTGGAGTGGTGCACGCCGTCGTCACGCGATGGCGTTCTCGAGGCCGCCGACGACGGCGAAGGGCCACGGCGATACCGACGCGTGGCGAATATCTACGACACCTCCAAGCCGGTGACCAGCAACCCCAACGCGGTGCAGGAGGCCACGCCAGACATGGAGCCGGACGCCGTCGACGCGCCGGAGTCGCTCTGCCTTCTTGCTGCAGAGGAACCGGCGAGCATTGAAGAGGCACTGTCCAACGCGTCGTGGAGGGCGGCGATGACGGAGGAGATGAAGTCGATCGTCGACAACAGTACATGGGAGCTCGCCATGCTCCCAGCCGGTCATCGCGCCATCTGTTTGAAGTGGGTGTTCAAAGTAAAGAAGGACCCCGCCGGCAACATCGTCAAGCACAAGGCCAGGCTGGTGGCGAAGGGGTACGCGCAGCGGCAGGGGTGGACTTTGACGAGGTTTTCGCCCCGGTTGCGCGCATGGAGACCGTGCGGCTGCTGCTGGCACTGGCGGCACAAGGCAGCTGGCAAGTGCACCACATGGACGTAAAGTCCGCTTTCCTCAACGGCGACCTCGCCAAGGAAGTGTATGTGCACCAGCCGGCCGGATTCGTCGATAGCGACAACGTGGACAAAGTGCTCAAGCTCTGGAAGGCACTGTACGGACTGCGCCAGGTGCCGCGCGCGTGGAACATGAAGCTCGATGGCTCGCTGATGTCGCTCGGCTTCGAGCGGTGCCCACTTGAGCATGCCCTGTACTGGCGAGGAGATGTGGCAAACTTTCTCCTGGTGGGCGTGTACGTCGATGACCTCGTGATCACCAGCACGAGCACTGACGACATCGGCAAGTTCAAGGCACAAATGTGCGAGTTCTTCCAGATGAGCGACCTCGGTCTCCTGAGTTATTACTTGGGAATCGAGGTGAGACAGGGCGGTGGCGAGATCATGCTCTGTCAGGTAAGCTATGCGGTGAAGATACTCGAACTCGCCGGCATGGACAAGGGCAACCCGTGCCACACGCCGATGGAGAACCGGCTGAAGCTCGGCAAGACGAACGGCGGCGACGCCGTCGATGCGATGTGGTACTAGAGCGTGATCGGGAGACTCAGGTAGTTGGTGCATATGCGCCCTGACATCGCGTACGCGGTGGGGATCGCGAGCCGGTTCATGGAGGCGCTGGGGACGCGGCATTGGGCCATGGTAAAACAAATACTACGCTACGTACAAGGTACGCTCGGCTATGGTTGCAACTACAAGGTGGGCTCGTTGGCGCCCACCCTCGTCAGCTACAGCGACAACGACCTCGCCGATGACATGGATGACCGGAAGAGCACGTCGGGGGTGGTTTTCTTCCTCGGCGACAGCGTCATCACGTGCGCCTCGTAGAAGCAGAAAATAGTGGCCCTATCTTCCTGCGAGGCGGAGTACATCACGACGGCGGCCGCAGCGTGTCAAGGCATCTAGCTGAGCCATTTGCTCACTGAGATGCTAGGCATTGATCCAGTGAAGTTCAAGCTGCAGGTGGACAACAAATCGGCGATTGCTCTCAGCCGAAATCCAGTTCATCACGACCGGAGCAAGCACATCGACACTCGCTTCCATTACATTCAGTGCATTGAGGAAGGAAAGGTCGACATCGATTTCGTTGGCACCGGTGGGCAGCGAGCTGACATTCTCACCAAAGCTCTTGAGCGCGTCAAGTTCATCGAGATGAGGCTGCTGCTCGGAGTGAAGGAGGTGAAGCTTGTGCATCAGGATTAGGGGGTGAAGTGTTAGCTGTTTAATCCTGTTGCACGTTTTAGCTGTTAGGTGTTAGCTTTCTTCAATTCATCAGAATTAAGAGCATGCAGCATGAGACTTGTTCACGTGCATGGCCTCCGTTTTCGCTAGTGCTTATAGCTAGGATCGCCGCAACGTTTGCATCGTGGGATGGCATGAAGTCATGCGAGCATTGCGGCATAGTGGGCGACGAGAGAGTGGCTGTGGGATGGTGCAGTCATGAGCTCAATCGTAGCCTGAAGAGTAGGTCTTTCAGTTAGCTTTGTAATAGCTTTAAATAACAGAAGAGCAGAAAATACTGCAAGGCAGTATGCAGCGCCAAAAAATCCACTCGTGTTCATCCACTTTTGAGTGCTTGCTGTGCGAGAGATGTGAGCGAGACTAGCTCGTTTGCAACGACACTCCTGCCTATCCCTGTGCTCCGCCTCCGCGCGCCCCAGACGCCTCCGCCGCTGCTCCGCCATCGGTCGGCCCATCGCCCTCTTACCCCTGTGCTCCGTCGTCGTGGCAGCATCGCAGGCACGGTCCCACGTGGCCGGGATCGCGGCCGCGGGGCAGCGCGCGCAGGCCACGAAGTACTGTGTCGAGGTGGTGCGCTTGTGGGAGGCACTAGAACGGGCTGGCCTCGCGCAGGACGCACTCCCTTCGCCTGTCTCGGCCGCGTGCCGTCGTCGTCGCGAACCTCCTCACCATCCGCGACACCGAGATGAGTAGGTGATTCACTGGTGCTAGAGTTTTGAATTTCTTGCTCACTTCACCTGCTGCCTTGGCCGCGCGCGCCGTCGCCGTCGCAAACCTCTTCGCCATCCGCGACACCGACATGAGCAGGTGAGTCACTGGTGCTAGAGTTCTGAATTTCTTGCTCCCTTCGCCTGCTGCCTCGGCCACGCGTGCCGTCGTCGTCGTGCAGCTGACTGACTAGGGCTAGAGTTCTGAATTTCTTTTGTTTGGCAAAACTACTCTCCTTAAGCAATTAAACAAGATCTTCCTAGCTCGGCCAGCAGAAAAATCTGGACGAAGTTCAGCAGAATATTGCATCCCATCTCTGCCTGATGCTACGACAAGATGAAAGCCTTACATATATCATTCCGATGATTTTGCTATTTCAGTGAGTGGGGTGTTTTGGGTGACTGATCGGTGTTTTAGCCAAGTACAAAGAATATACCTGGAAGCGCCTGTTTTCCATTTATGCTTCTTATTGAACCAAAATGTAAATTGAACCATGTTTGATGATTTCCAGTTGGGTTGTAGAAAAATTGTAGCACTTGCTCATCGTACGCCGTGTTGTTTACATGATATGCCTACTGATTTTGTTATGGGCTTGCCACCGGAAGTAAACAACAATAAACTTTGGAAAATTCTTCCTCCCGGCAATACCGATCAGGCTCATTTTTTGTCACACTATACAGCCATTGATCCGAGCAAATCCGACGGCCCAAAAACTTCTAGCAAATTACAGCAGTTTGCCACCGCCCTCAATCAACGCGTCTCTTCCGTTTCTCTTGTTTCCATCGTCGGAGTCTTTTCCTATTCTCATTTCCTATTCCTTGTTTCCGTCGCCCATCTCTCTCCAGTGCGAGGAACGTGAGTTCTCTCCAGCGCGTGAGCTAGCCATTGCCATTGCCATCGCCGCCGACCTTCAGCCACCGCAAATCTCATCTGCAACCTTCTCACAGCCACCGAAAATCCCCAAAACTCCTCAAATCCTTGCCATCTCTCTCCGGCCCGAACTCTCTCCGACGTGGTGAATCGATTGCCATTGCCATCGCCGCTGTCTTTCAGCCACCGCAAATCCCATCTCGGACCTTCACAGCCAACGGAAATCCCCAAACTCCTCAAACCCTAACTCGCACCATCTATCCATGTCCCACAGGAAGTCGACAAGGAGCGATAGAAGGACGACCCGCAGTCACGCCTGCACAACCAGGCGGATTTGCTTGTGTTTGCCAGAGAGGAGCCTACGACAAGGCTAAGGTCAGTTCATCTGGAGTTTCATAAGTTCTGTCTCTTTGCTTTGTCTTCGCGATGTCAAATCGGTGTTAGAGTACAGATTTGCATAGTAATTCCGTGCACTAGATGTAGTAATTCTGATTGTTTGCTTATGTAGGCTATTCTCGGTGATAGTTTTGTAGTTGATCTTTGTGTAGGCTGTTCCCTGTGATGACAATCAGATAGTTTGGTAGATTAAACATGCTTTATATGCTATGGTCGTTCAATCCGATATGATTTTGGACTCCCATTTGAAATGGTTTACTTCTGGATGCCATCACTATACCTTGCATTGTTCTTTCTATTTTTATCTTTTTGTTCAGTAAGGCTAGATTATTGTTGCATGCGCAGATTATATTTGCTATGGAATGATATGTAGAAGTGATGCCAAAGATGTTTCACAGGTGCACTATCATTGTTTGCATGAGATAATTAGGCAGGATGTGTTGTTCTCCAATTTAAATAGATTGTTGTTTCCACCCTAAGACATATATGTTGCATCCATTGTCTACTTTTTTGTGCAATATTATGCCCCAACGGATACCAAAGATGTTGCACTAGCTCAGTACCACTATTGATAATTAGGCGGGATGTGTGGTCCTCCGAATTCAAATAGATTATTGTTTCCACCCCAGTTCATGTATGTTCCATCCGTTTCATAATTTTGTTGTGCAATATTATGTTTCCAACACATACCAAAGTTGTTGCACTAGTTCGTTACCAATGTTACAAGTATATTATTGTTATATTGGAACTTAGTTATGTCCACTACTATATTTAACAACGTACTTTTATCAGGTTTTGCATTTGCAAACATGAAGGGGGGTGAAGCTACTGTTGAGTTATTGAATCGTTTCTCGACAAAAAGATTTAAGAAAGTTGTAGATGGACTAACCGAGGGACAAAAAGCTATTGTTCAGGATACTGGGCTCGGAAAACTACTTGACGTTGCTTCTTATTCCGTTCCTGATGGTTTGGTTCAATGGATCATTGGGCACATTGATCCAGAATTGTGTGAATTTAGGAACACCTACAATGGGACTAGTACACTGTTCACAAGAGAAATGGTGCAGAAAGTTATTAGTCTTCCATCGGGCACTCGGCCAGTCGCTGTCCTTGGTAGTCACCAAGAATTTGAGTTTCGTGATTTCTACAAAAGAGACTATGCAACCACGAGACGGGTGCCAATTCCTGATGCTATTGAGATGCTGAAAACAAATTTGGATAAGGAGACATTCTTGAGGGCGTTTTTTCTCATAGCACTGTCAACTTATCTCTGCCCTGGAACTAATAACATGCTACGGTTGGGTTATCTTGGTAGCCTCAATGATCTTGACAATATCTGTCAATATGATTGGAGTGGACACATTCTGAAATTTCTCATGGAAGAGGTCGCTAAGTTCCAGAAGAAACAAACAACCGGCCTAGCAAAAGTCAACATTGGTGGATGCCTTGATCTTCTTGTTGTATGCCTACTTCACTGTATATTTTTTTCTTTGTTTCCAGTTGTCGACAATCGGTAAACCGCCGATCTTACGGTATTCGTGGAATGATGATACTTGGGGGGTAGGGACCTCTAGGGCACAAGGCCAAGAGATCTGACGGCAAGGAAGACACCCTTTTTATACAGGTTCGGGCCTCCCTCAGGATAATAACCCTACATCTTGTTCGTATATATTGATCAGAGAATGTCTTTACAAGGGATGTATATGTCAGTGGCTATCCTAGGCCTAATCGGAGACTACGACGACTAGTTCCGCTAGTCTCGACTCCTTCGAGGCGGTGGGTCTTCTCGTGGGAATCGCTGGGATCTCTCTTCCTTCTAAGGCCTGTTGGATCTAACTTTCTCCTCCCTCCCCTATAGGATTGTGGGTCCTTTTATAGGGAGCTCCCCGAGTCGTACCAGACCTAGACTCATGCCCGAGTAGAACTCTGGCTTCCTTTAAACGTCGAGATTGGCTTCCTAGTTTAAGGGATGTCCTTCTTCCTTATGGAGGGCTTCCTTATCTCCTGGGATCCTTACCAGACACGTATTGTACTCCGGTAACCCAGGGAATCGTATACGGATACTTACTTATATACAAGATACTGTACTATACATCGTCACCAGTGGTTCATTATCTCATATTTCATCACTAATTTCTTGTTGTATGTCTAATTTCATATTATATACATGGATCACCTAGATTTCCCTCCGTCAATCTTGTCCAATCATCGATTTGATTACTCTCTGCCAAGGGCATCTCATGTGAAAGGCAAAGATTTTGATTTTCTCATCAAACATGATAGAATGAAATCATCTGTGAAGCCACGTTGTTATGGCGTCCGCCCTGTAAGTGCATGCAATATCTCCAAAAAAAATATTGTCCATCCATTATTGTTGTTGCAGCCCAATATGTAGATAACATAAACTTAATGTTTATTTTCGTAGTTCCGACCATTTGAGAAGACGCCATACTTTGATCAGTCTAGGACCGATGATATTTCTGACCAACAACCACCAATGCTTGATCAGCGCAGTCGAGTAACCAACTCGCAAGGTCCGGAGGTATCCTTTTTTGTTTCAGTAAAGGATATACCATGTTCCCATAGTGCATATGAATGTTTCATTATCTTTCTTGGATATATCTGGTTCGATGGGTATCCTACTTATATTTGTTTCATTCATACTGATTTATTGTGTCCAGGCATGATTCTGAATGTTCCCACAATCAATATGTACAAACTTTTGTTTCAATACATAGCAGATAAACACTTCACATTGCCTTTTAAAAATATAATGTTTCTTAACTCAAAGGTAATGTTTCCATATTCAATTAGCAATGCTTCATTGTTGTTTCTGAGTTTACGTAGCTAAAGGTACAGTTTGATGTTTTAATCATTCAAATGTAATGTTTCCCTTTTGAGTTGTGTTTGTTTCTGGCTAATTGTGTTTCCTTCATTCTGATCTCTAGTGCCCATACTTGATTCTAAATGTTCCCACGATCTGACTACAAATGCCTCAGTTTTTCCACATGTTTTATTCATATTGTTCTAATGTTTTCATAACAACGTATGAATGTTTCCATTTCTATAATCTAATGTTTCAGTAATGTTGTTCTCAACAGATTCTAGCTTACTTACAGAATCTTATCGACGAGCACAACGCCATTTGGGATGAAGAGTTAGAAAGGAACCATGATGCAATGAGGACCTTGCATGCAAAATGGATGTCCGAGTTTGCTTCCGAGGTTATCGCTGCTTCCAAGGCTTTCTTCAGGACTGTACCACCTAACACAGAACCCCAGCCTGTACCACAGAACAAGACTGTACCACCTAACACAGAACCCCAGCCTGTTGAGGAGGTTCAGGAGGTACGAGAAGATCCACCGGACAACAACACTTCAATACCTGACAAAGGAGCCACAAGCACCTCGCGGGATGTGGCTACGGGTGGGGCTACTGAACTCGAGGAGCCAAACAGGGATAATGATTTCTGGGATACTGTATCGAAGATCGCTAAAAAGATAGAACAATCATGTGGCAAAAAAGAAGACACCGCAAACCTTCCACCTGGGCCAACTGCGAGCATCAATGTGGATCCTGCTGCATCAGGTACTTCTACAACAACTGAAGTGTTTTTTTGTGGTGTCTCATTGGTTCCCTCACATGTTTTACTCCATAGGAGCAGCCGCAAATGTACCTCATATTAGCAATGTTGTCAAAAGCATTGGAACACTCTCACTTGACAAGAAAAATAGAAAGAAAAGGGCGTTCTTGGGTATTGATGATGTTGCCACGTCGAAGAAGCTGAAGATTAATAGGAATGTCGACGATACATATAACACGTACATACTCAAAAAATGCGACAACAAGGCCAAAAAGTGTGAACAATAGTGATCACTTTCTCTCACCATATATACTTATTTTTGTTTCATGAAACATTGCCAAATGCTTCCAAGTAGGATTATGGATGTGCTTCTCAGGTTGCATTGTTTATTTGCAGGCCTCATTTCATTGACTTTAAAGATTACCACATATCATATGAAAATTTTCAGAACGCACTAATGCCTCGGGCAAAGATCACCAGCGAGGTTATGGATCTTTTCACCCGGCACTTCAATGTTGTAGCAAACAAAAAAATATCAAACCAGCCCATGTGCAAGAAATTTGCATTTTCGCAAGCAATTGTGGTAATGATTCTGTTTACCACTTTTCATTACAAAATTTCATTCCTGCAATCACTATTGGGTGTTGTCTTTTTGTAGCCAAAACATATGGTCGATGATGCAAAATTTGATCCAAACACTTGCAAGTGAGAATTTATGCGACTTTACAATGAGTTCAACCTTGAATCATTTGATCTGGTTAGTCCCTAATCCAATATGATCCATTTATGCACACTATTCAATAATACAAACTGACATCTTCATCGTTACAGCTGTACTTTGTCGGACCCCAGATTCCATAACGGGGAGCTTTAGGAATAATCACTCGCTAAGTCAGAGCTTCAACCCCGACCTCAACTCTCCGGGATTAATCCCGAGAGGAGTAGAGTGATATGGCTCCAAATAGCCCGAGACGTCAACCCCAAAGCTTACTCCGGCAAACTAATGCACAGAGCAGTAGGGTGATATAGTCTCCTCACTCTTTCCCACTGAGCCGGAGCATCAACCCCGACCTCGTCCCGGCAAATAAATGCACGGCTGGAGTAGGGTGATATAGCTCCCAACATCTCAGTGGAGAGTTGCTTCACAGGGGTGACTAAACTTAATAGCTCTACGATATAAAACCTGAAATCCTCCCTGCATCACGTACTTCAATCATACACGCATTGCACATGACACAGGGGAGAACAAACTAGTACCATCACAGAGACTCTACGACCAAACCGCAATAATACTAGCTGTTCGGAAACTTAACAACACATATACATACCAAAAGGTATTCACACAGCGGAAGGTTAAGTTGGCTGAGAAGCCTAAAGGTGGGGCCGGAAAGCGGCGGCAGCACAAACCAACTACCGAACCCAGGGCAGGACCACTGCCCGGGATCACCAGCGACTAGACGATGTCGGAGTCATTTTCAACGTAGAAACCATCCATTGCAGGAGTGGTTTCCTCTGCACACAAAATATCAACGAATGCAAGGTGAGTACAAAATGTACTCTGCAAGACTTACAGGGGAAAATAATAATAGATGCATCAGGTATCAAGAAGGGGCTATTTGTGGACTATTTTGCAGAAAGCCAATTTGTTCTTTCACAATACCTGTAATTAGATTGAAATCCGTCTACTGGAGTATTTGGTAAACGAGATGAGCTGAAACTGCATAGTAACACCTAAAGCAGACCACTGAACACAGCAAACCCTCGATCCTTTCTCGACCACCAGGGAGAAATCGATCGCTAACCCACGTCCTTAGAGTTGGCAAGTTTTAGATTAGGGTTGCACTTGTCTAATTCGATGCGGATTCTTACCAAGCTGTCCATAACCGCGGACACGGCTATTCGAATAGTTTAAACCCTGCAGGGGTGTACATCTTTACCTACACGTATCAACCGACTCCTAATGCCATCGACGATTTACACACTTTCACGAGGTGTGCTGGCGGAGGGTGGTTGAACACGACCTTTACAATGTTTTCGACCTAGGTATGAGCCGCCCTAATAGGCTAGTCCGCGAACGACAGTTCGGCCGCTACTTCGACGCGGTCCTACTAGTTGTGGCAGGTGATACATCCCCGGTCCCGGACCGTGTGTAACCCTCACTCCTATATTGTTGCATCACACCACCTCCTCATTTTTCACGCACCCAAGTCATGAAAACGGCAAACTATGCGGCTTACATCCTAAGCCTAGACAGATTATTCGGTCGTGGGTGGCCCATTATACCACCCGCGTAGAAGTACGCAAATCTTGGTTCGAAAGGACACCGGGAACCGGTCCTTGTGGGATTAACGAGACAACCCACCATGCTCCCAGCATGGCCTCTCGTCGATGCCCGATTTGAGATTAGTCAGGTTTATTAAGCACATCCCGGTGAACACCCACCTAATCCGCTAACCCATCCAGAGTGTGTTTTGTCTGCCATCCCAGGAATTACGACGTTGGCCCAACTAAGCAGGTCTAAGCGTCGTGAGCTATAATAGCAATATTACAACAACAAGTAACTCACTCTAAATAGGTTAGGAGGGTCGGTGGGGTTGATTGAGCGACAAAGTAAGTTTTTATGCAAGGGATAGGGCTAATCTTAACATAACATATCAGTTGATCGCATGCAATATGGATTTAAAAACAAATAGTAATTTGCAAATAGTAGGTTATCCTCAAGATGGTCAAAGGGGGCTGCTTGCCTTGCGGTTCCGCTATTAGGTTCTATTCCTGCTCGGAATTACACTCCTCGCGATCCTCCGGTCCTATCCGTAGAGCAGCAACACCAAACGAAACACACGAAATGTAAATACCATGATGCAGAACATCGGCATGAAATGCAATGTATGCCATGTCCTAAAGAATGCAAAATCGAAGCTAATGCAAGTGGAATCAGTTTAATCGGAGTTCGGACGCTCGAGAAATTGCGTTCCGAAGACTTCCGGCTACTCGGGGAAACCCTAATTCAAGTTTTTAGTCAATTTCGCTTTTTCTAGCATGCAAACATGGATGGATATGACACAATTGAATAGCTCTCATTTTTCTGAACATTTTGATATATTATTTGTAATCTTCTGATTGAAAATGGATTTTCTATGCATTTCCTAAAATTTAAATCCTTTTAGATCTTTTGTTGTATTTTTCTCAGTAAAGACAACATTTAATTTAGTTCAATAATCCCAGAGGCTGACATGTGGGCCTTGGGTCAATTTTAATCAACATTGACCTAGGTCAATGACAGTGGGGCCCACTATCATATTCTTACTCTTTTTCTCTTATTTTAATTCCCCTAAGGGTGGGACCCGGCTGTCATAATCTTTTTCTTTTCTATTATTCTTCATTCTTAACTCCTTACAGGTGGGCCCTACACGTCATATACAGTACATTAATTAAGCTCATTAATCATGTCTAAATCGGTTAAACAGAGGCATTAAGTCTACTCAGCTATTAATACGCTCATTAAATGAACTGTTTAGCACTGATGATAGCCATTAAGTGGTTTGTTTACATTAATTAACCCTCATTAGAATTAAGTGAGGTATTAAACCGGTCGGAACAGCTATTAAGGCCAAATATTAAATGTGCTTAGCAATATTTGAAGTATTAATTCTATCCTAACAGTTAATTCGTTGCATTAAATATGCTTAGACCTTATGGTGCCAATAACTGTGTCTGTATCGGCTAATCAAGACATTAGGATGACAGTTAGTATTAATTCCGGCAATTAACTCACTGTTTAGCACTAATGAAGCTCATTAGTTGTACTTAGCTTTTAATAAACTCATAAACATGTCTGAATCGGTTATTCGGTTGCTAATATCAGGGGATCTAGCACTAATGGCAATCATTGGCCATAAACATGTCGGATTGGTAATCATTAGCAGTTAAATGCAGTAATTAATACACTAGTTAAAAATTACACCGATTAACTGATTTCATAACGTGGCTTAATGGGGGCTTAAAGCCCTAATGGCATCCGGTCGGGGCTTGGCTTGGCCGGCGAGCTTACCGGCGACTAGAGGACACCGGCGACGAGATGAGGGCCAGCGGCGAGGTGGGAAGCTCGGCGGTGGCGGTTGACGGCGTCGGGGAGATCCGGGGAGGTGGCTCGGCGGTGAGGCGACGGAGGGACCGAGGCGAGCGGCGGAGGGAGGAGCTCCGGCGGTGAGGAAGAAGGAGAGCGGCCGGGGGGAAGAGCAGAAGCTCGGGCGGCGGCTCGGTGAGGATGGAGACGGGCGGATCTCGGAGAGGCGGGGCGGGCAGCCGGGGTGGCGAGCTCCAGGGCGGCGGCAATGGGGGCAGTCGGAGCTCGGGCGGCGCGGCGGGCGAAGGGGGAAGCTGGGGCGCGGTAGCACGGCGACGGCGGCGAGGTAGCTCGAGGGCGGAGCTCCGAGGAGGTGGCGAGTCGAGGCAAGGTGGCGGGGAGCTCGGCAGTGGAACCGAAGACCGGCGGCGAGGCTTGGAGAAGGTGGTGACGGCGAGGGAAGCTCCGGCGTAGGGCTTCGGCGGCGGAGATATGGAGGAGGGGAGGGGCGGCCGGCGAGGAGGAGCTAGGCGGCCGGGGTGGGCCGAGCTAAGGCAGCCGGCGGCGGACGCAAGGAGGCTGCGGCTCGGGTGGTGAAGGAAGGGAGAAAGGGAGCCGGCGAGGGGGCCGAGATGGGGTTTTAAGGGGAGGGCTCGGGGGCGGTGAGGTGGCGCGGTCGGCAGGCAGGGGCGCGCCACGTGGCAAGGGAGAGCAGCGTGGGAGGCAGCTGGCGGCGGGGTGAGAAGGGGGAGGAAGAAGAGAGAGCGGGGCAGGCCGGTGCGGGCTGAGGAAGAAATGGGCCAGGAGGAGGGAGAGGACCCATGCGGGGGAGGAGGTGGGCCGAAGGATGTGGCCCACTTCGGCAAGGGGGAAGGGTTTTTAATTTTTGTTATTTCTGTTTTCTATTGGCTTTTGGGTTTATAATTCAAATCAATTTTGAGAACCCTGATCTGATTCAAGTTTGAATAACAGTTTTGGGATTCATCCCTCTAATTCGATGTGAGTTTCTAGTTTGGGTGATTAGTTAAACCCTGAAACGGATTCGACTTCTAATTTTCAAACTTTTAGAACCACTTCAAAGATCCTCTCAAGTTTTAAAAACAGATTTCAGAATATTCGTATAATGTTGCTTTCTATTTCAAATAGGTTTTCTAACTTAATTCCAAAACCCCTTTTAAACCTCTAAGCTCTACTTCCAAATAGAGCTCCGAGTTAAAGGTTCAACTTAACGGTTGGTTTCCATCCCAACTTAACCCTTTGAACTTTCGATTGTTTCGAACCTAGGGTTTTTATAGCTCAAGCAAAAGGTTGAATTCGCGAGGTGTTCCTCAGAACTTATTACTTCAAGGCCTTGCAAGATCAATAAGGCTTCAAGGTGTTATCCATGTTGTCGAATTAGGGTTTGGTTAGGGCTTTTCGTAAAAGTTCAAAATCTTACGCGTTTTCAGGTTTCGGTGCAATTGCATGTCATGAAATGCACATGATGCACACTAACATAGGATTAACTTTGGGGACGTTACATACTTTCCGATTGTCAAAGGTAACCATTGGATCCTTTGTTGTGTCAATTTACTCTGTAAGTCAATCAATGTCTTTAACTCCATGAAAAAATTCGATGATGATGTATATGAGGCAGTCGACAATGTGGTCTATATTTTTGTTTCAACTCTATTTTGTTCATGTTTCATCACAAATTGTTTCATGCTTATATTATTAATGCTCTCGCTCACCTGAATTTCATTTCAACTATTTACATGTTTCCATTAGTGATGCTCTCGCTAATACTTCTTTTTATCTCATACCACACCACAACTTGTTTCCAATGTACCAATTGCAGGTCATGAACTTCTTTGCACTCGCACTTAATACTAACACATTCAAGAGGCACAAAATAAAGGATTTCACATCCCACTACCCAGAAGATTGCCACCAGCAACGTAAACTGTGAGTACATGCACTTATTTATTTGACGACATGTTATGCAAATAATACGTGATTAAGAACCAACAAAACCTAATATTGGGTATATCCATTCTAAATAGTTATGATTGTGGGCTCTTCACGATGATTTTTATGAAAAAATGGGACGGCAAAAATATCAAGTCTTTTGACCCGGTATGAACTCATCTGAAAATTTGTTCACTCTCTCAATCATAATCATTCCTACTAGATGTTCCATCAATACAACTCATTTGTCTCTAAATAATAATAAAATTTCAGGATTATGTCAAAGACTTCCGCAAGATGGTTGTTGAGCGGTTCATCCACTCTCCATTAAATGTACAAGATCCGTCATGGGTTCTCAAATGGAAGAAATGATCCAAAAGTCAAATGGAAGAAATGATCCAAAAGACAATCCAAGCACTGCCATATCACACGACTGTCTAGTATTTTTGTGTTATGAAACTCTAGGGTTATTGGTATCATGTAATGCGCAGGATGGTACTATTATATGTACTATTCTCATGTAATGGGAACTTTGAACCATGGTTTTTTTTCACTCATGTGGCTGAAGCAAAAGCAAATCCACATGGGAACATTATAACCTGATCGATGGAACATATGAACAGTTATATTTCTTGTAACTAAACATACTGTTTCCATAATGGATCCAGAATGTTTCAGTACAACCATATTGTTTTCTTCTCTTTTTAAATTTGTCCTGATTATTATTTTACTTTGTTTCCCTGATTCAAGGCAAAGTATAGTTTCAAGTTAGATCAGATGAATCCTTCATGCCAATAATTAATGTTATGTTTCATTCATCGTCATATAATGTTTCCGAACAGAATTTTGAATGTTTTATTACTATGTTTGCACATTATATGGCACAATCGGATAACCATATTGTTTCCTTCACTGTTTTACTTTGTCCCGATTACTATTACACTTTGTTTCCCTAAATCAAGGCAAACTATAGTTTCAATTTTGGTCAGATGAACCCTTCATGTTAATAATTTCTTATATGTTTCATTCATCGTCATATAATATTTACAGAAACCATTATGAATGTTGCATTACTATGTTTGCACAATATATGGGACAATCGAACAACCATCTTGTTTTCTTCACTATTTTACTTTGTCCTGACTACTATTTCTCTTTATTTCCCACACCCAAGCCAAAGTATTATTGCAACTAATTGCAAACAAACCATTCACCATAATATATCTTTTAAATGTTTCATTCACCCAAAAATCTAATGTCTAGAACAAATGTGCATTCCAAAATGTTTCTTATGGAACATTAATTAAATAAACAGAAACCTCACAGTGTCAGCGCCATTTCACGTCTAACTATTTCTGCTTCCTCGGCTTTTCTGTGATTCTCAAGTGCCATCTGTGGGCAGGTGGTTTTGTTGTGCGTGTCCTCTTTGCAAAATGAGCAACAATTCTTCCCCTTTTTACTCTGTTTCTTGCTATTCGTTGCCCGAGTCTCCACTCCTGGCTTCCTCCTCTTGTTCTTCTCTTGTGGACAACCTTTGGTAGCACTCCTTGGCGGGTTACGTACATGGCTCGCAGCTTCAACATGACTTTCTTCTAACACAACACCATCATTTAGCCTAGCTTTAACAACTAGGCTACATAACTGCTCAATCCCTCCATACACAACCTTGTAAGTATCTTCACAAAAGCACGCATCCGATGCTAGGTGTGCCATTTTCCTACATAATGCATTAAATCTGAGTGTATTAGTTTTAGGTACTCCAAACAAGCATGTTTGCCCGAAGTTGCTTCCATATAACTCAGTTATCGCGTCCTTGGACCACCTCTTAAGCAAGTACTTCTCAGGTATTTCTTGCACGTTTAGTTGCACCATAACCTTCAAGATGTGAGCACACAGCAGCCCATCCATGCTGAACATGTTGCAAGTGCACACGTAAGAATTGTCTTCTAGCTGAACTGAGACCATATGCTTCTTTGAGTCTTGTGGATCATTTAGAGTAAGCTCAAACACGAGCCCGCATCCTTCGTCCCTGTTGATGATCAACACTGTGGTACCTTTCAACAATGTTTTAAATTTTTCGTACAACGCCCTTGTGTAGAAATTTAATGCCTGCTCCTCTATTTTGAAGCTGTCAAAATTATAAAGAAACATATTAATACATTTTACGAAAGTATGGTCCAAATATTCATCATGACTATGTGGAAACATACCTAGACCATGTACGAGCCGTCGTCACCTCACCAACAAAACCTGCATTGTCCTCCCGATCAAGTGTTCTTTCAACTATGTATTCGTACTGTTTCACAAATTGCCACACGGAATCTTGAAGGTGGACGAGTTTCTTGAAAAATGAATTTAGTCCTTCCGATCTCCCGGTTGTGCTCGTGAAGAGGAAGAAGTCCTTCTTGAAATAGGCTGGTGCCCAAGTCTCCCTTGTGGCCCACATGTTATTTAGGTCGTTGTTACTACATAACCCATGTTTCACATTCATCTCTTGCCACGAGAGCTCGAACTCCTCCACGGTATTCGTGTCATTGATACATGCAAAGAAATCAGTATCGAACCCTTCCCTTGTATTGAAAAACCTCCCAAGCTTTTCTTGCGCTTTTCGCAACACATGCCACTTGCAGCACCTATGTCTAGTATTGGGAAACACCTCAGATATAGCTGATTTCATTGCTTAGTCCTGATCCGTCATCAAACACATTGGATGTTCTCCATCCATAGCAACCATCCAACTTTCGAACACCCATTTGAATGTTTCAATTGTTTCATCAGGGATTAGGGCACATCCCAACATTATTGTCTGTCCGTGGTTGTTGATTTCTACAATTGGCGCAAACGGCATGTTGTACCGATTTGTACAGAAGGTTGTGTCAAAAAAAAACACAATCATTGAACTTCTTGTACAGCTGTCTTGTCCTCCCATCAACCCAAAACAATCCCCTCACTGCCTGATTTTCATCTACTTTCATTGCATAGAAGAATTGTGGGCTATCTGCTTGAATCTTCTGAAAGTACTCTATGGTTATCACCATGTCGTGCCAATTGAGACCTTGCCTTAGGCGCGTCCTTATGTTCTTAACATCTCTTTTTGTGTATGGAAGATTCCGGATGTCTTCCACCGTGCAAGTCTCCTAATAGTGCTATGATGTGTGAGGTCTGGATGTTGTGATGATGCAATGTTTTGAGGAACTCATACTCTTCATATGGCACTCTATGGCGAGATCTGTAGAACCTAGTTCTCTCGGTCTTAGTGACCATAGGGTGTGTGTGCTCCTCATGAAAAACTGTAACCATCCACTTCCCATTCCGATCGGCAACAACCATGCTTGCTTTGCAATCGTGTCGTTTCATCAAGTTTCATGTGCTCGTGTCCGTCTTTTTTTTACTCAAACCATCTCATGTTTCACTTGTTGGTTCAATGAAACTATCAATTAGTGTTTCGCTTACTTGCTCAGCTGCTTTCCTTGCATGAGAACACTCAAACACCCTCCTGATCACCTCCTTACTTCCCTTTTTCTGGCTATTTCTTGAGGACCCAATTCTTGTTCCAAATCCTAGCTTCTGTGCATACTCATTATAGAATTTTTGTGCCTCCTCCACATTATCAAACACCATTCCCACATATGGAACATAATGCTCATTCATACCATCATTACCGCCAACATTTTCTTTTTCATCACCTTCATCTATGTCTTGAGGCAATCCGTTCGGCTCTATTTCCTCATCGCAGTCCTAAAAATACATAAATATGTTTCAACTTCTCAGCCTAAAATTTCTTCCAACCTGATGCATTATTGTTTATTCTGCATTGTATAAATGTTCCATCTAGTTACTTAACATATTCACCTACTTCATGTTTCCACAAATCTTCACACGTTTCGCAGTAAGTTTATTTTGTTTCAACTACCGAACGAATCATAATCCACAGTAACACTATCCTTTCATTAAAGTGATTCTTCCAACGTTTCCAATATATGTTGCACCTCATTTTGTGCTGCGACATCTTACAAAAATCAGGCAAGAACAGAACGGTATACGCAAATTGTGTTTCAGTGCATACCAAGGCCATTGAAATGGAGCTACTTCTCCCTTCTTCACCGAATGCAACAGGGGGATTGCCGTACTCCACCCAGTCCCCCATTGACTCCTGCAAACATACCTGCTCCAATGGTATTTGGTCCAACCACTGCCGGCGGAGGCTGGTAACGTACATGATTTGAGGGAGGAAACTCAATTTCATGGATCAGATGATGCGTCATTTCTTTTGTTCCAACCTAAAATGTAGCAGCTTCATCCTGTGATGCGTCCTGAGTCCAAGCCAGCGCTAGGAGACCACGTTCCCATAATGGTAAGTGCCAACGCATCCGGAAATTCAGCGCTCTGTTTGAGGATACATTCTGCCATTTGCTTCATCCGGTAATGCGTCCTGAGTCCAAGCCAACACTAGAAGGAGAACACGTTCCCATAATAGTAAGTGCCAACGCATCCGGAAATTCAGCGCTCTGTTTGAGGATACATTCCGCCAGCCTGTTCGTATGTTTCCTAAAGTATCCATATTGTTTCCCGCTAAATTAGTCACCTGTTTCACCCATCCCCTGTTTCCAATCCTGCCGTTCACAAAGAATCCATCCGACGGCTACCTGCTGTACCGATGAATGGTATATATCGACATGCCGATTTGTAGCAGCTGCCATAAACTTTTATCCTTTTAGATGGGTGATGTTCTCTGAATTTAATTTGCGTTGTTCTGGCTTTTCAATGAAGGTTGATTGCTATTTATGCCTTTAGTAGTGAGATCATAGGAGTATCCTCGACTTCGACTTCATGATAAGCAATACTATGTTGTTCTTTATATCTAAAAATTTAAACTATTCTCTCAGAAATTGCCGATGTTGCTGTGTGCCCCTGCTTGCAGCTACGCTTTATCATGTCGTGAAGACCTTGTGCTTATAACTATGTTTCCTGGACGTGTATCATAATCAAAGCTGTTGTCTTTTTATTTATTTATTCTCAGATGGTAGAGCTGTTATCGTCTTCTTTTTTCCCTGCAATTTGTTATCTTGCTTCTTCGCGGTTAGTGTTATTTGAGCACTCCATTTCTTTTGTCAGGAAACACAACGGTGCACTTGCTCACAAATATCGATCAGTTATAAAGGACATCGAGCAGATTTGTAAGGACAGCTCGTGTTGTCTGCCTCCATCAGTTGCCAACCTGATAGGAGAGAGCTTCAATGCAGATTCTGCAGAGATTAACTGCACATGCATTCTATCAGATAGGAATGGCTATGGCACAGTCAAATCTTTATCATGTTTACTCCAAGAATGTAGGTTGTAACAACCGGAGTGTATAAGAATGTAGGCTATAAATTTTACAACTAGGATCTATGCATATTATGTTTCTATGCAAGAGATATGTCATCTTATTAGAAAAAATAAGTCAGACCACATGTTTGCTGAAATTAAAGAACAAATTAACCAAATTTCATCCAAGGTCCTTCAACTTTTAAAACCATCAGGCATACGATTTCTTCTGAAGAATCATTTCATTGCGGAGCATATGGTCTAGTCGCTCGAAGGTCAGGTTATCATCAGCACTAGCCCAAGTATACTCTCTGCTCGATAGAGAGATTTCTTGTAATTCCAGACTCTCTATGATAACATTAAAAAGAAAGGGCCACTTAGCGTTACAGCTATTATTATTATTGTCCTCCTATCAACGAATAATGTTGAAATCGCCACAAATCAAAATAGGGCATGTTTCGGCACTACATAAATGGACCCAACTCTGTAAAAAGAGTTCTTTAAACTGTAGCTGAGCTGCACCATACACAGCGAGCAGACACCATTCAAAACCATCTTCTTTATTTTTCAGATGAAGTTTAACAGAGAAATCACCATCTTGAACGGACTCACCATCTATCATCGAGTTATTCACCCCCATTAAGATCCCTCGGACCTACGCTGTGCAGGTTTACAGTGCCACATGAAATCAGCACTTTCTACCAAGGTATTGCAAACTAGACGATGTGATACCTTGTTTCACAATCTCTAAGATAGCAATGAAATCCAAACGATGTTATTTGATAAGCTCAGCAATATGTCCATGCTTAGCAGGTTGCCCTTACCATCTACTATTCCAAAATAACTCTTTCATTTTTTACACTTGAAGACTTGTTTTTCTGTTTCAGTTTTTTAACTTTCATCGAAGTGAGCCTAGACCGAAGCCTGCTCTCAAGTGTGCCGATGCTACTTCAAAATTAGCATATGCGGCCTCGAATTCTTCTTGAAGGTCCTCACAGAGAGGATTCTCGGGGTTCATCAGCCACCTCGATATCAACCCCTCTACTTTTAGCTTTAAATAACATCGCTAGACGATTGGCCTCAACTGATTTTATTTTTGTTAAGGAGTTAATTTCAGCATGTGATCTATCCATAGAAATAGAACTGATGTTTATTAGTTCTTCAGTAGTCACATATACAAAATATCCTCGATACAAATTGAAAATGAACATATTTGATGAAAAAGGGCAAATAATGGCAGAAATGACACCATCATGCATGCATGCACATTATTAATCCAATCGACTGTTTAATTACGCGCGAGGAGCAACTGCATCCATTTGGTCGTTATTAAGGAAAAGGTAGTCCATGTAGCCAACGACGGGATCTTGCAAGTAAAAGGTGGAGCGGTCGTACTTGTTCAAGGGGGCACCTAGCTCAAACCTCCTGGGCAGATCTGGATTAGCCAAGAAGAGTCTCCCGTAGGCGACGAGGTCAGTGTAGCGATCAGCCACCACCTTACTGCCTTCATCTAGATCGTACCCACCAGCAGCAAGGAAGGTGCCATTGAACGCTTTCTTAAAGGGCAAGAGCCCGTGGGGAATTTGCCTTCGGCCGTCCACGATGGCCATCCGGGGCTCTACCATGTGGCAGTAGAGGAACCCCTGGTGGTTGTTAAGTTGTTGTACCATGTATGCACCGAGCGCTTGCGGATCAGAGTCAAAACAATCCATGAAGTCCACGAATGGTGACAACCTAATGCCCACACGGTGCGCGCCGACCTCACGGACGACGGCATCAATCACCTCCACGGCGAAACAACACCTGTTCTCGAGGCTGCCACCATATTTGTCGGTGTGGTCATTAGTGCTGTTTTTTATGAATTGCTCCAACAGGTAGCCATGTGCGCCATGGATCTCCACGCCATCGAACCCAGCCTCAATGGCATTTCGAGCGGCGCGCCTAAAGTCATCGACGATTTGAGAAATCTCATCTGTCTGAAGACGCCGGGGCTTGGAGTACACCATGCCAGACTCGACATCGGGGGTTACTTGCTTGTCAGTGCTCGAGACGGGCGCTTGTCCATTCGGCTGGAAATCTATTTTGTTTACAATGCATATGAAAGAGCACAATTAGGAATGATCAACTAATCACCAGGTCATAGATTTTTCACAGTATAGTTTGTCAATATGCAAGGTCATGAATGATTATTTTCTTATAGCCAAAACATACCATTAATGGATACCCTTCCGACATGCCAAATCTGGCAGAAGAATAGAGCGCCCTTGCAATGTACGGCATCGACGATGGATTTCCAGGCATCGACCTGTTGTTGCGTCCAGATGCCCGGGGTCTCCAGATACCCCTGCGCAGTGGGGGAGATATCCGTAGCTTCCGAGATAAGAAGACCACCCCTGGTGGCCCGCTGCGAGTAGTACACGGCGGCGTGCGGCTGCGGCACGTTCCCGTAGGAGCGGCACCGCGTCAGCGGCGCAAGCACCACCCGGTGGGAGAGCTCGAGCTGCCCCATCTTGTACGGTGTCAGAAGCAGGATCGCCTCTTTCGCCGCTTGCTGAACCATCTTGTGTCAACCGATTGTGGATTCTCCCCGCCTGATTGATCGATCGGCAACGCAACGCAAACACTGACCAGCTCTTAGCTTACTTTGCTCTGCTTCTTGCTTCTGAGCTCTGTTCTCTATTTGTGGCTGTTGCTTCCAACGGGCTTAGAGCAACTCTAACCCATCCCCAAAACTTAACTCCCAAAAACCTACTCCCAAAACATAACTCCCAAAACTTAACTCCCAAAAATTTGTAGGTATTGGGAGGGTGGTATCTAACTCATCCCCTAAATTTAACTCCCAATAAAATTTCTGAGGGAACACGTATATCAAAAATACGTCTTTGCTATTAGAAGGCGAAAACCTACAGCCCATATATGCACAAAAAAAAACCTAGATCTAAAGGGGCAGGGGGCACCTCGGGCCACCCCAGCCCCGCACTCCCCCGCCGCCGCCCCCTCTCTCTCTCCCCGTTCTCCTCTTCCGCCGCCGCCGCCTTGGCGGGCTCGCCCTCGCCGCCGGCGACCGCCTCCGCCACCAGCGCCGGCCGTCGCCCCTGCCGGTCCTCTCCTTCCCCCCTCCCTCCACTCCCGTGCCATTGCCGGCCACCGGTGCCACCGTGCCCTTCGCCTCCGCTGCCGGCCGACGCCCCGGTGGGCCGCCTTCCCCCTCCCCCCACTCCCGTCGCGCCCTTCGCCTCCGCTGCCGGCCGACGCCCCGGTGGCCTGGCGCCTCAGGCGTGTGCGGCGGTGGCTCGGGAGGTGAGAGGCTCGGGAGGCGGGAGGCAGCGGTGGCCGGGGCGGCTCGGGAGGCAGAGTTAGGAGGCGGCGCGGCCGGGAATGGGCGGGGACGGGCGGCGGGGGTGGCGCGGCTCGCCGGAGCCAGCAGCGTGGCCGGAGGGCCGCCGGTGGTGGAGATAGGCGGCGGCGGGAGGTGGCGGTTGGGAGAGGAATTGTCCTGCCGCCAAAAAAGAGGTATTAGGAGTGGGATTGGGAGGGAGCTCAGACTCCCAATTTTTTGGGAGGGAGGGGGAGTTTTTTGGGAGCTCCTAAAAAAATTTTGGGAGTTAGACATGTATTGGGGATGGGTTAGATGGATCTAACTCCTAATAATTTTAGTTTTTTGGGAGTTAAAGAATTATTGGGGATGGGTTAGAGTTATCCTTAGTCAGGTTGTATTTATAGGTGTCGGAGTGGGCCCATCGCGTGTAGCCTTTTTATCTTCTTTAACAGAATCGCGCGTAGCTTTGGGCGCCTTTTGACCAGTCGCTTTCTCTGTTCCCATTTCCTGTCGTCATGCTCTCCGTCACCAGCTTCGTCCGCAGAGACGATTTGAACCAGCAAAAATAGCATATAGCTGCCCCCCTCTGTGATACCTTGTATGTGGTCGTGTTTTGTTTGCACACCAAGCAGAACGTGTTGTCGTCATCACGGTACCACCGTTTTGGTGCGAAAGCCAGTACCAGTAACTGCCGTGAGTAAGCGATGACGCAACTAGTGTGTTCTAGTGCGTTTTATACGTACTTTACAAAAGAAACGTGCTATGGCACCTGCAGGCAACTTCCGCCGCCGAGTTGTATGCAATCTAGATTATTACATGTAATCGACCACCCACCAAATAGAGATACAATAAGTCACCGAAAAAAGAAGAAAACTAACCATATTGTCGTAAGATGCATGTACCATCTCACAAAATTTCAAATATAAATTTGATCTATACATTAAAAAACAAAAAACATAACATTTGTCATAGTAGTTGTGATGTGGATAATATCTTTGTACTATTCACTGTAAAATCTGTCTTTTTTGTTTCTTGATTTATTAATCATATTTAGATTTGAAATATTATGCAATTGTACATGTATGTTGTTCAACTTTGACAATTTCTTCAAAAGAATTGTGGTCGGATCTCAAGATTATGAGATTACCAGTCTACCTAAAGAATATATTGCATACTAGTAGACATGTCAAAATAAGGCATGTTTTAACCATCGGGCGATCAGATCGAGGCGGACCGGCTAATCGATTTAAAAGTAGTTAGGAGTCGCTGATGTCATCACATTTTGGGCTGTTGAGTCTTGGATCAGCAGTCAACCGCTAACGTGGGCACATGCTAGTTCATTTTGTGGAAATGTATAATAACTAGAATGGCCCAAACTTGCATCTATATTTTGAGGCAATTAAGTTGATATTTTCAAGAAATAACAACATTATTGGGCCGAACAATGGTTGTATCTGCTGAGACCAACCTTATGTGCAAACTCTACAAGATTTAGAGCATCTTCAGCTGGTTGCTAGCTTGTTATTAAGAGAAAAAACGTCAAACTTCATAAAACACAAACAAATTCTTTAATGACTTATTCTTCTTTAAAAAAATACTTAGTATGGAATGTAAACATATACAAGTATGTACACATTCATACAATGTCTGCTAAAGACTAAAGTCGTGAAATTTAAAAATTAAGAAAGTCACCATAAAGGCCTCGCAATGGACCGTCACATTGCCTAGCATCAAAAGAAGAATTCACTATCATGAGACACACATAGCGTCAAACCAGGGGTTTGATCTCTAGTGGTTTGATACAACCACCTCCACTAATCACCAAGCAACAACTTGGTGCTTAGTGACTTGTTTATTGAGCTTGTTGCTAATTCTATACACTCTCCGTTCACTATATATGTCCTCAACCTGGGGATACTCTGTTTCAAAATATTTATCCATTAAGGAATTTAAGAGTTAGTTATTGTGTTATTCCACTCTATACTTCTATTAAAATACTTTATAAACGGTTAAACGATTGTATTCTATTATTTAATTAATATGAGTATGCATGGTCATTTTTATTTAATTTTTTTTAAAATTAATGTTGCTGGTCTGTACGCACGATAAGCTAAGAATAGATATAATGAAATAGAGTGAATATACTATTTGCTATTACATGTGTGCTTGATCTTGGTGGGACTCCCACTAGTACAGAAAACGATATCCGAGGCGGTTAAAATAGCACATCCGAGGCGGTTATAGCACCCGCCTCAACGGAGTGGTTGCGGATATGGGGGCACACATCGGAGACGGTTATGCAAACGCCTCGGATAAGAGCTCATCCGAGGCGGTTAAAACTCATTAACCGCCTCGGATAAGGGCATATCGGAGGCGGTTACATTTTCGTAAGCGCCTCGGATAATGTATTATTAGAGCCGCTCAAAATAATACAATCGCCTCCGATATACACTTATCCGAGGCGGTTAGGTAAAGATAACCGCCTCCTATATCCGAGGGCCCAAAAAATGGCCGGCGCGCCCTGTTGCCCGGAAGCTCATCACCACTATACACGCACACGCCCGCGCATATCCACGGAGGACCCACGGGTCGGTATCAAATGAGGAAGGCCCACGGGAGACCCACGCAAAGGCCCACGGCGTACTACTATGCAGAAGATCTCAACCCGCAACGCGCAGCCGGGTATATAAACCACTCAACCGCGCGGTTGCTGGGCGAGGTGGGACTAAACCAAACGCCAAGGGGTCTGGCGTTTGCCCCCCTAACTCAAACGCCAAGGGGTCTGGCGTTTGCCCCTCTAAACCAAACGCCAGGGGGTCTGGCGTCCCGGCACAAGGCGCTGAACGCCACGTCCGCCGGCGTTTGCGCAGCTAACCAAACGCCGGGGGCTCTAGCGTTTGCCTCCCAAAAAGGCTTCGCCACGATATCGACTAATCGAGGCGGTTATATATCGGCAACCACCTCCGATAACGTCGATATATGAGGCGGTCATAAATAGTTAACCGCCTCGGATAATATTGGAGCGGTTGCTTATTTATAACCGCCTCCGATGTGGTCGTTATCCGTGGCGGTTTGCTCCCGGAATCGTTATCTGAGGCGATTTTCTCGTGCTAACCGCTTCCAACATAGGTTATTCGTGGCACTTTTTCTAAACCGCCTCAGATATGGCGCCACGGATAGACCATTCTGTAGTAGTGTCCAAAGAAATTTTTCTTGTTACTTTAATTTGGTATTCACAATGTATTTATTTCCTCGCTCAGTAACAGCACAATATCTTTCCTCTCTCTTCTATGTCATTAGAAAAAACGTAGCACACTTCTAATTAACATTGATTGTCGAGATGATCTCGCAACTGTGCTTGCACCGAAATGAAACAGACAAAATGCATACATTTTTTCGAGTAAAATGTACTAGCTTGCAAGTGTGTTCATTCAATCCTTGTACTCTTAAAATACACGTTTGCCCCCGTAGGCTTGTTAAATGGGTCCACTTTGATCCAAAACCTGCTTGTGGTGGCACTTACTATTTACATGGCATGTTGATCGTGCCCGTGTGGCATCCTAATCAGCAAGACCACAAGTCAGTACCTCATTCACGTCATCTCTCTCTCTCCCAGTGAACAATTTACCTCATCTCTCTCTCCTGGTTAGCAAGGGCTGGCTACCATTCACCTCGTCTCTCTTTTTCTCCTCGTGCTTTTCTCTCTCTCCTCTCGCACGGATGGGCACCGAGGCCATGTGAATCGCATGGTGCAGGCACGATGGAGGAAAGGTGTGCACGATGGCCAAGTCGGCAAAGAAGGTGAAGGAGCGGCGAATGACACTGGTCATGCTGTTGATCATGGAGTTGGCGCTGGATTTGGCCGGTGTAGGTCGTTGATTTCGTGTCGCGGCTACTTCTCCATGGGCCGGTCGTTGTCCTGGCAGAATAGCGTCCTATCCTTCACACAAAAGATGAATTCCACCTTCTCCTACAAGGAGCTCGTCAGGGGACACGAGGAGCTCGTCGCAAACGGCGCTACACAAGGGACTCGTGCCTTACACCGAGACCACCGTCCTATTGCCCTACAGCGGCTCATGCCATGTCGAGATGGTGTACGTCGCCGCGGGGGGATTTGGCTTAAGGGTGGAGAAGCAGGACGGACGTGCCCCCACGATGCATCGCTAGCCCGTGCCGAGGCTCTCCCGAGCCATAGAAACATCCGACATGTCCGACGAGCAAGCTAGCTAGACACCCCATTGGCTTGGGACAGAGAGACAGAGAGAGCGAGTGTCGTGGTTGGTCAGCTTGTGGTGAAGTGCGACGACGAGAACTCGATGGCAGAGGAGGGAGAGATTGAGAAGATAAGAGAATGGGAGAGAGAATGGTGAGATGCATACTAAGTAGGACAAACATAAGAGGTCATAACCACCAAAGCATGTTTTGAATCAAAGTGGACCCCTTTAACGAGCTTGGGGTCAAACATGTATTTTGTGATGTGGTGCATTTTACTTTTTTGCATCGGTGTTAATAGAACTGACATCTATTAATTATGTACTTACATAAACATTGATCTGTCCGGTACAAGTTGAAACTGAACATAAATAATACTAACATTTTCCACATGAAAAGATGAACGGTGGAAATGATCCCATGCACATAAACAATACACATCTAATTAAAATCGAGTTAATGAGCTAGATTATAGGAGGAGCGGTTGAGTCATTGTGGACATCATCAAGAAAAGGGTAGTCAGTGTAGCCAACGATGGGATCGTGTGGGTAAAAGGTGAAGCGGTCGTACTTATTCAAGGAGGCACCTAATTCAAACCTCCAGGTAGCCGTGTGCACAATGGATCTCCATGCTGTCGAAACCCACCTTGCTGGCGTTCCGGGCGGTGCGCGTGAAGTCATGAACGATCTGAGAAATCTCATCTGCCTGAAGACGCCTCAACATCAACATCTCTACTTTTAGCTTTAAATAACATCGCTAGACGATCGACCTCAACTGATTTTAGTTTTGTGATGGAGTTTTGAATTTGAGCACGTGATCTACCCGTGAAATAGAATTGATGTTTATTAGTTCAGTAGTCATATACACAAAATCTCCTCGGCACAAATTGAAAGTGAACATAATTGATACAAACATCATACCAAAAAGGGCAAAGAATGGCGAAATGGTACCATCTCGCATGCATGCATATACATACTGCATAGATCATGCATATTTATTAATCCAATCCACCGCATGATTATGCACGAGGAGCAACTGCATTCATTTGGTCGTCATCAAGGAAAGGGTAGTCCGTGTAGCCAACGACGGATCTTGCGAGTAAAGGTTGAGCGGTCGTACTTGTTTAAGGGGCACCTAGCTCAAACCTCCTAGGTAGATCTGGATTGGCCAAGAAGAGCCTCCCGTAGGCGACGAGGTCAGCATAGCCATCAGCCACCACCTTATTGCCTTCATCTCGGTTGTACCCACCAGCAGCAATGAAGGTGCCATTGAAGGCTTTCTTAAAGGGCAAGAGCCCATGGGGAATCTGCCTTCGGCCGTCCACGATGGCCATCCGGGGCTCTACCATGTGGCAGTAGAGGAACCCCTGGTGGTTGTTGAGTTGTTGTACCATGTATGCACCGAGCGCTTGCGGATCAGAATCAAAGCAATCCATAAAGTCCACGAATGGCGACAGCCTAATGCCCACAACGGTGTGCCCCGACCTCGCGGACAACAGCGTCAACACCTCCATCGCGAAGCGGCATCTATTCTCGAGGTTGCCGCCATACTGTCGGTGCGGTCGTTAGTGCTATCTTTCATGAATTGCTCCAACAAGTAGCCGTGTGCGCCATGGATCTCCACGCCGTCGAACCCGCGCCTCGATGGCGTTCCGAGCGGCGCGCCTGAAGTCATCAACGATCTGAGAAATCTCATCTGTCTGAAGACGCCGGGGCTTGGAGTACACCATGCCAAGACTCGGCATCGGGAGTTATTTGCTTGTCAGTGCTCGAGACTGGTGCTTGCCCATTCGGCTGGAAATCTATTTGTTTGCAATATATATGAAAGAATTGATTAGTAATGATCAACTAATCACCTGATCATAAATTTCTCGTGGTACAGTTTTGTCAATATGCAAGGCCACGAATGATTATTTTCTTATAGCCAAAATGTACCATTAATGGAGACCCTTCCGACGTGCCAAATCTGGCAGAAGAATAGAGCGCCCTTGCGATGTACGGCATCGACAATAGGTTTCCAGGCATCAACTTGTTGTTGCGTCCAGATACCTGGGGTCTCCGGATACCCCTGTGCGGTGGGGGAGATATCCGTGGCTTCCGAGATAAGAAGGCCGCCCTTGGTGGCCCGCTGCGAGTAGTACAACGCTGCGTGCGGCTGCGGCACGTTCCCGTAGAGCGGCACCGCGTCAGCGGCGCGAGCACCACCCGGTGGGAGAGCTTGAGTAGTTGCCCCATCTTGTACGGTGTCAGAAGCGGGATCGCCTCTTTCGCCGCTTGCTGAACCATCTTGTATCGACCGATTGTGGATTCTCCCGCTTGATTGATCGATCAGCTACGCAACGCAAACACTGACCAGCTCTAGCTTAGTTTGCTCTGCTTCTTGCTTCTGAGCTCTGTTCTCTATTTGTGGCTGTTGCTTCCAACGGGCTTAGTCAGGTTGTATTTATAGGTGTCGGAGTGGACCCATCGCGTGGAGCCTTTTATCTTCTTTAACGGAATCGCGTGTAGCTTGGGCGCCTTTTGACCAGTCGCTCCCTCTGTTTCCATTTCCTGTCGTCATGCTCTCCGTCACCAGCTACGTCCGCAGAGACGATTTGAACCAGCGAAAATAGCATATAGCTGCCTCTGTGACACATTGTATGTGGTCGTGTTTTGCTTGCACACCAAGCAGAACGTGTTGTCGTCATCACGGTACCACCGTTTTGGTGCGAAAGCCAGTACGAGTGATTACCGTAAGCGATGACGCAACTAGTGTGTTCTAGTGCGTACGGTGTGTACTTTATAGAAAGAAACATGCTATCGCGCGCAGTGCGGGCAACTTCCGCCGCCGAGTAGTATGCATTCTACATAATCTATATATTACAAAAACTATCAGTTCCCGTAAAATGGCGCTCCACGTTCTTTATGTAGCGTGACGGTATTTCAGCTGTTAGATTTGTCTATCAGTTTATAGCACTCGTTAAATTTTCTTCACACGAAACAGCATTTAGTTCCTCAAAGAATCTTCTAATTACAACACCATACAATTAGGTCCCGCTCTCTCCCCCGAGCAGTTCATTCAGCCCTTCATTCCTGTGTCGCTCCTCCAAAGCTGCCACCTCCACCTCGTCCTCTCCTTAATTCGCCGCCACATCCGTCATAAAGGAACCCCCACGCTGCCCCTCCTACTCCGCATCTGGCTTAACCCGCATCCTCCTTCAATTGCTTCCTGTTGTGCCGTTCAGAGCTGCCACGCCCTTTCGTATCGCGTCCACCTTCCAAGCCACGGCCGTGGAGTTCGATTCTGACGTCAGCACATCACCGTCGGGTTGCTCTCTGCCACCCACTGCGCTCGCTGATCCACTTCTCGGCGACGCGTACCTCCTCAACAACGAGGATCCCAAGTTGAAGGAGAAGCGTCGCTGCTTCCCGGCCGGCCTAAGGATCTGGAATGAGCAAGTGAGGTCGTCGTCGATGCTCATGATGGCGTTGGCGTTGCCAAACTCACCGCAGTAATTGGGCGCCATGAAGACAGTGACCAGCTACTGGTCCACGAAGAACTGGTACCCGTCCTCCACCACCTGGTGCTCACAAAAAATGAGATCCAAATCGTGCCATGCACCCGGTTAGCCTTTGGATATCCTTGAGGTTTTTTGGCGGTCCCATCTTGACGATGGCCTCGATCTTCTCCAGGTTAACCTCGATCCCTCGTTCGGAAATGATGAAGCCGAGTAACTTTCCCGAAGGAACTCCGAAAACGCATTTCTCCGGGTTGAGCTTCATGTTGAACCGCCAGAGGTTAGAGAATGTTCCCCTAAGTCAGTCAGGAGATCGTCTTTCTTCTCGGACTTGATCACTATGTCATCAACGTAGGCCTGCACGTTCCTTCCGATCTGCCCCTGGAGGCAGCGTTGTATACATCGTTGGTATGTAGCACCGGCATTGTTCAAACCGAAAGGCATGGAGACGTAGCAGAAGGTCCCGAATGGAGTGATGAATGATGTATTGATCTCGTCGTCCTCCTTCATCTTGATCTGATGGTAGCCCCAGTAGGCGTCGAGAAAATATAAAATTTCGCAGCTCGCAATGGAATCAATCACTGGTCAATACGAGATAGTGTGAAGGGATCTTTGGGACATGCTTTATTGAGACTCGTGTAGTCAATGCACATCCTCCATTTTCTATTCATTTTGCGAACAAGAACTGGGTCCACTAACCAGTCGGGATGGTACACTTATTTAATAAAGCCAGCTGACAGAAGCTTGGCTATCTCTTCTCCTATTGCTCTACGCCTATCCTCAGCAAAACGTCGTAGGCGCTGCTTGACCGGCTTGGCATTCGGCCAAACGTTCAGAGAGTGCTCGGCAGCCTCCCTCGGGACTCCAGGCATGTCTGAGGATGTCTATGCAAAGATGTCCCGGTTGTCGCGGAGGAAGCTGACGAGCGCGCCTTCCTATTTATCGCCGAGCGTAGTCCCGATCTGCGTCGTCTTGGAAGGATCTTCCGGATCGATCTGGACTGCCTTGGTGTCTCGCGCCGACCGGAATGATGTCGATGCTGAAGTCTTTTTAGTCGGGGGCGCTTCCTCCACCACAGCCGACTTGAGGTTGTCAAGTTCGGCTGCTGCGATCTGGGCCACGGCGAGGTTACAGTTTTTTCAAGTCACACGCGTAGGCGTTCTGGAAGTTGCTTTGCACTGTTATTATCCCGCGGGGCCCGGTATTTTGAGCTTCAAGTAGACATAGCTGGGGATAGCCATGAATTTGGCGTAGCAGGGATGCCCCAGGATAGCGTGATACGAGCCTGGGAAGTCAACGACCTCGAAAGTGAGGGTCTCGG
The DNA here is from genome assembly GCA_019208055.1 of Stipa capillata. Classification (NCBI taxonomy): domain Eukaryota; kingdom Viridiplantae; phylum Streptophyta; class Magnoliopsida; order Poales; family Poaceae; genus Stipa; species Stipa capillata. Next base: position 155,760 of record JAGXJF010001930.1, on the reverse strand, counting down.
TCCGGAAGTTGTCGGGCGTACCGAAAGTGACCGCCAAAGCGATCTGCCCGAGTGGCCTTGCCAGTTTGCCGGGCACAACCCCGTGGAAGGGTGCACCGGTGGGCATGACCTCTGAACGAGGGAACTTCATGTCCTCCAGACTCTTAACGTAGAGGATATTCAAACCACTCCCTCCGCCCATGAGGACCTTGGTGAGGCGGACGCTGCGGATAATTGGGTCCACCACCAAAGGGAACCGTCCGGGGTGAGGTATGTAGTCAGGATGATCCGAGCGATCGAAAGATATTACTGACTCGGACCATCGGAGGTATCTTGGCACAGCCGGTTCGATCGTTTTGACCTCACGGTCTGTGAACTTTTGACGACGCTTGGACTCGTAGCCATTCAGACCGCCGAAGATCATGAGGCACGTCGTTTCTTTTGGGAATTCATCGCCCTCATCTGGAGGAGGCTCCTTTTTGTTCCGGCTGGGGGCAGAAGGCTTATTCAGACTCTTTAAGAGATTGCAGTCGTGCGTGAGATGATTTGACTTTGGTCCATGAAAATGACACGGCTGGCCGATCATCTCCTCAAAAGTGGCATTACCGCGCTGAGGACGACGTTGCGGAGCGCACTCAACAGCGGCGACGAGGTCTCCACTCTTGTGCTTCCGGTGCTTCTTCTTGGGTGACCCAAGATGATCCTTCACTTTGGGGGACTCGGAAGCCTTGTCCTTCCCCTTGTCGTCTTTGGTCGCACTGCGAACAGCTTCTTCACCAGTCGCGACGTTGTTTGCGATATCGAAGAGTTCGCGCGTAGTCTAGGGATCTTTACGTGCGATCTTGTGGATGAGGTCCATGCTCCGAACACCCTTGGAGAAAGCGGTGATGACATCGCCCTCCTGGACTTTCGGCAAAGAGTTCTTCTTTTTGGAGAAGCATTGGATATACTCTCTGAGGGTCTCGCCCGCTTTCTGGGTACAACTGTAAAGATCCCACGCATTCTCAGGCCTATTGTAGGTGCCCTGGAAGTTGTTCATGAAGAGAGTCTCAAGATCAGCCTAGGACTGGATGCTGCCCTGAGGCAGACTGGTGAGCCAAGCTCGGGCCGAGTCGGCTAAGAACAGGAGCAAGTAATGGATCGCGACATAGTCGTTACCTCCATTAGTCCTACATGCTGTGTGATAATCGGCCAGCCAGATGTCTGGCCGAGTCTCGCCTGTATACTTGTCGATGCTGGTGACTCGGAACCGTGGTGGGAAGATGACTTTACGGATGCGAGGACCGAATGCCTTTGGGCCTGCATAGGCCATGCCAGAAGAAGTCAAAGAGCGATGCTGGCTAGTAGCGTGGCAACCGCCACTGTCGCCGTGGCGGCCGTCGCGGTTGTCTCTCCTTGCGTCCCAGTGGGCGTAGCGTCTGGCCTCGAGGGTGTTCCGCACATCGCAGTTGGGTCCGAGTCGGCTATGTACCGACCCGGCAGGGTGATTATTCTTCCCCGTGCCACGATGAGCGTGGTGCCTTGCCTCGAGAGTGTCCCGTACATCATGGTCTAGTCCAAGTCGGTTACGAATCAATCCAGCGGGGCGATGAGGCTCGAGGTTGGCATGGCGACCTTCGGTGGCGTGTAAGTTCCTTGGTGGGGAAGAGCACCGGCTCCGGGTGCTCGCGGGAGAAGCTGCGCAGACCTCGGAGATATCGGCCTGCTGAAGAGCTGCCTCTTCCATCAGGATTCGGAGCCGTCAGAGATCGTCGTGCCCCGGGGTGCCCTCGGGGATATTGATGGCACGTGCCGCCACCGTGGCGGCGACAAGGTTGTGACTGGGAAGCGAAAATATCGGGACACCGTCCCTTTCGCGCATGCGGAGTGCGTTGTTGACTTGGCGCCCTCGATCCCGCATGTCCTCGTTGCGTCGTTGCTCCTCATGCTGGCGAGCGAGCACGGTCTGCTGCTCAGCCAGCATCTCCTCCTTGGCGAGAAGACGGAGCCCGGTAGCTTCTAGCTTATCAGGGGTCTGATCGGCGATGGAAATCGTCTGGTCACCGTCGTTTGCCAGCGCTGCCGAGCCAGCCATGAAGACCTCCCGAGAAGGGTGATGGCTTCCCGAACTCTCGAAGCAATCTGAGTCATAGTCGAGGATGGGCAAGAGAGACTTGATTGCGCCAACCAATCGGGATCCCTGCTCGACGGGTGAAAACCCGTGTTCTAGCAGTGGATCTGATTGTCGCGTGACCTCGTCCTCCGATGCGGTCACCCGAGCTGCCGACTCGGAGGAGAGTTCCAATGAGGGAAGCGATGAAGCCTCCGTTGACCGGCTGGAAGCCGAGTCACAGAGGTGAAGTTTACCGATCTTGTCGGCGATGAAGTCCAGTTTTCTAAAACGGAAAACTTGTCTTGGATCGGTGACAGAACCCAGGGGACCGAACTTTACGGATCGGCTTAGAGTGACGTCGCCGTTGTCGTTGGAGAAACCCATCTGGATCTGTTCAGATGGATCTATGCGCACATCCCCTACCTGGCACGCCAACTGTCGGTGTTTTGATCCGGCAATAATGAATATAGGGCAGCGTACGCGTAGCAGATCTAGATGGGTGCACACGGGACACAGAGTTTAGACAGGTTCAAGCCCTCAGAAAGAGGTAATACCCTACGTCCTGTGTTTTGTGGATGATATTGCTTGTGTTCAAAGTGCCGCAAGACCTTGAGAGGAGATCTCTAGGTTGCTAGGGTTTGAGTATCTAAGTCTCTATGAAAAGCTTCTAGTGTTACCGATCAGGGGATCCCTACCCTGCCTTATATAGTCGGTGGGGGCAAAGTTACAAGAGTCCGGATCGGTTTACAGATTGATCACCTAATTGGTTACAACTAGAATCCCGTGATATCGGGTAAGTCCATATCTATGTCTTGTACTCCAAGTCGATGAGGTGCCCCCGTGTAGAAGTCGGACTCCAAGTATTCAGCCCGGTCCACCCTATGGCCAGAGGGCCGGCTTTGTCCTTCTTGACGATACCCGGGTGCTATGTCATCGTCACCGATCCACTTCTCGGCGACTCGTACCTCCTCAACAACGAGGATCCCAAGTTGAAGGAGAAGCGTCGCTGCTTCCCGGCCGGCCTAAGGATCTGGAATGAGCAAGTGAGGTCGTCGTCGATGCTCATGATGGCGTTGGCGTTGCCAAACTCACCGCAGTAATTGGGCGCCATGAAGACAGTGACCAGCTACTGGTCCACGAAGAACTGGTACCCGTCCTCCACCACCTGGTGCTCACAGAAAATGAGATCCAGATCGTGCCTCTCCAGGAACGCGCACACGGCATCCACCCCGAAGGTGTAGGAGACTCCCCTGTCGTTGGGGCCCCACCCCTGGCACCGGCGCCAGCAAGGTCGGACTAGAGTAGATCACAGAGTAGGCTGGTGTTCGGCAATCGAGGATGTGCAGTCAGGCAAGATGCTGCCGTGCATGCAAAGGATGCGGCCGTCGACAGGAAGGCCGTTGAAGCAGTAGTTGAACTGGCACCAGAGGCGGACATAATAGTGGCGCTTGGATTCATCATAGAAGCCATAGACGCAGCTGATGGAGGCGGACTCGTGGTTGCCGCAGAGAAGGAACAAGTGCTCCGGGTACTTGAGCGTGTAGGCGAGGAGGAGGCAGATGGTCTTCATGCTCTGCCCCGCAGTCCACGTAGTCGCCAAGGACCTTGCCGGTATCCACCTCTATTTCCGAAAGCACACTCAACGCGGCGCCCGTTTGCCTCCTCGGCGGCTTCTCCACCCACTTTGCCTTCATTGTTGCCATGCTCAACCAGGTTCCGTTGGCGGGGGGCTCGCCTTTGTCATGGTCCCCGACGGGGCCGACCTCGACGAGGTCGGGGCCTACATCAGCATGGCACCCGGGATCGACGCCGGCCTGTCGTTCCGCTGCCTCAGCGCATCCAAGAAGTAGGTGCTTGAGAACACCAGCGTGTGAGTAGGGGCATGCGGCGCTGTGGTGGACGCCGCCTTCACGAGAGACATGCTACATCTCTACGTTGGAAATGGCGTTGCTGGCCACAGTTAACAGGCTCGACCTCACCTCGTCTCTCTTTCTCTCCTCGTGCTTTCTCTCTCTCCTCTCGCGTGAATGGCACCGAGGCCATGTCACTCGCGCGTTGCAGGCGCGGTGGAGGGAAAGGTGTGCACGACAGTCAAGTCGGCGGAGAAGGTGAAGGAGTGGTCAATGACACTAGTCGTGCTACTGCTCGTGGAGTTGGCACTCGATTTGGCCGCCTTAGGTCGCTGATTTCGTGATACGGGGTTGCGCAATCTTTTCAGCGAGGAACCATGGATAGATGGTATGAATTGACGATCTCACTAGCTGAATACCCACGCCAATGCATGAACCCTCAACTCTTCGAAAAAACACCCAAACACACCGGTAGATGATCGTCGTGAGACCATGAGCAACAATCGCCAAGTCCCCAATTCCTAACAGAACGACGACTTGACCTTGAATTGCAAAACAAATACGATCGCCTAATTCTCTCTCAGCTATCCTCGCATGAACGCTGGTTTGAAAGAACAAGCAATAGCTATGTTTCAATTCTTATGCATAAAGTGGTCTCAGGCTAAAAGCCACGAGTATAGCAGTATATATAGACTCTATGAGGTCCACATTAGTATTAGGGTCTAAATCCTTCCTAACTCTAACGTCCCTAAGTTACAGGACTATTTGGAAAGAAACATATACAACCGCCAAGTTATTGTGATGATTGCAGACAGACCAAAAGAAATCTGTATACGGGCATATACTCATTGGAAAGTACTCGGAATTAGCTTTCCAACAAGTACTTATTTGCCTAATTTGAAGTTCATATGAGGAAACTATGGCTGTTTTAAATTCGGACCTCCTGGCAGTCCGTACCGAATCCGAACCGAGCCAATCATTTCCATCTTCTGTTTACTTGCCTTTTTCGCCCCAAATCCGAGTGAAATCATCTAAGGAAGTTATTGGGGACCTTTAGATAGTCATGGGGGAGTTGGATCCCACCAATACTTGACGCACAAGTCCCGAACTCCTCAAGTATATCAATTCGCGTTTATTGTCCGAATCAGCTTGTGTAGCCTTCGTTTCTATGGTCATAACTTTCTCTAGAGTGTTCCAAATCATGCACCGTTTGATATGTTGGAAAGTATACTTGATCCCTTGTTGTCCGTTCTCCTCAAGTGGTGCATTGTCCTCCCTCAGCTACCACTGGAACTCCACACGTTCTTGAATCTGCAAACACTTGTGAACAGCATCAACATCTCCTTCGAACTCTTGAGCTGAATACCTGACTATCATTAAACAATTGGATTTAGGTAGTATAAAGCTTTCATCAATAATATTAGCTTGTGCATTAAGGAGTGAATTGATCTGTTCATTAAGTAGCTTTGCTTTAGTGCTAGTCATTGGACCTTGTGGTAGCTCATGTGTATCTCCTCATTGGCATCATCATCAGCGGCAGGTGAAGATGAAGATGAGATATGGATACCCGCATCATTTCGTGTCGCGCCTACTTCTCCATGGGCCTGTCATTGTCCTGGCAGAATAGCGTCATGTCCTTCACGGAAAAAATGAATGCCACTTTCTCCTACAAGAGCTTGTCAGAGGACACAAGGAGCTCGTCGTGGACGGTGCTGCACAAGGGACTCGTGCCTTACACTGAGACCACCATCTTCTTGCCCTACAGTGGTTGTCGTGCTGAGACGGTGTTCGTCGCCGCGAGGGGCGGAGGGGGGTTGGCTTCAGGGCGGAGAAGCAGGACGTATGTGCCCCCACGATGCATCGCTAGCCCATGTTGAGGCTCTCCCGAGCCATAGAAACATCTGACATGTCGCAAGGTAGCTAGACACCCCATTGGCTTGGGGGAGAGGGAGGGGGAGAGAGAGAGAGAGTGTGTGTGTGTCGTGGTTGGTCAGGCTTGTGGTGAAGTGCCACGACGAGAACTTGGTGGCAGAGGAGGGAGAATAGGAGAGAGAGAATGGTGAGATGCATACTGACTAGGACACAACATAAGCAGCATAACCATCAAAGCATATTTTAAACCAAAGTGAACCCCTTTAACAAGCTTGGGGGTCAAACATGTATTTTGTGAGTACAAGGATTAAACTAAACGCACTAGGTAAGTTAAGTGACTGTGGTGCATTTTACTTTTTTGCATCCATGTTAATAGAACTGACGTTTATTAATTATATACTTATACAAACAGTGATCTGACCGGTACAAGTTGAAATTGAACATAAATAATACTAATAATTTCCACATGGAAATACAATAATGAACGGTAGAAATGATCCCATGCACATAAATAATGCACATCTAATTAAAATCGAGTTGATGAACTAGATTATGTTATAGGAGGAGCAGTTGAGTCGTTGTGGTTATCATCAAGAAAAGGGTAGTCAGTGTAGTCAACGATGGGATCGTGCGAGTAAAAGGTGAAGCTGTCGTACATGTTCAAGGGGGCACCTAGCTTAAACCTGCAGAACAGATCTGGATTTACTAAGAAGAGTCTCCCATGGGCGACGAGGTTCGCACAGCCGTCAGCCACCACCTTGATGCCTTCCTCTCGATCGTACCCGCCAGCGGCAATGAATTTTCCATTGAAGGATTTTCTAAACGTTAGCAGTCCATGAGGAATCTGCCTGTGACCATCCATGACGGCCATCCAGGGTTCTACCATGTGGCGATAGAGGAACACCTCATGGTTGTTGAGTTGATGTACCATATATGTACCGAGCGCTTGCGGGTCCGAGTCGAAGCGATCCACCTCTCTAATTTTAACTTTAAGTAACATCGCTAGATGATCAACCTCAATTGATTTTGTTCTATGATGGAGTTTTGAATTTCAGCATGTGATCTACCCGTGGAATATAACTGATGCTTATTAGTTCAGTAGTCACATACATGGAATCTCCTCTGTACAACTTGAAAATGAATATAACTAATACAAACATCATACTAAAAGGGCGAAGAATGGCGGAAATAATACTCACACATGCATGCATATACGTACTACATAGATCATGCACATTATTAATCCAATCGACTGTATGATTACGCCCGAGGAGCAATTGCATCGATTTGGTCGTCATCAAGGAAAGGGTAGTCCGTGTAGCCAACGACAGGATCTTGCGAGTAAAAGGTGGAGCGGTCGTACTTGTTCAAGGGGGCACCTAGCTCAAACCTCCTGGGTAGATCTGGATTGGCCAAGAAAAGCCTCCCGTAGGCAACGAGGTCAGTGTAGCCATCAGCCACCACCTTATTGCCTTCCTCTCGGTCGTACCCACCAGCGGCAATGAAGGTGCCATTGAACGCTTTCCTAAAGGGCAAGAGCCCGTGGGGTATCTGCCTTCGGCCGTCCACGATGGCCATCCGAGGCTCTACCATGTGGCAGTAGAGAAACCCCTGGTGGTTGTTGAGTTGTTGTACCATGTATGCACCGAGCGCTTGTGGATCAGAGTCGAAGCAATCCATGAAGTCCACGAATGGCGACAACCTAATGCCCACACGGTGCGCGCCGACCTCACGGACGACGGCATCAATCACCTCCACCGCGAAACGACACCTGTTCTCGAGGCTGCCGCCATACCTGTCGGTACGGTCATTAGTGTTGTCTTTCATGAATTGCTCCAACAGGTAACCGTGTGCACCATGGATCTCCACGCCGTCGAACCCCGCCTCGATGGCGTTCCGAGCAGCGCGCCTAAAGTCATCAACGATCTGAGGAATCTCATCTGTCTGAAGACGCCGGGGCTTGGAGTACACCATGCCAGACTCGGCATCGGGCGTTATTTGCTTGTCAGTGCTCGAGATGGGTGCTTGCCCATTCGGTTGGAAATCTATTTTGTTTACAATGTACATGAAAGAGCAGAATTAGTAATGATCAACTAATCACTAGGTCATAAATTTCTCATGGTACAGTTTGTCAATATGTAAGACCATGAATGATTATTTTCTTATGGCTGAAACATACCATTAATGGAGACCCTTCCGACGTGCCAAATCTGGCAAAAAAATAGCGCGCCCTTGCGGTGTACGGCATCAACGATGGGTTTCCAGGCGTCGATTTGTTGTTGCGTCCAGATACCCGGGGTCTCCAGATACCCCTGCGCGGTGGGGGAGATATCCGTGGCCTCCGAGATGAGGAGGCCGCCCCTGGTGGCCCGCTGCGAGTAGTACACCGCTGCGTGCGGCTGCGGCACGTTCCCGTAGGAGCGACACCGCGTCAGCGGCGCGAGCACCACCCGGTGGGAGAGCTCGAACCGCCCCATCCTGTACGGTGTCAGCAGCGGGATCGCGTCCTTCGTGGCTTGCTGAACCATCTTGTCTTGGCTGACTGGATTCTCCGACCGGGGACGCAGTGCAAATATGATGCGATGCAATGGAATCACTCGCTAGCTCTGTCTTTGATTTGCTCTTGCTTCTGTGCTCAGTTTTCTATGCCTGTGCCTCCGACGTGCTCAGGCCTCAGGGTCTGGTTACATTTATAGGTGTTGGAGCGGACCACTCCCGTGTCGCATCGCTCGTCCTTTCCCACACGCGCACAATGTCATCTTCTTGTTGACCAATCGCACCCTCTGTTACCATTCTCTCGTCATCCTCTACGTCGTCGGCTCTGTCCGCAGAATCGGTTTGAACCACGCGACAGTAGCGAGCGAGATACATTGTATGCGGTCGTGTTCCATTTGCACACCAAGTAATTGTGCGGTTCTCGTCAAAGTAACAGCAGTTTGGTGCGGCTTGCCAATCATCAGCACGGATAAGCGATGACGCAACTGATGTGTCCTAGACTTCTGATGCGTACAGTGTGTGCGGAACACACACAAAAAAATGTCACATGCAGGTTTTCTAGTTCGTTCATTTAAGAAAGCTTAAATTTAGGTCGATAAATACATTTTCGTGCAATTCGAGTGTTATTTGGATTTTACATCACTTGTGATATTACGTCACATAACTACTGTATAGTTCTTACAACATATGTAACAAAATATTAAGATCATTAAGTTAAAAGTAAAATCTTAGAATATTTCAGCAGCAATTACTTTTTTCGTCCAGAAATATAAGACGTATGCATTGTCCATGATTTATTTTAAACCAATAGTTAGTCAACAAGGTTCGTATTTAAAATTAGTTTTCAACGGCATCAATTTTATCTCACATATACGAACTAATTGTTGATCAAAGATGGTTTTAGAAAATATGTGCGTCTTATATTTGCGAGAGGAGTATCTATTTGTTACATTTAAATAATCATGTATACTACTAATAAAAGTATGAGATGTATTAAGATGTTAATCACCTTAACCGTCTATCAAATCTTACCAATGACTATAAAAAAGTTGAAGCTTAAGCATGTAATTAACACCAGAAAATTACAAAATTAGTGTCATGTTTTGTATTTTCATTTTGTTTTATCTATCAAAATTAAAATCCCTCAAACATTATCTCCACCTTATTTATCTCTCTCCATCACCTTATACCTTTCTATTCCTCCGTCTTCTGGACATCACACTTTAATGCCAATTTAGAAAAATTAACAATCATCAATAAAAATGTGTAACATCCTCAATTCCTTAATCCTGTTTTATTATGTGTCATGGCATTCATGCATGTCATCTTATCTTTTGCACGAATATATAAATGAAGAGAATTTTGAACCTTTAGTTATGGCAAAAAAAGATGAAAAATTAAAAAAATTTAATAATGGACAGATCAAAGATCTATTAATCAGAGAGATTCCTTGCAATCTCTTTAAAATTTATAGTTAAGCCCAGTATAATATTTCTGAGCTACTGGAATTTTTCCGAAACTATTGGTAAAACTTACTCCACACACTTACATTACGACCTCAAAAATACTACAGATTATAATGCATTATTCATTAATCGTAACTAATCTGATTTAGATATCTCTTCTCTCATGTGTCCCTATCTATATATGTATATCGACATACTTGGAACAGATGTACATTCATCTTGAAGCTACAGTATAGGTGTACATGCATATATGCTTCACAAGGTCATTTTTTCCCTCTCACGACCAATTCAGCTAGTGCTCACAGTAGCACAACATCAGTAGCAACACAGCAATCAACCATTTCTGTCTTGGCTTATCTTCACTGATGGTTCCCTTTTTCTTTTACCTGGAGACTTATCTATCTACTGATGCACTGGTGCCACGCTCACCACGTGCCCAGGGCACGCAGCTGCATTTTCCACCGGCAAGCAGGCACGTAGCTAATTCCATCAGCGAGCAGGCATGCAACTGCCAGCACGAGCTGCTCCGTCACGGCTACAGAGACCACCGCTCGTTCCTTTATAAGCACACTAAGGAGTGCTACTTATTTATCCAAAGACACTGCTTCCCGTTCGCACTTTATGCTTCTTACTCCGTCCCTGCAGTGAGCGCGGCCGTCGCAGCTAGTCGTACCGAGCGTCGTTTCAGTGAGCACCTTAGTCCATCCAGCTGCTCCAGGAAGCTGTGCTCGTCGCCGGTATACATGCATGCATCTGATGCAACGACCATTGCTTAATTGCTAGTTATGTGTGTATGCATGCACATATCTGCTATTAGTTAGCTCTTGGCTGTCTCTCTGATGCGAAGCATCCCATAGATAACACATTATCAAGCTATTCAACTCCAAGTGAGACGTGTATGGATCCATATATTGCCAAGATATGATGTGAATCTTCTACTTTACACGTGTCTATCTAATCTTACCTTGAATGGTATGCTACCTAATGCGTTAACTCTATGCTTGCCAAAATATGAAGGATCAAACAAGGAGAGGAGCGAAGGCAAGTGGAGGAAGAGCCCGGACTGCCTGGAATGTGTGTCCAGACATTCCGGAGGCAAAAGTCCAAATACTCTGGATGCACAAGCCAATGAGCACCTCTCGGGATGGTATCTGGATACTCCGGGTCCAAACCCGGACACTCCGAAGGGGTACCCGAGAGCAGCACTTTCCAACTACACATCCAGACCTTCCGGGCCTCGCCTTCGAAGTCTTCGGATGTATACTCCGAGACGGTCGGACATTCCGGATGGGTGCCCGGAAGAACCGAGGTCCAACTCCACATCTGGACCTTCCGGGCCTCGCCTCCGGAGTCTCCGGACGTATACTCCGGGACGGTCGGACATTTCGGTTGGATATTCGGGAGAATCGCAGTCCAACTCCACATCCGGACATTCCGGGCCTCGCCTCCGGAGTCTCCGGACATCCCCTGCCCAGAATGTCAGCTCCAACCCTCCGGATGTGCATTAATCGGCGTAGCCAACACGTCCGGACATTCCCGATAAAGTACCCCGGAATGTCCGGGTACACTGTCTGCACATAGTAACGGGCCAAGGCCCATGTAATGAGTTGGCTTGTCCCTCAAGTATTACGAGGTTAGGGCTATAAATACCGGTACCCAAACTCTAGTTCGGTAGACTTGTTGTTAAAACTAAAGTAGAGCTAAACTCCTTAATCTAGGATTCATCCCTCTAGATTTGGGAATCCACCTTAGACCTTACTTCCTTTGTGGATTGTAAGAATCAGCGTGTGCCTCCGAGTGGAGATCGTGGCATTTAATCAAGAGGGTAGTTGATTTGGTTTCCTAGTTCCCCAAAGGCTTTCTCATTGGAGTTTGTTGTTAGGGTGGATTTTCCATTTAGGTTACTCTAGTTATCGTTCCAACAGTGAAGATCGGAAGCCCTTCGTATCACTCTCCATCTCTAAGCACAAGGTTCTTTGTATTACAAATCAGAGTAGTAGTTAACTAATTGACTAAGTTAACTAGTCATTGGATGCCATGCTAGTGCTATCGTGGGCACAATTTAAAACATGTTTATGCTAACATGCTAATGGATTCTAAGGGTGTGTTTGGTAGCCTGCATGACCCTGGCATAGCTGTTCCCATCTGAGACATGCTAAGTGTAGACATGCTGAGTACATACAAGTATAGTTGTTTGGTAGCCTGTATGTGCTGAGACATGCTGAGCTGAGACTTTGTTTGGTAGCCTGTATGTGCTGAGACATGCTGAGTTGAGAGTTTGTTTGGTTGCCTGTATCTATTGAAACATGTTGTGCTGAGACTAGAATATCATCAAGTTGTATAAGAAAATTTGTAAAAATTGTGTATCCTAACTTTGCACAATGTGGTTGAAGTAATAATCACGAATTAGTGAAAACCACATCACATACTCACATATATCACATAATTACACTGATTGCGAGCTTCTATCAAATTACATTATACAATGCCACTGACAAATAAACAAATTGACAAATATTTGCATATATAGGAAATAAATCAACAAATGCACTAGTTCATCCTATATCAGTGCATTTCTCATTCACTGGGATCCAACACAGAGATCAGAAAAAAAATAAAGAGCACAGCCGGCCGTGGCGCACGGCCTCGCCGGAGGAGGATGAGCACAGGCAGCCCGGCCAGCGCGGGGTTGGAATGGCCCGGATCCCGTGGTGCCTCCGGTGGCCGGCGGCGGAAGGCACGGTCGATGGGGCGCTCGACCTGCGGGCTGCGGCGAGGTAGGGGAAGGGGAGAGGGAGAGGACGGAGGCGGCAAGGGCAACGGCGCGGAGGCGGCAAGGGCGACGGCGCGGAGGCGGCAGGCACTAATCCGGCGGGCAAAGCGGCGGCGTTGGGCGGAGCTTCAAGCCGGGGCTTTGGCGACGCTAGGGCAGAGGAGAAAGGGGCGTCGGGTGGCACTCGGGCGGAGGAGAAAGCGGCGTCGGGCGGAGGAGAAAGCGGCGTCGGGCGGAGGAGATCTAGGCGGCGGCCGGCAGAGGAGATCTAGGCGGCGGCCGGCAGCGCTTGGTGGAGGCAGAGAAGATGGGGATTAGGTGGAGGAGGCGCTCGGCGTGGAGGCTGCGCAGGAGAGGCCGACGGTGGATGCCATGGGAAAGGAGGCCGCCATGGGGAGGAGGTGCTCGGGAGGGAGAGACTGGCTGCGTTGGGGAGAAAGAAAATCGGGGGAGCGGGTGCACGGGCGGAGAACAGTGGGTTGTGCTCAGATTTTTTGTGGGATTGAGGGAGCCATGCTGACCAGGGAACCTCCAAACGTGGGTTCTCTCCTAGGCATGGCTAGGGGGCTTTGGTGGGTTGAGGTGAGCATGGCTGAGAGACTTGATACACCCTACCAAACACTCAAAAGTGGGTTGAGGAGAGAATGGATGAGAGCATACACTCTACCAAACACACCCTAAGTCTCACGTGTTGTATAAGTACTTGTATATGTGTATATCAGAAAATGTTTACAACTAGTGCATGCTTGCACTGTGCTAGTTGACTAATTAAAAATGCATGACTAATGCTTAGTTTAGCAGCAAATTAGATTTTCAGGTATAGCATGTTTCACTGGAGAAATGACACATATGACTGTAAAGTTAAGTTAGCACGATTATATGATTATCTAATACAATTAAAAACTTGTGTACCTGTGGGTTAGTCTGTGGGCTAATTAAAAGTGAGTAATGAAAATAATTATTTGTTATTTAATATTATTTTTATTTACTGAGAAAATACAAAAAGGTATTAAATTAATTAAATCTTGGAAAAAATCATAGTAAATCCATTTTTAATTAGAAAATTGCAAATAATATATCAAAATGTTCAGAAAAATGAGATCTACCCAAATATGTCATTTGCATACATGTTTGCATATTAGAAAAAATGTAAATGACTAAAAACTCAAATTAGGATTTCCCGATTAGCCGGAAGTCGTCGGATCACAATATATCGAGCATCCGGACTTCGATTTAATTTATTCCACTTGCATTAGTATTTATTTTGAATCCTCTATGCCACGACATACATTTCATATCATGCTGATGTTTATTATTCCACCTCCTTTTTCCGGTGTTTTCGTTCTTCACAATATAGCCAGAAGATTCCAAGCGTATAGTCCCGAGCAGGAACAAGACTTAATAGCCGAACCTCAAGGCAAGCAACCCATTTGAACATATTGCAACCACCCTATTATTTACAAAGTATTATTTGTTTTTAAACATTTATCGCATGCGTTCAACTTATACTTTTCGTTAAATACTTGTTTTATTCCTTGCATAACTTACTTTGTCATCCAATCAACACCATTACACCCCAACCTATCTAGAGTAGTATAGTGGTTACTTCTAAACTACTTATATTGTTAATTATGCTTAGACATGTAAAAGTCATAATGCCTTGGATGGCAGACAAACAAACACACTCTGGGTGGGTTAAGTGGTAGGTGGACGTTCACCGAAAAGTAACTAAGGAACTTGATTAATAATTATTGGGTTAGGCGAGAGGCCATGGCTGGGAGCATGGTGGGTTGTCTCGTTTTTCCACAAGCACTGGTTCCCGATATATATTAATCCAAGATTTGAGTATTTCTACAGGGTGGTATAATGGGCCACCCACGACTGAATAATTTGTCTAGACTTAAGTTATGAGTTGCATAGTTTATCGTTTCTATTTGTTGGGTGAGTGAAAAATGATGTGATGTGGTGCCTTAATATAGGTGTAATGGTTACACACGGTCCGGGACCGAGGATGTATCACCTACTACAACTTTTGGGACCGTGTTTGAGTATCAACCGGACTGGTGTACATGGATTAGCCCATTAGGGTGGCTCATACTTAAGTCGAAAATATTGTAAAGGTCGTGTTCGATCACACTCTGCTAACACACCTCGTGAAGTGTGTCTCTGGCCTAGCATTAAGAGCCGATTAATACATGTAGGTAAAGATGTACACCCCTGCAGGGTTTGAACTATTCGAATAGCCGTATCCGCGGTTATGGACAACTTGGTGATTACTTGCATCGAATTAAAGAACCACAACGATATTTTAAAACATTTCAACTCTAAAGTTGAGAAGTTAGTGATTGCTTCCTCTCTGGTGGTTGAGAAAGAATTAAGGGTTTAAGTGTACGGTGGTCTGCAATAGAGTTTATCGTAAAGATTCGACTCATCTCCTTTAAAAGTAATCTAGTAATCAAATTTCATCCTACTTAAAGAATATTATCGAAAGAATAATTAGCTTTCCATAAAATAGTCCACACGTACCCTTTATTGAAACATGTTGCATCTATTACTAATTTCCCTTGTAAGTCTTGCGGAGTATAATTTTTGTACTCACCTTGCAGTTATTGATAATTTTGTACAGAGAAAATCATCCCCTCAATGGATGGTTTCTATGTAGAGATCGATGCCCACGACGACTAGTCGCTGGGAATCCCAGGCAGTGGTTTGCTCGGGGTTCAGCAGCTTGGTTTGTTTTGCTGCCATCTTTTGCCCCTACTTTTTGGCTTTTTAGCCATATTAAACCTTCCGCTGTGTAATAGACTCTTTGTGTGAATTATGTTGTTAAGTTTTCAGAACAACTAGTATTATTGCAGTTTCAGTCGTAGATTTGCTGTTGTGATACTTGCTTGTTCTCACTTGCCTCATGTGCCTTGCATGTATGTTATTGAAGCATATGGTGCGGGTAGGGTTTCAGAGTCTATATCATAGAATTGTTAGGTTTAATCACTCATATGAAGTGACTTTTCCGCTGGGAGTTTGGAAACTATATCACCCTATTCCAGCCGAGCATTAATTTGCCGAGACGAATTTGAGATTGATACTTCGGCTCAGTGAGAAAAGAGTGAGGATACCATATCACCCTACTTAATCTATACATTAGTTTGCCGGAGCAAGTTTGGTGTTCTCGGGCTATTCAAAGCCATATCACTCTACTCTTCTTGGAATTTATACTCAAGAATTGAGGTCGGGGTTGACGTTTTGACTTAGCGGGTGATTTCACTTAAGATTTTCTGTTATAGATTTTGGGTCTCGACAGAATGATTTTAAATGAGCTTTTCTTTGTTGACTTTATATCATCTTTTTAATCGTCTGAATAGTAGCTAATTCATTTGTTACATTATATGTTGTGAATGCACGTGTACGATAGCTAGTAAGTTAAAAAGACCTTGAATATCACCGCAACAAGTCTCTATTTGTCTTACGTATAATGAACTAAACGGTCAACTGCCCCAGCCCCATTTTGTGGCCAAACAAATGCCCCCACTCCCTTGCAGTTAAGCATAAATAATGACTCAACCGTGCTGAACTTCTTCCTGGAAGGCTTCATTAATCGTGCTCGTGGCGTATCTTTACTCCTATAAAGGTTTCAATCGGTGGCGGCGGTCTGTACACTCTCTTTCCCCTTACTTACTGTGGAACCATCTCAAAATTTTAGCAAAAACTATATGCCCGTGTCGAAACTATAATTATATCTGAGCTGAAACTTAACTAAGAGTTGAGACAAAACCAAGAAAGTGGCATGGAGCGTAATATGACATACTCAATAATATAATTTATTTATCTATAGCAACATACGCGTGTTTGGCTAGTTGGAAGAAGTGACGGGAAGGTTCTTCACCTTCCATAGGTTGAGTGGTACGGCACGTGCTTTACATCCTGCCAACGTCACGGCAGACGTTGGGCTGGCTGCTGCCGCATGCTCTTACCGGCCATTGCAGGCTGCAGCTTTTCTCCAATCCCTGAGCTCCCAACGGAATTCGTATTGCTTTTGGGAGCTGAGGTGTGCTCGTGCCATAAAGAACAGAAAAACGCAGAAGACCAGATGAGTTTCTACACTAATAACATCGTTAAAGTTATGACTAGCTAAGTTATAAAGAATTGAAGCCGCTCTTCAATTTGCGCAGCAGCTAGATCGCAGCTAGTCCGACCGGGTTCCTTGTGGCGCGGGTCTTTTCCGTTTGCCACGGCCGCGTTTATCGCCTCTCTCCGGTGCTTCTCGACGTGATACCACCTCTGCAACGACGCGTACATGTTGGACAAGCCGTAAGCCGCACCGTCGTGGAGGTCCAGCTCCGATATCCGCTCCGCGGCTCACTCGCTCACCCTGACGCCGTCCTCCCCCGGCCCCGGGCGGCGGGCGTGCAGCAGGAGGCACCCCAGGACCTTGGCGTTCGGCCGGACGGGTATCGTCCGCACGAGGCGCACGGCCTCGTCGAGGAGGCCTGCGCGGCACAGGAGGTGCGTCATGCAGTCATAGTGCTCCGCCCTAGGAGCCACCCCGTGGACCGGCAGGATGTCGCAGAAGAGCTTCCGGCCATCACGCACCAGCCCGGAGTGGCTGCACGCCGACAGGAGCGCCACGAACGTCACCGCGTCCGGCCTGACCTCGTCTCTCTTCTTCTTCTCGCTCGTTCCGACCATGTCGCGGAACGTCCTGACGGCGTCCTCGCCGCGGCCGTTCATCCCTAGCCCCGCGATCACCGAGTTCCAGCAAAAGAGGTTGGGGGCACCGGGCATGGTGCTGAAGACGTCGAGCGCACGATCCACGCTCCCGCACTTGAAGTACATGTCGATGAGGGCGTTGCTCAGCACAGCTTCGGTGCTTGTCCCCAGCCGCCGGACGTACAGATGGATCGCCCGGCCCAAGGCGAAAGCCCCCGCCTGCGTGCAAGCGGTCACCACGGTGGCCAGACCGTGGTGGGCCTCAGCGTCTGCTGCTGCAGCAGCCGGCGGAGCATGGCGATGGCGGCGGCGGGGTCTCCTCGGTGCAGATACCCGGCCATCATCGTGTTCCACGTGACGACGTCCCGCAGCGAAGAGCCCATACGATCGAACAGCTCTTGGGCAGCGTCCATCCGCCCCACCTTGCCGTACCCGTCGATCATCGCGTTCCACGACACGACGGTGCTCATCGTCGCACGGAGGCTCGCCTCGAAGACCTCCCTGCTGGAGGCCAGGTCCCCGGCCTTGCAGTAGCATGTGAGCATGGTGTTCCACGAGGCCGGGGTCCTGTCGGTCGTCTGCTCTCCGTCCTCCCGGAGGCGCTGAGCGCGGCCAGCATGGCGTTGAAGGCGACGGCGTCCTTGCGCGGCATTTCGTCGAACGGTCTCTGGGCCGGACCCAGGAGGCCGCGCTAGGCGTACCGGGTGAGCAAGGCGGTGGTCAGCACGATGTCGGAGGCGTGTCCCAGCTTGCAGGCGAGGCAGCGGAGGGCCTGCTCTTCGCGGCAGCCGGGGCGTCCCGTCACCGCGCGGAGGAGGACGGCGCGGCCGCGCGAGAGCATCCTCAGCTGCATCTGCCGTATCTCCTCTTTTTTCAGCTGGAAACTGAATCTCCATTAGCCGGTTGATGGAATAAAAGCCAAAGCTTTGAGCCCGCACGGCACCTTGTTGCATTAATGAACACCAGAGGCTACACTTGCCTGGGAAAAATCAGAGATCAACAAGCATTTCCCTTCCATAACAGCATCAGCCAAGTCGAGATCACTTGTTTGCAAAGCTTTAACCAGGGTGGCTGAATCGGATTCAAGGATGATACGCTCCAATCCCAAGTGTGCAGCCAATTTCATAGCTTCCATCACCTCGGCATTTAATGCATGGTACAGGCCTGGAGCAAAGCATGCACTTTGATGCAATAAAAGGGGATCTCTAATCGCCACTGCCGAGCCACCACACGTTGAGGCCCTCCTTCGGTTCACGGGAAAATGTATGAAAAATAGAGCATTGCTATTTACACAGGAAAAATTCCTTTCCTGCCATTTGGAAGGCAGGAGCGAGTCAGAATTCAGTTCGGTCAGCGACTGCGTTCAGAGGCACTCCAGATGGTGCTGCAACTTTGTCGAATTCGGTACCTTAGAGGCGATTCTGTATACTTCTCTGAGAGATGGGATGATTTTATAGGGTACTTTCAAAAGGCTGATTAGTCCAAACAGTCTCCAGTGAATTGAATTTTGGAACGAGGACGAAAGAGTCGGGCGCTTGCTATGCCGCAGAGGGGAAAACCTAGTAAAATTGAACCGTCACACGAGGAAACGAACGTGTGCTAGCAAGTACCGTGGGACCCGAGACGAAAAGGACAATAATTTATGCATTACACACGTAACTAACACAGGAAATCAGGAAAGAAGACATACCACTGGTGTCAAACTGTTAGGTGCACCCGCTTCAGTTGTAAGTTTACCTCCCATCAATTCTTAGCAGATACGACGGTATAGTGTTTTCCCACAAACGCTCTACTCTGATACAATCAGAGGCTAGGAAGAAAGTTGTACAAGAGAAAGTAACTCATTTATACTTTTTTCAGAATCTGATTTTCTTTTGAGAATCAACTCATTTTATACTACGCAAAAAAAAACCTCATTTATAATTAATACAAGTTTGGTATCGAGCAACGAAAAGACGGAGAAACCGCTTATTGAAATAATATTATATGCTAACCGCTACAATTAGCTTCTTAGAAGTATGGTTAGCTTCTTGTCTGTATATACTTCAACGTAATTATCGAATGACTTCATAGTGTATTTTAGCCAGCTGAAGAACTTTGTGATTAAGACATTTTAGGAACAAGAGACTTGGGATCTGAATAAGGAGTTCTGTAGTACATCATCCATTTCATAATATTTGTCCGAATCTACCATATGCTTAGACCTAGAAGACTCCAAATCTAAATAATATGGTTTTAGAACATGCATACTCTTATTAAGTTGCATACAATAGACACTTTAGGGTCCCTTTGGAATGAATAACTAAGGGAATTTCTAGAAAAAAATTTGAGAAATCTTAAAATGTTTAGATGCTCTTGCAATTCATTAAGAAGAACAGAAAACGACCAGTCTATAAGGGAAATTAGGCCAAAAACCTTCCAATACTCGGTTAATTAAAGGAAAACCAGATGAAAACCCCGACTACAGATAGCTCTGTCAAAGCGAGACGGGCACACCAACCAAGGACCAAGCATGCCACACATAAACCAGAGCACCCCCAACTAACATTATCCGCTGCATCATTGTCATTACCTATCACACCAACGACCTGACGACTCCAACTTCGCAATAGCAAAGCCATCGAGGCGCACAACCCCACCCATGGCATCGAACACAATGCCACGGCCACCGCCGTCAGGTCTGCCGGCGCTGGAGAGAAGACAGGTCTGAAGGGAGGCAGACCTGGGCCTCTCCAACCCCGAGGGAATAGCGGACACATACCTTTCGGTGCCGCCCGCACGTCGGCCGCGCCCTTGCAAACCGTAAACACAATTGTTGGCCCCATGCCGACCTCACCAACATCGGCCCCCTGCAGGCCCCGCCACCGTCAGCCTCCCACTAGCCACGAGCCTTGCGGTTGACGAGGATCAAGGTCTCCGAGGGGACGCCTGGCGCTCTTTTTAGCATACGGAAAAATGAATGATTTTTGACCTGCAAGTGCACGAAATCAATTGTAACTTTTCAAGGAGAAAGACTCGAACCCACAGGTGACTAAGTTCACTTGATCCAAAATTTGAAATCATAGTAAAAATATTAAAAAGCAAAGGTTGAGATGCACAACTACTAAGTTCTAGACCTCTAGGATGCAACAAACAATAAAAATGATCAATTGCTTGAACTATAAAATAAAATATATTTTCAAAATAAATAAAAACATAAAACAAACAAATAATAGAAGTACTAGAAGAGGTGTTCTAATAGCTAAAATTGAGGCATAGAGTATATAGATTCACTGGTAGCAACTTTCAAGCAAGTAATAGGGAGTATGCAACATAAAATGTACCACTACGAATTTGCAAAAGTTAAATAAGAGACTAGTATTATTAAAAACAAGTATAAATAAATCTATCCTTGTCCAACCACCAATTAGAGGCATAAACTAAGGCATGTGTCAGAATAATACTAATAAATTCGCTAGCTAATACGAAAGATGACCACATGGTTGGCTGCTCTACCCCATCCCACATGCTTACCAACAATCCGCATAACTAAGTATCATGCGTGGCCAATTCACAACACACAATTAAATAAAATTATTAAAGACATAGCATGCATAAGATTAATCCCAAGTAAATAATTGATTACACGGAAGATGGATGATAAATCATAATAGCAATTTGATGGCGCTGAAGATGGATGGCCATCACATATAAATAGAGATTGCTATATAGCTACTACCATATACTCTGTAGCCTCGATGGGTTACACATACATCATACAATTCATCAAAAACAAAAGATAGATTAATTTCATATCGAAGGTACGGATGACACAAACCAATCCTGAAGGTTCCGATGAAGTTGATGAAGTACAAGGAGGTTGTACTGCTTTTTAGGGCTTTAAAAACATTTTGTTTTGCCAAGATGTTACTTAATATAAAACAATCTTAATGTAATTTATCTATTTTTTATTAGAATTAGTTTAGATATTATAAAGAGGGGGATTAATGAGCTATTGAGTTTTTCAATAGTAAAATTCCCCATAAATATTTTATGTGGATTCTTCTCTTATCATTTGATTTATGGGAATTTTCTTGGAATATTTTAAGGTCATTTGGTATTTACATTGAGCATATTTGAATTCTTGCATTTTTCCTTATTCAAAAGACATTTATAAACCCCCCTAGACCTTGGGCCGAAATCCAACCGGCCTAACTCCTTCCCCTCTTTCCCTCTTGAACTAGCCCTTCTTCCCCACCGCAGCGGCCTAGCTGACCCACCTCAACATCACCTCTCTCCTCCCATGCACATGCTCCCTCACGACGCACGTCCAACCGGACGTGGGTACCCTGCCGCCCTGCGGCAACCACCAGTCACAATGTCCAAGCCCACTCCGGTAACCATCGCCTTCTCCACCTATTTAAGATGTTGTGAGACGCTCCTCCCTTCTCCATTATCTCCCCAAGCCGTTGCCGTTGCCGTTGTTCGCATTCGAGATAGCTGGAACTGGAACCATTTCAGCAACAGCCCTTCGCACCGGAGCTTTGCCTCGACGCCGTGGAGGTTTCCGCTCAACTAATTCAAAGCCCCATCACCTACATCACCGGAATTGCTGACGTCTTCTCCAAGTCTGGCCACCACTCCGCTGCTATGCCCTCTCTCTATGGTGAGTCTTCGGTTAATTACTTCGTGCCACGACATCCCCTCCCCCTCTCTATCTTTCCCCTCCATCAGTTCTTCAATTTCTCACATATAGCCTCTTCCTCATGTACAATCACTGCTACCACCTTCTGACCACTCCACCAGCAATGACCGAAGCATCGACTCCAACGTGCACATGCATGACATCAACTTGATGCCTTAGTTCCACTTTCACCATCGCCTGTCTCACTCTCATGCCCCTTCGCAAGCAAGCACGTGGCCGAGCGCCCTTGTTCAGCTTCTTAGCTTCTGTTCCTCTTCTTTGTTTCCTTTGTTAGCCTCTCTTCTTTGTTTTTGTAGCTGGTACTTCTCTATAGATCACCAAAGTAGCACTAATACTCATATAGATGTTAATTCATGGCTAGATGGAGATCGAGAGAGTATTTGAGTACCATGTGTAGTAACTTTTTGTTAGTTATTTGTTTCAATTCTATGCATATTCAGTTAGTTTTACTATTCTTTTAAGAAAACTTTGATATCATATTGTTTGTTTAGCTAGCATGTTAGGACTTAGGTTAGACAAATCTATGTTGCTTTTCAGTACGGTATACACCTTAGCTAGTGATGTTATATTAACTCATTGACTAGTTAGGCTTAGCTAGTCTGGAAGAATTTTCTATAAATAAGTATTTAATTGCTTAGCTACTGTACATGCATACTAGATGTTTGATTGCTTAGCTACTGTACATGCATACTAGATGTCAAGTTAGCCAGCATATTAGCGGTTATAGTTTAGTATATCTTGTAATTAGTTTATTTGTTTTTGACTAGTTGATTAGGTTAAGTAACATTGTAGAGATTAGTTTACATTCATGCATGTGCTAGATAGACATATTTGCAATTAGTTTATAATTGTAGAATAATTGCATAATGTTTTTGAATGCTTTCTGTGCTACTACCATGCTTAAGTTTAATGTAATTGCTTAAGACCTAGCATGTTAGGATTAAACCAAATTCGATCCACACATAAAGAAATAATGAAAGACAAATTTGGCTGTGTAGTAACATATGTGTAACGAAAAGTGTTGTGGTGCTATTTAGTACTATTCACAATCGAATTTTTTTTGTTTCTTGATGTGTGGGTCGAGTTTTGACTTAAAATTTTATGGCATGGTAGGTGCATGCCATGTGAATTGTCAAATTGTTTTGGATTTTTTCATAACATTTTGAATGGTGAACTGAAGGTGGAATGCATGAATACACCTAAGAATCCTAGTGCATATCATATTTTATCTCAGTAGTGATAGAACTATGAGTGTCCCGATCTTTCAATGAGAAGATAACTACCACTTTGTGAAGATAATTTTGACGATCCGACTACAATGTATGGGCAACGATGCATCTTAGTAATCGCTAAACCAACTCCGGTAGTTGACGACGCGGGAAGCATGACCAACCTGAACACGAGGTTCTAATCGCTGTGAATAATCAAAAAATAAGCAAGAATTGTGATAAAATAATCTGAAGTTATGAATATAGATGAAGTATAGATATCAAATATGGTGGGGTTTCACAATGGTCCTGATCTGCTCAAACGACACAAATGAAGAACACGATGAATAGTAACTAATGGCTGATTCTAAACTTTAGCAAAACCCAAAACTAAAGAGAGTATCCTATGAGATATACAAAGAGAGGAGGTGGCGGCCAGGGGGTGGGCACATGCCCCTAGGTCATACAAGGCTCATGGGCCCAAGTGGAGGTGGCGTAACACCTTCGGACTCTGTCTAAAAAATAGTTTCAAATTGCTTACACAATTGCGTGTGCTTGTAAGGAATTTGAAAACGGGGCCGGATGTGTCTGAAAGAGCATGAGATTTCCATGCAGTCCAAGATCACCACAATCGAACTCTGTATGCCTGAAATATAGACATTTGAAGTCAGTGTTATCTCAGTAATCCAAATCAGAGTCTAGAACTTTTGAAACTTGATCTCTAACTCTTCTTAGACCAAATATGATGCGTGAAACCTTCTTGTACAATACTAATTCATGTGGAACATGACCATGGTCACATGAACTTCATCCTCTCTTCCATTGTCCGATTGTTTGATCAATATGAATTTATATCTTGAAATCTTGATCATACCCTTGCTGCTCCATGTCTCGTATTGAGCTTGATTCTTGACTTGAGGAAGAGCAATAATAGTTGTATTTGAAAGGGTCATGTCCTCATTACTGTTTGCATCTAACGAACAATGCACCCCAACACATTCATAATAGACAGTTATAACATGTCAACACCTCTCTCATAAAAACGAGTGTAAATTATATCACAGGAGAATGCCATGTCACCCTATAATACCTATTATTGTCTGATATTTTTGTACTATTAGCGACAATAATTTTTCTTTTTATGAAAAAACTAGAAGTAGTGGGATAGTACAAAATTGCTCTAGGATTGGTTTCTTTGCTTCGCTTTGGCTTCCGAGTAATTCTCTTAGTTGAGCAATATGGCTTTGCCAAACTAGAACAATATTTTCTATATGATATAATTATCCTCTATCACAATACCTTCCGAACCTAGTGCCTATATATCTTTCCTTTATGTCCAATATTCAAGCGACCACTCCCTCCATCCAAAAACAGAAGACACATGCGATTCCTAAAATTTATCATTTACCAAAAATTTGTTCAATAATATGTGGATTTATGATACATGTGGAACCTAGGGGGAGTTGTACTGCTTCCCTAGATTTCAGATGATGAATACTATCCCACAGAGTTTGTTGTTGGAGTTGAATTTTAGGTTGCAAGAATTTATTGTTGAAAATTTTATATCGGATGTTCTGGTATTTTGGCCGGAACTTCCAATGTGTTCTGAAGATCCGATGTAAACTGAGTTTTTGGTGCTCTGGAAAAACCGGAGGTTTCGGTCCAGGAATCGGATGTTCCGATATTGCAAAGTTTTTGGCCACGTGTTTTTTGAAGAATTAGAGTTTGGTCAATTTGTCTCGTAAAAATTGATGGACTTGTTTTCTCGACTAAGTTGGGTCAAGTGGAAAACTTGTGCTCGCAACTGGTTCGCTTGTCTACTAGTGTGCAGGGTCAATGAGTGCGACGGTGGCTCAGTCACGAGGATCAACATGGTGCTTGGAGGGCGGAGATGCCATCAAGGTGGTGGCGACAATATCGGGCGGACAAGGCAAAGATGAAGACAAGACGTGATGACCAAATTGGTGCGAGGCCACTTTGGTAAAAGTGCGGAAACCACCGAAGCAAAATCGAAAAAATCGCGGCGGCGGGCCAATGATGCGGTTTAGGATTAGGCTTGCGGTGGTATGAAGGTTTGAGGGTGGATATATGGCTTAGACGCTTTAGGATGCGTTGCTAAGTGTCCTATGCCCTTAACTGGGCTTTAAGGCCCAAGTGGACAGGGGTATGCCCCTTCCACTATAAATAGGAGATGATGAGTTGTTTAAACCTAACTCTTTTGATAATCCTTTGTGAGAGTTGCTTAAGAGAGATTTGGCATAATCATAAGAAGCTAGTAAACCCAAGAAAATTTAATACAAAAAGATTTCTCCAAATCATCATGTGTTCTTGAGTTTTTCCCCTTCTCAAGTTCCTTTGATTTTTATTTTCTTTTCCTCTCTCTTGATTCCTCTTGGGTATGGCAAGTTAGTGGTGGAAAGATCATCTCTAATTTGATTCCATCCTAGCATTACCCAAAGAATCACTTAACCCCTTCTCGATTGTGATGTTCTATTGGAGAAAAAGACGAGTTTGGAGTTTTCAATTTTGATTCTCTTAGAGGCTTCAATCGTGTCTTTTGGGGCTTGGAATATGTTGCTAGGATATGTGAGATGATTTCGTATTATTTCCATATCAACGTACCTCATGAGAACCTAGGAATCAAGGGTTTGATTTTTGTCCAACTTATTAGCTAGGGCTGATTTTTGGAGTTAGAAAACAACTGATAGTAAATCATCATTTTCTCTTAGCACAGACAAGATTTTGACATGATTCCAATTGCAATAGTTTCGTAAGTCTCTTGTCTACCACTGTGTAAATTTCATTCAATTCTGTTAGGTAGATCAAAATCTGTGAACATTTTTCTGAGTGACAGTCTACTGTTTTTGCCAAAATCGAAAGTTCCGATTTTCTTACTCCGGAAGTACCAGTCCACATCGGAGGTTCCGATCTAGAAGTTGGAAGTTCCGATTTTTCTAGAGAATTCAAAATTGGGGTCACTTCGGAACTTTCGGTAAGTTCGGAACTTTCGATATTTGTACTCCGGAGCTTCCGATCTATCTGGTTTTAGCTCCACTGATTTTGATTGCTTTTGTCGGTGGTTTCCATTGCACTCTCTGATTTGGATACATTGTATTGTGTTCCTGTTTTGAGAAGAAAGATTTGAAATCAACATTCACCCCCCTCCATCGGAAGCCACTGATCCAACAATACAAAATTGATATTGTTGGATTCGTATTAAAAAGTATTTTCCAATGGTATCAATTTTGTATCAGATAATCCACGTATAGTTAGACTAATCATTGGTCACAGTTTAACCTTAAGAAATGCATGAGCCTTATATTTCTAAATAGAGGTTATATTTCTAAATAGAGGGACTAGCATTTAGTAAACCATTTCTTCAGTGATAATAAGCAGTATGTATATCCTACCTAGGATAAAAAATAGGTGTAAAGAGAGTTAATGAAGAGAGAGATAGTGAGATATTGTATCTCATGCAAGATATCAAATTGAGAAAACTAAGAGAAATTTCAACCAGTCCAATCATGTTAGCTACGTACTCCCCATGGTATAAAATATAAGTAGTTTTAGATTGACACAATTTCTAAAGTGACTCTTTGACCACCATTTTAAAAAAAATATTGCTTAAGTAAAAATGTTATATATATTAAAGAAGTATATTTTCATGGCGGATCTAGTGATAACAATTTATTGTTGTTGATATTGGTAATTTTTTTAATATGGACGGTCAAACATAAAAATATTTGATTGTCTAAGATTCTAAAGGGGTTACATTTTGAATCAAATGGAGTAGAAGATTATATTTTATTTAGATACAACACATACAAAAAATTATGTATTGGAGAGGTTATATCTACATATCACTAATACATTTTCGCAAATTAAAAATACTGCTATAGATACAACCATCAACAGTGCCTTAGTAAATCACAATGCATGAGATTAGAAGATATCACGTAAGACCGTGCGGTGAAAAATGCTAGTTTGTCTACATGTGCAAGCTAGAGTGACATCTGAACAAACTCAGAGAAAGCGACATTCTTCAGTACATTTCATGAACTTTTATGCTCCTTTTGAAGAATTTGAAGCCACCCATCTGCCACAGTTTCTCTCCATGTACGGTTTCATTTACTCCCACGTAGGTTTCTCATAGTCCAATTAATGTCTCTATGCATTTGGTCACGTCCATCCATAACAAACCTTCCGTTTTCCATCTGGTACCCGAGCAATTACTCCCCCTGACCCCACCGCCCCACCTGCACAGCGAATTCAAACCACAGCCGAGCCAAGGAACAAAAACCGATGCCGAAAAGCTCCCACCCCAGTACCCCACCACCAGGGCGGGGCGACCCCGACCAAGAGGAACACACACAAAACGAAAACGCAAAAGCGGAAAAATTTCTGGCCCGTCCTCTTTCCCCCCTCTCGCGTCTCGCGAAGCGATAGATAGAACAGAAGAGGGGAGCGCCTTCTCTGACCACCACCACCACCACCTCCTCTTCCTCCTCCTCGCCTCGCCTCCCCCCCGCCCCCAAAACCCCGCCTCCCTCCCCCCTTGCGATCTAGGGTTTCCGGTCGCCGCGGCGCCAATGTCGGACACGCGCGGCGGCTGGTCGTGGGACGTCCCCGGGTTCCAGCCGGCGGCCGCGGTGGCGGGGACCGCTGCCGCGATGCCGCTGGCGCCGCCGACCGCCATGCCGCGGGCACCACCGACCGCCATGGTGGCCCGCTCCTCCGAGGGGCCTCCGCGCGCCCCCGGCGTGATGCCCGTCGCCGACCGCCTCGACCAGCTCGCGGACAGCGTCCAGGTGCTAATTTCGCTCTGGATTTTTGGATTTGGTGGTGCTTGGGATGGTGGCATGCTGCCGATGATGAAGTATTTAACATCGGTTGTCCTCAACAATAAAGAGAAATGCCCGCATTTTGCTGAGTGAGGCAGATGAGTTGGACTGCTGTTGATTCCGGCGCTTTCATTTGATAGGCTTTTTGCTTGATTTTTTGGGGGCCTTAGTGAAGGTTCTCTAGTGGGTCTAGAGCTCGACGTAGTACTTTTGATGCAGACAGATTTTATAATTTTCAAATGTGTTCGGTGGGCGAACCAAATTTGATTGTGTTCAATTGGTACTGCATTGAATTGAAGTGACTAAGGGTATATGACGTGCCAGCGTGCTTTTGTTACTGGTATTGGTTGAACAGGAGAAGGTACCATGGTTGTGTGATGGGCTCTAAAAATGTATCAAATTTAGCATGTTCTAGGAAAGCGCGGCTGTTGTGATTTTCTTTAATTCAGACGGATTGAGTTTGTGCTTGTGTGGCATTGGAACTGATGTAGTTACCTACTTACCTGATCATTAGGAACGAATGAGTGTACCAGAGCAGAAAATCCTGACCAGGATACACTGTTGAAGTTTTCAAATATTGAGTTTATTTTTGCTCTGGAATGGAAAAATACTGGGAAACTATTCTTGCTAATTGGTGCATGTCAACATGGATTCAGAATTCAGATTTTGTTCGCTTCAGTATATGTTCTGTCAGGGTTGAACTTATGATCATTATGTCACATTAACATTGATTTGTTGTACATGATAATTTATGTATTCAATTCATGTTTTTCCCTGTTTGTATTGGCATTTAGTCATTTGTGACAAACTTCCATTTTTGAATTATACTTGTAGCTTGCTAGAGAGGACTGCTTGGAACTTAGACAAGAAGCTAGTGACCTTCTTGAGTATTCTAATGCAAAACTGGGCCGTGTCACTCGTTATCTTGGATTTCTTGCAGATAGAACTCGAAAACTAGGTAAGCTCAATGTCTCTTCTTCATGGCTTTCAGTTAAGTATTAACCTTGTTTCCCTTTTGTTATTGAGGGCGTCCTGCTTAATCATCGATAAACATCTGTCTTTTATGTTTTTCCATGGTTTTTGTCTTGTTTATGTTAATCTTGATAGTGGTTTTTCCTGGGTGGGTGGCATGTGGTTTTGAAGGCTCTAGAATATTTTTTATGCTTCTAGTGAAAGTTAGTTCATTAGCACATATCACAGCATTATGGTTGCAGGTGTCTGTAATACAATGTTCCTTGTTTGTATATTATAAGGTAGGTTATGGGCAACTCTCATATTCCTATAGGCATGCTCTATGTTGACATAGCTGGGACAGGAGTTGATTGAGAAATATTGTAAGTTTTGTTGGCGTGTATTGCAATTATAGTGAATAACACATATTTCTTAAGTACCTTAACTATGTTGTATAATATGTGACTGGAATTGTTATTTTAAGTGTATTAACCCACTGATTTTAAATCAGTATTCCAAGATAATGTATTAATTCAGGTTACATGAACAACTTAAAAGGTCACTAATACTACTTATCTGATGAAATATGTTACTTTCCTTTATCATAATAAAAATATGTGCCATAAAAAAACCTTAACCAACCAGACTTTATTTTTGTTGGACCATCTCATGCTGTGAGGGAACTTTATTTTTCGATTATTTACTATACATATTCAAGAGAAATAGAGAAGCATGCTTCTTTGTGTGTCATAACTTGCTTTGTTGTGTTACTCATCGTTATTTTTATATTATTTCTGTTTGTTGCCTACTTACCTGAGATTATATCTTTTCTTGCTTTAGATCAAGCTGCCCTTGAAACCGAAACTAGAATCACTCCTTTGATTCATGAGAAGAAAAGGCTTTTCAATGACTTGTTGACCCTGAAAGGTACTCCACTATGTTCTTTATTACCAGACATGCACACATCTTTTACCCATGAAGTCTTGCTATAGCCTTAGTCATAATTATTAACATCTTGCAGGCAATGTCAAAGTGTTTTGCCGTAGCAGACCACTATTTGAAGATGAGGGTCCATCTGTGGTTGAGTTTCCGGATGATTTTACTATCCGTGTAAACACTGGAGATGAGTCTTTAACCAATCCTAAGAAGGATTATGAGTTTGATAGGGTATATGGACCCCACATTGGGCAAGGTAAGATTGATTTGGTTCTTACATCCTCCCCTGTGAATGGTAGGCTTTGTAGGATGCAGTTAAAAAACACTAGATTGTGCAAACCCTTGATAGAATATTATTATTGTCATATTCTTTTATTCTTACACTGATTCTGTCCTTTAAATGCTTTCAAGGTGAACTTTTCCGTGATGTTCAACCGTTTGTGCAATCTGCCTTGGATGGACACAATATCTCCATATTTGTGTATGGACAAAGCCGCTCTGGAAAAACACATACACTGGTTTTCATCTAACTCTTATGTATTTATAATTTTATATTGTTTTCCACGACCTCGCGCATTGTAATTTACAGAGTGCTCAGGTCGTGTTGACGTCATGCTTTGTTCTAAAATTCTGTATTAACATACTATTTTTGGATGTTGCTGTGTGTCAATTGTCTTTTAGAGACATAATGATGATAATAATCTCTTGGTATGGCAAGTATCTTAAATATCACATCTCCGTAGCATAGTGTGCAGTACTGAAATCCCAAATGGAGCCTAATTCTATTTTTCCTTGAAGGAACATTCATTATGAAGCCTTACACCCTTTGACTTCTTGCAGGGTGCAATAGTCAAAGTATATGTTGCCAGCTTGTGATTATAACATCCACTTACTATATATCTTAGTCAATTGTATAACAAGTGTCTGTTCATAAAGAAAAATTATGCTCCCCGCAAAAAAATATAAAAAAATAAAGAAAAAAATATGCTACTCGTGTGTTGCAGAGCCATGAGTCACAAATAAATGCAATGGCTCTTCTGAAACAGCACTCTGATATACCTTGAATGGGTAACCGTAATACTTTATTAACTTTTGTGTGTAATTCTAGTGTTTCAGAATTACTTTGTTTTCTATAAGATATGATCTCTACTTCTTGAGAATTGGGCGATAGCCCAGTTATGGGACTGTGGTAAGCAGTGGCGTCTCCGTGCTGGCCTGGGTTCCATGCCCGTGGGGCGAATTGAGCCTTGTTGGTCTCTCTCGCAGGACTAATAAGCAGTTCCTTTCCCCGTTGATCTCTTCTGCTTCCTTTTTTTTTATCTCTAGTTCTTCAGTATCTCACGTTGTCAGATCGTATCAAAATTCTATCTCAGCCCGATTACTATTGAACAAGAAGTAGAACATGACATGCTTGCTGTGCTCTTGAGTCTTGATTGACATTTGTTTAAAACTTTAAATGCATACATGGAACATTCATTTACTAAAATTTTCATGCTTTTTTTCAGGAAGGGTCTAGCCATGATTGTGGTTTATATCTGCGGTGCTTTGAGGAGCTGTTTGATCTTTCAAACTCAGATACTACCTCCACCGCACACTTTAACTTTTACTTGACAGCCTGTGAGCTCTACAATGATCAGGTACCGATATTTTTCTGTTAGTCGAATTTACTTATGCCATTGATCAGGCATGCTAACCTAGCATGCCATTTGGCTATTGTTCCGTGTTAAGTTAATTTGTCTGCAGTTTCCTTTTATCGGTGTTGCTATTATAGCAGCTTAATCTTATATCTTCTTTCCACACAGGTTCGGGATTTGCTGTCAGAATCTAGAAGCACTGTCCCAAAAGTTCGCATGGGTGTGCAAGAATCCTTTGTGGAACTTGTGCAGGAGAAGGTTGAAAATCCACTGGAATTTTCTGGGGCCCTAAAGACAGCACTTCAAAATCAATCTGTAAATTCAGTGAAGGCCATCGTATCTCACCTGTATGTGAAATATTTGCTATTGTCCCCTTCCCCCCATCCCCCAGAATACTACTGTTTTGTATATGAAACATCCTTTCTTTAGCTTGCAATGCATGTAAATCTTGTCCCTACTGCCTAGTAGATTTGTCGGATAAAGATTTGAAAAGGGCACGCTTTCCTGGTGGCATGATAATCTTCTATTTTTTTTTGTTCTCAGTGGCTCAACCATAGGTTAGGTATCTCTTAATCTTCATTAGTGCCTATTTGAAGATGAAAAAAATTCTTTGCTCTTCTGGATTTATTTCTTTGAAGAAAACCGAATGTTATCAATAACTATTCTGTTGTTGCTCTCTGCTCTAGTCATTGGAACTGTGAAACTGTTTGTACAAATACTTCTCCTAAGCCACTGTTTGGACCATTCTTTCAATTTTCTATTTTGATTCCTGTCACTACCTTTTATTAGAGTACCACAAAATTCTCCTTTCCTTTTCAGGATTATCACCATCCGTATACACTACAGAAATTGTGTAACAGGAGAACATTTATACAGTAAGCTTTCTTTAGTGGATTTGCCAGCAAGTGAGTGCCTTCTTGAAGAAGATGCCAACAGAGATAATGTAACAGACTGTTTGCATGTCTCAAAGTCACTTTCTGTGTAAGTAGCTTGACTTGCTACAATTTTTCTAGTTTTCTGTTTGTTTTGATCATTCCTAGTCGATGATTTGATTTTCAGTGGTTTGTTCATTGTTACGTGCCATGCTAACTTTCAATGCCGCACATTCTTTTCTTGTTAGTGCGTTTGTGATTGTCCTTTTCCTTTAATATAAAATTAATCTGTGAATATTTTTATGCATAGGTTGGGTGATGCTTTGGCCTCTTTAAGTGCTAAAAAGGAGCCTGTTTTGTCTGGGAGTTCAAGAATTACACAAGTCTTGGCTGATTCTCTTGGTAACTAATTTTTTCCCTGTAAAGGATATACTTTTTATGATGCTTTGGCGTCTTTCAGTGCAAATGAGCCTGTTACTGGTTGGTAGTAGCCAAGTTTGGAGGGTGCTTCGTTGTATCCCCCTTTCTGTGCTCCCGTGCTCTCCACACAAGAATTATATGTAAACAAATGTGAAACATTTCAAAAGAAAATTTTAGATTATAGATGCAAAATCAATCTGCCATCCTATGTAACTTCAATCAAAACTAGATGGATGCGAGAAGAGTAAAATAGACTAATCTGCTGAAAGGTAAACTGAAGAATTTAGAAAAGATAAAATAAAGTTAGTATTAAGTGAAGTCTGTGTTATCCCTTTTTGTTTCTCACAGTTTGTACTGAGTTTAATTCAGTAGTTTCAAAGGATGCTAGGCCATATGAGACCCCCACCATCTTAATTTCTAATAGAATTTTTCATGTTTGTTTAAATGCAATTTTAACATGTGTAGTACGGCAGCACCGAAAGGAGAGGATGCACTGGATACGCCCTCATAGCTAACATGTTCAGTGATGTACGGTTGATTCATGGATTTGTTTCTGATTGCTGTGCTTAGGTCCTTTTTCCTAAATGGAAATGCATCTGCCTCATAGGAAGCAGAGTATGTTACTGCCTCCGTTTCATAATATGATGCTTTTTTCTACTTGTCCTGCATCAAGAAATTGTGAAAAAATGTGAAATCAACACAAGAGGAGAGAAAGTGGACTTCTCTACCTGTGTTGAATAATGCAATTGCCCGATGCTACCATTTATATGGTTATAAGTTATAACTAGGAAAATATTGATTAGATGCTCCCTTAGTTTTTGTAGGGGCCTTATATTTTTGAACAAGATGAAGGGCAAATGGTGCCCTATATCATGAAACGGAGGTAGTATAAGACTATAAGTAAGCTTCCACCTCCAGTACCGGTCTTGTTTTTACATTCCTTCGTCATTGCAGGAAGTAGCTCAAAGACTTTGTTGGTTGTGCATGTAAGTCCAAGTGCTTCAAATTTGTCTAGAACTTTGTCCACACTCAGTTTTTCTGCCAGAGCAAGAAATGCTGAACTGAGCCTTGGAAATCGTGATACTATCAAGAAATGGAGAGATGTGGTATGGTTTTGATCGATCTCTATATAGTGCCGTCATATCTTATATCCAGCTAACCACAATTTTTATTTATTTATAGGCAAATGATTCACGTAAAGAATTGCATCAGAAAGAAAAGGAGGTTTCAGACTTGAGGCAGGAAGCTTTAGGGTTAAAACTTTCTCTCAAAGAGGCTAACGACCAATGCACGCTGCTCTTCAACGAAGTACAGAAGGCCTGGAGAGTTTCATCTACACTACAAACTGATCTGAAGGTCAGTATTATTTAGTTTATTTGCACTGTGTACTGTTTTCTGAATCAAACTAATGCTAAGCTGACTACAGTCAATTATGATCAATAGAAAATTCTTCTACTAAGGTCCCTGCCATTTGGATAATACTTCTTCTGTTTCCAAATAGATGTCACTTAGAGTGCATGCACTCGAACTTCTAGACTAATATACACAAAATATTTAGTTTTTTCACATGAAAATTATATTTGTAAATTTGTAGTAATCCATGTCATTATGCATTGCAAATTTTAGTAATATGTTGAAAAAGTAATGGTCCAATTTGTGCACTGGAGACCGTGTCACTGTCTGAAACATCTATTTACAGACAAAAGGGTAGTTTTGGAGTTTCTAGTTTTAGGACATCCTGGGAATGATTAAGTCTCAGATGACATTAATAATGAAAAAGCTAAGCATGTAATAATTCTAGGTAAATGTTACATTATATTTACTGAGATCTTATTCTTTTAGGTGGATTGTATTTACTGAGATCTTATTCTTTTAGGTGGAAAGCTACATTTTTTTCATCTTCAGTCTTACACAAGTTATGCTTATGATGCATCTCTGTTAAATCTTCAGTAGTATGATTTGTTAATATGCCTGTGCATATGTAATTCTAGGATGTTATAACTCCTAACTGTAGTTTAGTTGATAATATTGGGGATACTCAACATTTAGTCTTGTTTTAAAAAAATTGAAGCTAATTGACATTTTAGTTTTCTTGTTATTTGTTGCAGTCTGAAAATTTAATGCTCGCTGACAAGCACAAGATTGAGAAAGAACAGAATAACCAGCTAAGAGATCAGATTTCTCGTCTTTTGGAAGTTGAACAAGAGCAGAAAATAAAGATGCAGGAACGTGATTTAACAATTCAGTCGCTCCAGGTTAAATGTTAATCCATTTGCCTATTCAATCTATATGTGTTTAATTACTTTTAGATTTGGCAGCATTTTTCTTCAATAGTGATGCTTACTATTTGGCATTTTTCTCCTTGGTCAAATTGTCGCGGTTTCCATTTCAACTTCTTCTCTTGATTAATGCCAAGGTTGTCTAGGTGCTCCGGTGAATCGAGATGACCTCGGGGTGCCAGGATGACAGCGCCACACGATACTTAGGTGTTGGAAAAAAATAATAAGAAATAATACCTCATATGGTAGGGAATTAAAAAATTAAACCTCACATGGTTCACCCATGCGTTCATTATCTCGTAGACTTGTTGACCTGCATTGAGGTTCTTTTTTTCTCCACTGTAATACTACGAAAGCTAGGCATTTTTAGTTTTGTGGTTTATATGTGGTTCACTCAATTTGGTTAGTTTCATTGCTCCATGTGGACAATGTAAATATGTAAAGCAGCCTACGAGATGGTTGGCGCAATTCTATTTAGCAAGTGTTGGCCCCATGGCAAAAACATGACCATGGCATGCAGGACATGTCATATCCAACTGATAACTGCTTCTTACAATGCAGCCATTAAAAAATCATGGTTCTTTAACATTGATGCCACATTGCCAGATAATGCAATTTTACGAGCATGACAGCCACGTATAAGTAAATGCTGTGCTGGTCATCCTCAGGTTGTTATTCACCATGATATCATTATATATGTGTTTTTTGTGCATTGGAGTCCCATTTCCAACTTTACCATATCTCAACTTAGCTAATCTTCTGTTTTGACCAACTGACTCTTACTTTTACATATGTGTACCATTACTTGGGCATCAAACTTGATTTTATTTTCTCTTGTGATCAGAAAATGCAATTACGAGCAGATTTCTGTCACACTGTTAGAGTAGTGCATAGCTACCCGAGTTTTACTGTTTATACGTCTCCTGCAGAGAAAGTCAACTCCTATCATATCCTGAAACTCACTTGTAGTTTGCATGCTTATTTACTTTCCACAATTTACAGGCAAAACTCAAGTCCATTGAGTCTCAACTTAATGAGGCTCTGAACTCTAGTGATGCTAGATCAACAATTGGGTCTGAATCTGCTTCAGTTATTTCAACCCCAAAGATGATGGAATCTACTGCTGATTCATCATCGGTGACCAAAAGGCTTGAAGAGGAATTAGCGAAGAGGGATGCCCTTATTGAGGTATTGTCGTACTGATACTTTATGTGAATATCTCTCATCACTATGTACTATTTGTTCCACCCAAACACATGTAAATGTGAGGTTTTTGTTTGAAATACATGCTTATTTAATTATGAAAGGTCACCTCAAAAGTTTGACTAATCTGTGTGTTTTGGGCTTATGGTTCCCAGTTGATTTCCACCTACAGATAGCAACTTAAAATTTGCCTGTTTGAGTTGATCAAACTGATTGTTGTATGAGATTTTTTTTATGCATTTGCATTGAGCTTAGGATTTTCCATCCTAGCAGGAAAATGTGCAACTTCAGAAGCAGAGCAGTTTGGTTTTGTTTAACGTTATCGTCCATCATGAAGCTATATTACAACAACAACAACAACAACAACAACTAAGCCTTTTGTCCCAAGCAAGTTGGGTTAGGCTAGAGATGAAACCCAATAAAAATTGCATTAGCCAAAAAGGTAAAAGAAAAAAGACTTAAAAGGAGTATTATGGTTCGGGCACGTGGATCGCTAATTTTCACGCGGTCCTATTTAGAGACAAATCCTTAGGTACATTCCAATCTTTTAAATCTCTTTTTACTGCCTTCTCCCATGTCAACTTTAGCCGCCCCCTGCCCCTCCTAGTATTGCCGATGGATCTTAGAATACCGCTATGCACCGGTTCTTCTGGAGGCCTCCATATTTGAAAAATTGTCGTAAAGCTGCACTTATCTGCTATGGACCTGATTTCTATACTCAGATTAGGCGACATGCTAGCTTGAGGAGACCTAGTTGCACCCAGATACCTGATTTTGTACTTTTGTGCGTTAAGTTTGGTGGTCAGACTTTGTAGCTACCTTCCACTGGTACTCTTCTTCTGGAGTTTCTTATTATGACCGTGTGCCACTTGATGCATTATTTGTCTATTCTTTATATTTAAGCTAAGACAGTTCAAGTTCCCTGTGATGACAGTTGTCCTGGTTCTCTCACACTCTGAGCTCAATCTATTTTGTGTTTCCTTCATTTGGTTATCTCAATATTTATGATCCTTTCACCTTCATTTTCTTTGCCTTGATAAATGCAGAAATTGCATGAGGAGAACGAGAAGCTCTTCGACAGACTTACAGAGAAATCAGGATTAGTAAGCTCTCCTCAGGTTGTTCTGGGATATTCTTCACTTTATTCTATTATTTCGTCCTGTTTATTAAGCTCATTAATGTTCATGTTTATTTAAATTGATTTGCTGGATTCCTTCACTGCTTGTGAAAAGGCTAAAAAGTTGTTATTTTTGACACTTTGTGCTGATTGTTCCTGAGTATTGTAGGGCATCTTGAGGCAACCTTGTCGTGCACTTATATTAAGGAAAACTGCTAAATTTCTACTTTCTAAAATGTGCAACTGAGGCTTTGCTAAGAGTGATGATCATGATCGTCCATTCCTATGTTGTCTGATGAATCTTTTATCCATCTACCCTAGAATGATCTACGAACGGCACTTTTATGCGTATAACTTACTTTGCCTATTGCTCCTTGTTCCCTTTTCCAATTTGAATAAACATGAATTGTTAACTGAGCTTGTTCAATGTAGCAAATCTAGAAATTCAACGCTGGCATAGGAGTTATTGTTTTAACTTTACTATTGTTTTTTTGTTCTCTCTGTTTTTCAGCCTTCTGTGTCAAAGTGAACTGTGCCAAGAAACTTTAATTTATAAACATTGATTGTGATAAAAAATTCTTTCCGTGACCTGTCAATACCTGTATTTGCAAAATTTTGCTATGATGTTCTCATGCGATAAATATTTGTCCATAGGCTTCAAGTCCATCTTCAAACAAACCTACTAATGCTCAGGGAAGGGATATAGGCAGGTAAAATGCTACTATGCATACACATACAATCATTCAAAAATGTTTGCCATTGTATTCCATTTACGACTATTTCTGCAGGAACGACAGTGCCAAAACTCAGTCACCAGAAGTATTTTCATCACCATTGTCTCAGGACAAAACTGGAAACAGTGGAACTATTGTGAAATCAAGCAATGAGCTAACAAAAACTACACCTGCTGGGGAGTACCTTACGTCTGCGCTAATCGATTTTGATCCTAACCAGTTTGAGGGATTTGCTGCAATAGCAGATGGTGCAAATAAGCTTTTGATGCTGGTCAGTAATGCTACTCTAATGGAAAATATTCTTATTGTACTCATAAGATTTCTCTTCTTCACTTGCTAAGCTGGTTTGCATATCCCATTTCATTGTTGTTTTTTCTATTATGATTACCAGCCTCCAGTGAAGCTATAACCCATAGTAAACAACCACTGCCATCAGATGGTCATTGATTGTGAGGTGATCTATTTGTTTAGACGGTTTGGAAATCCAGTACCTGTCTGGATGCTGCTGTATAGTTGGTACTTGATGCCTGTTCTCATTTCACCATACTGGCAGTGGCACTAGCCAACACTACTTTACAAAGAAGCTAGATAGCTACAATTTGGCCAAATATCAATTTGTTTTGATTTTGAGCCTTTTGATCTTGTGTGCTTTTTGTCCCTTTCCCAAACAACTGTTTTGATAATTTTTCTATGCACAAGAATAGTGCAAATCGGATAGATAACGCCCAGATCAGCATAAAATAAGCTCAGCATAATTTGTCCAAATCCCTACTTTGGTAGCTGCCTCAATTGTGTATGGGGTTGATGGGTGCATGACAACAGTATACTGCGATCCCATTGTCATGTTCAGCAGGATGATGCCAATCGTTTTCTTTCTTGCATGGGGATAAGCCAGAGAATGTGATATGTTTTGTGATGTCTTGATTAAGTGGTCAGGCGTTCATGTGAGGTCTGTTTTATACAGGTCCTTCATATCAGTACTACATCTGAAGTCTGATTTTTTACTGTTTATAGGCTACAGAGGGTATGTGTTGGACTGTAGTATATTTTTACAGTTCCATGGTATTCTTCTC
This sequence comes from Stipa capillata, assembly GCA_019208055.1. NCBI lineage: Eukaryota > Viridiplantae > Streptophyta > Magnoliopsida > Poales > Poaceae > Stipa > Stipa capillata. The sequence goes on along the minus strand of JAGXJF010001930.1, from coordinate 116,573 downwards.
ATAGTTAATGCTGATTTCTCAGCACGGATATTAGTGTAACTTTGATATGCTTGCAGGTATTGGCTGCCGTTATCAAAGCTGGTGCTGCTAGGGAACATGAGATACTTGCCGAGATCCGGGATGCTGTCTTCTCATTCATTCGCAAAATGGAACCAAGAAAGGTTATGGATACCATGCTAGTTTCAAGGGTCAGGATATTATACATTAGATCTTTGCTTGCCAGGTCCCCAGAACTTCAGTCCATCAAGGTATGGTCTTGCTGTCTTGCTCTTATCTATTATTTTTAAGCTAAGAAGCTGTCCTATCCCTTTGTACTAATTGTGTAAGGGTATTTATCCATTTGTTCCCTGCTTCATAAAGGTTTCTCCCATTGAGCGTTTTTTGGAGAAATCAAGTACTGGTCGGAGCAGAAGTTCTAGCAGGGGAAGTAGTCCTGGCAGGTCTCCTGTTTACCACCATGATCATGGTTCAAGAACTGCCATAATTGATGAACATGTGCATGGTTTCAAGGTTAGCATTAAACAGGAAAAGAAATCAAAATTCTCCTCGATTGTTCTGAAGCTTCGTGGGATTGAGGAGGTATGTCTTGTTCTTCTTTAGGTGTTTTATACAGTTAACAGCAACTTTCCCATTCTGAATCTTGCTTACATAAGTTATTGTGGGATTTCATTTTGGGCATCTCTCTGGTTAACTTCTGTAGTATAGGTTGGTTTTGATGGGGTCTTACGCTTCATTGCTGGCATGATCATGCCCTAGTACAGGTTTTAGGTCATCACAGTGAAGTTATTGTGTCAAGCTAGGACATGCTATGCTGATAATGATATCTTGTTACCACTGCCTGATGTGAACGATGTAACATCTGTTTTATACTTTATGGGTGAATAGCTTATTTTAACACCTTCGAGCATTGGGTGATATGTACTAATGTTATCATTTGGACAGGAGACTTGGAGACAACATGTCACTGGAGGAAAGCTTCGGGAAATTACTGAGGAAGCCAAGGCTTTTGCAATCGGAAACAAGGCTTTAGCTGCCCTCTTCGTTCACACCCCAGCTGGTGAATTACAACGCCAAATCCGAGCATGGCTTGCAGAGAACTTTGAGTTTCTATCTGTAACTGGTGGAGATGTTGCTGGAGGAGCTACTGGACAGCTTGAATTGTTATCTACTGCTATTATGGATGGATGGATGGCTGGTCTTGGTACAGCGCATCCCCCCAGCACTGATGCTTTAGGCCAGCTGTTATCTGAGTACACCAAGCGTGTTTACACATCACAGCTGCAACACTTGAAGGTCCTGCCTCATCATCTGGTCCAATAGTTTCAGTAAAATTCTTTCTCTTACCCTTTGCGATACTGCAGGACATAGCTGGCACATTGGCAACAGAGGAGGCTGATGATCCTGTTCATGTCAGTAAGCTACGCTCTGCTCTAGAGTCTGTCGATCACAAAAGAAGAAAGGTGCCTGCATCTCCCTCACAAGTTTCCATCTTCTTTCTATGTGTTGTACTTGAAAGATTTATCAAATATGTTCTTCAATATATAGAATAAAGGGCATAAACATATGCACAGTTTCTCTAGTTCAAATTTTGGTGATGGGATAATTTTTTCTATCTGCTCCTTAGTTCAAATGTTAATGTGAAAATTTTCACTTGTTAACTTACAAGAGGCATATGAATGCTAGTTGCAATTCCTTGGGAGGGTTCGCGTTGATGTATAACGCAATCATAATTTTGCATTCATTTTGTGCTTAGTACACTTAGATTATCTCAGTGGACATCTGTACTTGTGGCATCTCAACTGTGTCACACTCTTGTCAGATCATGCAACAAATGCGAGCTGATACTGCCTTGTTAACCAAAGAAGAAGGCGGTTCACCTATCCGAAATCCTCCAACTGCTGCTGAAGATGCACGATTAGCATCTCTCATATCTTTAGACAACATCTTAAAACAAGTCAAGGTCTGATGCTATCCATTCGTGTCTAATTTTCTTGCCTTTTACATTTGGCTGGCAAACATGTTTACTAACACCATATTGTTCATTTTCGGACAATAGGAAGTAATGAAACAAAGCTCTGCAAGACCATTGCGAAAATCAAAAAAGAAAGCCTTGCTAGAATCATTGGATGACCTCTTGGCGCAGATGCCTTCTCTTCTTGACATTGATCATCCATGTGCTCAGAAGCAGATCATGGAGGCACGAAAAGTTGTAGAGGTATGTATATAGTAGCTAAAGTTTTGCCCTAAGAGAAAAATAATAAATATCACCCCTCAAATGGGTTATGATAAAATGACAAAGGATGCTCTGTCTCAATGAGATAGTTTCCCCTACACCTTAGGTTACCATTGTAAGAGTAGGGTTAATGAGTTCGTCCTGATTGTCTCTCTTTGTTTTCTCTTCAGATGCAAAATTTCTTTGTCCAACTTCACATATAAGTTAACTAATCATTATTCTCCATGGTTTATGGACAGACATTAGGATTTTGCAATACCTATGCATCTTGCAGTTCGTCTTCTGTGTGAAATCCTAGCTTTTTGATTGGTGGTAGTAATGAATTGTTAAAGACACATAATAAGCTACTCTTGCATTTTCAATATAGCTTATGCATTGCGAGATTTAGGGTCGTGTCAGGCTGAAAGCTCATTGGTCATGATAAAGCCCAAACACCAATCTCAGATATTCCGTTAACTTTAGCTGATGCAATACTACTATGTATATGTACAGTCACTGCAAGAAGACCCCGATGATCCTGCCCCTGATCCTAATTCAAATTCCAACACGTTCGGAGAGAGCGAGGTTTCACAGTGGAACGTACTTCAGTTCAACACCGGAACAACAGCCCCTTTCATCATAAAATGTGGAGCAAATTCAAGCTGTGAACTGGTGATCAAGTCTGACCAACGAGTTCAGGAACCTAAAGGCAGTGAGATAATCCGTGTTGTTCCAAGACCATCTGTTCTTGCAGACATGGACTTTGAAGAAATAAAAGGCGTGTTTGAGCAATTGCCAGAAGCAGTCAGCTTGCTTGCCCTGGCACGATCAGCTGATGGTACAAGAGCAAGGTATTCTAGACTGTACAGAACTTTAGCTAGCAAAGTACCGGCCTTAAAAGAAATTATTGCTGAGATGGAGCGAGATGGTGTTTTCAAGGATGTCAGATCATAGTGTTAGTTTTATTTGTAGATTTATATATAAATGTTGTATATGGAAGCCCTTTGAGGGCATCCCTTGTAACCTTTTGTTGTCTATACTATGAGCAACCCTATGTTGTAACATTATTTTTTGGTCAAGAGAGTTTACATTGTCTCTCTTGCCTGCCATACTCTGGATGGCTGATGATTCAAATTGCAAAGTAGCTATAGCTCATAAATGTTTGTGCAATGCTACAATTTTGATAAACTATCTAGCTCAATAAAGTTTTTCCTTGTAATGCTCAAAGTTTGGGCTATTTCCTGTTGTACTTTTACGCTATCTGCTATTCTGATTTTTTTTTCTGGGGAACGTACATAGTATAAACTGCTGAAAGCCATTGCTTTTACAAGTGAAATCTGACCGTATTATGGGAACATCTCACAGCCATTTGCCTGCTTCTCGTGGTAGGCACCCCAGTTCTTAAAATAAGAAGTTTCACCTACCTAGAGCACTTCTCAAGTTCAGAAGAAATGCAGGAGGTTTAGGAAGGTGTTAGCTTCGTTAGTGAAGGTAGCAATAGATTTCCTCATTCCATCTATAGCTTGTGACTAAAGGCGGCATCAAATGTCCCCTAAGAAATGGCATCAAGCGTACTTGTGCAGACTAAGGGTGAAAGGGTTTGGATACTTCTTGACCAACCGTTCGATCGACGGTCTCCGGAAGGTATTCGGTAGGAAAATCAGATAATGTTCGGATATGACTTTGAATTCGGATAGTGATTTTGGATACAGATATGGATATGATTTAGACACTATTTGACTATATCCAAAAATATCTGAAATTTTATTGGATACTATCTCGGGTAGCATCCTGGTAGTACCTTGGATAATTTCTGGATAACTCTCACGGATAGCATCTAGATAGTATCTCAAAAGATTCTAGATAACTTCCATCCATTTGTTTTTTTTTCGGCCTAACATATCATGGGTTGGCTTCACACAATAGGCAAACCAACATACCTGCATGAACATAGAGCATAAATGTGTGATACTAGAATGGGCCATGCTAACAATTTAAGTAGGACTCGTTAGTAATAGAGAAATTGGAGTCATGTAACTTCTTTATTTAGACTTCAAATCAGACAAATGATATGTTCATAGCTCGATAAGATCTTTGATATGGTGCTATCCAACTTGTGATTTATAATTGTTTTGGTAAGCTATGAACATTATTTATGTTACAAATTTTGTCCAATGTCCAATAAAATATTTATTGCCGTACCATATTTGATAGTTATCTGAGAAAAATATGATTTAAGATATAGTTTGAGTGATATCTGTTCGTATCCTCTCCGATTTTACTCCCGCTGCAAACTTATCTTTGGATGGTGGTGGAGATGCCACGGGTTTTCTTCTATGGATCTAATCTCACGCTGAACAGAGTTCTGGTGTGTTTCTATGGATTTAATCTCACGGTGTTCTGAGTTTTGGTGGCACATTTATGCTCGGAATGACTGATCTTTCTTCATTTTGGTGGTGCCTTCTCCGATGCCGGCTAAAAACTAGTGAGGTCTACTTCTCGTGGATTTGAGCTACAAAGAACTAACGAGTTGGTGTATAGCCGTTGTCGACAGCTTTGTTCGATCTAGATCTTATCTTTGATCTCTGGCCTGTTGGAGTGGCAAAGTCGGATCTCCGACCTGACCTGTCAAATTCTGGACGTGTCCCTGCCAATAGCCATGTCAATGGTCGAACAATGATCTTTTATCCCGTCTCTCGCGACGGATGTCTAATACGGTAAGTAAAATCCAATAATGACGTTTAAAGTTTACGTATGATCTCAAATGATCAGTGCTGTAGTTGTCCTCCTCTTCCGGCTGGCACAACGGCGGTTCGAGGATAACAACATCAGCTATATCGTGTCGTCGGAGAAGAAGGCCTATAGAGCTTTTGGTTGTATTTTCCGTTTACCTGATACTTCCTTTTCAAAGAAAAAATTATATCTAGTAGCATGCTGAGTCCGAAGTGGCTAAGTTCCTGTGTTTGCTTCGAACACAGGCCCCATATAGCTTTTTGCCCCTTGGCCGACCTTCTACTTCCACCAATTCGGCTCTACACTACAGCCTCCTCCTCCCATTCGCCGCCACCGCAATCTCCTCCCTTCGCCGGCGCGGCCTTATCCTCCACTCTCACGACCCGCGGCACCGTCTCCCTCCCGTTCGATCTGGTGTACAGACTACAGAGCCTACTTCCTCGGGATACAGCGCACCCTGGGCGGCGATGGCGGCGACGCCGCTCCCCCCACCGGCGCCGCCCCTGGGCGACGGCGCGGCCGCGCCCCCGCCGCCGCCGGGCACGGACATGACGGGGATCTGCTTCCGCGACCAGCTGTGGCTCAACACGTACCCTCTCGACCGCAACCTCGTCTTCGACTACTTCGCCCTCTCCCCCTTCTACGACATCACCTGCAACAACGAGTCCCTCCGCTCGCGCCAAATCCACCCCCTCGACATGTCCCAGCTCACGTAAAACCCTAGCCTCCTCCGTCTCCCTCTCCGCGCAGGAAGCCGGGGTTAATGGCGTTGTTGTCCCGTTCTCCCTGGTGGTGGTCGCAGGAAGATGACCGGGATGGAGTACGTGCTGAGCGACGTGATGGAGCCGCACCTGTTCGTGGTCCGCAAGCAGAGGAGGATAAGCCAAGAGAAGGCCGAAGCTTTGCTCGCCTACTACATCCTCGACGGCTCCATCTACCAGGCGCCCCAGCTCGGCAACGTCTTCGCCTCCCGCATCGTAAATCCCCCGAGTCCTTTTTCTTCCCCAAAAGAAAATCTGCAATGAGGTTTTAGTTTACGGACTGGCAATGATGACAATGTGATATAATTGTGGAGCGTTACCATTTGCACACATTTTCAGTGGATTTTACCATTGTAATTGGAGAGTTTTAGATTGCTCGTGACTTACTTTTTTCCCCATTGGACTGTTGTGACATTCAGAGTAGGGCTATGCATCACATATCAAAAGCTTTTACTACGGCGTGCTCAAAGTTGGAGAAGATTGGGAATGGTATGGTCCTTGCATCTTACCTGCGTCTTACGTTCCTTCTTATGCATGGTAATATATAATTGCTAGTTTGAGAACTTCACTGATATCAGGGAAACATTGCATTTTGAAGAACGCTACTTCAAAAGAGGAAATTGGTAAAATGCCACTCCAGAAGGGCCAAAAGGGAATTTCTTAAATATATGCCACTCTAACTTAATTTTTGGACAGTTTTGCCATTGGACATCACCCTCTTTTTCCCTACCGATGCCCACGCTGCTGCCGCCTCACCTGCTCTGCTCCGCCACAGCTACACTGCCCGCCGCAGGATGACATCAAGGGAATTGCATCATACTGGTGGATCTGAACACACACGAGGTGATGCTTGGCCTCACTGCTTGGTCCATGAGGGTGCACGTTCACATCGATGACGAACAGCAACACGGTGGCTTCATATGGTGGCACTGGAGCTTCATCAGTAGGGGAGATACCTGGACCTCGTCACTGGAGGGGCGGGTGAGCAAGTGAGGTGGTGTGCGCCGTCTTTAGGTGGCCGAGTTGCCCCCAAATTTCCATCAAGATTCCTTCCTATTTGTTTTGTGTTTTCTCGTCTTTTGTTCTCTTCTCTTTCGAGGAGGCAGGAGGAACCAAATTAAATCTCCCATTCATATCTAGATGAGTCCTGCACATGGCACACCATAGAATCCCATTCGGAACGAATCTTCTTTGCATTAACTGGGCAAGCAACATGAACGGCAGGTGTCTTTAGGTTTGATTGGGAAAGGGGAGGGAGGAAGATGGCCATCAAGGTCATGAATGCCGGCTGGCCATGATGAGAAGCCAAGATGAACCCCATCTGTGGGGAAGAAGGAGAAAGGTTAGGGACAGAACTGTCCAGAGTGGCATAAGTCCAAGTAAACCTCTTTTAGAGTGGCATTTTACTAATTTCTCTTTTGAAACAGCATTCTCTAAAATGCAAAATTTTGAAGTGTCGTAAATCATATTTTTGCCTTTTCTTTTTGGTATTGTTCAATGCATTACTTTTGTGGAACATTTAGCTGACTTCTCTCCAATTGGAAAATTGAAACCAACAAGTAGTGGCACTATTGGTCAGGATAAATGCAGTCACTCATCACTAGGTTCTATAAAGGTACTCTTTATAGTTCTAAAGTACCAAAATCGCAGAACCAACATATCCCACCTAAAAGATAATAACTCTAAAATATTCCCCTGTTTTGTTTCAGCACTGTCAAATTTGACTTCCTTATTCCTCTAAAAGTAATAATTTAACTCGCCTTTTAGTTTCTTGACAGACTTTTAAGGTTGAATACCTAAATTAGCTTCCCTCTCCGAAGTGTGCTCCCTCTGTTGTCATCAGGATTCAATTTTTCTGAATTTGTAATCCTGGTGCTGACCGAGGAACTAGACCGTGGTCTATTTTCATGGTGATTCAGTTTAGTCTTTTGCTTTGCATTTATCAAAAAATAAAAAAAGTTCCATCAACCCTATCTCCGAAATTGCATTAGTTTCTAGCCTTGATTAAAACAGCAATCAGATCAAAACCAACTAATTTGAGAAATCCTGGGACTCACCAACCACCGGTATCTCCGAAATCTGGTAACCACCTGTTATTGGAACTCTGGTTGGCCAACAACAGTGAGCAGTGTGTGGCAGCTGGTTATATATTCATTGGCATGTGTGGCTGTCGTTGGTGTGTTCTTGGCTGTTGATGGTGATGTCCTTGGCTGCAGCAGTGCATCCAGAATGCAGCAGCGCTAGGTGGCAGCACAAAGACATGGTAAAAATTGTAAAATGGACGAAGTAACATCCTTTTGTTTCCTTTTTCTTTTTGATTGGAAAGATGATTTTGAAACATTGATGTAGACCTTTTACAATTTTTGCGTGGTAGATATATGCAAAACTCCGAATTCTGGAGGTATAAAGTTATACAGTAGGAAATTTTATGGTTTGCTAAGAGAGTTTAAAGCTCTAAGCATGAAGTTAGATCTATTTTCCTGATTTTCTGTTTTCGGCTTGGCAGTGTGCTGATACTTCCTTTCCTTTTCATGTAACTGGAATTGTTTCATTACAATATTACTCTTTTCTTGTAATGTTGCTTGGGGTTTGAAATATTCTTTGGGCCTCTTATGGTTTTCTGAAAGTATAGGGCCTTTTATGTGCATAACCATTGAAAAAACGTGTTTTAGTTTCTTCTTTGTGGATAGGAAGTGACCAGATGTAACTCATTGTGAGTTCATGTGAATTGGAGCACTGTTTCAACTATACATGGAAAAGGGAGCTTATTATTGAATGCAGATCAACACTATCTGCTCACAGATCATCTCAGAGACTTTCTTGAAAGTGCTTCAACACCTAGTGACTAAATTAAGGAGCCAAGTTGACTATCATTTGTTTCTAAGCTGGAGCTTTTAACACAGATAAAAAATTAGAAGTAATGTTTGATGATAAGACTACTCCTAGAGTCCTTATCCACCGTTATTCACAAGTCACATGTTGCTTATGATACAAGCTATCTCCATTTATGTTATGTGTTGTTTTTCCATGAGTTGCAAAACAAAAGTAGCATCACTGGAAAATCTGTTTTTGTTCTTTGCAGCGGAAGCCGAGTCTGATGCTGCAGCTTCTGAATCAAAGACCCAAAAGGAAGCAGTTGACTTGAAGGAGTTGAAACGAGTTGATCATATCCTCATATCTTTGCAACGGAAGGTAATGTTGACCTTTTTGTGCTACTGATATCTTATTGAGATGGCAAAATTTACCTCCTATTACTTTGTTACCTTGGTAGATGATGTTAGCCGTTAGACAAAAGAACAGAAGTTGTGTCTGATGCATCGTGGACTAATGGCTCGCAGAGTTTTTCTAACTACATGCGAATTCTACTGCCTTATATTACTCACTGTGTTACTTAGTATTTGTAATCTTATCAACCTGTTTTCTCAACTATTTGTTAGTTACTCTCAAACTTCTGACATCTTTCTTTGCAGCTGCCTCCCGCTCCTCCCCCTCCACCTTTTCCAGAGGGCTATGTCCCACCATCTGCGTCAGAACAAGAGAAAGCGCCAGATGATCTGCTGGCATCAGAGGCATTGCCTCCCCAAATTGACCCTATCGTTGATCAAGGCCCTGCAAAAAGACCAAGATTCCAATGAGAGATTGTACTGTCGAGTTAAAATCGACTGACACATTGACGACCATTGCAAATTGATGAGTTCCGTAATTCCTGAGTTCGGAAGTTACAATGCTTTTACAGATGTAGATTACTTCAGCTGTGATAGTTTTGAAAATTGGGGGAAGCGGAATTAACCCTCTCACATGATAATATCAGACCTCTGTTGTTCAATATTTGATTTAGGGTTACCGACCTTGTCCTTGACCTTTTTTTGCTGAGCAGTCATGAAATGTTATTTGTTCGGAAGTATGGAGATACGCACTTCATTACACCGATTAGCCATTATTCGACTCTTGAATTGTACTCGTTGGTCTCGGATCCTCTGTTTGCCTACGATTGTCTTCCCAATGTAGATGGGGCGTATGTATTGCCCGCGTTCTCCAGCTCAGCAATATTTGCTTTGGACGAATTTTTCCGTGTTTTTTTTTCCTTTTTTGCGTTTTAACTGTTGCATCTCATTCATGACCCATTCCTCACGGTGAGATCGACAAGAAAAACAACCCATATGGTATATGTTTTAGCTTATCGATAAGAGCATGTGCTACTGGAACAGCCATAACTGTACTATGGGACGATCAAAGTATAATAAGGGAACACCCAGAGATACGAGCATGATATACTAAGGAATAACAACAAAATTATAACAATTGAAAATATGCTATGGAAACACTTCAATGATATTTACCGGATCGATCTAAACCTACTACTGAAACAATCAAAATATACTACAGAAACAACAATAGTATATTTCAAGAGCAAATTGAAAATATACAAAGGAACACCTCAAATATACAATCAGAACAAATAAAATATACTTCGCAAACAATTAAAGTATATTACCGACACAATTTCAAAAATACACTCTATCATGGTCCTATAGTTCGTAAGTAAGTCTTCAATAGTTCTATTCAATATATACCCAAAAGAATGCACTGTCAAACCTTTTCTTTTGGATAATGGGTAGCCTTTATTGATGCTTATAAGATTAGTTACATCCTCAACCAACAAGGGGATTATAAACTCTGGCGGCTCGTCCTTCCAAACATTCGGAGGAGCAGGACACGCCTTTTGAGCTATAATATGAGCAACACAGTTTGCTTCTCTACGACAAAATTCAAAGGCTACGTTTACAAAACTACTGGATAAGAGAGCACCATCATCAAAAATAGCTGCCGTTGCTGTTGCCAGGAAATCACCTTCATGCATGGTGTCGATTACAGCAGCACAATCTGACTGGACAACTATCCAGTTGCAACCTAGCTCTTGGTTAGGGGGCAGCAGTAACCTTAACTAAACTCATACTTAATTAAATGGCAGGGCTGCCTGTTTATATAGCGCTTCTTAATTTGAGATCTAACCATTTCACATCTAAGCCCTTCAATCACAGATGCATCATTAATTAAGCACTGATGACATAATATTTCTAACACAGTTGGCCACGACGCCACGAAGGTGTTGGTGAGTGAATTTTTTTTTATAAATATTATTTTTAAAACCAAAAATTCGAGATCTAGACCTCCGGTTTCAGAAATTACAAAAATAGGACCCTGTCGGCCCACCGTGCGCCGACAATGGGCTTGTCAGCCGACTGCCGACCGACGAGGGGCTTGTCGGCCAACGGTCGACCGACAGGTCCCTGTCCTTCCCCCGGGCGACGACTGCGCACCGAAAGTGCTAACGGGACGCGAAGTCGGCACCTGTCGTCCGACGGTTGGACGACAAGCCCCCCAGTCGTCCAACGGTTGGACGACAAGCCCCCCAGTCGTCCAACGGTTGGACGACAGGGTTATAAAGTGCGCCCCTCCCCCCTCCAGCGCCCCTTTTGGCCTTTGGTCGCTCGTGAACGCCTCCAGCCCCTTTTGGCCTTTAGGTCGCCTCCAGTACATCACCCAAGCGCAGTGCTCCCTATTTATTCACCCCTCACCTATCTCTGCCTCCCACCCATCCACGAAAAATTCAAAAATCGATAGAGAGGAGAGGGGTTAGGGTTCGGGAGCGAGGTGAGAAGAAAGAAGCTCTCGGAAGTGGCAAGGGGGAGAGAGGGGACATTAGAGTTCGGGAGGTCAGGCGAAAGAGGGATCTCGGTAGCGGGGCGCGTGTGAGGTAAATAGTTGCATTATTTTTTTTGTTTAGTTTCCTGAAAATAGTAACTATGTCTATAATGCAAAATGGTAGGAATGGCTTCATCTGGTGCTGACGAGATGCCGAAGGAGAAGATGTATGCCGACATGCCCACAGGTGTCAATTTTCCCCTTTGCTGGTGCCAAGATCCGTGCAGACTGATGAAGTCGCAAGAGTTCTCGTACACGTACGGAAGAAGATTCTTCATGTGTGCTAACTACGACGAAGAGCCACCAAAGTTTGGCATGTTCAGATGGCGTGAAAGGGTAAAACTCACACATACCCGCATTTGTAACACGATGTAATACTATGGTAACAGTCGTTTGCTTGCAGTCTCCACCTACTATATGTGACTACATACAGTGGCTGGACATTACCCAATCGAAAGAGGCTGAGGAAGAACTCATGTGGAAGGTTGACTGTAGTCGAGATTGGCTTCTACAACGCATGCACGAGGAAGAGGAGGAGGAGAAGAGAAAGCGTTGGCAGGAGACGCAACGCAAAGAAAAGGAGGAGGCAGAACGTCGAGCTGCGGAGGCACGTGAGGCCGAAAGGGCGAGGAAGCGCAAGATGGCGCATCGCGCGAAGGAAGAAGAAGAGGAAGCTCACGCTCGTCGTATGAGGAAGGGAAAATATCCGAAAAGCCCTGAGTAGTTATTTCAATGTTCTATTAGGTTGTCTGGCTATATGCGAATGTTATCGTACCGTGTTGTCACGCCATGTGTAGTGCTGACGATATTTTGAACTATAGATTTCCAAGAAATAAACAAAGTGTTCCATGCAATTCAGTAGAACTAAAGATAGTCAAAATGCAAAAGAAAATGGTGCGAATATACGGCTAAAAAAAAACTAGACCTTCTCGTCTCCCTGGTCAGGTCCTCCTGGGCCTCCCTGTGGTGCAGCAGGTGCGGCGGCTCTACGAGTACGACGACGTGGTCTCTTGCGAGGACCGAATAGTGTCAAGGGCTGTGCCGGCTGTGGCTGACAGTGACCCCTGCCGTAAATCGGCTCATCCGGCTGACAAGGCGACGACTGTGTGACCTGCGTGGGTGGTGGTGGTGAAGTCTGAAACGCCGGGAAGTGAGGAACAACCCCTGAACTGTCTGCTTGGTTCCACATGTCACCGTACTCAAAATTATCTGGTGAACCCGTAAACGCCAAAACGGGAACCGTGTCACCTATAGTAAATAATTGTTTTTAGTAATATAATCTAAGAAAATACTAAGACCATATTAGTAATACGGCTTTACCTATAGTGTGGACCATCACAGACTGGGGATTGTACCAGTACGAGCCACCCGTCTGCGTCGGGAAAGGTGGTGCTGGCTGGGATGTCCACTGTGGCTGGTGATGCCACGACGAGCCATCCGCCTGCGTCGGGAGAGGTGGTGCTGGCTGGGGTGTCGAGTGTGGCTGGTGATGCCATGGCGAGCCACCCGCCTACTGTCGGGAGAGGAGGAGGTGGCTGGGGTGTCGAGTGTGGCTGGTGATGCCGCGATGAGCCACCCGCCTGCGTCGGGAGAGGTGGTGTAGGCTGGGGTGATGACTGTGGCTGGTGATGCCACGACGAGCCACCCGCCTGCGTCGGGAGAGGAGGAGGTGGCTGGACTTGCGGCTGCGGCTGCCACGATGACGAGGAGTGCCGTGGGGGACGGTGCGCATGACGACTAGACCATCCAGTCGTGACGTCTGAAGCGCGCGCACAGGTCAAAGTCTCGAAGATCTTCCGAAGCTTGCCGTTGAGACGCTGCCACGCGGATCGATTATCGGATGGACTGATCTCAATCCCCATGTCAAGTCGGTTAAGAAGTGCCGCAACCTCCTCCTGAGCCTCAAGTGTTATCTGCGCTTGCAAATGCGAAAGGATTAATATTAGTTGCTCAGTACTTCTATTTTCGATATTTGATAGCAAACAATGAAAATCGTGGCACTTACCGCGTGGTGCCTGATGCCAACTATAGAAGCAGCCGGGTAGTGATCCGACGTGCGGCCCTGCTGCATCTCATCTGGGTCGGCATGCGGTACATACAACAACCTCGTACCGGACCGGTACCACTGGAGGTATGCATCGTACTCGGCTAGGTCGAACGCCGTGTCCTCATGCCAGAGATCTGCGCTTGCCGTCATCCACCGTTCAACAAACGGCGCAAGGTTTCATGCCCAAGTTGTTGCTATCTTGTTTCCACCCTTGCGGCTGTACCTACATTTCATGATTATTCGTACGAAGTGAGCAAAACATATTACAATACTATTATCTGACAATAAAACTTTGTATGCTCTTACTTGTGGATGTGAGGCCGAAGCGTGGGCGGTGCTGGGGGAGGACACAATTGCCGTTTGCCAAATTGACGCATCACTCGGTGCACAGCGGTTACCTCCACAGTGACGTCGAACACTACGGTAGCCTTTGTCATCCAGTAGCCGAGGTCTCTGGTACACAAGGCTAAAATCCTGCCAGGCGCTTGTTGCGTCAACACCTTAGCACTGTACGGCTCCCAGATCACCTGACTAGGGTGCAACGTATCAAACTACGATGTGAAGGCTGGGTAGCAGTTCCTGACCTGTTCGCTAGCATATCGTACCTGTCGAGAATGAAAATAATTAATAAGAATGAAAAAATGAAGTATTTTTGTAAGAAACCATATTTAGTATAAAACTAACCCATCTCCGTGTCCAGAGTGTCCCAAAAGTAGGCATGTCGGTGAGGTCCCCGTGGTACTCCCTATCATCATACGGTACGTCGAACTGTACGTCTGGCCGTCCGATCGGGAATTGCTCGTACGACCAAAGCTGCAACAAAAGTGGACAACCTAGTACCGCCGACTTCTCGGTGCAACTGTAGCAAGCATTGCACATGGCTCTCAAAGTGGCGGCCAGGACGGCTGAACCCCAACTCCTCTGAACTATGCCCTTGCGGCAACGTGCATCCGCGATCTCCCACGCTATTCCGATGTAGCGAGCATCCACAGTGTTCACGTGATTGGACGTGAACATCACCTTGTCGAAGAGCCACAAGATGTATGCCTCTAGACAACGGTCAACCTGCTGCTCCGTAAGCGCGACACCAGGGTAACCTAGCGCCCCGATCTATATAGAAAAAATGACATCAGAAAGGTAATAATATTTTAAAAGTAAGTTTGCAATGAATAATAAAGGCAACCGAAGTTACCTGAAAGTTGCGCAACCACCGCCACATAGGCCCGTTAGCATCTCGAACCAAATCCCCGACCCCCTGAGCAACACCTGCGAAACGGAACACTATGTCCTCGTGCCAACTACTGGAGGCTCCAACGGTCCAACTGCGGCTCCAGCCAATGGTAGGCCCAACAAGAACGAGACGTCCTGGAGAGTAGGCGCCATCTCTCCCCAAGGAAAGTGTAGTGTGTGGGTCTCAGGCCTCCAACGGTCCACTAAGCAGGTGATCAGTGACCGGTCGTAACAAAAACGACGAGACTGCTCATTGTACTGCTCTCTTGGCTCGTCATCATCGTCATCTTGTGGCATGAGCCTCCACTCTGCCGCAGTAGCCTCAACCATCCATGCCAGGGGTAGGAGACCCGCCCAAGCCAACCTGTGTAACAAGTACAGAACAATGAAATTAGCGTAAAGTTATATAATACAGATTAGTTTGAGCAATGTACCTAACAACGAGACCCACCTGTCAGCCTAGTCAGGGTGTATCATCCAATCCTCCTAAGGCGTGCGAGTGATGAGCACAGGGAGCTTCTGGCCCTCCTCCAGTAGCCTCCCCTGGTGTCGTATGTTAACCGTCCAGAAGACGATACGTGGCCATACCTGCGGTAATAATGGATTCATACAAATATAAACTTATGGAATCATATAAATATGAAGTTATGGATTCACACGAAGGGATACCATGTTATGGAAACTTACAGGAATTACAAACTTAGAAACTTAAGGATTCTTACAGGAATTACAAACTTACAAACTTAAGGATTCTTACAGGAAATACAAACTTACAGGAAAATACGAACTTACAGGGAACTTACAGGAATTCAACACATACCAAATACAAAAGTTATTGTACGGAACAAACTAAGTTGAAAGCACAAATTCTTAAATATCATTTCAACATTCTCCTGCTGCGCATCCAGGCGCCGATGTGGTAGCGCCACCTGCAGTACCCCTTGGCCTTGTTTCTGTAAGTCAGGATAGTATTTCTTTCTATGCCCGTACCTTGAGCAATGCATGCACTGTCTAGTTGGACCACCAGCCTCCGATTGGTCCATGTCGTTACGAATACGACGAACCTACCGTCGACCTCGTCTTACCCGGAGTAGTCTTAAATCTGGGATATATTTCCTTTGAGCCTCATCTACCTTGTTGAAGTTGCCAACCGCACGGAATCCACTTATCTCCCCGCTTCAAGTATGGAGCACAAACTGCTTCAGATAGTACTGTGACACGAATGAGATTGACTCCATCCCTATTTGGCCACATGCAGCCAGCACATGAGAGCAAGACAGGTGTAGCAGTTTCGGTTTGTTGCATGTGCACTTGCAAGTGGGCGTGCCTTCCATTCCAATTATAACCTCATGCGTCTTCGTCTCATTCGCAGCCCCAAAACCAGATTTATCCCTCAGACGTATCTCGTACCTCCTTTATAGATTCCCAATGCTATAGACTGTGTGCCCTAATTCCTTTTGAATCTTATCCTCCATGTACTTCATGACCTTTGCACAGTACGGGGTCGCAGGAAAATTGTTCATATGCAGTGCAACATTTCTGTACCTCTCTTGAAAGTACCTCACGGTGCCATGCATCACACCCTCCATGATAGCAGTTGGAGGTAAACTCCGCTTCCCTCTAAGCACAAAGTTGTACACCTCCGCAAGGTTGGTCGTCATGATGCCGTACCTAGCGCCATGAGTGTCATGAAGTAAAGATCACTTCTCAGGCGGCTCTTTCTCTATCCACTGAGAGAAACTCTTTATTTGTTTCATCTTCCTCCTCCTCGTACCAGGAGGGTCAATTGCTGGAATAGCAGAAAGCTCTCGTGACTCTTCTTCCGGGCTAAGTACCACATTTTTTTCTTGCGATCAATGATCTCGCTCTTAGTAAAGTCATCGAGCTTCCCCCACAAAGTTTTGTATTTCTTCTCCTGGTTCTGCTTGCACAGCCTCTTAAACAGATTCATCAGGCGCTTGTTCCTAAACTGGCTAAAAAAATTAGCCCCTAGATGGCGCATGCACCAACGGCTTTGTAGGTCCGGACAAGGTTGATCTTCATCAGCCGTTGGTTCCTAGAGTGTCTTCACGGCTTTTAGTATGCCAGGGTGCCTATCGTGAATAACACATACGTTCTCCCGATTCTTCACTACTCCATGTTTAAGCTGCCTAAAGAACCATAACCAGTTCGAGAAGTTCTCACCCTCAACGAATGTCATCGCCAATGGCAGGATCTGATTGTTGCCGTCCACACCAATCGCCGTCAGGATCTGCCCCTCGTACTTGCCTGTCAGAAATGTCCCATCCACGCACAGCACTGGACGACAATGCCTGAAAGCTTCAATGCATGCACCGAAAGAGAAGAAAGCTCGGTTCAACACTTTATAGCCTGGAAAATGCGGGTTCACCGAGTGCTGTATGTCAACATGTGTCCCTGGGTTCCGGAGGAGGAGTGTATAAAGCAGACGGGGCAGATTGTCGTACGAGTCATAGAAAGTGCCGAAGCGCATCTCCATGGCCTTCTGCTTAGCCCTCCAAGCCTGCCCATATGAGATTTCGTACTTATACCTGCTCTTTACTGCAACTTGTATGTGCTTTGCTTCCATGTCTTTCTTCTCCACTATCTTGCTGTACATCAGTTCTGCGATGAGAGTGGATGTTAGATTGGGGTGGTGTGCTAGGACATTGCTTCTGACGCAAGTGTGCAGCACGACGTTGGTCACGACCCAATTCACTTCATACTTGGGCACATGGGCATGCACCTTGCTTTCACAGCCATTAGCCATACATGTTAAGGTTAAATTATTATGGGAAGATATGTCAGTCCTGAAAATCCTCTGCGTGGACATAGCCCATTGCGTGACGGCATGCTTCAATTCTTTCTTGGTAGCATACGTCGAACCAATTTGGATCTGGTTCTTGTTATATTCCCAACTAGAATCATGGCCATCATTCATAGTCATGCCACCAAGAAGTTCCTGATTCCATGCACTCGAAATCGGGGACGCATGAATGTTATCTTCATCACCGCTATCTTCATTAACATCTTCAGCCATTCCATCTTCATCTTCCTGTTCCATTACCTCCTGCATGGACTCGAAATCCTCTTCTTCATCCGCCTTCCCCGTGGGACCTATTTCTGCCGGTTTACTACTCTGCCCAGCTTGCCCACCTTGCCAAGCGGAATGAACTACCTTGTCCACCTGTGGTTCTGGATTGTTCTGCTCCGCTTCATACCCACCACCTTCTGACCCAGCACCCTTCAGGATGGCTTGCACTAGTGCGACCGGAGGACTTTTTCTAGCATTGCAAACCCGCATCCACGATCTCCAATCTCTAGTAGTTTCGATCGGCAACAAGTCCCATTTAATATCAGTGCAAGACTTGGTAAACACTGCCTGAATGGTCACAGCATATAGTGCAGGATCCATCGAGAAGGTACGTGTAAGTTAATGATTGGCTTCCTTAAAGTTCAGCCTCTCCGAATCGGATATAGGCAAATCAACATTGCTAAATTCACTAAGATCAACCCCACTATGATTTGATCGAACAACCCCAGGATCATAGTACACCGTCATATTTACTAACTCCGACATACCTGCCGTAACATAAATTGATATCTTCGTCACATACTTAGTAAGACATGCAGTTCTATTACGTCGCGCGACTGCTAAATTATTTCGTGCTAAATGTAGGTCGAGTACACGCTTACAGCGTGTACAAGGGTGATCCGGAACACACCAGGGTTATCAACCGACAAATCGGGATATAACTTTTAGCACGATCGAATGCAACGGTCAACACAAACACGTAATAATTAACCTAACTAAACAACAACATTCTACATGTCTAATAATTCTTAATTAGTTCGACCTAAATTAACCTCATTTTTTTTCCGACATCTAATCAATTCTACTTATTCTATTCAACGAGACCTAACTAAACTATGAATTTAAACTTGTTCAAAACATCCTAATTAAATACGTACATAACCCTAATAATCTTACTAACTTTTTTATAGGTACATAACCATACTAATCATACTAAACTAGTTCAAAACATCCTAATTAAACTATGACAAGAAGTACAACCATAATAATCTATATTTACGTACATATATAACCTATAATAACCATAATAATCATACTAAACTTATTTAAATTTTTTACCGTGGATGTAGAGATCTTCTCTCTCACGGGCTCATCTCCTCTTTTCTCTCCTTTCTTTCTCCCCTTCTTCCTCTCCTCTCTTCTTTCTCCTTTCTCTCCTCTCTTCTTTCTCCTTTTCTTCCTCTTCTCCTCTCCTCTTTTCTCTTTGGAATGGCTGCGCGCGATGGAAACGGGGAGGAATGGCTGGAGGCCGAGAGGGGCGATATGGGGACGCTGGGGCGGGCACGGGCGCACTTTATAGCCCTGTCGTCTGACCGTTGGGCGACTGGGGTTGGACGACAAGGTACCGACTTCGCGTCCCATTAGCACTTTCGGTGCGCAGTCATCGCCCGGGGGAAGGACAGGGACCTGTCGGTCGACCGTTGGCCGACAAGCCCCTCGTCGGTCGGTAGTCGGCTGACAAGCCCATTGTCGGCGCACGGTGGGCCGACAGGGTCATATTTTTGTAATTTCTGAAACCGGAGGTATAGATCTCGAATTTTTGGTTTAAAAAATAATATTTATAAAAAAAATTCGTTGGTGAGCACTGTAGAGATGGTGACGCGCATCTCCTTCACAGGGCTTGGGGCCGAACATGAGGCCTCCTAAGGGCTAAGCGGCCAGCGCGTCGACTGGCAGTGCTCCTTGCCGGTCTTCTTCTGGTCAGAGGGCTTCCTGGCGTGCAGCGTGCGAAGGACGGACGCGACCGGTTTCCCGTCACCGGCGGAGGAGGAGACGCGCGGATCGAGAGGAGAGGATGAAGGAGGCGGAGATCCAGCGATAGCAGGGAGGAGGGTGAGGAACGGCGCGGAGTTCGGAGCCTCCGTCTCCGCCACCGGCGCCTAGCACGGGGTCCTCAACGGGGAGAACCGTCGTCCGCGTGCTGAGCGCGAGCGCCGGCCGCTCGAGTGAGTCAGCAGTGCCTTCGCGAGAGCTGCGGCGGCCATGCGCACTGCGTGGCTGCTGGCGGCGGCGGGTCAACCGGCTGATTTGCCTAAGGGAGGAGATCTGGGAGTGAGTGATCTGAGAGGGGAGGAGGATAGCGAAAGCACGAGTGGTGGACAACAGAGCGAGAGACCAAAGCTGCCGATGAAAGCGAACGGTGAGCTCACAAGGTCTAGCTGATCGAACGGCGCGCGCATGGTTCGCACGATATTTGACTAGATTTTCCGTTGATTTTAACCATTCCTTCCGGCGGACAAGACCAACCTTTTCTCTCTGGCCGAACAGGTTTCTTCTTAACCTTTAAGTAATTCATAGCTACCACATTAATTGCCATTCCACACGAGCCGCCGTCTGCACTTCCCCATGCACACACTGCCGCCTTTCCCACCATATATACCAAGCACCGATCAGTACAAGCTCTTGCAACCCCACTTGGCTTAGCAATTGAGTCGTTCGTCGGACCGCTACATATCACATGTTCCAGGGCAGCTGATCCTGATCTATCAGCCATTACCGCTTCAACAATCTGATCCTTAAGACCAAGCCTTTTCCAAACCTCCCTTCCACGATCACATGTAAAGATCATGTGCATAAAATCTTCGCATCCAGCACGACTGGACATTGACTTCGTGTCGCAATATATCCTGTTAGCAAGGATCCCCAAGCATAGAATAACACTGTGTAAAGCTCGTCAGACTAAGATTTTTATTTTCGCCGGCACGTTAAGCTTCCATAGTTTCTCCCAGACTGGGTCGATCGCTGATCCTCCCGCACTCCTTATTTCCCGTCGACCATACTGAAAGTCCCACTCACAATTATACGCCGATTGGACAGAGAACAAGCCGGATTTTTTGTGATGCTATGCTTCAAAATCTTCCATGCCTTCCGTTGTCAATGGGGCTGATAAAATTCTATGAGCATCAACCGGCCAGAACACGCTATGAATCAGATCCTCATCCCAGATTCCAGTGTTGAGGTTAATCAGGTCCTACACCGTACTCAACAAAATCGCGCCCCTTGGCATTAAGATTTTCCTTGAAGGACTAGATGGGATATATGGGTCCTCCCATATATCAATCTGGCTATCACCTCCAACTCTCCATGTATATTCGCGTTTGAACTATTGTACTCCCACTAATGCTTTGCCAAGTGAAAGACGCCCCACTCTTCAATTTTGCATCGAGTAGCTTCCCATCCGGGTAGAATTTTGTACGTAGCACCTTCGCACATAGAAAGTCTGGGTCTGTCGTTGAACTTTTTTTTAAATATTATTTTTTAAACTAAAAATTCGAGATATGTAGGTCTGATTTTGGAAATTTCAAAACTAGTGCCCTGTCGGCCCACCATCCGACGATAGGGGTCCAATCCTTCCACCATCGGACGATTGGAGCCCTATCGTCCCGTAGACCAACGATAAGTGTCTATCGTCCCGCAGACCAACGATAAGTATAACTAAATAGTTCGACCTAGTTTAACCACAATTTTTTCTCATCGTCTAATCAATTTAACCTTCACAGACCTAATTGAACTACGAGATTTAACTTGCATAATCCCCATGTGCGTACTAAACAAATTAATTCGTACTAAACAACCTAAATAATATATGTTATTACGAACTAACATAAATAATATATGGAAAATACAAATTAATTCGTACTAAACAACCTAAATAATATATGAAAATTACAAATTAATTCGTACTAAACAACCTAAATAATATATGTTATTACGAACTAATACGTGCTAAACTAATAAAATTCAAACTAATACGTAACTAATAAAAACTACAGAAAATTTACCGTACTCCCGCGAACTCACCTCCTCTTCTCTCCTTCTTCCTCTCCTTCTTCCTTCCCTCCTTCCTCTCCTCTCTTCCTTCCCTCCTTCTTCCTCTCCTTCTTCCTCTCCTCTCTTCCTTCTCCTCCTTCTTCCTCTCCTTCTCTTCCTTCTCCTCCTTCTTCCTCTCCCCTCTTCTTTCTCTCCTTCCTCTCCTCTCTTCTTTCTCTTCTGCTGCGGTCGCGCTCTGGTGAATGGATATGGAGGCACAGCCGAAAAAGTGGAGTCACGGGCGTAACTGGTGCAGGGAATAAAGCCCCTGTCGTTGCACCGTTGGAGGACTAGCTCCTGTCGTCCGACGGCCGGACGACAGGCTCCTGAACCCGGGAATCCCGTGCTTTCGGCGTCTAATCGTTGGGCGGTGGGACGACTGGAGGCTTATCGTTGGGCGGCGGGACGACAGGGCTCCAGTCGTCCGACGGTGGAAGGATTGGACCCCTGTCGTCGGATGGTGGGCCGACAGGCCACTAGTTTTGAAATTTCCGAAATCAGACCTACATATCTCGAATTTTTAGTTTAAAAAATAATATTTTAAAAAAAGTTCATCTGTCGTTAGCCTCCAACATTGCTTAGCAAGCATAGGGTCTGTCGTTAGCCTCCAACATTGCTTAGCAATCATAGCTAAGTTGAAACAGTAGAGATCTCGGAATCCCATTCATCTCCTTTGCTTAGGGATACAAAGCTTCCACCAGGCAAACCGATGCATCTTTTTATGATCCTCATCATCACCCCAGCGTAATGCAAGATAATATCTGTCGATATATAGTATATGGGGGGGTACCGATGAGCGTACTCGTACAGCACAGATTTATACGGTAGTGGGGCGATAACCCAGATCAGTTTGGTCCTGTGACTCCGATTTACCCAGGTTCAGGCCCCCGAGTTGGGTAATAGCCCTACGTCCTGCTATGATTGGATTGATATGCGGTATGGAGTACAGAGGATTACACGAAGAACTCGGCAGATTGGGAACCCGGCGAGATCGGCTTACAGGAGGAACTCGGCGGGTTGAGAATGTTGAGTTTTAGCCCAAGGATCGATCACATGAAACAAATCGCAAAACACACGATAATGAATACTTTTCCCAAGGCACCTCACGTGCTCTTGTTTCTCTTTATTTCTTCTCACAACTCTCCTTTTTGTTGTGTTTGACCCTTACAACCTGTCCCCTTTATATAGGTGTAAAACCTCATACAAACTAACTAGAACTAGGAGTCCTAATCCTACTCCTAATCCCTCTCCTAATCCAACTTGGACTCGACTCAACTAGTTTAGATTATTTCCAACAATCTCTCCCTAATCCAAACTTGGTTGCACTTTCACGGCACAACTCCACCGACGTGTACACGCACTTTCTCGCATCAACGGCATCGCACCATCCGTCTTGTAGCAGCATCTCACTGACTACAATGTGATCAAGTCAGCATCGCACCAACTCCTCTTACGACAATGATTTCGCACCACCGCCGCTGGCCTCTCACCGAATCACACTAGCCTCACACCAAGACCTTACTCCTACGAGAATATGAACGCACACACTCACGACTCATTGACTAACATGACAACTAACTATAGCATACTCCCAACACTTTTCACAAAAGTGTTGGTTCTTCATCCATGACGAGTAGTGTTTTTTTTGCTGGTTAACGTGTCGATGATGGCATCCAGGACTCACGTAGCCTTCCTCAATTCCCGCGATGGCCCTTTTCTTTTCACCAATCGCTCTGCTACACTCGTTCACCGACAGGTTCAGCAGAAAAATTCGCTTTCTCTGCCTAGCTCGCTCGCCTGCCACTCACCTGCGCGGCAAGCCCACGTTCAGCCTCTGCAAGCCCACGTTGCCGCTCAACCAACATAGCCTGCTGCTTCTCCGTTCAACTACGATGGCCTACCCCGAGGCACAACAGGGGTCACCTCTCCCCGGGGCAAGCGCACCTTCAATCTTCCTTGCTCTAATACCAATTGTTGGGTTTTAACCCAAGGATCGATCACATGAAACAAATCACAAAACACACGATAATGAATACTTTTTCCAAGGCACCTCATGTGCTCTTGTTTCTCTTTATTTCTTCTCACAACTCTCCCTTTCGTTGTGTTTGACCCTTATAACCTGCCCCCTTTATATAGGTGCAAAATCTCATACAAACTAATTAGAACTAGGTGTAACAGCACGAATTTTAAAAAAATAAGAAAAATCTTTGCTGACGTCAGCGGGGCCCACCCGCTGACGCCAGCGCACCACGCGGCGTGGCCGCCCGCCCGTTTGCCTCCCCCGCCGCCACATGTCGCCGCCCCGCCGCTTCCCGCGTGCGCCCGCCGGGGCCCCCTCTCCCTCGCGCCGTCGCCGTCCAACGCGTCGCCACCGGCCATACCGGCCGGTTGGCCGCACCCCGCTTTTCCCCGCCGCGCGCCGCGCCTCTCCTCTCTCCCTCCCTCTTTCTTCGCCTCGCCCCGCCGCTCTCCCACTCGCCTCGTCGCTCGTCGCTTCCGCGCTCGGCCGCCGGCGCCGCTGTCTTCCTCCTCCCCGAGCCGGCCCCGCCCGCGCCTCCTTCCCCGACCCCGCCGGCGCCGCCTCCATCCCCGCCTCCGGCACCGCCCGCCGACGCCGCCCCCATCTTCCCCCTCTCTGGCCGCCCTGCCGCCTCGCCTCCTCGGCCTTGCCGCCGCTCGGTGAGCCCCGCTGCCGCGCCCTCTCCCCTTCCCCGTGGCCGAGGCCCATGGCCCGGCCCGCCTCCCCGCGCAGCCCGCAAGGCCGGCCGCGCCGGCCGGCTCGCACCTCCGCCCGCGGCCCGCCTTCCCCGAGCCCAACCTGAGAACAAAAAAAAAGAAAAGAAAAGAAAAGAAAAAGAAAACCGAAAAGAAAATGAAAAAAAGAAAATAAAATGAAAAGAAAAATTAAAAAAATGCCACTAGGGCCCACTGGTCATAGAATCAGGCTAGCTGGACCTAGGTATAAAAAGTTTTAGATTTATTTTTTGTATTTAGAAAATGCAGAAAATCAATTAAAAGGGCTGAAAGCTTCAAAAATTCACCAAAAATTCACATGAAATCAGAAAAATATGAAATTTTTATATTTGGAATCAGTGCAACTTGTAGTATCCATTAAAAATAATTTTGACCATAGAATTATACTGGAATTTCTAGAATTTAGTTAAATGCATCAAATCTTGCATAAATTGCTATAAATTTAATATCTGTCCAAAAATTATAAAAATTTACCACCATGACCAGTATAGCAGTACCTACCACTGAAAAATAACTCCATATTAGTTTGATGTCCAGAGAATCAATTAATCGATAAGATGGTCTTTTAATCGCTAATCGGTCGACGAAAATCGTCGAGAATCCTAGTTCCCGATTTTCGCCTCCCGGACCAGAATTTATTTTCAAATGTTTTCTAACCATGATGATTAGCTATTGCTGTGCATTCCATTTAATGTTCATGCCATGTCATATTGAGTTCTTATTTCGTTATTTCCATTCCTTTCGTTATCCTTTTGCAAAACCCTAGAAACTGTTGACGAGGGAGTGGAGCCTCAGCAACCCGAGTTCCAGGAATCCGAGGAATTCCCCAGTCCAGGCAAGCTGAGCTTGTGACATTGCCATGTTACTTCTATCATTATTATCTCATTATCGTATACCCTGCTAAAACTTACTTTCCAGTTCAACATGTTGTGAAGTCGTTATCATGCTGAGGTTAGCTTGACATTTAATCAATCTAAAACCTTGTTAAGTGAGATGAGAGAGACGGGGGAGCATGGTTGGGAGGGCGGCTGTACGAGTAGTGGTTGCTCGAGCCTGATATCGGGTTATTGGTGGTACAGCAGTACCCCTCACTTGATGCTCCCTAGAAGCCGCGAGGCAGTCGGTTGTACAGGGGACCACAGACATGTCTGTGTTAGTACCGGCTCATGGTGGACTAGCTATCCTCATGAGAGCTGACCAAGGAATCTCGGTGGGGTCATCTGTCAATCGAGGTCTCTTGAGTGAAATTAAATGACATAAGGTTGGTCTAATTGCATGATGTTGGGCTACTCAATCTTCTCATGGGTCCCTGTTGATTATATGATGTGATCCGCTGGATCGTGCTATGAATTAGAGCATGTGCAATTGGTAGGTTTTGTTATGTATTCTCTTTAATCGGAATCATTCACTAGCATATTAGGACTGATGTTCTTATTCTGATTAATGCCATGTTAACTTCATGTCCAAGCACTACTAAGTCTTGCGAGTACGTTTGTACTCATTTGTAGTTGTTATTGCATGTTTAGGAACAGGTGAACCCTCCCTCGGCGATTATTTTCCAGATGATGCTTAAATTGGTTGCCTCTTCAGCTTTTCGAACCTGTGGACTAATGTAGGGTATTTTGGGTCCTTTTGGAGATACTACTTGTATCTCAGGGTAACTACATGTTTCCACTGTTTATTTCTCGTACTTAAGGCCTTCGAGCCAGTTGTGTGTAAGTTAAGTATTTGCCCAAAAGTAAGGGATGTGAACTATTATCTGGTAATCCTCCCTGTAGAGTTCGCGTGATGGTATGCAGAGTTGTTTACCACGTCTCTTTGTGCACAGTGTGTGTATGGTTGAAGTGTGCGAAGAGACGGTAGTGAGTTGATACGAATCTTCTATGTGAGGTTCGTGATTGCGTGTCGAGTGACCTGCCAGCTGTGATGCGACTGCTGGCTGGGTAGGGTGCGGACGTCAGTGTCGGGCCTTCGGGTGACCCACCAATCCGTGTTACGGTCGATTGGGTTAGGGTGTGGACACAGACGTCGGGCTCACCTCGTGATTGCGAATCGAGTGACCCGCCAGCTGTGATGCGACTGCCGGCTGGGCAGGGTGTGGACGTCAGTGTTGGGCCTTCGGGTGACCCACCAATTTGTGCGACGGCCGATTGGGTTAGGGTGTGGACACAAACGTCGGGCTCATCTCACAGGAAGCCGAGTATTAACCCGGTACAGGGTTTCGGAACTATATCTGACTCATTGAATGATGTTCGTTTCTGGTCGGCTGTTCCAGCAGTTTGTATACAGTGCTGGTCAGTGTCGGACCCTTAACAGCGTATGCACATGAGGTAACGTGTATCTACCTTAAGTGGTTGCTCGGTCTTTGACGGTGTGTCGTTCGTGAGTCAGGTACTGTTCCAGGTCCCGACACTAGGAGTCCTAATCCTACTTCTAATCCCTCTCCTAATCCAACTAGGACTCGACTCAACTAGTTTGGATTATTTCCAACAGAGAAGCCGGCGAGATTGATTTCGAGGCTAAAGGCTCTCAAGGGTGGTTAATCTAATATGGCTATGTGGTCAAGCGTAGCTTCTGTCTCCCTCTTCCTGGAGGGATCTTGTGCTTCTTATAAAGGCGGAATAAAGCGGTAACCTCGTCTCGAGTCCTCGTAGTACACGAGTCGGGCTCCTCCTTAACGGCATGTCTTGAGTCCTCGTACTACACGAGTTGGACTCTTCCCAAAGGGCGTGTCGATAGTTGTTCTCCGATTCTGATCAAGACTCACTGACGATAACATGACACCCGGGTATCGTCAAGGAGGACAAAGCTGGCCATCTGGGTGTAGGGTGGGCCAGGCCGACTACTCGGAGTCCGACTTCTACACGGGAGCGTCTCATCGACTTGGAGTACAAGACATGGACTAATACCTGCCCGGCATACCCGGGTATCAGTTGTAACCGATTAGGAAACATATCTGTAAGCTGATCCAGACTCCTGTAACCCTACCCCTGGTCGTCTATATAAGGCCGGGTAGGGATCCTTGGATCGGCACAGGCTTAGAGACGATCAAGAGCAAGCTAGAGCACAAGAACGCTCTGAGCATAGGCATAGGCACATACCCTCATACGGATTCAGGCAATCCAGCCACCAAACACAGGACGTAGGGTATTATCTCTTCTCGAGGGCCTGAACCTGTCTAAACATTATGTCCCGTGTGTACCCATCAAGATCTCCTGTGCGTACGCTGCCCCATATTCATTATTGCCGGATCAGTAAATCGACAGTTGGCGCGCCAGGTAGGGGCTGTGCGCATAGATCCATCTGAACAGATCTAGATGGGTTTCTTCAACGACAACGGTGACTTCGCTTTGGGGCTGATCATGAGCTTTGGCCCCCAAGATTCTGTCGCCGATGCAGGACAGGTCTTCCGGGTCAGAAACCTGGACTTCATCGCCGACAAACTCGGCAAACTTCACCCCTGCGACTCGGCCCCCAGCCAGTCGGCGGAGGCTTCACCGTCTTCTTCACTCGGACTCTCGTCCGATTCGATTATTTCGGCAGCCATCTCCAAGGACGAGGTCATGCCAAAGTTGGATCTCCTGTTTGAACACGGGTCTTCACCCGTCGAGCAGGGATCTCGACTGATCGGCGCGATCGAGTCTCTTCTGCCCATCCTCGACTACGACTCGGACGTCTTTGAGAGTTTGGAAAGCTGCAATCCTCCTCGAGAGGTCTTCGTGGTTGACTCGGATGCGCCGGCGAACAACAACAACCGTCGGCACATACGCGGGCGTGTTTTCGACGTTGGCGACTTGGTCCTGTGCCGAGTCCAGTCCAACAAGGGCAAGCACAAGCTCTCTCCACCGTGGGAAGGCCCGTACACTGTCGCTGAAGTACTACGCCCGAGGGCTTACCGACTGAAAGATAAGGACGGCAACCTCTTCACCAACGCCTAGAACGTTGAATAGCTAAGTCGCTTTTATGCTTAAGCATTGTACTTCCATACTTTAAGCATGAACAAATGAATAAAAATATTTTATTTGCTCCATCCGAGTAACTTTTCGGGTTTTCCGACTTACCTGCTATGCACGCTCATGGCTACACATAGGGGACGCTCGGGAGCTATACCACTGGGCGCACCCGGGCTCTTCTCTTTCAACAATTATTTTAGTACTGTGTAAAACGCTCGGCGTTAACTCTTCGTCTTCGATCGCTAGTCTACGCCACAACCCTGCGCTATATGGGAAACAGCCCACGGCTAATCTCTACGCAATGGAGGCTACGACGCGTCGGCAAGAGCACACACAAAGGGCTAACTTACACACGAATAAATTTTTACGAAAGAAGGGCTTAATAAACACATAACAAGTTAACCAAAACATACATAAGCAAGTTGCACTCGGCGTTCCCGAGTACTTCACATGTATATGGAGCGGTTCACGTGTTTGCTACCTGCCTTTACAGGACAACACCGTCAGCAATGATGTTCGCCGCAGACTGGACCTCCTCCATCGGACTCAAGTGGGGTTTCCTTCGCGATCACTTGCTCCTGTGTCACGCGGAGGGTGCCCTCCAGGTTATCCCACTCGGCCTTGCGCTGGCCGAGTCGGTCGAAGGTGGGAAGAATCATCAAGACCCTCCGCTCGGCTCCTTGAACTGAGTGAAGGCTCGGGGGCTACACCCACTGGGTGCACTATTCGTGCCCCCAGTGTGGAATCTACAAACCAAAAAGAACCTCCGCCTGATTGTTCCAGTCGACCGGAGGCTCGGGGGCTACACCCTCTGGGTGCACTGTTCGTGCCCCCAGAGTGAAATCTACAGGTTAACAAAGAAACTCCGCCTGACTGCTCCAGTCGGTCGGAGGCTCGGGGGTTGCACCCAAATAAAAATTAGCTATAGCGCGCCTCCATCGGGCCGCTAGTCGGATACCGAGCAACTCTGGACCGAAGCGCCAGTTTGAAGGGTTTCAATGGTTGACCTCCAGAGGTCCACAACCACTTGAATACACCCGAGTGAAGGGCGGCTGTAGTATGCCTCCAGTGGGCCACTAGTCGGACACCGAACGACACGGGACCGAAGCGCTACAGCATGTGTTCTGGTTCTGACGCGAATTCTGAGGGTATTCTCCCAGGGGGACACTAGCTGGACCCGAGCCACTCGGGAAACCAGATATCACTCGGGAATTCAGTCGGGATTCATGGTATGCCCCCCATTGGGCTATTACCCGGTCTTCATCTGCTGGAAACGACTGGATACCACCAGGACTTACCTGTTATTAGCTCACCTGCCATGATATTCTTGCCGTACGGGTGAATATTACTCGGCTTATTATTTTCTGTCCTACAGAAGCTTTGAGAGTCCCTCACAATCTCCCTGCAAGCGACCAGAAGGCGTGTACATGCGGATACCACTCGGGAGACTTGCTCAAGGGAGAAGGCGGACAGCAGCTAGATCGTGAAGGGCTCGGGGGCTACTGACAATAACATGACACCCGGGTATCATCAAGGAAGACAAAGCTGGCCATCCGGGTGTAGGGTGGGCCAGGCCGACTACTCGGAGTCCGACTTCTACACGGGGGGCGCCTCATCGACTTGGAGTACAAGACAAGGACTAATACCTGCCCGGCATACCCGGGTATCAGTTGTAACCGATTAGGAAACATATCTGTAAGCCGATCCAAACTCCTGTAACCCTACCCCCGGTCGTCTATATAAGGTCGAGTAGGGATCCTTGGATCGGCACAGGCTTAGAGACGATCAAGAGCAAGCTAGAGCACAAGAACACTCTGAGCATAGGCATAGGCACATACCCTCATATGGGATTCAAGCAATCCAGCTACCAAACACAGGACGTAGGGTATTACCTCTTCTCGAGGGCCTGAACCTGTCTAAACATTGTGTCCCGTGTGCACCCATCAAGATCTCCTGTGTGTACGCTGCCCCATATTCATTATTGCCAGATCAATAAACTGACACTCACCGCCTTGGGGCCCATGCCTCCTCCTAATCAGGCCTTTGGGCCACATCTTCTTACTAGAGGCCCAGTAGGGAACTTCATGGGCCTTACCGTGGATATATGGTAGTAGCACTACCCATCATCAAGCCCCCATAATTATGCGTGATGAAGCCGAGATTTGCACAAAATAAGCCCAAGTGGAGGTGACGCTCCTTCGCTGTAGAACTTGGCGGGTTTTAGCCCCTTATTGTAATCTGAACCCGTCCGGCGTAATTCACGGATGGTGATGTCATGATCCCACTTTGTTGCATAATGTGCCGGTTTGTATGCCGAGACGGTTGCGATTTCCCAGGCATGGTGCGCTGAAGTGTCAGAGCGGTTGCAATCGCCCCGAGGGTAGTGCGCTTTTGGCACCTCGGTATGGGCTGTTTTAAATGATACCTTTTGCTTTTCTTTCCTCCCATTCGCTCTTACTCCCGATTCCCCTCCGCGCTTCGTCTTCTCACTTTCTGTCTTCTTCCCCCCGGGCGGCGGATGACGACCTAGTTGGTTCCCAAGCTTTCTTGGTCACCAGTGCGTCAACGTGCCACTCCTTCCTGACGTAACGGGTGTTTCTTTCGGTGAAGCAGCGGCGATGGAATCGAGGCTGACAGCGGAGGGGCCCGTGGAGAGGGCCGTTGAGGTTCCAGCGGGCGAGGCTTCGTCGGCGGTCGCGGCAGCCCGGGACCCAGTTTGCGGCAAAGCGCCGGTGATGGAAGACCCGCCGCCAATTCGATCGAGGGCGCCGTCGGCCATCGCGGGGGGTGGAGCGGGTTCTGGCCCGGGGATGGCTGGCCTGCCCACCTCCCGTGTTACCTCGGAAGATCTCTCGCACATGGTGCGCGAAGGAGAGTTACCCGAGTCGGTGGCCTTCCGAGCTCCTGCTGACCGGACCCAGCCATTTCCCCTGAGGAGGACCTGGTCGTCTTCCTTGACTTCTTCATGTGCGGGCTCGGAGTTCCAATGTCCGAGTTCTTGCGAGATGTCCTATCTTTCTTTGAGATCGAGTTGGTAAACCTTCCGCCCAACTCGATATTCTTCCTGGCTGTCTTCGTGCATCTTTGCGAAGCTTTCGTCGGGACAACACCGGACATCGAGTCGTTCTGGTACTTTTATACACTCAAAGTGTCGACGGTCGGTCAAGTCTACAGCGCTTGCCGCTTCTCTCTTCGTGATGATGCCAAGGCAAGCTACATCCCTTTCTCCCGGAAGGATTCGTGGGGAAAGTGGGTTTCCAATTGGGCCTTCTGTAATCGTTCAGCACATGACCCGGTGATATGATGCGAGGTTCCGACCCCGCGGGACATGTGGAAGGACCACCCTCAATTTACGCGGAGGACCCGGGCTGTGAAGGATCGCATCACCGAGCTTCGTCGAGACGGTTTGACGGCCATGCATGTGGTCGGCGACTTCGTCACCCACCACATCGCGCCGCTAAGAGCGTGAGAACTTCCCGGATGGACGGATGAAGTCGACCTTTTACTGGCTGATGACGGTACGCTTCCTCGCTTCTTCTCTTTGACAACTCGAATTGCTATTGGTATTTCTTCCTTTGAGTCCTTACGCCTTTCTATACTACAACAGCGGTAGTCTGGAGCCGAGTTGACGATCTCTTCAAGGCCAAGTGGAGTGATGATGGCGCCCGGGCTTCGCCCTGGGAGTCCCGAGTTCATCCGGAGATTGAATCGCTCGCCTACCGGGACGAGATGACTAGAGCCACAATTATCTCGGTAAGCGTTTCCTCCCCGCTTTCCTCTATTTGCATCTTCTAGTCTTTGGGTGGTTGATTATAATGGCGTTAGCTCTTTTTGGCTCGCACTCAGCGTCCTTTCTTGGGGACTGGCCCGTGGGAAGGTGCTGAGGTCTTTGTAGAAGAGTCAACGGGAGTCGGGGCGATCTGGCCCCGGAAGGTCCCACCGTCCAAGGGCAGAAGGTCATCTGCGGCGTCTAGCGGAAGGGGTCAAGCCGCCCCGGTGAGTTTTTTTCTTTGTTTTTCGTGAAGTGGAGCGTCGACTTTCTTTTCTCGAGTTCTTGACTTTGGATTCTACCATTTGACAGCGGTATACCCTCAAGCGGCCTTCCAGCTCCACGACTTCCCAAGGACCGGTGAAGAAGGCGGCCTTGCCCAGCTCGAGGTAGGGTTCTCCCTTATCTTTTGCCTGGAGTCCCTTTTTCTTTTCACTTTTGCTTAAATCCTGAGTTCTAGATTTTTTTTATAGCCTCGCGCCTGTTCCTGCTGCATCATCATCGCGCTCCCCTTTTGAATGCTGGGAGCTCATGGTGATCCCGGAAGTGGAGCTTAGCGGTGCCAAGGGGCATTTGGGGGGAGGTGCTGGATCCTCCGGCGGCAGCCCTCCTGTGGGAGTGCCTCGGGACTTGGTGGCTTCCGCCGTTGGTATGAGGGAACCCGGACTCGCCGGCCCAGAGGCCATTCCTGAAGTCGATGATGGTGAGTTGAAACGTACACTGCTTCGTAGTGAGTACCGGACATATATCGACTACGCCTTGACATGGATGAAGGTGAGTGATACCCTTCTTGGCTTTTGACTTTTTGGTTCTTTTAATTGCTTCTTTGAATGTTTCAGTCTCGCTTTGTGTCTTGTGGCAGCGCGCGACTTCTGCGGCGGCCACCAAAGAGGAAACGCTCCTTAATCGAATCCGCGGGAGCGAAGGGGAGGTCTCGCGGCTGCGAGCGGCAAACGCTGAGCTGGTGCTCCAGTTGTCAGCGGCAATCAGTCGAGCGAAGGAGGCCGAAGCTCGGGCCGGGCAGGTCGGGGAACTCGAGGCGTTGAAGGTGGCCAATGCCGAGCTAAAGGAGCAACTTGCCTCGATTTCGCTTCGTGCAGAGGCGGCCGCGGTGGCGGCCAAGTCGGCGACCGACCTTCACAGGCTCGTCAGCCAGGAGCTTGAAGAGAAGAAGAAGGACGCGAAGCTCTCCCGTGAACGGTCGTGGGTGCAAACTCGTGCTACTACAGAGGCGTTCTCTCTTCTTGACCAGGTTATGGCGAGTTTGAGGTTCGATCGCCGTCCCGACTTCACGAAGTTTACTCCTGCGAGGATCCGGGCTTAACTTCCAGACCCTCCCTGTGTATCTCCTCATCAGTCCAAGATCAAGCTGATGAACACAGGCGAATTGATATCACTGCACACATCATGAAACATTTTAGAAATATAAACAATTGAGTTATAGCAGCGATATGACCAAATAAAGTAACTTATGTCGCTTACCATTCAGAAACACAGCGAAAAATAAAGCGTAGATGTCTCCATCTCAACCACAGGCAGTCGACGGAGGCCACGTGACATAAACCTCAGCATTGACATAGAAGATACATCATAGTCTTCATCGTCCTCATAGATATCTCAATACGTCCAACAAACAATATGCTTGATGAGTACTTCACGTACTCAGCAAGGTACCTGGCGGCAGATGATCCTACCATACTACATGCAGGGCTTCAAGGAAGGCTCTATGGTTTATTTGCGTAAAGCAACTTTTAGTTGAATTACTATAATAGATTCAAAGACAGCATTTTGATATAAATCAGTTTTAATATCAGGAGTGTTTCTCATAAATGTGAAGGTCCACGACCAACACATGCGAGTAAGGCATCCAGCCTAAACTCATCCATAGGTTCCAACCACCTTTTCACATTTCCAGAACTGGGGTAAAGGGAATTAGCAAGGGGGAGAAAGATAGGTCCTTTTCATCAAGAATGAATCTTGTCATCCGTGACCGTGGATACGGCTAATCGATTAGTTTAATTACTCTGCAGAGTTTGTACACTTTACCCACATGACACAATCTCATCTTGTTGCCACTGGCCGGTGCCAGCATAGTACACACCCATCGGTATACCGGCAGGGAGATTGTGACGAAGTCTTTTAGCTAGATCCCCCTAAGGTGTGACATGCCCACCGGGTCTGGCCCAGAATTGAAAGTACGTCTCCACACTCTGATCCCCCCATCTGTGCCGAGGGTCCTCGTAGCTACATCCACCCCTTCTACGATACAGCAACATCGGCACCAAAGGCTGACTAACCTACTTGACCAAGCCAGTGCCCATATAGCATGTGGTTGAACTGTTGTCACAATTCTCCAACTTCAAGACTTCGGCCTTCAGTGGTACGGACGACCAATGGTTCCTTTAAACCAGCCTTCTGCGGGTAGGACAATCATTTGCTCCTTCAACATTGATTCAGCTGTCGCCCGCACCATTTTAGATGGTAAGTTTCACCCAGAGTAGAATTTGGAAGAATAGAGAGAGAGGGAACAACGGGCATCTGGCCCAGCTCAGAGAGCTCAACAGCAAGTTTCAATATCAAGGATCATCGATCCAAAGATCATTCCTTCGAAGAGGCAAATCAAAACATCCTTAGGATATATTTAAGCATGGCTAAACATTTCTCTACTCTATTTAGAGATAATAACATATTAATCTACTCAGGGTATCAAGTAAACAACGACAAGTGGAAAGGTAATGGTGTGTCAATCGACACGCTAGCTATTGGAATAAAATAGCATGCATGTTTATAAACAATAAAATATAATGACTTTGAAAATATAGGATCAACGTGATCAAGAAGGAGGGGGCATGCCTTCGTTGACGAGTTGGTCTTCTTCTGCAGGAACTTGTCTTTACCCAACGCTGTTACTTCATATTCATCGCAACGGCAATAAAGTGCAAAGCAAATAAATATAACTCCAAATTAGATACCAAATGGAAATACCAGAAGAATAGGGCTAGCAAGGTCGGATAGGTGTTGGAGGACAAAGGTGAAGGGATATGATTGTCGAAAGACAAGTAGGAAGGTGTGAGATTATATATCTCAACCAGATAGAGTACATGTACTTAAAGATGGTCTTCCGGATCAGGATCATTCTGGAAAAAGGATAGGTTTATGGGATAGAATTTGCATGTAAAAGACTAAAGTTAATCCACATGCAAGATAGGGATAGATATGCGACTGGAACAATATATGGTCGATGACATCAATAGCACAACCATATGATTAAACATGGAAACCCGACATACTAGCAAAATAAGCATAACCTATCGTATTAGTAAACAAGCAAGGTCCAGGCATGCTAGTCGGTTAGAAATGATAACAGGCGACATGACAATCTATATGGACTATCATGCAACATATAATTAGACATCATGTAACAAACTAGATATATAGGCATGAAATAGAGACTAGTCATGGCGTAGCATAAGGTAACATATGATCATGCAGTTACAATCTAATAATAATCATTAATAATGCAGACGGTGATTAAATTATATGACCAAATAACAATTAGCATCCACATCACATGCATCATACATATATGCAATCTATGACATAACATTAACTCTTCTCATGCTATTGTGTTTATATAATGCAGCAATCAACCTATACATACTACACATAACAATGACAATATTTTAGTAAAGAATGATTATTAGCACCATATATGGATATATTATAATCGATACCTAAAGATTAAGCATGTATGTGTGAGTATACATCACCTTATGGAAGTGTAACATAAGATATCAGGCTATGCATACTAGTACATACATATTATATGTCCATCAACTAACATACGATATGATTAAATAATAATAATTCAGTAATGGATTATTATTCCAACATGTAGATTGTCAACAATATTAAGTCCAATTATATATATATACGTACATATAACTATATATAACTACATGATTATGCAACATCAAATCATGATGAACATGTACAGCTTAGCTGTGTTTAAATAAATAATTAAAATATAAACAAGAGTAGAATAATGTGCTAAACAATTCACAGCAAACTATTATCCAAAACATAGAATGGGCTACGTATATATATGCACAACTTTATAAAAACGGTGACGTGGCAATCCTAACATGCTTAGTAAACATTCATCACGTGTGGTTAAAGACATTAACATGCTAATGAGCAATCATGTGCCACGTGCAATAACAATCCGGTGTGTGCTAATAGGCATACATTATACAAGGATTAACTAACATGGAGTAGATCATATTAATATAAGTTTAGCAAAGATTATGCTTATAGTATTATAAGTTATTTGCAATGTTAAATTTTGTTATACCTATGCTTCACACACTATATGTGTACAGGCATATGATCATGCAATATGAACCTCCCTAGACAAGAACAACTTTATTCATGATACAAATAAGATTAAACTAACATATCGAACCAACTCATGTCTAATGGCAATTAAATAGAACTATTTGCATATATGCATATTATATTCAATTATATAAACATGCAACATGTTGCTATATGGACATGGATACACCTATTAATTAATTAAACATAATTGATCAACATGATAAAAACTCTTAAGCATGAACATCATATAAAGGGAAAGAAAGAAATGTAAAACAATCATACATATAACTATATGAAACTAAAGGCTAACATAACATGTTACTTAATTTAGTAATCAAACAATAATGAAAACATTAGAAATGAATATATGGTGATGCGGGTGATTTTGGATAGAGATTAATGGTGGAAAAGAATGGCATAATGTGCCACAAGATGATAGGAGATTAACTATATGGGTGGGGCGACATTCGCAACATGAAACGGTCGGAGTTGGACATAGATCGGTTTTGGACAGACCGGAGGATTTTTGATGATGCGTGATACTCGCTCAACGAAATCACAATCCACCAATTGGGTTAGAAACTAGACATACAGAGGTACAATCCTACCAAAGGGGTTTTGGAGAATTCTTACCGAGTCAACAGGAAAAGATCAGACAAGTTAGATGTTCTGCATATTGAATCTGGACGTCCGTGGACAGCACATCGGAGATGGATCATTTCCTGCCAAATGGCTACATGGATGAAGGTGAAAATTTATAGAGATGTTCATAGATACCTAAAACACAAATTCACCAAAGGGATTCTTCAAGACTCATCGGATCAATAGGGAAAGAGGTGATAATGCCATTGTACCGTTTGCGCAGTCAAATCTACACACGAACAGTAGCATGAAGAAACTTGATTTCCCTAAGATTGGACTGTTGGATTGCCTTTAAATTTTGTGGAGACGATCGTGAGAACATCATCCATGATACCACTGAACGGATCTTGAAAAGGAGGTCCGAGCCAACAAGGAAGCTGTTCCAATCTTGGTGCATGTGGAGAGTAATCTGGATACAAATAGCACATCAGTGTTTGGAGCTCTGCCGGAGATTGCACTATTGGGTCTTCATCAAAATTTGCAGAGAGATGGAGGAGGAGGTTACGCATCTTCTCACCGAAGGGATCATCGAAAAGATTTTTGAAGTGATGGGAATTGCAAAAATACAGAGGCCGTGAATGCTGTTTCGAGACTGCACGCGAACAAAAAAGGGGAGGCTGAGGGTTTGGAATGTTTAGAGGCAAGGATTTCGTGGAAAAGAAGTGTGGGGAGTGGGGAAAAGAGAAGAGGAGTTAGGGTTATTTATAGGAGGGTGAGGGGGAGGAGAAGGGGCACCATGGGGAGGAGAAGAGGCACCGTGGGAAGTGAAGAGGCGGTGGCGCTCGGGATTCCGATTGAAACAGCCAGCGACGCAGCCAAGGAGGAAAGGAGAAAAAGAAAAAAGAATTTCCTTTCTCAGAAAACTAAATTAAAAATAAAGAACAACAGAGCGAGATAAATACCAAACGAACTTCCAAAATTTTGAGAAAAATCTAGTAGACATATTCCAAATCGAAAAGCCCATCAAATTCAAGTTGGATAAGTTAAATTAACTCCGGTCCAATTTGTGAAATTCCAATTAAGATTTAATTAATTCAAGAATAAATAAAGAAATTTTCTAGCTCTGATTTTTGAATAAAGATTTTTTTTTGAAAAGCTCCGAAAATCAGGATGTTACATCTCCAGACGACCTCCCAAAAGCTGTGGCCGAGTACCAGGCATGCCAGAGCGACTTCATCGCCTTCGTCAAGGAGGACACGTCCGTGCGGGCGAAGAATATGGCCAACGTGGCCATATCCTATGCGTTGGCCCTGGCTAAGGACTTGGCACCGGAGCTTCCTTCTAATCCGCTGGAGCGGGAGCTTAGTGAGTTTGTGCCCCAACGACCCCGGGACGGAGGACACGCGGATCGAAGACTGGTGCGAGTCGGTGGAAATGTTCATCGGTGAAACCGGTTTCGAGGCGGTGGAGGACGCTCCCGCCGTGCCCGAAGATAGTGAGGGTGACTATGTGTCCGGGGGCAGTGATACTGCCGGGAAGAAGGACTAGACCCGCCTCCCCTTGGTTGTATGTCTTTGTTTTTGTGCTGTAAAGAACTTTAACTTATGCAATCTAGGTCTTGTGGCTTTTGTCGTCTTGTGCTTGATGTGACAAACTCCTTTGTTCTTCTACGTATCCGTATTGCCGTAAGATTGCGTAATGTACTATATGCCTCCGAGCCCTCGACTGTTTGTGTGAGTTAGCAGGAACTCGGAGGGACAGTCTGAAAAAACTTTACTGTGCCAGCCCTCGATTGTTTGTGCAAGTTAGCAGGAACTCGGATGGACAGTCTGAAAAAACTTCGATGTGCCAGCCCTCGACTTTATGTGCGAGTTAGTAGGAACTTAGATGGACAGTCTGAAAAAACTTCGTTGTGCCAGCCCTCAACTGTATGTGCGAGTTAGGAAGAATTCAAATAGACAGTCTGAAAAAACTTCGCTATGCTAGCCCTCGACTGTATGTGCGAGTTAGTAGGAACTCGGATGGACAGTCTGAAAAAACTTTGCTGTGCCAGCCCTCGGCTGTTTGTGCGAGTTAGCAGGAACTCGGATGGACGGTCTAAAAAACCTTCACTGTGCCAGCCCTCGCCTGTATGTGCGAGTTAGCAGGAACTCAGATGGACGGTCTGAAAAAACTTCGCTGTGCCAGCCCTTGTCTGTATGTGCGAGTTAGCAGGAACTCGGATGGACAGTCTAAAAAAACTTTGCTGTGCCAGCCCTCGACTGTATGTGCGAGTTAGCAGGAACTCGGATGGATAGTCTAAAACTGTGCCAGCCCTCGACTGTATGTGCGAGTTAGTAGGAACTCGGATGGACAGTCTGAAAAAACTTCGCTGTGCCAGCCCTCGGCTGTTTGTGCGAGTTAGCAGGAACTCGGATGGACGGTCTGAAAAACCTTCACTGTGCCAGCCCTCGACTGTATATGTGAATTAGCAGGAACTCGGATGGACAGTCTGAAAAAATTTCACTGTGCCAGCCCTCGACTGTTTGTGCGAGTTAGCAGGAACTCGAATGGACAGTCTGAAAAAACTTCACTGTGCCAGCCCTCGACTGTTTGTGCGAGTTAGCAGGAACTCGAATGGACAGTCTGAAAAAACTTCGCTGTGCCAGCCCTCGACTGTATGTGCGAGTTAGCAGGAACTCGGATGGACAGTCTGAAAAAACTTCGCTGTGCCAGCCCTCGACTGTTTGTGCGAGTTAGCAGGAACTCGGATGGACAGTCTAAAACAACTTTACTGTGCCAGCCCTCGACTGTATGTGCGAGTTAGCAGGAACTCGGATGGACAATCTGAAAAAACTTCACTGTGCCAGCCCTCGACTGTTTGTGCGAGTTAGCAGGAACTCGGATGGACAGTCTGAAAAAACTTCACTGTGCCAGCCCTCGACTGTATGTGCGAGTTAGCAGGAAATCGGATGGACAATCTAAAAAAATTTCACTGTACCAGCCCTCGATTGTTTGTGGTTGATGCGCGAGTAAACTTGTACTCGGGCCTCGGGGTAGGATGCTGTAGTCGGGGAGGCGAAACGAATTGAGGAACTCATGCCATGCCTGGCCCCGCGCAGATGCAAGGTAGCTGTCCGCCGTTGCATTTGTGAAGAGACGAAACGAGTTAAGAAACATCGATTACTTGCTAGTCTTCAAATAGATGCAAGGCGTGGCTCCGCCGTACCCGAGGCGGGGAGTTGAGTTGTGGAACTCGTGCTTTACCTAGCTCCCGGGCGAACACTGGGCGTGATGCCTGTGTGCCGGTGTCGGGGGAACAACATAGAGTTGAGGAACCCATGGGGGAGTTGGCCCCAGGACGTCGTGGCAAGGCTTATGGACAGCTAACCGGACTCGAGACGGTGAAACAGGGCGTGAACCCGTGTACGTGCCAGCCCCCGAGTGCATACGAGGCGGTTATACGGTGACCAAACTCGAGGAGGCGGAACAAGGCGCGAACTCATGTTTGTGCCATGCCTCGAGCTATCAAATGCTTGTGTGCTATGGTCAGGGAGGGCAAAACAAGGTAGGAACTCATGTACGTGCCAATCCCCCAAGTCGTAGCGAAGCATGTTGGAGGCGTTTGGAGTATCCTTTACGAGTGAATAATTGCTTGATGCAGGCCGAAGAACTTAGTACGGTTGGAGTATCGATATGGCATCCGTGGAGTCACGGGTTATCCATAAGGAAGCCATCTGGGGTGAAGCCCCCGGGAAGCTATATATAATATTTGGAGAGTTGATCAATGTTCCACGTGTTGGGTAGCACGGAACCGTTGTCGGCTAGTTTGAAAATGCCCGGTCTCGGGTTGGCAACGATGGTGTAGGGTCCTTCCCACTTGGGGGATAATTTGTTTCTGTGCTTGGTTGACTGGACCAATCGCAGGACGAGGTCGCCGACTTCTAGGTGTCAGTGCTTGATGTTGCGCTCGTAGTACCGGCGTAGATCTTGTTGATACTTGGCCGCCCGTAGGTGCGCATAATCGCGCATTTCCTCGAGGAGGTTGAGATCGTTAACCCGCTGTGTCGTCGCCTGGTCTTCGGAGTGTTGTTCCACATGGGGAGATTTCATCCGGATGTCGCACGGGAGGTCCGTCTCCGCCCCGTAAACAAGGGAAAATGGGGTTGTACCAGTTGCCCGGCTGGTCGTAGTACGAAGCGCCCAGAGGACGTTAGGCAACTCGGTCACCCAAGACTTGGCGTGACGTTGCAGCGTGTTGTATACGCGTTTCTTGATCCCATCAAGGATGAGGCCATTAGCGCTTCGACTTGGCCGTTGCTTTGAGGATGAGCTACGGAAGCATAGCAGACGTTGGCGCCGTAGGACTCGCAGTAAGCAATGAAGTCGGCGGCTAAAAATTATGGTCCATTGTCGGTAATGATCCGGCTGGGAACTCTAAAGTGGGTAAAAATGTTCCGCTGCATGAATTTTTGTGCCGCTGCCGTCGTTGTATCAGAGAGCGATTCTGCTTCGATCCATTTAGTAAATGTGTCGATGGCGATGATCAAAAACTTGTGACCACCGCGTCCTGGAGGGAAGGGCCCGAGGAGATCCAGCCCCCAAGTCGAGAAAGGCTATGATAGTGGTATTGTCTGGAGAGCTTAGGCGGGCTGGTGGACTTATCGTTTGTGGAATTGACAGGCCTCACATTTTTGGACCAAGTCGGCAGCATCGTGGAGCGCAGTTGGCCAGTAAAAGCCTTATCAGAACACCTTTCTGACTAGGGTGCGATACGTGGAGTGTGCACCGCATAGTCCGCTGTGGATTTCTTCAAGTAGTTGTTTGCCTTGTTCGATAGGTATGCATTTTATGAGGACGCCGAGAGCTCCCCTGCGGTAGAGGGTATCATTGATAATTGTGTATTGCATGGCTTTGCAGGAGACTTTCTCGGCTTGCTCCTCTACGCCTGGTTTGATTTGGTTGAGCAGGTACTGACGCATCGGGTCGCGCCAATCTGTGCTTACTTCAAGTTGGGCGATGACTTCACCGGCGATCCCTTTGGGGGCGTCGAGCTGAGAAGTCCCGACTTGTTCATAAGTCTCATAAAGGGTGGAGGTATTCTCGTCATCTCCCTGAATTTTGACAGACGGTTTGGAGAGTTGCTCGATGAAAACGCCTGCCGGAGGGACGCTCGACTTGAGGCAGTGCGAGCCAGGGCGTCGGCGAGGTGGTTATCTCGCCG
Source organism: Stipa capillata (assembly GCA_019208055.1). Classification (NCBI taxonomy): domain Eukaryota; kingdom Viridiplantae; phylum Streptophyta; class Magnoliopsida; order Poales; family Poaceae; genus Stipa; species Stipa capillata. Next base: position 74,342 of record JAGXJF010001930.1, on the reverse strand, counting down.
CGGTATATATTGAAATTCCAAGCCGGTGAACTTTTTCTCTCAAGTTTGTACTTCTGCTAGGTAAACAGCTATCGTTGGACTAATAGCCTGATAATCTTTGCTTGCTTGTCGGACGACGAGCTGCGAGTTGCCTTTTACGATTAGGTGACGGATGCCGAGAGCTACGGCAATGCGGAGGCCGGCGAGGAGACCTTCGTATTCTGCTTTGTTGTTGGTGGCACGGAAGCGCAGCTGGATAGCGTACTGAAGGGTTTCTCCTATTGGTGCGGTGATGATGATGCCAGCCCTCGAGCCAGTAAGGGTGAGTGATCCATCGAAATATAAAGTCCAAATTTTACTCACGTAGTCATTGTCTTCGGGTTCCGGTGCTGGGTATGTCCATTCTGCGACAAAGTCGGCGAGGGCCTGTGACTTAATTGTTGTTCGGGGTGTGAACTCGATGTCGAATGCGCCCAACTCGGGCACCCATTGGGCAATGCGGCTAGTGATTTCTCTGTTCTTGGTGATGGAGCCAAGCGGGTAGATGGATGGGACAATTACTTTGTGAGCTTCGAAGTAGTGCTTTAATTTGCGTGAAGCTAGGAGTACTGTGTATAGAAGCTTCTGGATGTCTGCGTACCGTTCCTTAGGCCCGTGCAGTATTTCGCTCACGTAGTAGACAGGTCGTTGAACTTTCTCGGTACGGCCGACTTCTTCTCGCTCGACTACGAGTACTGCGCTGACAACTCAAGAACCACAGGCGATTTAAAGCAGGAGTGTCTCGCCTGGCTCTGGTGGAACTAGCACTGGTGGGCTGGTGAGATATGTCTTGAGTGTTTGAAAAGCCATCTCGGCTTCCTCTATCCACGTGAAGCCTGTATGGTGGCGCATGAGTTTAAAGAAGGGGAGTCCCTTGTCCCCTATGTGTGAGATGAATTTGCTAAGCGCGACCATGGACCGGCGAGCTTTTGGATTTGGTATATGTTGGTAGGAGACTTCATGTTGAGGATGGCTTCAATCTTCTTTGGGTTGGCCTCAATGCCCCGGTGTGATACCATGAAGCCCAAAATCTTGCCAGCCTCGACGCTGAACACACATTTTTCTGGATTTAGCATGATCTTGTTGGCTCATAGGTTGTCGAAGGTTTCTGTCAAGTCGGTGATTAGGTCGTGTTCTTCCTTTGACTTGATCACCAAGTCGTCGATGTAAACTTCCATGTTTCGCCTGATTTGTTTTGCGAAGGCTGTCTGCATAGTCCGCTGGTAGGTGCTGCCAGCGTTTTTGAGTCCAAAGGGCATTGTTTTATAGCAAAAGGTGCTGTAAGGAGTAATAAAGTCAGTGTGGGGGACATCTGATTCCCGCATACGGATTTGATGACAACCAGAGTAAGCGTCGAGTAGGCATAAGTAGGTGCATCCTGAAGTTGAGTCCATGATCTGATCGATCCGCGGTAGCGAAAAATTGTCCTTCAGGCAAGCTTTGTTGAGATCGGTGTAGTCAATGCACATGCGCATTTGGCCGTTTTCTTTTTTGGCTAGGACCGGGTTGGCCAGCCATGTCGGGTATCTGATTGGTTCGATGAAGTCGACGTCGGTGAGCTTTTTGAGTTCTGTCTCGATGACTTTACGTTGTTCCGGGCTGAACCTTCACAGTTTCTGTTTGACCGGTTTGACCGCCGGGTCGATATCCAATTTGTGCTTAGCCACCTCCCTTGGGATTTCCGGCATATCAGAAGTTTTCCAAGCGAAGACATCTGGGTTTGCTCGGAGGAAGGCGGTGAGCGCGAGTTCCTATTTGGGGTCGAGGGTGGACCCGATTTTGACTGTTTTCTCGGGTTCATCCTCGCGGAATGGAATTCGCTTGATCTCGCTATGCGGTTGTACTGAGAGTTTAGGCTTTGACTTGGCCGGCCCGAGTTGTCAGGTAAGGAGGTTCCGGCTGTCTGGTTCTCATTAGCAATACTGGTGTTGTCTTGTCGAGCGTTAAGACCATAGTTCTGCATGTCACACTCAATAGCCGTTGGGAGTGATCCCTTGACTGTGATGACTCCGTGTGCGGTAGGAATCTTCATAATAGGGTATGCGTAATGAGGAATTGCCATAAACTGGACTAGCTGAGGTCGTCCGAGTATCGCGTTATAGACCATGTCGAAGTCGATGACCTCAAAGACGCACTCCTCTGTTTGAAAGTTGTCGCGAGTTCCAAATGTGAGGGGTAGCATGATTTGTCCGACCGGGTCGTGATTTAATCCGGGAATAATCCCGTAGAAGCGCTTGACAACGGGTCTGATGGTTGAGCGGGGGACCTGCATCTTGTCGAGTGTTGAGATTAGAATAAGGCTAAAAGAGCTACCGCCATCAACCAGAACTTTGTGTAACATGATGTTTCGAACCCTGGGGGATACGATCAAGGGGTATCGCCCCGGGTGAGAGCAGTTATCGGGGCAGTCAGTTGCGTCAAACATGATGGGGGTTCTAGCCCACTTCAACTTGGAGGGTACGGGGCGTGGATGCACGGCGAGGACGTCGCGTGATATTTGATTGGCTTGTCGCTTAGAATCGTATGTGGCTGAACCACCCCACATGTGACAGACCTAGGAGTCGATGCTACCGTCGACTTGTCTGATGTCTTCAACTTGCTGTAGATCTGATTGGTGTGCGAGCCAGTGAGTGTCGTTGCTTCGGCGGACGTTGTTGACATGGATATCCTCGTCGTCTGGATAGGCTTCTCGCTTCGAGTTGTCTTGAACCCGAGTATTGGGTTTGTTTGCTATCTCAGCGTTGTTTTCCTCTTGGAGTAGTTTTAGGAGTTTGCGGCACTGTGATTGGCCGTGGCACCCGCTACGGTGGTATTTACACCAGTTGTGCCGGGTTTGTTCTTCCTCAGGTATCCAATTTTTATCCAAGATTTCACCTGCGGTGTTTCTCTTGGGTCTTGCTTTCCACTTGTTTAGTTGTTTCTCTCGGGGATTAGACGTTTCTTTATCCTGGAAGCCGGCGAGGACTGCTTCAGTGTTATGTTTTCCCATTTTCGCTCGCGACTGTCTCGGGGAGAGCGTCTTGAGTCGTTGTCCGGGGAACGCTTCCGTCTATCACGGTCATCCGACCTGTGGAGGCCCCGATTGATCTCAATATTGTGAAGGCGTTGGTCCTCATAATTTGCTCGTACTCGGAGAATCTCCATGAGCTCTGCAGTGTTACGTGGTTGAGCTGTGTAGACGTGGTCCAAGCATTCCTCGTCGCGGACGACAGCTTGGAAAGTCTCAAGTACCTCAGTGAAGGAGAGCCCTGGGACGATATTGACTTTACTCTTAAACCGGGTGACGAGTCGCGAAGGCCTTCGTCCTTCCCTTGCCGTATGCGTTTGAACTCGGACCTCAAGGTTGAGGCATGGCGAGTGGTGGAAAAGCTTTTTATGAACATATCTTGGAACTACGCACAACTATGGATGGAGCCTTCGAGTACATTCTGGATCCAGGCGGCGGCGTCCTCGACGAGGTAGACGAGAAGGAGGTTGGCCATTGTCGTGGTATCTCCTCCTGTTGTGAGGATATCTTGTGTGATTCTGATCAAGAATTCCTTTGGGTCCCCTTTTCCGTTGTACTCTAGGTTTTTGCTAGAACATACACGCTTCGGTATCCGCGCTCCGCTTAGTCTGGGTAAGAGCGCAGGGCAGCCAACGATAATGTTGGGGATAAATCCGTCGTCTTCTGATGAGTAGTCGTAGTTACGGCCGTGGCAGTGCTGTCGATCGTGATGGTCGTGGGAACGGCGCTTGTTGTTGTAGTAATGGTCCTCCCTACTATGATCGTCCAGACGAGCCTTGCCGCTATCACGATGGTAGCCGCGGTTATCCCGATCTCTACGGGCCTGGTCACGGTGACTGTCGGGTGACTGCGACCGGATTCGGTTCCTCTTCAGGGAACACCGCGGGGTATGTTGTGTTCAAGGTGACTCTCTATCAGGTTGATACCTGGAGTCGGTGTGTTGGCCGCGATTGCGCGCCCGGCCTTCTTCGGAGCGTCCACGTGGCTCCCTGTTCAGATCCGCGTTGTTGGCATCTAGACCCGAATTGATTAGAACCCTAGCTTCATTATGCGCGGTCTCGGCCGCATATTGGATGTCAACGAGTGCCCGTTCGTGTTCCTCGTAGAATTGTCGAGTTGTATCATCGAAGCGATTAGATAGCGTTTGCTTGATCTGGGCGGCAATGGCCCGCGAGTGAGTGGCTTTCTTCCCGGCTTCGGAGATCGGGGTGGCCGATGAAGAGGCATTGACATCGGTCAGAGGGCGTGTCACGCGTGGTGTAGTTTCTGTTCCCGCCATGTAGACATGCGGGAAGTCATAGTCGAACCTATCTGGAGTTGGGATCGAGCGAATGCTCGAGTAGTTTTCAGGGAAGACATCCTCGAGAATATTTGATCCTTGACTGCTGCACGGGGAGTTGTTTCGGTGGAAGCTACCTCGAACTTTGCGGTGGTGACGTCGCGTAGTGGAGCGGAGACACTTCCTGTTCAGATGATGCCTGAGGTCGGCTGGATGCAACTCGATCTGATGGCGATCGAGTGCGGTAGCAGCTTGTCGAGGCGCGATCTGGCATTGGGTGTACCTCGAGGCAATTGTGCTTCGTAGATCACACGGATCAGAAGCGTACGGGTTGAAGCTTGTGCGGCCGCGTGGAGTAGTGGCGACTCGTAGAGCCGCAGGATGAGGTTTCTTGTCTACATCCGTGAGTTGGCGTTGAAGCCATAGAGCCTTTGCAGGATGAGGGGCGTTGATGTAGCTATTGCGAGATCCAGACGAGACATCGTAGAAGTCTGTATCGTCGAAGCCCGTGTACACCATCATGTCGGTGAGTGCCGTTGAAGCAGAATTAAGCTGACGTAAGGGCCCCACGGTGGGCTCCAGCTATCGATGTAGAGTATATGGGGGTACCGATGAGCGTACTCGTACAGCACGGATTTATATGGTAGTGGGGCGATAACTCAGATCAGCTCGGTCCTGCGACTCCGATTTACCCAGATTCAGGCCCCCGAGTTGGGTAATAGCCCTACGTCCTGCTATGATTGGATTGATATGCGGTATAGAGTACAGAGGATTACACGTAGAACTCGGCAGGTTGGGAACCCGGCGAGATCGGCTTACAGGAGGAACTCGGCGGGTTGAGAACCCGGCGAGATTGATTTCGAGACTAAAGGCTCTCGAGGATGGTTAATCTAATATGGCTATGTGGTCAAGCGTAGCTTCTGTCTCCCTCTTCCTGGAGGGGTCTTGTGCTCCTTATAAAGGTGGAATAAGGCGGTAGCCTCGTCTCGAGTCCTCGTAGTATACGAGTCGGACTCTTCCTTAACGGCATGTCTTGAGTCCTCGTAGTACACGAGTTAGACTCTTCCCAAAGGGCGTATCGAGAGTTGTTTTCCGATCCTGATCAGGACTCACCGACTTGGGGCCCACGTCTCTTCCTAATCGGGCCTTTGGGCCACATCTTCTTACTAGAGATTTAGTAGGGAACTTCACGAGTCTTATCGTGGATATATGGTAGTAGCACTACCCATCATCAATATCCATAATTCCTTTGTAAATATTTTTTGGGATGTTAAACACTGACATCGCATACGATGGAATAGCCTGAGCCACCACTTTTAAGAGCACCTCTTTACCACTTTTAGATAGCGTATTTTCCTTCCACCCTTCTGTTCTCTTACATACTCGAGCAATCAGATGTCTGAAACGGTCACTCCTTTCGGCCCCTATCATCGTTGGGAGCCCCAGATACATATCAGACAAAGCTTCTGTCATTATATTTAGACTTGTCACACCACAGCCGTGTCTCTACCAGCGTGTTTGTGCACTGTCAATCTTTATTTCATCGAGCTTGGTATATTGTATATAATAGTACAAAGACACTGATCTATACCAATATAAAGAATACGAATTTGTGGAATCCACACAATCCTAACCATTCATTTAATTATATCTAATGGCTTATGGTTTTAGTTAGATCCTGCAAATTCGTCTTTTAACTGTAGAATAACTCCCCTAACTAACACTAACAACACCACCAAAATTTTCTCCTCTATTCTCTTCTGTACGCTCTCCTTGCTCTCCAACGCGAAGAGCTTGGTGACTGGCGTCTTCACCAAACCCTCTGCACCATTGGACACCCCTCTTCTCTTTCCTCAAGTCGTCAGCTTCGTCCACCGCCGATGAGCCGGTTCGCCACCACCGGACCCAACGCCTCCCAATCCGCCGCACGTCGTAGAACTTCCACCGGAGCTTGAGCTCGAGCTCTTCCACTTTGTCCTTCAGTTCCTCTTCTCCGACGCCCACAACCCTAGAGCCAACATGAGGATTGCGACCCCCTCTCCTCCGCCTAACGCACCAAGGGTTCTCCACCAGAAGGAAAGGTTTGCAGGTGAGCCGTTCTTCAACTCCAATTAGGGTTCCATCAACGATGCAATTTTCGGGTAGAGGATCCAACTCCTGTACGTTTTTAGTTTTGTTAGGCTCGATTTGGTTCGAACCTCTCCCGCCTCCTAGCCCTCCACCGTGAGCACCCATTTACAGCAGCTAGTCAGATTTTTTTATGTTCTGTAGGAGGTCAAGGCATCCAGGCGTCGAGCATTGTTGCAACTGAGAAGCTCTGTAGCAACAACATGGCACCACCACCATGGCGTGGTTCCTTACCAGCTTATCGTCTCACCGCCAACCTGCCATACTACTTGCTCCTAGAGGTCTTCTGCATTCGCAATAATGCCACCTTGTGAGCGTCGGTAATTCTCATGCACACCATTTGTCCACAACTTGTTCGAAGTAATGCCTCTACAGATTTGCAGGTTTGTTTCATACTGTCAATTTGTAGTTTGCTGAAATTTCTGAGCACTATAAGCTTTGTTGTGTGTCTATATTTTCATGCAATGCAAATATTTAACACTTGGGGTTTTATATTTCACCTTCTGTACTTGGTTGGAGCACACTAGCAACAATTCTAATCAAAGAGCTTGCAGTCTGGAATGCAATTATATTCTCACATATTCATGTATTGTCTGGCTTAAAGTGAACATACGTTCTCTTTTATGCATCTACCTGCTAATAACTGAAAATCAAATCAAGAGACGCGGAGAATGTTATTATTGTATAATTGATTGATTGATTGTGGTTTAAAGAAAAAGAAAATAAAAATCCTGCCAATGGGACCCATGTGTGATAGAGAAAAGGAATAAAAAGAAAAGAAAAAGGATATTGGGCTGTCTATGACCAGTGGGCCCAAAAGCCAAATGAGACAGTCAACTTTGACCAGCCTAGAGCTGACTTTTGACCCCACTGGTCATTCAATGAGGCTAGCTCTTGGTTAAGTATAATATGCTTTTATATTTTTCCTTACTGAGAAAAGATAGAAAATGCTCAAAAATTATTGAAACTTGTAAAATTTATGTTTTAATGCGTTGATTCTTTTTATGCGTTCATATGAACTCAAAATGAGTTGATTCTTTCTTGTAACTTCATCTTTTAATGTGTAGAATTTAATGGTATAATTTTCATTCATGTTACGGTGGTGAAACATTAATGAATTGCTCTCAAAACCCTAAATTTTGAATTCAAACCCTAAAAATGTCATAACTTGAGTTCTATAAATCCAAATTGAATTAAACCAATTGCATTAGTTTAATAATTGAATTTCCTAAAATTTAGGATGCATTTCATGCACAATATCATATCTGATTTTGCTAGTATTGATGGATTGTGACTTTTCGCCGTTTTCTGGCGTTTCGGTATTCTTGTGGATAGAATCGGGCAACAAGGAGTATTAAGAAGTTGATCTTCAGCTTGATCAGGGGCATTACCAGCAAGGCAAGCTCTACAAAGCTTGCTAAGATTCCTTATTACTTTATATCATGGTTGTGAATGAGATGCAATGTTTGTTTACATGTGAATTCTTGTCGGTGTTGTGATGATGATCTCACTAGCATGATTAGGGCTTGGATGTGGATTGTGACAAATGGATTATGAAATTAATTTTTACTAATGAATATGAAACCTAATAAGTGAGAAGTGACAATCGGGGTACTGATTCCACTGATGGATCGATGGGTGAGGTGAACGTAAGTACCCCCAATTGTCCAGTCGATGCCGGTGTTGTGGGCTTTACCTGTCACCAACGGTGGAACTATTTTTGACGAGGACGTCAGGAAGTTATGGTCGGCCAACCATGTACTTACGGCACTTCAAAACATTTCCCTATTGGTCAAGTCTTGTTTGACTTGCTCAGAACATTGGTTAAATCTTGTTTGGCTTAGTCAGAAAATTGAAGTGATTCTTGGTTGACTTGTTGTCACACCCCGATTTTTCCAAAACCCGAAAATTAGGGTTAGCAAAAAAAAATTCGTTAATAACGTCAGAAGAAAATACGCTTAATTAAAACTGTAGTTCAAATCATGATGAAGCTAAATGCCAAATACGAAAACCCTTGTCTTTACCTCTATCGACCTCCGTTTCGTCAAAACCCTAATTCCCCGAAACTTCGTCCGACAACGCAAACAATTCCGTTCAACACCCGATTCCATATGTGGGTGCTTACTCTTGCATTCCCGCCACAAATGCACCTCCGGCATCCATTCCCCCTTCTTCTCTAGTCGGTGTAATTTAGACCAACCACCACGGCTAAGCCTCCACACGATATCTTTGTGAAATGGAAGCATATACATGTCACGAATCACTTCCGAATGACACAATCTCCTGCTGACTACTTCGCCATGTCCTATCATGAACATATGCACGTATATACTGCCACTGCATACATGCATATACGCAAAACCCTAACTCTCTTTTCCCCCCACATCGACGAAATGGCAAAACCCTAAAACACCTGGTTATTCGAAAGCCTGCCTATTAACACGAACCCACGCATGTCTGGCATGTTTCAAACTTTACACGCATTCATTAGACACAACTCCGCCACACACGCACAGCCCCAGATTAAAACCTAACGCGAAAAGACCCTACCCAACAACCGCACCGTATCCGCCGATTCATCCACGGCACCCTGCGACCAAGTAGTCCTACGCCGAAGCTAAAGAGTCTTTGAGAGCTTCCATATCCCCTCTGACTCTTACCGCGCCCCGGAACCCTAATTCCACGCTCTGATTCCCTCCTTCCTAATTAAATCTAATTCTGATTAAAACCCTAATCGCGAGATCTATCACTCTTCGACCCTCCCGAAAATTCCGATAGAATTCCTGGGACAACTTGATGTTATTCTAAACCCAAAAACAACATAAAATATCGATGCCCAGTTCAAGGATATCAAAATATGAAAATAATAAACCCTAAGGCAAAAAGTCGCATTGAACTACAACCCCTAGAAAAAAATTTCCAAAAATTCCAATAAAATCACACAATGACCCTTTCGTCCCCAGGGCCGCAAATATGCAAAAACATAAACATGTTTAGTTCAGAAATCTCGAGAGAACAACATCGAACACCTTGGCTAAATTTGGTATCTCCACATGAAATGAGAAGCAAAGTCAAAGCATATCATGCCAACCCAATTGTGGTGTCCCTACAATGTTGCTTGAGCACAGCCAAGGTCACGTCCATCACTAACAGTGCCAAGCTTGACCCTAACCCTAGCCCTTGACACGACGTAGCTTGGGAGTTGTCAATTCCTTGCACTAGTGTACGATGCCTAACCCTGGCAAATCTTGGACACCTCATGCCATCCCTGTGTGACATGTTGACACGTAGCCATCATCATCGGGGTGCTCCAGGACGTCTCATGTCGCTCCGGGCGTGCTCTAGTGTGGCACAGTGTGCGCCCTGGCATGCCACCGCGCCATCCGTCGCTGCCTCGACGCGCCAAACGCTGACAACGCCACGCCGCTCGTCGCTGAGCTACAACGCACGCGTCCAGGCCCTGTACCTCGCCCTTGTCCAGCTCATTGCTCACTCCCGGCCTGTTGCCTCGGGAATACTCTCGCCGCGGGCTCCGGCATCTGTATCCGAGTCATCTTGTCCCGCACTCGAGCTCGCCACAGCAAATCCGTGCCACCCGTCGCTCGGCTTGCCGCCAATCCCTCTACGAGCTCCACGTTCGTCCTTCCCGCCCTCTGTGGCCACAGCGCCAGCTTAAGCGCTACGGACTTGTCATATCCAAGAAGCAGAGGTCGCCGACCAGTTTCACCTCGCCCAGGCTATAAAGCGGGCACCCGAATGCTCAACCAAGCCACCACCGAGCTTTCCATCTTCTCCAAACTTTCCCCGAATTCTCTTTCTTCCCCGAGTTCGGCCACTGGACACCACGAGCACTACCACCTTGAGCCTTGAAGCCGACGCTTGTGCCGAAGGAGAGCAAGCCCTTACCCGCCCAGCCTTCCACTAGCTCAAGCCCCATCCAAGCTTGGCCGAGTTGCCCACCCCCTCAGCGCCCTAACTTCCCCCCATCTAGCTCACAACCGAAGCGTCCCCGCCGAGAAAATCCATTCCACGCCGAGCCCTCTCTTTCCTCTCCGAGCTATCGCCTGCGATCCCAAGGCGCAAGAAGCTGCCTAAACCTCCTCGGCTGGCCTCAGCTTTGCCGCGGATCACAACCAGAGCCGCCCTCGCCATTGCAAACCGAGTAGCATTGAGCCCCATATCGCAACCAGCTCACCGCAGCTCGACCCCACCTCTCCTGCTCCTAAAGCCCTCTCTAAACTCCGCCAATCGCCCATGCCGTCAACAACCCCAAGCCACGGAAGCTCCAACGCCGGCCGCTCCTCCATTTGTTCCGACAACCGAGTTAAGCTGCCAGGTCCCAGTTCACTGGCCAAGGACCGAGCCAGGTATGCGAAACACTCGCTGATGCGTGGGCCATCAGCAGAAGCGAGGCCCACCTCCAGAAGGTGTCCGTGCCTTCCCTGGTCCCCGCCTCCGCTTAAGGAAAGTGCAAAGCCAGCCCTACTGAAGACGTATTTTTCTCTCTGGAAACCCATCAGTGTATGTCCAGACCGGTTTTGAAATAGGTTCGACCAGTTCTGGCCCTTCCCGGCCGGTTCGTACAAATATTTTTCCGGTTCTAGAATCCTGGGAATAAAATCTAGCTTTTGTCTTCACAGAGTCTTGAATTTTGAAATAGTATTAGAGCCGTAGCAGTAGAAGTATGATTTAGGTATTACTATTCTTTTTCTAAAGTAGCATATACGCCATAGGTGTCACCTCTTTGAGGGCAACTAAAATCTTTCCATGCCATCCAGAGAATATGGAAGCACCTGAAGCTCTAGATAGGGCGTTGGAGCAAACGTTTTTGGAAAATATAATCTAAGTAGCGTGAGTTTTCCCCCCGATAGGATGAATCTTCATTTTATGAGCGTATATATTAGTGGCCTTGGGTATATATGGATTTTATAGACTTAAGAATTCATAATCCCGGAGTCTTACCACTAACTCGAGTTCACATAAACACTACCTCAGATGCCACCCTAAACTGCCCCAAAACCCTAACCCTAATCCGACCAAATTTCAGCACCTCACCATAATAACCACCGGTCTTTTGAACATGCATATTCTCTATTTTCATTGAAGTGATTTTGGATTGCTTCTTATTCGCCGATTTTCCGACGTGTAGTTGCAACGTTAGGGTGGAGCGTGCGGGGGACACTGGACAGTTATCGTATCAAGCTCAAGCTCGAGACTCGGCTAATTTTGCCAGGCAAGCATTCCCACTTTGACCATGTTGAATCCCATTCTTGTGAACATTAAGTATTTTATTTGCGAACCTGCATGCTATGTTGATATCGACGTTATTTTATGCTAACATAGTTATGCCGAGTAGTTGCATATAAGATAGGTTCTGAAATCCATTCCTTGTACCCCTAGGATTACTTAGTCGGTTATCATTCGACCGATAAACTAATTAGGACTATAGGCCTTAGCCGTGCTTAGCCCTGCTGTAGTAAAAACTAAGTTTTATCGATACGATGGGATTGGGATCAAAACCCTCGGTTTGTTATACATTCCGAGGGAAATCTTTTGAAATGAAAGGTTTGCTAAAATCCCAAATGAAAGTGATGGAGGATTTGGATTCGGGCAAGAATGCTAAGGGTGTTTGAGGTGGTAGAGTAGCCTGTCGCTACTTGTGGCAAGAAATGGGTAGGGTAGCCGGATGCTACCTGAGGCACGTGATGGTAGGGTAGCGGGTTGCTACCTGAGGAGATGGTTGGACATGGAGTCTTGCTCGAATCAGTTAAGGACTGAACCTAAGTGCCGCTGAATCAGTTCCCCTACCGTACGTCCACATGTCCTTTATGGGAAGGATTTGACTCGGTACCTCGTCTAATGCTGGAGCTCGGAACCGTGGGAAGTTAGGGTGATGTGCTAGGTGGATCCGGGATCCCTAGAGGATCTTCACGGGATTACGTGGGGGTAAAGCCCTCGATGAGTTCCACGCTGTGGAGGTAAAGCTCTCGGTGGGTCTCACGAGTACGTGAAATTATGGTTCGACACAAAGGTGGAGAGTCCCATTTTCGGCATCCGGGATACGAAAGTTGGGTTACCCACCTAGCGGGTCCGGCTCTAGTGTGAACACGGACGAAAAGTTTCGTTGTAATAGCCCTGTCAGTATACGTCACGAAGTATACCCAGGGTGACCTACATCTTGTGGGTAAAGCCGTACAACCTCTGCAGAGTGTTAAAAACTATTCGAGTAGCCGCGTCCTTGGTTATGGACATGAACTGGTAAGGCCACACACTGGTTAGATTGAGTTTTGTTTGTGAAAGCTGAGAAATGGGATTAAGGACGTGGGTATGATGTGTCCACAGTGAGCAGTTTAAGCTACAATCTGGTAGCGAGGAACTGCAGAAGAGAAAACCTAGCCCGGGCCGCGAGGCAGTTGCGCGGGTAGGTTGTAAGGATTGTTCGAGGCGGTAGAAGGAGCTACCGGCCTCTAGTTGACGACTGTTTTACTGGATTATCCAGCACCGAATATTGTCTCGACAGAGACAAATTTTGGATTTCAAAAATGCTCTTGAATCTACTATTCTGTATTTCGAATAAGGACTTACATTTCCACACAACTTGCAACTTAGGTTAGAACTATCCCTTGATCTATTCCCTGCATGAAATATTGTCGTATATTTCCTCCTGTGGAAATAGCTTGCGAGTACATTCCATGTACTCACCTGGCTTGTTGATTTGGCCAGACGAATGAGACATCCATTCCGAAGATACGTATATGAACGCGAAAGTTAGGGCGTAACCCCAGTCAGTTGCCTGTCGGGTATGGCATATTGATGGGCCACCTCACCGTTGAATTCCGCTATAGATTTATAGCCGTTGGGCTACAGGTATCAGACTATCGACCTTAACGGTCTATTTAATTGTTTACGCATATATGACAATGATATACAGGTTAACTCGTGTGTATCGGCTACTGATCCAGGGACCGATACAGTGATCACGAGGGAGTATCCGGCCTTAAAACCGGGTACGCCACACTTGTTATGATGAATGTCAATGAAATTTTGGTTAATTTCATATGCTTGCTGATCTAAAATGGAAATATTATGATGAAGGCACGTTGATAGTGGTTCATCTATTCATGTTCATGTCATATTTTAATACGTCGATGATGAATATTTTTTTAGTATTTTGTTCATTATCATGCTTGACTTAATTTGTATGAGCTTACAAAGCATCTTGCAAGTACGAAAGTACTTAAGAAACTACATTCCTAAGCTTTTCACAAGTGATCTTAGAATAGCTGATTTTTATAATACTGAAAATGTCAATGTTGATGTCGAGTTGCATTCTTTGCTCGTATCGGTCGAATATAGGTTATGTGTAGATTTTGAAGATGGTGAAGGGCTGCCATGATGGTATTTTAAACTTGTCTCCACTACTGGTTATATCTTTACTTTTGTTCTGAACAACCTTTGAGTCGTGTCGTTTGTAAATTAAAGAACCGTCATGTGTATGGGATGTGATTTATGTATCTTGTAACTCTTCCTTTAGAGTTTTGTTGTGATATTCAAGTTGATTGATATGACACTCCATACATCATGCGTGTATTTTCTTTAAAGTGTATGGAGCAGTCGTGAAGAATTAGAGTTGTTATCTCTGCTCGATTAGCAATATGATCCTCGGTTGAGTGACTGACTAGTTGTGATGCGTTGGTCGTCTAGTTAGGGTGTGGATGATGGTACCAGGTTTTCGAGCGACCCACTAACCTTAGGACTAGGTTAGGGTGAGGGTGCCATTGTTAGGCTCCTTTAAGATTATTGTGTTTGTCGAACATAAAGAGGCTCCTAAGTCTTCACAGGACTTTGGAATTGCATTTAGTTCATTTTGCGATATTGTGTCTTTGCCCGGTTTGGCCAATAGTGATTGCGTATGGCATGTGGTGTTCATATGATATGTTGGCCCGATGTCGGACTAACTAACAGTAAAAAGAATCTTATTATTTTTAGTATTTCTACTTCCTCATAATTCAGAATCCACAAAAATTATTGCATTTGGAGCTCGGGAAGAGGTTCAACGGACGGTCAGAAGAGACGGTTTTTCCTTCAGAGGCCCGAAAATGTGTCTTAGAGGGCTAATTTTGAGGTCAAAAAAGCACAAGACTAAAAATGAGTGAACTTTTTAGATGCCCCTCGTCAATACGCTCATTTTGAGTACTTGTGGAGCCAAAACAGACATCGTATGCAAAAGTTACTACCGTTTTAGTAAAATCTTAGCCAGCACTGCTGGATAGCGCTTTTTTTGGGTCCCCTACAAAGTCATTAGTAACAGGTAAAGGATTTGGCTTGTTGCTGATAACAAACGATGGATAGAAAATCCTTTGTTGATGACTGATGACCTGAGTCATCAACACAGGTCATCAACGACCAACGACCATTGATTGGCCCGAAATCCGTTGTTAATGACGGATTTTGCCCGTCACTGATAAGTGTTTCTGTAGTAGTGTGACCGAGAATAATAAAGACATCAAATACTTTGTGGTTGACATGATGACAAACAGTGTTTATAATAAAATATTTCTTTGTTCTTTCTAAAGCGACAATCATTGGGATCTCTATATTTTGGTATGTAAGGCTTTGTACTTTTAACTTGCCTCTAGTAAGTGAGCGCCAAAAGTCTCGTTACATGACTTATTTCTGTTCTTATTGTGATCTTAACATTTGAGTTTCAAAGACAACCTTAGGCTTAAGGTTTGGTAATAATTATTTTTGACAAATGCCTATGTGTTGCAACATTTAGTTTGCTAAGATTTTTAGGAATTACTTTATCGAAGGAACATGATACACCAATCCGGTATGACTTTCTTTACTCAAAGCTGTCATCATACTTAAGTTCCTTGTGGATGCCTTACTCGAGGATGAGTACGAGTTTAACCTTGGGGAGCTTGATACGTCGAAAATGTATCACATTATTCTGAGTTTAATGATATCTTCTTTTGTTACATTTCTATTATATAATTTAATTAATTATTATATTATTTAATAAACTGTCAGACTCTCTATTTATCCCTTTATTTAGTATACACAAGAAAAACACCATAAAAATCAGAAAATCAAGTGTGTTCAGGAATGCTAGAGGGGGGAGACTTTGTGCGAAAAGAGGCTACTAGAGGAATTCTAGATGGGCGGGGCAGTCTAAGGAGACGGCCCCACCTACCGCCTCCCTCTGCTTCCTAGGCCTACCAAGGCTCGATCGCCGCCGCCCTTTCGCGAGTAGATTTGTATCGTCTCTGAATACTGCGGAGTTTCACATTTATATACAGAAGCCTTCGTGTCGAATGGAGGGAGGAGCTTTCCGGACAGAGAAATCCACAATTTTCATCTCTACTGTAACGTCTTTAAGCTCCATCCATGGCAAGCTTTTATAGATTAGAACCTCCTTATACTTTATCTACTCAATCGGAACCTTCGAAATTATCGGAACCTTCGAAATTGGTTTGCTCTCCATCGCCACGGAGATCTTTGCTGCCACCAGCGGACGGAGAATAAAGACACTTCAGCGGCAGTCAACTTCTTTCTGGTCTTGAATTCAAGCTTTTGGCTTTGAACTGTGTAATAGCTTTTGGCAGTTGCTTCGACGAGTTAGACTTGCTAGCTTGTAAGTCAGGACGCTTACTAGAATTTGGTGGTGGCTTGGCCATTTTCTATTTTTGTCTCTGCTGTTTCGTTTCTTGGAGTCTGTAACGAACTATGATTTCTATTAATAGAAATCGGAGGAATGTTCTCTTCTTCAAAATAAAGTTGTATGTATTTAAATTTGCCGTGTGCAAAAGGCACACGGCGAAGGCTGAAAAACCGTCGGCAAACCGTTTGTACAAGCTACCGATAAAGCCGTGTTTGCCGAGTGTATTCCTTCGGGCACTCGGCAAAGCTTTTGCCGACGGTCAGACCGAGCACTCGGCAGAAAAAAGTGAATAAACGGCCATGACGCCCGTTAGCCCTCTTTGCCGAGTGTCGACACTCGGCAAAAGTGACTCATCGGGTTTACTCCGGTTCGGCCACGTGGCAAGTGTTTGCCGAGTGTCTGGAGTTAGGCACTCGGCAAAACGTGAATACACAACCGCGCAGGTTCGGCCACGTGGCAACTGTTTGCCGAGTGTCACACTCGGTAAAAAGTAGATCTTTGCCGAGTGTCTGTATTTAGGCACTCGGTAAAGATGGCTGTTTGCCGACTGCCTGAAGGGGTACACTCGGCAAACCGTGTGCATTATGGCCCTAGGTCGCACAGAATTGCGCCACGTGTCATCTTTGCCGAGTGTTGCCGTCGGCATATTTGTGTTTGCCGAGTGTAACACTCGGCAAACTCCACAGAAACTGTTTTTTTTATTTTATTTCCAAAAATCCCTGCAATTCAAAATAGTTTATAACTCACAGCATGTCACATTGAACAGATCACATATCACACATATTGTTCACATATCACATATCACATTCACGACAAACATCACATATGAAATAGTATGACAAACATCGCTCAAAGTTCAAATCCATAGTTCAGACATGACAAACATCACTGCAAAGGAGGTAATGTTCACTGGGGCAAATTCCTTGACGTCGGAGTACCGCGAGGGTTGCTTGGGCTTGCTCGCGAAGATCCAGCTCCAGGATCATTCGATCCCGCCGACGGATGCTGCACAAAGTAGGAGATAGTTACAGAACACTCTATGGCTATAGAAAGGGCAATAATGTTGATTAGAAAGTTATAAACGAACTCACAGGAGTGTGGGGGGTGTGTGGAGCATGCAAAGGAGGAGGGGTTGGCATCGGTGGCGGAGTTTGCCCAATTGCAGCGTAAACACCCTTCATGAGATCGTACCACTGCGCTCGTTCTGCCACCATCCTCTCCTCGAGCGCTATCCTCTCGGCCTCTTGCCTTCTCTCCAGTTCCTGTCGGAGTCTCCTTTCTTCATCCAGCTGGGCCTACAGTATGTCATCGCAATCTCCTCATCGTTGCAGTGCAAAGCATGTAAAGACCGTGCAGGATAAATGAAATAGAACTAACCTGGAGCTCGGTCATCGCAAGCCGTGTAGGCTCTGGGCGAGGGCGTATAGCCGGACTTGAGCTCGTGCTCCGAGCTCTGAGCTGAGAGAGAGAGGGAGTGGAGGCCGTATCGAGTGTGCCGTCGCCAATCCAAAAGCGGCCATGTTTCTTGCCTCCTCCCGCCCTCATCACCACTTCTCCGTCAAGGTCATGCTCACTCGGATCAAAGTCGTGCCCGTGGATTTCCTTTGCCATCGACGTGTATCCATCCAGGCGAGCCTTGACGTTCTCATTGCTGTACACTGAGGCCGGGTCATTTGCATCATAAGCAACCCCGCGCTCCGCCTTCGACTTATGGGCCAGAGCATATGCCTTGAACTGGGAGCAAGGCTGACCATCATTTTTTGCCGACTGCAAGACAAAAACATGAAGATTCATAAAGGGGGACGCCCGCACAGAAATTTAGAAGAACTGAGATTCATAAAAAGGGCGCCTGCATACCCATCTAGCCGCGTAACCACTAAGGGTGAGGTTGCCTTGATGGTGTGGTGCGCCTTGCATCAGCAATCGCCTTTCCCAGGCAGCTTCGTGACTCGCCGCCCACTCGGGAGCGCACCACCTCTCCACGATCTCCCCCCAGCACTCAAGGTGTTGGGCGCACCACCTCGGAGGCACCTGAATAATCAAGTACATCACATATAAGAAGAACAAATTAAGACTTAGTAATCTAAGGAATAACAAGCATTAATGTACTTTACCTGCAGGTATTGCTCGCGGGTCAGATATTTGGTCCTGGCGTCTTTTTTTGTCACCTTCTCTCCAAGGTGCTCCGCGTGATATTTGATGACGGCTTGGACGTGCGCCTCGTAGTGCATATCCTTCACCAACTTCTTGGCAGCTCTGTCGACGACAGCAGCTGCAGCCTCCTCAAAGCCCGCCTCGCATCTAAAGAAATCCTGCATATAGACTCGACGGATCCAGTCATTACTTTAATAATTTTCATGCAATTAGTATTGACTAATATAGTGCGAAAGTAACTTACCCAGAGCTCGGCCTTCACGCGCTCGGCTCTATTGGGAAACTCCCTTCCCTCCCTGTCACAGGCGTCCGGCGCGGCTACGTAGTGGGCCCAAGTGTATGCCGGCTCGGTTACTTCGCCCAAAGTGACCATACCAGGGAACTTCTCCCTGATCAGAAGTCCAAGGACACCGCTTACATGGCGTGAGTGGTCACCCTCTCCAACCTTCTTCCAGCTCCTGCACAAGTGTAAAGCCAAATTATCGATGCGTGTTGAAATATTGAAGATACAGAAGAAAAAGAAATATGAGAGTAGAGAGAGCCATTTACTTCTCTCCGTCCGGTCGAATGATCGGCCGTCTATCCAAAGGCACCGGTCGCTTCGGGAGGCTGGAAGGACCACGCAGCCACACACGGGAAGAAGTAGAGCTAGAGGTACCCCCCTCCTCCTCCTATACCTGTACCTCCTCCTCTACCTGTACCTCCTCCTCCTCATCCCTAAACTCCTGCCTCTCCTCCTCCGCCTCCGTCTCCTGCCTCTCCTCCTCCTCCTCCTGAGACTCGGACTCAGCCGCAGGTACAGGCGAGAAAGACCGAGCACGTCCTCCACCTCTCGACCTTCCTCCTCTTGGAGGTCTTCCCCGGGGTCTACTTCCGGAAGCTTCACCTGCATCCTTCCTCCCCCCTTTGTATAGGGAAGCTAACGATCTCCGCAAACCGCCCACCATGATGCAATCACTTGCTATGAGAAAGAGTAAATCAATTAGTTCAGATGATACAAATTCATATAAATAAATGAAGCATCATGAAAAAAACATGCTATGAGAAAAAGTAAACCAATTAGTACGTTAGAAATAATCATCATCATCGGGATCAGCTGGATCTCTAGTCTCATCATCACTATCACGCGTGTTCAAATAATCATCCTGGTGCCCGGGAGGAGGAATGGCATCCACACCGTCAATGCCTAAATGTAACCGCTCAAGTAATTCCAAGTCCTTCGCATTCTCAACCTCGTTTTCTTTGTCCTCGTCATCACCACATTCATTGTCGACTTCCATGCCCTGAGCTTCCGTCAAGTCGATAGTGAAATTCCCGACCATCCCATCTTCTTGAAAGAACTCTCCATCATATGTGTTGGGGTCTATGTTGTAATCATCATCATTTGGGACAGGTAGTTTACCGTGTGGCGGTACCTTGTACACAACATCCCAAACCCTTAAGACGCTCCACGGTTTTGCACGGGTACGAGAGATAATAAACTTGCATGGCCTGTTGAGTCATAATATAGACATCGTCTCCTGGTAAGACAGTGATTGTCGAATTTCGACTAGCCCAAGATTAGGGGTCCGTCTCACTACTTCTGGATCGAACCAATGGCATTTGAAGATGACGGGATGCAGATGTTTGCTCCCATCAAAATTCAGTTCGTATATTTCTTCAATTTTTTCGTAGTACTCAACCCATCTGAACCTGGAGTAAAAACTCCGGTATTTGTTGTTCTTCGATGGGCCGACTCTGCTCGTGGCTTGCTGTATGGAAGCGATATCCATTCACGTCGTAAGCCTTAAATGAAGTCACCCTAAAGGCACAACCATCAGCAACTTGTCTCAAGTCGGCACTCATAGACTTGTCGGTTGTTCCCTACAAGTTTAAGCGAGATAGCTTGGTGTATTAGTCGCATGTAAGACCAATTTGAAGGGTCAAACTAACTACGAGCCAAATAGAAAGTACTTTTCGCTTGAACCAACAAATGAAATCGGGCATGCCATTTCCCCGCACCATCCCTAAGAAGGGCGGAAGCTTCCTCGAGGGTAGGTTCCCTTGATTCATGCCAGAATTGCTCATTGAATTTCCTATAGCAGTGAGAACAAGCGGAGTTAGACACAAACTTCTGACTAGCTGAGGAATAATTTATTGAGCACTTACCGCATGTACGGCTCCACTTCGGAAAGGTTGGTGAGGACATACAACATAATAGTGCGCCACTCTTCATATTGCAAGGTCTTCTTAGTCGCACCACTTGCACTGCCTAGTTGCCCTCTGAAGATGCTAAGCTTGGATTCATCTTCGGGGTTACCAGCATTGTAACGAGAGGGTGGATTATGCACACTGGGAAGATTGTCAGCATAGTATTTTGTCGTGAAGTTAGACACCTCTTCCAGGATGTATGCCTCGGCTATAGACGCTTCAATTTTGCATTTATTTTTACATTTATTTCGCAGAATCTTTTGGAATCTCTCAATTGAATAGCACCAACGGCCCTGCACGGGGCCCCCCATTCGTGCCTCATATGGGAGATGCAAAATCATATGTTGCATCGGATTAAAGAAGCCTGGTGGAAAGATCTTCTCCAATTTGCAGAGCAACACAGGCGCCAGTCTTTCCATGTCTGCTACCACGGTATGAGATAATTCCTTAGCACAAAGCTGGTGGAAGAAATTGCTCAACTCCGCAAGCACTAGCCAAACATCCTCGGGGACGTAGCCTCGAATCATCACCGGCAGTAGCCGCTCAAGCCATATGTGATAGTCATGACTCTTGAGCCCGTTGATTCGCAAAGTAGCTAAATTCACTCCCCTCTTCAGATTTGCTGCATACCCATCAGGGAACATCAATGTTTGGAACCACTCTAGTACTTCCCTCCTTTGGGCCCTTGTAAGAACGAAATCGGCCTTCGGTTTCGTCCACGATTTCCCGCCCCTGGGAGGGGCCATGTCTAGCTTTGGTCTATTGCATAAACTCTTTTGATCGACTCTAGCCTTAACGTTATCCTTCGTCTTCTCAGGAATGTCCATGATTGTGCCAAAAATGGCCTCGGCGACATTCTTTTCAGTGTGCATAACATCAATGTTATGTGGATGAAGGAGATCATCGAAGTAGGGGAGATTCCACAAGCATGGCTTGTGGGTCCAGACGTGTTCCTCACCATACCCCACAAAACCATTTCCTTGGTCATTGGTCTTGAGAGCATCTAACTGAGCACGAACAGCGGCACCGGTCATTTTAGTTGGTGCTGAGCCTTCGACAACTACATCTTTCGTAAAGTTCTTCACGTCTTGTCTGAATGGATGGTCAAGAGGAAGGAATTGTCGATGCTTGTCGAAGGAAGAATACTTGCCACCCTTCGTCAACCAAATGAACTTCAGAGCCGCCCTGCATACTGGGCATGGGAATTTCCCATGCACACACCAGCCACAGAATATCTCATACGCCGGTAGGTCATGTAGGGAGTACTGGTACCAAACATGCATTTTGAAGTTTGTCTTCGTAGCTCGGTCGTATGTCCAGACCCCGTCCTCCCAAGCATGGACCAAATCATCCATCAGCGGCTCCATGTACACACTCATATCTTCCCCGGGTATTCAGGCCCTGGAATTATCAGCGACAGGAATATGTTCTGTCGTTGGAAGATGACGCCGGGGGGGAGATTGAGGGGAATAACAAACATGGGCCAACAGCTGTATGAGGCAGTCGTCATACCATATGGATTGAACCCATCAGTTGCTATCGCAATTCATACATTCCTAGCCTCAAGAGCTTTTTCACGATGAATCAGATCGAACCTCTTCCATGCTTCACCATCCGCTGGATGTACTAGCTTGTCAGATTGTATCGACGTCCTTCTTTGTGCCATGTCATCTGTTGGCAGATTTCACAGTCATATAAAGCGTGGATTCTCGGTATGAATGGAAGATACCAAGGATCTTCACGGGGATTGCGAGCTGCCTCTTCTGACCATCACCAGAGTCTACCTCAAGATACCTAGAGGAATTGCACTTCACACAGTACTTTGCCTCCGCGTGTTTTTTTCCTAAATAAGATGCATCCCTTTGGACAGCATGTATCTGCTCATATGGCATCTTAAGTGCACGGAGGACTTTCTTCGACTCGTACATGCTCTTTGGCAGAATGTGACCTTTCGGGAGAAGGCTACCAACAACTGTCAGCATTACATCGAAGGATTCTCGGCTCCAGCTAAACTGCGACTTGACAGCCATGAGGCGTGCGATGCCATCCAGTTGAGAACCTTCGAATGGCCCGTGAAGGGGTCGCTGTGCCGCAGACAACATATCATAAAAAGCCTTTGCGGTTGGCTCCGGCACTTCATCCATAGGTGGCACATGTGCTTCATCAAAGTCATCTAGCATGTCTCCGATTCCGGCATCATAGTCGTCCGTGCGTTGTCGCACCACCTCCTCTCTGGCACGTTCGGGACTCACCATGGTAGGTCCACTGGGTATAGTGTGGCATAAACCCGTACTTACAAAGGTGTTGACCCATGACCACCTTTGTTTGCTAACGCGCGTTTTCGCAAATACTGCAGGGACACCAAGTTCCACGAGGTCCCTTAGCACTAGCAAATGCTAATTCCAAGAATTCATCGGTCTTCTGGATCCATTCATCGCTCAACAAACCCTGACTAGAGCGGCCAGCGTACATCCACTCACGATCATCCATCCTCTGATATTTTGGGAATAGACATGCATCAGCTATCTAGTAGGTAAAGATAGGTCCTAATCCCACTCGAGGATGTGTAGATTGGGCCGTTTCCATGCTCTACTCCAATCCGAGACAGAATTTCGACAGCACCTCCCCGTTGTTCTCCAAATATACGTCTCGGCAACAAACCAAGAGAATGTGTATCCGGAGAACAAAGGGGAGACGCTACCGAAACTCTGTCTCGGATCGGAGTAGAGCATGGAAACAAACCCAATCTACACATCCTCGGGCTGTCCAAAAAAACGTGGACAATTTGAAACAGTTACGGTTATAGATATGCAAAGACTTGCATATTTTATAACCATAACTCCTTCGAACGGGAGACGCCTAGGTTACGTGACTGTATATGAATCTCAGTCTGTATGCTCGCTACTCAAGGGATTGGGTTAAATCAGCAAAAATGGTTAAGGTTGAGATTAATATCTGGATCTCCTGTACACACGTCTTCTACTGTAGATATTTCCCCTGAATGGTTAAGGGGAGGGGGAGAGAGAGAGAGAGAGAGTGTGTGTGTGTGTTTATTTCCAAAGGGAAAAACAAAAGGGAGGCCCTTTAATCAAAAGATGCTAACCGCCCTATGTAGAGAATGTCTTTGGTCCCTTCGGCCACAAGTTATGTCTTCTCCAGCTCAAAGATTAGCAACTCTATCTCTCATAGATTGTGGATCCCACTTTTCTCAAATTTGGGAGGAGCTTGGAACTAAATTACAGAATTAGAACTCTACCAAACCAATTCAACATAACCACCCCTCCTAGCACTCTAATCACATAAGGCAACACCTAGCAAGAGCATCGTCCAGCTACATGCATGTGCAGGAACTACCTCTAGATTCTAGAACAAACATATGAATATAGCTAGCTCAGCAATAAAAAAAATATTGGATGCCTCTTTACTAACATTTTAAAAACCTGCTCAACTACTAACTCAACAACATAACAATTATACAATTCTACATTTTGCCATCAATAAATCATCAAAATCATACTGACTGGCATCAAAATCATACATTTTGCATCAAACATAGCCAAATATACCTCATGATTTTGATTAATTTCGAGTTATAGTGACTGGCTTCTACTGAGATCCATATAGCCAAAAACTTGACAAAATTAAAAATGGGGATACAAGAAAAGGGAGAGAAGAATGTGAGGGGGGCTTACCTGAGGGGGGCGCGCGCCGAATCGGGCAGGCGGGGCGGCGGTAGGCGGGGCGGCGGCGGGCGAATCGGCGGCGGAGACGGGGCGAAGCGGCGGCGGCGGCGGGGCGAAGCGGCGGCGGGCGGGCGTGGTGCGAAGCGGCGGCAGGCGCGGGGCGGGAGTAAATTAGAAATGGCCGGCGGCGGGCGGGTTGGTGCCCTAAATAACATACTTTGCCGAGTGCCCATCGTTTGCCGAGTGTCCGAACGCGGACACTCGGCAAACAAACAACTTGCCACGTGTCCGTGTTTGCCGAGTGTCATAAAGAAGACACTCGGCAACACCCAAACCTTTGCCGAGTGTTACACTCGGCAAAAACCCTGATTATATGACAGCTTGCCACGTGTCCGTGTTTGCCGAGTGTCATAAACTAGACACTCGGCAAACATACAACTTTGCCGAGTGTAACACTCGCAAAGACCCTCCATATGACTTGCTCAAATACAATACTTGTATACCTAATACATTTTTTATCTTATATACCTCAATACATTTTTTACATGTAATATACTACATATAAGTTTTTCTGTAGGAGTTTCCATAATTTTTGAGTTGATTTAATATTTTCTAAAGTTTAAATGCCTATAAATGCACTTAATGGCTTAAATATAGCAAACGTATCCGGAAAAATACCAAATTTTGACATGTCACATGTAATTGTGTATGTTGACTGTGGAAAAGTTTTCAACTCCAACCGATAAAGCAGCGGTCGCTTTGCATGCAAACTTGACCCCGTTCTCTCTCGACACCTAGTTTCTTCCTCGGAGATGGTCCCGTTTCTAAGCAATCCACGTGACAACTTTTGTGAAACATTTAAAATTTTTACCACAGCCTCCAGGGGTCATATCATGACACCATGCCAAGTTTCATGATTTTCGGGTTTCGTTTGAATTTTTGAGAATTAAATGCCAATAACCACATGTTGGTGCCCGAGTCTCGGCCACCTGGTGTCTGGGACTCCTCTTCTTTCCTTACATAAGACCTAAACATACATTAAAGACCACCAATAAGATTTTTTAACCCATTTCTGGTGATTATTTCATGTACCTGCAGCTCAAGTTTGAATTATATCCATTAAAGGCCTAGAAATGTATTTAATCGCTTAAATATAGCAACCGGACCCTGGAAAATGCCAAAGTTTGACATGATACATGTATTGGTGTATGTTGACTGTAGAAAAATTTTTAAGGCTAACCGACGAAGCAGCGGTCGCTTCGAATGCAAACCTCACACAAGAAGAAAGAAAGAAAAAAAGAGAAAAAAACAAAGCAAAGAAAAGAAAAGAAAGAAATAAAATAATAGAGAATAAATAATGGTACAAGTGTGCTTTATTTCCTACAACAAAATGGTCCACTATATAAGTAATAATTTTATAATTGAAACTAAGAAAACAATTAAAAAAAGGTTTGCCGAGTGCCGTAAATAGGACACTCGGTAAACATGAACAGTGTTAACGGGGCCGCTGATTTGCCGAGTGCCCGACGGAAAACACTCGGCAAAGGAACCATGCCGTCGCCTTTCCGCCAACCGCGGGGAGTAAGGGCACGTGTCTCTATATTTGCCGAGTGTTACGCGTACGGCACTCGGCAAAGAGCTTGTTTGCCGAGTGTCAATATGAGGGCTCTCGGTAAAGGTATTGTTTGCCAAGTGTTGTGTTTTTGCCGAGTGTTTTGACGTGGACACTCGGTTCATGGGTTTCTGTGCCGAGTGCCCGACTTTATGCACTCGGCAAAGCTTCCGGCACTCAGCAAATGTCGTGATTCCGATAGGGTTTGCTATGTAAGATGATAGACATTGCCACATTAGTCGGGACAAAAGGAGAGATCAGCCCTGCTTATTTTCTCGAGAACGTGCACTACTTATTTTCTCCTGGGTCCACGTTATAATGATACAAATTAATCAAATTAGCATTAGAGTTGTTATACTTATATAAGACACATAATTAAATATATTAAATTAAAACAAACATATAATACTTCGAGTAATCAATTTACTTGAGCAAGTCTCAGTTGCCCAATGCTTCTGGGATAACTATGAAGGGCATGAAATATACCATCCCGATAATTGGAATTTGGCCAGTCAAAAGAGAGAGTTCGGTGGGATATGGCATTCCCAATCTTGGCGATTTGAAAATGTGTTTGCGAGTAGTCTTGATCAAGAGATACGGTTTGGGAGAGCATATACTATGGAAAAGAATCGGTGACTAAAGACACGAAACTAAAAAGTCTAAAATTGTTTTGCTGCCTTTACTTTTGCTTTCCTATTGTAGAAAGGATCGTGCCAAGGTCCAAACTGGCTTACGTCTAGCCACGTTTGGTTGTAAGGTTGTTCACTACATTGTTGTAAGGAGTAGTTTGAGTTAGCTTATTTCTATAAATAATATAACTTGGAAAAAGAAATCCTTATGTGGGAACGAAGTTCCACCACCATCAATCCCCATCATACAAAAGCAATGCATGTCACATATGAGCAATTAATCCTTATCCGTAGGAGAACTACCACTGACAGAATGGCCCTCCGTCATTGTAGGGCTCAACTGTCCGTGAGAGCACGTGCATGAAAACGACACTCTGTTTCCCTACCGTCCACACGCCATGGCTATGCATCATTATAGCCTTTCAATCTTTCATTGGTCAATCAGAAAAGACTGCAGTGGCACCTCCCGCAGCAAAAACGTGACGCCCCATGATTCGCCAGCCTCGAAGCCCCCTGACGCTGCACTCACAAATCCATTGGTGACTCTTGCTGTTCCTACACGATGCGTCCACTCCACGTCCTAATCAATCAAAAGCAATCAACAGAAAGAGAAAATATCAGGAATTCTATCCAGATTCGCTCAAATATCAGCACTCCACCTCTATCTAGCCATACAAATCCGTTCAAAATTGATAATATCATTATACATTTCTCTAATTTTAAAATTTTAAAATGTTTTATCTTTCAAACAATTAATCTAATTTGTGATCCGTTTACACCGTTAGGTTCGTCTCGACAAGAACTTTAAAACTAGATCTCACTCAGGTATGTCTCGATGATTTTTTTTTATCATTACCAGTTGCCAAGTTAGAATATGTTGCGTACCAAGCTAAAGTAAACGCTTACCCGGTATTAGTGAATATCTACTATGTAATAGCTGAACTAATCATGACATGGTCGTATAATTATGTTAATTTAGAAAGAAAAATGTAGACTGCTATCAAGTAGTAATTGGTATTATCAGAACACTAGAGCATTGTAATGCAAGTTTTAGAGGTGTCAGAGAGATGTTCAATAACCTCGTAACGCAAAGATTATACTCCCTCCGTCCCAAAATATAAGGCACGCATACATCCCAAATTTACAATTAGGTCTATAATACGTTAGTTATATGATACAAAAATGATATCATTGGAAAGTGCTTTCAAAAACGAATCCAACAATATCACTTTTATATCACATTATTAAAATATTATAAGTCTAATAGTAAATCTTAGAATGCGTACGTGCCTTATATTTTGGGACGGAGGGAGTAATATGGTAACTTATCACTGCTAATATGATACTTCATTCATTATAACATGGTAACTATTGGATAAAAAAATATCATCGAAATATATCAAAATGTAATCTAGTTTTCAAGCTCTTGTCATGACTAACCCAATAATGAAACGTACTGTTAATCGGACTAACGATTTAAGAGATAATTTTTTTTAAATTTTAGATTTAAAATAATTTTAAATGGTATCAGCTTTTTTTTAGCGTAGTGCATGCAATGCAAAATGCTAGCTTGGGATCATACTTTTAGACAGTTCAACATCACAGGAAGTCGTACCATAAAATGCACGTCATATGAAGTTGTTAGGAGCTGTATAATAATGCTATAAAGTACGCTGTGTAGTTCGGTCAAAAAAGATTAATGTGAACCCAACGCTCTGGAGTAGAACCCGACCTGTCCACGACCCCCGTCCCAGTCTCCGAACCAAAGCGACGTGAAAAAACGCGAGAACCCGCACGTTTTCCCCGAATCCCGGAAAAGCCACACCCACACGGTTGGCGGGCCGGAACAGGGAATCCCGGCGGCGGCAACCACGGCCATGGGCGACTGCGCTGCGCTGCGCTGCCCTGCCACACGGCGCAAGTACTACTGTTCCCCTCCACACCTCGCTCCCTTTCCTTATCAGGAAGCGGAGCCGCCGACGCCTCCGCTTTTACTCGTCGCCCGGACCGGGGCCGCGCGTCATGGGCGCGGCTGGGAGGGCCCGTACGTGCGGGATATTTTCATGGCTGTAAACAATGACCGGTGCGGTGCATGCGGCCAAGTGGAAGAGTCTGGACGTACACCGCACACGCGCAGTGGCCTCCGCCCCCTTCCCCCCACCCCCCCTCGTTTGTTTAATCGCCAACCTATATACAGTTTGCGCCTGTCAATGGGAGCGCAGCGTCCCCTCCCCTCCCCCATTGGTGAGTCGCCGCTTATATACTAGGCACACACGCTCGGAGAACGGCACGGCAAGGCACGGCCTAAATCTTATTCTGTTCGTGCGAGTGAGCAGGACTTGGACCGGCGGCGGTGAGCGCGCATTCCGAGGGAGGGAGGGAGATCGGTCGAGATGGCGAGGGAGAGGAGGGAGATACGGCGGATAGAGAGCGCGGCGGCGCGGCAGGTGACGTACTCCAAGAGGCGGCGCGGGCTGTTCAAGAAGGCCGAGGAGCTCGCCGTGCTCTGCGACGCCGACGTCGCGCTCGTCGTCTTCTCCTCCACCGGCAAGCTCTCCCAGTTCGCCAGCTCCAGGCACGCCGGCGCTAGCTCTCCCTTCTTCTTCCCCGTTACCACCTCATCCGATCTCGCATACGCCTTTTATTCTCACATCTGTTCTCGCTTTTCCTTTTAAATTAGATCTGCATCCTCCTCTCGCGTCCCTGGATCGGTGGGATCTAGATCCTTGCACTAGGGTTTC
This sequence comes from Stipa capillata, assembly GCA_019208055.1. NCBI lineage: Eukaryota > Viridiplantae > Streptophyta > Magnoliopsida > Poales > Poaceae > Stipa > Stipa capillata. The sequence continues at coordinate 45,238 of JAGXJF010001930.1, read as the reverse complement.
CAGCATAGCTATATACATCCAACTCTTTTTCCTTTTTCTCTAGGGTTCGCATTTGGTTGTGATATGATCATATGGCGCTTCGGAAACACCACTTCACGGTAGCACAGTTTCCACCTAATTATGGAACAAAAATCCTCGCAGCCAGCCAATTCGGGTGGATTTCCTGGGCTCCATGCCCTCCGGGGAAATGGGGAATTTTTTCACTGTAGTTTCCGCACAGGACCAGATCGATCGCTTACCTTTTGCTTCGTTTTATGCGAGGAACACTCTAGCGTCCGGTCAGTTTGCAGTGCCTTGTGTTTTTGTGTTGGTGAAATAAACTGTAACCGGTCGATCTCTCTGGATCGGCGCGTCGTGTGGGTAGAAGGGGTGGTCGTGCACGCCCGTACGTACCTGTGATTTTATGTAGTGGCGTGCCGTATGCATACGTGCAAGCCGTGCTTGCTCCTCCCTGAGGTCTCGTGTTTTGTGCAGATGCAGATATAGTATGAACTTCTGGGCTAGGCTAGCTGTCAGATTACACTGTGGGCTAGCTTACCATTATTGTAGGTCTTCAAGAGAAAAATAACATTTCAAGTACAAAGAGGATACGTGGCCTTGCATGTTCCATAATCATATCCTAGGAAACGGGTTAAGCACGTACTAAATTTGTCCTTAATCCAAATTTTTTTCAATCAAATCAAGTTAAGCGTTTTTCAAGTTACTCCCCTCCGTCCACAAATGTAAGACGTGCAGTGGGGTGGAAAGTGCTTTCATGACTATATGTCACTCCTTTATCAAACTTCAGCATGACACTGAAAGTACTTATGATTTTTGTAGTACGTAATTAGTGAAGAGAATGGCTTGTACCTTTTGACAGTTTTCCCTAAGTCACTTGTGTACTATATATCCAATGGGTATCTATTGTAATGACGTTGAGAAGATCTCTGAAGTACCGAACAAAAGACTATAAACTCATGACATCCATAATTTGTGGAATAACAATACACTGAAATGCTTTCTTTTGCTGCGGGTACACCTCTAATAATTTATAATCAAGACTCAGAATGACATGATAATCAGCGATAGAAGCTGATGCATACTGTTTCCAGTTCTTTCTTATAATATTAATTACTTTTTAATGGTGGAGTTGTAAGTATAGTAGATGCTACTGAATTGGCCCCCACTAAGTGTAGTTAATGCTATTTCTCTCTTCTAGTGCAGCTATATCACCCATATTATTCCTAGCCGTTGGATTAGAAAGCATTATCATATCCAGATTTCTTCAGAACAAACTGAAGATCCTTTTCCCTCCCGTTGGAGGCAATCTATTGAAACGAAGGCATAAATGTCAAGCTATAAATATTATTTTTCAGCGCATTTCTTATGTTTCACCTTTGCTATACATCTTGCTTATTTGCATTGAGATTGCTTCCAAATGGTTACGTACATAGAAACAACTGAACTATGTTACTTCAAAGATTATATATATATATTATCTCCTAGATTTCTTAAGTAGCTTGCTTGCATAGTTTGTTATCCTCAATGATTACATGTATGTCATCATTCTTTTATTTTTCTCATCGCATACTTAAAATATCGGTTTTGTTTATACCGAGCAAATTATTGATGAAAATTGTCATCTCTCTATGCCCGCAGCAACGTGCGGGGGTTCCATCTAGTTTGTTTGATAATTGTGGATTGCGTCCAATTTATGCATAGTAAGCTAAACCACGTACGGACTCCAATCTGTTGGCTGGAGATTATGTTTCAGGTTGAACGATTGGAACGCACTCCATTTGTAGAACATGATGCGTGCATAGTTCAAACTGAGTTCAACCATTTAAAGAGAGATGTAGTAATATTGTATTATGAATAATTTATTAATTATATAGAATGACACCCAGAATAATATAAACACTTCTGAGTTTTGACATCTTAATTAGCATTCCATCAATTACTTACACATCTATATATTCATGTGCATCCTTTGCTCTTTGGGAGAACATATGCATCGCTACTTTGGATTAATAGTGGAAACTGATCGTGTAGACAACTAAAGTTCTATATTAAGTGGATATGCCTGTTTTGTTTTCTTCTTAAATTTTTAGTTCAATTTGGCATTCTTTTAATTCTTTAACAGAGGAATAAGAAAGGGATGCTGTACTGAAGAGAATAAGTTGTTAATTTTTTAGAGTAATGGATATAAAATCTTCATTTCCAGGCATTTGATATGAGATGGATTATGATATAATAATTAGGTTATCAGTTTTAAGCAAGCAATGGATAAGGTCTCTAGTTTCAGACAGTACTTACTATCTGACTGTTCACAACTACATAGATGTGTTGGCTATATTCCACCTTCTATGTACCTTCAAATTAGTTTTATACATGTTACTGTGTACAGTTATATTATATGCCTACATTTGCTATCTTGTTTTGCAACTACAAGCTTGCTTGCATTGCTGATATGTAACTTATTTTTCATGATTAATTTCCAGGTAAACTATAGCTTGTGAATGAAATACTGATATTGACTTTGTTTTTTTCAAACAGTATGAACGAGATCATTGACAAGTACAGTACACATTCTAAGAACCTGGGGAAGCCATGTCAGCAACCTTCTCTTGATTTGAATGTATGTCAAGCAATCCAACTTTTTCTAGACTAGTACTGAAAAAACATCTGTGATGACAAGAATCTACAGCGCAAGAAATTATGAAATTATGTGTGGAAGGCCCAGAAATAAAACATTTTGTGGGGAGGCTAGTAGGCTATACAATAACAATGCTTTTCCCTTGCAAATTAAGAGTTACACAAACCCCATATGGCCATATACTTCTTTCTAGTTGTCTCATAACAGATGATGTCTTGAGCGGTGTTTTGGCTCCGGATTTAAAAAATTCCGAAATTGACAAATATCGAATTCTTTTTTACTTCCAAACGTCCAAAATTTCCAAAAAAATAACTCGTGAAAGTATTCAAGTAATTTGTACACGTAAATTTTCATGAAAAAATTGAGTTTTTGTGAATTGTGCAAAAAAATGTTGGAGGTCTAAAAAGCAACTTTGTTGCCCCTAAATTTGATTTTCTTGCGCAGGCATAGAAGTACTCATTTTTCATGAAATTTTACAAGTGTATAAAGTAGTTAAACATTTACATGTGTCATTTTTTCCAGAATTTTTTGGCACTCCGAAATTAGTGTCTTCTTAGCTTGTCTTCTATTTTGATCATTCTCGTGGGTGGTTCGGCCCAATTTTTCTACGCTTGGCCCTGCTTTTCTAGTCAACCTCCAGGCCCCAACGCCCAAAAAAGCCTATTTTTTTGTTTTTCGAATATTTTTATTTTTATAACAGTGTTTAATTAGCTCCTGCATAAATTATTGCTTTTTTTTTGGGATCCTCCACTCTAGGTTTGCCAAGTCTCGTGAGAAACTGTATCACCATTCTTAACTTTTATATGCTAACATTGACCGATATATCATCTTTTCAGCTAGAGCACAGCAAGTATAGCAGTTTGAATGAACAACTCGCAGAAGCAAGTCTTCGACTTAGGTTATGTTTTGTTCCGCCTTTGTTTTATGTGATCCATTAAAAACTTGTTTACAACAAAAGGGCCATAATGTTAACAATTAATGTCGTCATTCTATATTAGACACATGAGAGGCAACGAACTTGACGGATTGAGTGTCGGGGAACTGCAGCAGATGGAAAAGAATCTTGAAGCAGGACTGCAGAGGGTGCTTTGTACAAAGGTAGGGCTACCTCCGTTTTATTCTCCTTCAGCTTCGTATGATTACAATGTCAAGTGTTTCACACATAAATGTGCTTCTGCAGGACCGGCAATTCATGCAACAAATCAGTGAACTCGAACAAAAGGTGAGGCATGGATAAACTCCAATTTTTTTTGGACTCTGTTTTTAGAAATAGGGGGCAGGTATTCTAAAAAAAAAGAGACAGGTGGCAGCACATCAGTTCATGTTTGGGCCCTGTATATTAGGTAATTAGCAAATTGTTCGCGTTCACTGCAGAAATTAGTGGTTTCTTTGGAGTACTTAGTTTTTTATTTGTTCGTTTTAAATTCTTTTATCATACTTAGTTTTGGAACCATTTTCGGAAAGAAAATCAACCTGAAATGTGAAGACACATTCATACTTAGTTTTGGAACCATTTTCGGAAAGAAAATCAGCCTGAAATGTGAAGACACATATGTAACTCTAGCTACGTACCTGAAATGGTGTCAGAAAACCATCAGGTATGAGATATGATCTCATGAGCCAACTTCAGGTATTTATTTGTTGCACATGGATCTCCGATGTTGTCAACACCAGATGATGTTTTTTTAAGTACCCTGAATCCTGATGATGTTTCTTTGATTAGAGAATATGTCTACTTCTACAAGAGGAACATTTCATAATGCAATTTTCGTTTTCTTGTAGGGCACACAGCTGGGAGAGGAAAACATGCGCTTGAGAAACCAAGTAATAAGATCCTAGATGCATTTATGGTCCTGCACTTAATTAATCTTTAGAAGATAAAAAGAAAATTGCAGCTTGAACAACCCTCTGGTTTCTTTATATTGCGCATGGCAGAATACGCATTTACATTCTTTTCATGTGCTTGGATGTAGATGCCTCAGGTGCCAACGGCCGGAATGATAGCCATTCCCGATACTGAAAATTTTCTCATTGAAGATATGCAGTCATCTGAATCCGTGATGACTGCATTGCATTCAGGAAACTCGCAGGACAATGATGACGGTTCTGATATATCCCTGAAACTAGCGTGAGTTTCATCCAAAAACTATTGTCTGCTTACCTGGAAGTTAATTTAATGTCGCTGAATTACTACATATTTTATCATTTTGATCCCTGACCATATGTCATGTTCCAAAATGCAATTATAATTTCAGAATACGAGAAAAGTATGCTTGAATTTCTACACTTCTCTGATAGATGGGAGATAAATTACATGGGTCAATTTTGTGTTTGAAGAACTCATTACACAAGAAATTAAACTACCTCACATCATTCGTTTCTCTATACTGTTTAGAACTGAGGCAATGCTGTGATATTGCTACAACTCTGTATGCTCTTTTCACCCAACAGGTTGCCTTAAAAGGACGTGAGAAGACCACCCACTCTTTTCACCCAACAGTTTGCCTTAGAAGTAAGGACGTGAGAAGATCACTCTGCATGACTGGATGGAGTTGGACGTCAGTGCAGCTTCGTAGAAAAGACGTCATGTTTTGGATACTCCCAAGACTGACTGAACAATCCGATAGTAGAAGCCAGATCAGTTTAACCCGAGTTGTCATCGTTATGTCTGCATGTCGCAGTTGTACCCCTTAGCTCGGATCTCCACTGAACGTGTAGTGTACTGGTGTGTATCGTTTCTTCGCTCCCGCTACATGTATCATTCGTGCAAACTATCAACTATGTCCCTGTGGCTATATGCATGTACTTATGAAAGCTTATTGGCCTAGGCAATTCTCTTGAGTGCATTGTTCCCTGATGAATAATTTTGCTCAACGGGAAAAATATGGAAATACACAATGGCATCGCCCAGGTTTGATCCGGAGATATTTGGTGTGCTACACCACGACACCTCGATGCGATTTATTTCGTTAATTTATTATCATTAATGTGGGGAGTACACCACAGTCCACTTTTTTTGAAGAAAAAAAATCCACTCCACTTGGTGAGTATTTGGTCATACGTTTGAGCCTTATGAGATCGCACGCGTCCAAAGTCCAAATTTTCAGTTCAGAGTGGAAGTCACCCAAAACATCGTGCTGCAGTAGTGGTACATTATGTAGATACAAAAACTTGCGCTAGGCTGCAGCCATTTGTGCTCCAGAAGAGTAGAGACAAGGCATGTGAGCTGGGTGCTAAATGTGCTGTTGGGGCGCCGGCGGCGGAGTGATGGCCAGGCACTTGGGCAGGGCCGCCGACGCTCGGTTAGCTGGCCCGAACGAGCCGGCTGGCAACTGGCCAACTTGGCATGGTCAATTGGCCGTGCGCTTGGTGCATCCGTGCAAGTGAACACGACGGAGGCGCCCGCGGAGGCTGTGTCGTCAAGTCGAGCGAGGGGACTGAGAGCGTGATTGGTTGGATGCTAATTTTTGTCATACCAATTATTGACAAGTTGTCTATTGGTTAGTAATTGGTTGGCTACTAATTGGTTCTTGTTAACCTCTAAAAAAATTATCAATTTTTAGTAACTTTTGATTTTACCAAATATTAGCAATGCCAAACGTTGACATCTAACCAATCATGTCCTGATTGATGATGGTGTCTGCCGAGAGGGACGGAGGATAGGAGTAGTGGAGGGACGATGAGTAGGTGGCGGTAGTACTACGAGAGAATCTATGTTGGGTTCTCGAGTTAATTTTGGTTTGGGCGTGGCGAACCGTTGGTGATTCAACTGACCCCCACCCCACCAACTTTGAACAAGTAAATCCTCCCGGATCATACTCGCCTACACCCGAAAATGTGTAATCCCCTTGGTTTCACTCATCCAAGAACCAATTGGACGCCGCCTCCGAACAAACTGGACTCCACGTACGTACACTAGCCTTGCAAAGCTGCGGATCGCACCGAGAATCGCACTCGACTAGCTCATTGACGATCGAGCAGCTAGGGCCGGCAGTCCAATCCAAATCCAAAACCCCGTTCCCCAATAATTGCAGGGACACGGCGACACACCACGCACGATTGTACTCGCCGACGACGACTGTGCATGCGCGCCGCATGCCCCGATCGAGACTGTTCCACGGTCCAAGAACCGAGAGAAAAGAGAAGCAGGCGAGTGCTGAGCAACAATGGTCTAGCTAAGGAGTAGTAGGGTAGGGTACCCGATCCGTGGGAGTGACCGCCGACCGCCGTGTGCCGTCGACGTCCCGCGCGGGCCCCGCCGCCGCTCGCCTCGGTCGCCAGGGGAGATAGGACGGCGACCGGACATGGACACGGAGAACAAGTGGTGGTGGTAGAAAAAACAGAGTGAGGCCAAATCACAACATCCGAGAGGCAGACACCAGACAGGCCGGGTGGTGGGTCCGCCGCTCCCTTTTTCGTGCTTACAGTTGCTGACCTGCACTGCCGCGCCGGCCCCGAGACCGAGGGGAGAGTCATGGGACGATGGGCGTGGCAGACTGGCAAGGACCCGGCTAGGCCGTGCAGCGCAGAACAGGCAGATCACTGAGACGACGTTCTGCATTTAAGAATTACGACCGTACGAATGCGTCCCGTGCATGTAAAATGTCACATTTGGCCCCCGACTGGGTCAATGCTAAATATGGTCTCTCCTCATTATGGGTGAAATCGGAGCGGATACGAACGGATAGTGCTCAAACCATATCCTAAACCATATTTTTTTCGGATACGGAATCGGAGCGGATAGTGTCCGGATACGAATACGGAATCGGAATCTATCGGTCACGAATACGGAGCGAATACACTTCGGTAGCGGATATTTCGTCGGATGTCACAATAAGTCAACAATATTAGAAATCATATATAACACCCATACATATATTCATAAGTTTCACAATTATGCATAGTTGTAAATAATTTGATAGGATCAGAGCACACAAGCACAAGTGCACAAGTGCACAACTATATATAGACATAAACATACACATCCACACAAAAACAAAGGTCACAACTTGTTATATAGATAATTAAAGTGCATGCAAATTTGACATAAACATAACAAAATAACATCATTACATTGATCATTACATGGTTCTTCATAACTTGTTATATAGATAATTAAAGTGCATGCAAATTTGACATAAACATAACAAAATAACATCATCAGTTCATCACATTGTTCTTCCCTTCTCACTTCTTAGTTCCCTTTTCAGTTCTTAGTTCCAGCAAAGCAAGCAACTATTCCATCTATTGCGACTAAGGCATAATTGCGACTCATGAGAGAATTCAATCACTCTCGTCGGAAGACTCAACCATCCCATCCTACAAAATGGGAAACATTTTAGTATGTGCATGTGGTTAAATGGAAACAACAACTTCACAAGCTCTTCAATAAAACAAAAACCAAAAAGCTATAAAGAGAGCAGTGCATCAAGAATGTATTTTTGCATATAACTGTCAACCAAAAGTGGGGTTCATTACGAACGGATAGTGAACAAATGGAATCAGTCTACCACCAAGAAATTGGAGTAGCAATCACGAAGTCCATACCTGATGCAGATTAGAAGCTCTACAGCGTATGTAGCCAAGGAAAGCCAACAGAAAAAAACCCACCATTTTACAGGTTTGGAGTTCTGCTGAAAATTCACTTCAGCAAAAATACCACTGAATCTTTCACATTCATTTTAATACCACCCAATTTGCCTCCTTTCCTCTATTTGCCACTTAGCAGAGATAATGATTTATCATGTAGAATGATAAATCTCCATGTATTTGTGAGAACCAATAGACAAGTTACATTGGATACAGATTTTACAAGAAAATGGTAACCTACAAAGGCTGTTTGTTTCTGCTCTTCTAACAATAAGCAGAGTGTTACAAGAAAATGCAATTTCTGCTCTTCAAAACACACTACTATGTAACCTACAAAGGCTGTTTGTTTCTATATATGCAACAGAAGACATTCAAAATCAAGACATAAACATCAAGCTGAAAAGGTTGCTCATTGTATACCTGTATTGCTGCAGGTAAATAACAGTAAGATATATAGAGGGTTACAGTGCTAGTACCGACCTCCTCTGGTTCTGTATTTGAATCTTTAGGCTCCGGCATCGACATATCCAACTCATCTATGAGTGAAGCAATCTTCACCTTGGCAGCTAGAAGTTCAAATTCAACAATATCAGTGAATAATTATTGACTAATTAGTAATGGCTACTTAACTATTGCATAGAATAAAAATTGATGATGTATGAAATAGAAAGAAACTAACTATTACCTCTTTTACCCGCAGCTGTCCAATCTTTGGTACAAATTAGTGCTTCAACCACCTCAGGGTCTAGACGAGTCCGAAATGGATCAACGACACGCCCACCGGCACTAAATGCCGACTCTGAAGCAACTGTTGACACTTGAATGGCTAGCACATCACGAGCTAGCCGTGCGAGAATAGGGTAAATGTCTTGTTTGCTCCTCCACCATGACAGAATATCAAATGACCCATCAATCTTATCATTCCACCGTATTGGGTCTTCTTTCAAGTATTTTTCCAACTCAGATTTCTCATCATCTTGATTTGCATCTGTATGATACAAGAATTCTTCAATGTCATGGTCCATATCATCCAGAAAATCATCAAGTACCCGAGAATTCAAACTAGGAACAGGAGTAGCAGTCTTTGCAGCCTCTTGTGCACTAGACAAGTAAGATTGGAACAACTGGTTCACCACCACCATGAATTGATTCATATGATGATCATAACTGTCACGATATATCTTCACCATAAAGTACTCAACAAGCTTTTTCTTGTACCTTGGATCAAGAAAGCATCCAATTGCAAGAGCCATATTAGACTTGTCCCAGTACTTTTGATATTTTTGTTGCATGGCCTTTGCCATAGCCACAGTGGCAGCATCGTCACTACGACACCATTCATCAATTGCTAGCTTAATCTCACAAAACTTCCACCAAAATAGATTTACTGTTGGATATAAACTTCCAGAAAAGAGCTCAGTAGCATCATAAAATTTCTTCAAAAATTTTGTTAGAACCAATGCCTTATCCCACTCTTCATCTGATGGAACACACTTCTTATATTTATTCTTATTCAAAAACACTAGCTTCTCAAATGCTTTCTTATAGTACATAGCATTTTTCAACATTAGGAATGTAGAGTTCCACCTTGTTGGACAATCCAAAGAAAGTCCCCTTTTGACATCTAAGTTCTCTTCTGATGCACACTTCATAAATTGCTCCCACTGCAACGGGGAATTCTTCACAATTGCAACAGTGGCTCTAATATTACAGACTGAAGATCCAATCACTTTCAAGCCATCTTGAGCAACAAGATTTAATATATGACATAGGCATCTCACATGGCAAAAGATACCACCACATATTAAGGGGGAACACTTATTAAGTGTGGGAATGACTTCTTGGACACATTTATCATTAGATGATGCATTGTCTAAAGTGAGAGCAAATAACTTCTTATCAAGGTTCCAATACATCAAGCTCTTGCAAAACTCATTGCCTAACCTTTTTCCTGAATGGCTACCTTTCACATGCATGAATTTCACAATTCTTTTCTGCAGCTGCCAATTATCATCTATCCAGTGTACAGTAATGCACATATAACCTAAATTCTGTCCTGATGTCCACATATCCATAGTTGCAGAAAAGCGAGACGAAACAGATTTGAAATGCTCATACAACTTTTGTTGTTCCTCTGTGTACATCTCTATTATATTTTTCCTTGTAGTTATCCGACACTTAAATGAAAAACCAGGACGCAGTGATTTGATGAAATCAACAAAGAACTCATGCTCAACCATGTTAAAGGGATAATCATGCATAACAATTGCCAATTGCCACTTCTTTAGACTAACTTCAGCATCATACCTGTAGGCCTGAACAGTGGCAGTGTTGTCTTCATTCTTTTCTAGTCGAAGTGTTTGTTGTCCCGCCTTAACATTATGCTTGAAATCCAAATGATTCCGGAACGCCGTTGTGCCCCTGCTGGTCTCAGCTCTGGCTTTGTACTTACATCTTTTGCATGATGCCCACAATTCTTCCACCTCTTCACCATCAGGTCCCAATACCGTCACCTTTTCCTTGGTGTAGTGCTCCCATACTGCAGAGCTACACTTCTTCTGCTTCTTCATAGCAGGAGGCAAAGGATCTTCACTAATCTCAGTTGTGTGCTCTCTAGCCCTAGTAGCAGCACCACCACCATCTCCTTCGGTGATTGCCAATGGCACAACTTTGGGCATAGCAAGTGAGGCCGCAGTACTTGTGGTGGCACTCACACTTGAACTTGGTTCCATCCTAATTCCTGAAGACATGACACCAAGCACTAATCAAACATCGAAGTATAATTAACCTTGGACTTTTTGTAAGCAATTAACCATAAAGCCATAAAGACATGAAGATACATCATACTGCAGAAGTTCATTAACTCATGAACTTGATGGTATCATGTTATCCATCTTTGTTAGCAATGTAGAAGTTAGGGTATTCTTGTTTTTCTATCTTTGAACTTGATGGTATCATGTTATCCATCTTTGTTAGCAATGTAGAAGTTAGGGTATTCTTGTTTTTCTATCTTTGTTATCATACTGCAGAAGACTAGAAGTTAATGTTTGTTTCAGTTAAAACAGAAGCAAGGTTCTCAGAATTGCACGCAAAGCTTGTCTATGCTACTTAGCAGTTAGCACAACATAGGCCATAGTCAGGCTTTCCACGAGCTATTGCTGAACACAAATTAGTAGCTTACTAGCTTGCGATAGTTTGATGGCAAGGATAGCTCATGTTAATTAATCAAATGAGCCGGACAATTAATCACATTGCAGAAGATACATGAGACTATGAGAGGATACATCCAGGATTCTAGATTTCTAGGTCTTACACTTGTTCCTTCTAGAGGTGGAGGATGCAGCGGTCTTCTGAGCTCTGACTTCCAGCACGGCCCGGCGCCCCGGCGGCACGGCGGCGAGCCGGCGACTGGACACAGAAAGGAGGCGGCAGCTGGACAGAGAAAGGAGGCCGGCGACTGGATAGCGGTAGGCGGCGGGGAGTCATCCAGCGACGGGCGGCAGCGAGTGGCGCCGCGAGAGCCCCGTCATCTCCACTTCTCCAGACCTGTCGCGGGCCGGCGGGAGCTCCGAAGGAGGCGGCGGTGGCCGGTGGCAAACGGACTGGGTCCGGTACTCCGGTCCGCTGCGCCGGGACGTCTGCAAGCGGGGGGGCACGCCGGGAGGTCTGCAGGCGGGGGCGCGCCGGCCGCCAGGAGGTCTGCAGGCGGCGGCGGCGGCGGGTCCGGGAGGTTGGGACCGGGCGGCGGGCGGTGGAGTACGGGATTAGGTTGGAGAATGGAGACTTGGGGTTGGGGAATGGGGATTGGGGAATTGGGGATCGACTTGGGCAGTTGGGCCTCGGTGACTCGATGTGGGCCGGCCGGATAGTCACCGGATAGTCACCGGATAATATCCGAATTTTTTCGGATATTTTCGGATACGGACGGATAGTAATGAAACCGTATCCGTATCCGTATCCGGAAACGACTATCCGAATCCGTATCCGTATCCGAAAATTATCCGAAACTGTAACCGAATACCGTCCGAAGCTGTTCGGTCGGTCGGTCGGTCGGGAGCTATCCGTACCATTTTCACCCTTACTCCTCATGCAATGGCAAAGTAACATCGTCATAGACTGGACAATTGACATGTGTTACCTATCGCGCCTGGCGACCGTGACATGAGCCGGGCTGTCTCTCGCCAGGTGACCTGTCGCGGTCCTGTCGCGGCCGCCAGACGCGATGTGTCATCTGTCGTAGTCGCCAGACACGATAGGTGACACGTGTCAACTGTCCAGCCTATCATAGACCTATAGCAGTCGCCAGGCGCGACATGTAACACGTGTCAACTGTCCAGTCTATCGTGGTGTTACTTTTGCCATTGCATCATGAGGGTGGTTATTTTTAGCATTGATTCCAGTGACGAAACCAAATGTGCTATTTTATCCTCGTGCCATGGCTCATGAGTGCTTGGACCTGTTTTTTGAAGGCGGAGTGCTTGGCTTGATGTTTCGAGAGAAGAACGACATGAGCGGCGTATACTTTTTGGGAACTCAATTCTTTTTCCTTTGGCTGAAGCGATTTTGGATTAGTTTGATTGTTGCACACCATCCTTCTGCCGCCCCTTTTTCTTCGTCTACTTTCTCCTCCCTTTTCCTCCGTCATTCTCAACCTCGACGATACGTCACCACTGGCCTTTCTCATCTTCAGTGGTCACCATTGTTGGATCCGTCGACACTTCCCTTTGCATCCTGATTATAGGTCGCGAGGCAATCATCGTTATCCATGCCACCTTGCCCTTGGTGTTCGGTGAGGTCCACTTCCGCTTCAATAGCATTGGAACTAGCGCCTATAAATTAGGATACAATGTCGTGAAGCTGGGCATGCATGGCTCATCGCCGTCCTTTGACATGATAACAAAATTTGGATTGCATTTGATTTGGTCACAGAACTTGGCATGTCTATATGATTTGCAGAATTAGTAATTGGCAACAAACCAAATGTATCCAACCAAATATTTCTTGCCATACTGTAGCCATGCCCTGATTGTGGTTGTCAAATATTGGCAAGGCAAGGTTTGGTAGCCAACCTAGCAATCCATGGATCTTTCGTGTGTATACTACTAAACGTTAGTTTCTTTTTTTTATATACTAATAAGTGTACACGTATAATACACGTTTTCATGATATGTATAATATAAAAATATAATCTATACTGCATCATGTTGAAGGAAACGACGATAGTAGCACACAAGCACGGCTGGAGCGTGTCGTGGGCGTGGTGGCCACACATGACATGGTTCGGGAGAGAGCGGCGCTGGAAGGTATAACAGTGGCAGTGCTAAAAAATTATCTATTAACTTTAAGTAAGAGTAATGGTAGGTAATTATTTATCAACTTTAAATAAGGACAATGATGAGTAATAATCTATCAACTATAAGTGAATGACATGGTTGATAATTATCTATCGATTAAGGATAGCCGTCAAATTAAGTGCCAGACTATTAAACTAATATGAGTTGTTAAATGTACTCCCTTTGTCCAAGAATATAAGGCATATTTTGATTCGTTAAGACAAGTCTTTGACCAATAATTACTCTATTAATATGCAGTTTATGTGATAGAAAATCATAATCATAAGGAAGTAGTTTTGAAGATGAATCTATTGATATCAATATTATGTCACATAAATCGCATATGGATAGAGTAATTGTTGGTCAAAGCATTGTCTTAACTAATTGAAATACGCCTTAATTCTTGGACGGAGGGAGTATTTGATCAGACGGGGCTGAGTGACCTATATACATTTTATGGGGTAAAAATAAAAAAATAAAAACTGAATGTTTTAATAGATAGTGTAGATATATACACGCCTATATAAGCCGTCAGGAAGACTTGTCCTTTTTCAATATCGCACTCGCATACGCCCACAAGTGCATCATACGCCTCAGTTAATTTTGGCCCAAATCGAAAAGGATTCTCTATGGTGGATGAACAGAAATTTTATCTAACTTTTGAGAACATCTAAATGTGTGTTCTGATTTTCTTTAAACACCCGTGTGTAAATACACCTAGGTGTAGACCGTCCGTTTCTGCACAAACCCCCCATATACTATGACACTAGTAACATAAACCCTCTATTTATTTTTCTTGCGGCAGCCCCTATGTATTTGCAACTTGCCAACACAAAAACCCGGCTTACCACACACCAGCCGTGGCGTTATCGTGGAGAGGAATGCCACCAGCTCAGGTACCATGCATGAAAAAGATAGGAGAACAAATATAGTAGAGTTATCACTGGTAAATATTCGATATCTTCTCACCCCACTACACACCCTGGCCTGTGAATTCCTCTGTTTTCCTTCTTCTTTTTCTTGAAACGAGGGGTTCCTCCGTTTTCATACATTCCATACTCTGAACATTCCACGTTCAAATAGATTTGAATCAGAATACTCTATGACAATACAAAAGCATCCTCGGAGGAAGAAAAATTGTATGTTCTTTTATTTTTTAATGGAAATTCTAGTGTTCCAAGGGCATCCATAAAACGTGCCAAATAGCGTGCTCAGATTCAATTTTTTAGGGCTTTGGCACCGATGCCCACCCTTGCGTACCCCATGGCCAAAAACAAAAATTGGGAACCAGAGCAGCAACTCGCTCCGGTGCCAAATTTGCTTAACAGTAGTAAATTAATACGTTCATTGCCTTCCACCTTGTGCGATGGCACATACACCCTCTTGCTCGACCAGAATGGCCGGAGCATGACATCGCATGAGAGATTGGAGCATCGACACCAGAGGAATGTTAGAACTAATGGGCTTGGCCCATGTGCAGTTTCTAAAATTTCTAATAAATCTCAAAAGCCCATGAATAAATAGCAAGAGGTGGTACAAGAGTTTAGTCTCATATTGCTAGTAGAGGAGGCGGGAGACCACTTTATATAGTGAGTTCTCCCCACCACACTTAGTGATTGATATGAGGAGAGAAAGGAAGCACCACACACGCGCTCGCCTCGCCTCGCCTGGCCGGGCACGGGTCGAAGGGCGCGGGCGTGCGACATACGCGTGAATGGTCCGCCGAAATCCAGTCCGTGACCTTGCAGGAGCGCGGCTTCCTTTTGCCGTTTTAGTTTTTGGTTTCTTGGCAGACAAGTTTGTTGTTTGACACGAGACCGCGTGGGCTCTCCTATATATATGACTTACCGGCAGCAACCAAAAACAGATCGAAAACGAGTTAGGGTTTTTGCCTCCTCTTGTTACTTGCGCCACCACAGTAATCTACTCCATCCCGAACGCCGGCGTGCCCCAGCGAGAGGGAGAGCAGGTCTCCGGAACCTCTCGTCCTTGTGATCCTGCACCGGGAGAGGACGAATTAGGTTTTTGGGAAGCGCTACGCGCGACTGCTCACATCCGTCACCACGGGTCGTCTTCCATCCAAGTCAGGCGGTGCCGCATACCGTCGTCTCCGCCGCCGTCTGCTTCGACCTGTCTTCACCAACGTCGTCGTCAACAACATCGCTTCTGCAACAGCCACGGTTACTTCATCTACAAACGATCAGTATGTGCGCCGTGATCTGATCCTGTCTTTAAGTATGCTTGCTGTTGCATGTGTGATGCTGCTGTTCTGTTCACCTAGTATGCTAGAGCTATGCATGCTAATATTTGTTTTAGTCATGAATTATTTACTGGAATTAATCATGAAATTGTCTAATTTTCCAACATTCCAAAAACCTAATTGTAGGCAATTTCCTGAGTTAACCATGACTGGATTCACTGATGCACTGAGGCCGGATAAATTTACCGGTGTGCACTTTAAGAGGTGGCAAGTGAAGACCACGCTCTGGCTTACTGCTCTGAAAGTTTTCCATGTTAGTACTGGCATGCCAGAGGAAATCTCTGATGAAGATCAGAGGAAGTTTCAGGAAGCCAATACTATATTTGTGGGATGCGTTCTGAGTGTTCTTGCTGACCGTCTGTGTGATGTGTACATGCACATACAAGATGGAAAGCAGCTGTGGGATGCACTGAATGCTAAATTCGGTGCAACAGATGCAGGCAGTGAACTGTACATCATGGAGAGCTTCCATGACTATAAGATGGTGAACAACCGTTCTGTAGTTGAACAAGCTCATGAGATACAGTGCATTGTAAAGGAACTCGAACTCCTAAAATGTGTCTTACCCGACAAATTTGTGGCTGGGTGCATGATTGCAAAGCTGCCTCCTTCATGGAGGAGTTTCGCCACTACTCTGAAACATAAGAGACAGGAGATATCAGTTGAAAATCTGATAGCGTCTCTTGATGTTGAAGAAAAGGCTCGGGCTAAAGATACTAATGAGAAAGGAGGCGAGGGCCAGTCTAGCGCCAATATGGTGCAGAGATACCCACAGAACAAGAACAAAGGGAAGAACAAGCCTACTCTCAATAAGCCTGCAAAGACTACTACCTTCAAGAAGAAGAAGATGAACAAAGCTGAGCTAGGGTGCTTTACATGTGGGAAGCCCGGTCACTTTTCTAAGGAATGCCCAGATCGTGCAGACCGCAGAGGGAAAACGGGTTCCAAGAACGTCAACGTGGTGACCGCTAGCAATACTGATGGGTATGGTAATTTACCTATTGTCCTTTCAGTATTTCAATCTTCAAGTTGGTGGATTGATACGGGTGCTAACGTTCACGTGTGTGCTGACATCTCTATGTTCACTTCTTATCAGGTCGCACGGGATTCTTCCATCCTAATGGGGAATGGGTCACATGCTTCTGTTCGTGGCATTGGCACGGTGGATTTGAAGTTTACTTCGGGAAAGATCGTGCAACTAAGGAACGTGCAGCGTGTCCCTACTATGAACAAGAATCTCGTTAGTGGCTCCCTTCTATGCAGAGATGGGTTTAAGGTAGTCTTAGAGTCGAATAAAGTAGTTATGTCAAAGCATGGACAATTTATAGGCAAAGGCTATGAGTGCGGAGGCTTGTTCCGCTTTTCTCTTTCGGATTTTTGCAATAAGTCAGTAAACCAAATTTGTGCTGCTGTTAATGATGATGCGAGTGTTTGGCACTCTCGTTTATGTCACGTTAATTTTGGTTTAATGTCTCGGCTTTTCAGTATGAGTTTAATTCCGAATTTCACTATTGCCAAAGGTTCTAAGTGCCATAGTTGTGTGCAATCAAAGCAACCTCGGAAGCCTCACAAGGCAGTCGAGGAGAGAAACTTGGCACCCCTAGAACTCATACATTCTGATCTATGTGAGATGAATGGTGTGTTGACAAAAGGTGGAAAGAGATATTTCATGACGTTGATTGATGATGCGACTAGATTCTGCTATGTTTATTTGTTGCAAACTAAAGATGAGGCTTTAGACTACTTTAAAATTTAT
This sequence comes from Stipa capillata, assembly GCA_019208055.1. Classification (NCBI taxonomy): domain Eukaryota; kingdom Viridiplantae; phylum Streptophyta; class Magnoliopsida; order Poales; family Poaceae; genus Stipa; species Stipa capillata. Next base: position 27,665 of record JAGXJF010001930.1, on the reverse strand, counting down.
AAGGCTGAAGTTGAAAATCAATTAGAGAGAAAGATCAAGCGTCTTAGGTCGGATCGTGGTGGCGAGTATTTTCCCAAAATATTTGATGATTTCTGTAAGGAACACGGTATTATTCATGAGAGGACGCCTCCCTATTCGCCCCAATCAAACGGGGTTGCCGAGAGGAAAAATCGCACGTTGACTGACTTGGTGAATGCCATGTTAGACACTGCTGGTTTATCTAAGGCATGGTGGGGGGAGGTTTTGTTGACTTCATGTCATGTTCTGAATAGAGTTCCAAACAAGAATAAAGAGAAAACCCCTTATGAGGAGTGGGTTGGGAGAAAACCATCACTTTCTTATTTGCGCACTTGGGGATGCTTGGCGAAAGTCAATGTTCCAATCTCTAAGAAACGCAAACTCGGACCAAAGACAGTGGATTGTGTCTTTCTAAGTTATGCTCATCGGAGCATTGCCTATAGATTTTTAGTGGTCAAGTCTGAGGTACCTGATATGCATGTTGATACTATAATGGAATCTCGTGATGCAACATTTTTGAGAATATGTTTCCTATGAAAGATATGCTTAGCACTGCTAAAATTTCTTCTGAGATAATTCCCGAATCTAGTATATCTGATGAGTATTTTGAACAACCACATGAGGAAGTCCTTGAGGAGGATGGCAATGAAACTCCTACGAGGAGTAAGAGACAGAGGATTGCAAAATCCTTTGGTAATGATTTCATTGTATACCTTGTGGACGACACTCCCACGTCTATAGCAGAGGCATATGCATCTCCAGATGCAGATGACTGGAAAGAAGCTGTCCATAATGAGATGGACTCCATTCTTTCCAATGGAACTTGGGAACTAACTGAACGACCCTATGGTTGCAAACCTGTGGGCTGTAAGTGGGTGTTCAAAAGAAGCTTAGACCTGATGGTACTATTGATAAGTACAAGGCACGGCTTGTGGCCAAGGGCTACACTCAGAGAGAAGGCGAAGATTACTTTGACACCTATTCACCCGTCGCTAGACTGACCACCATTCGAGTACTACTTTCCCTGGCTGCCTCCTATGGTCTTATCGTTCATCAAATGGACGTAAAGACAGCCTTCCTAAATGGAGAGTTGGAAGAGGAAATCTATATGGATCAGCCTGATGGGTTTGTGGTAAAGGGTGAAGAGAGAAAGGTGTGCAAGTTGTTAAAATCTTTGTATGGGCTGAAACAGGCACCTAAGCAATGGCATGAGAAGTTTGACAGAACTATAACTTCTGCAGGCTTTGTTATTAATGAGGCTGATAGGTGTGTTTACTATCGCCATGGTGGGGGCGAAGGTGTTATATTATGCTTGTATGTGGATGACATACTGATCTTTGGTACAAATATTGATGTGATCAATGAAGTCAAGTCTTTTCTATCAAAAGTTTTGATATGAAAGATCTGGGAGAAGCTGATGTGATTCTAAACATCAAGCTTATTAAGGATGAGAGTGGGATTACTTTAACGCAATCTCACTATGTTGAGAAGGTCTTGAGCCGGTTTGGCTTTATAGACAGCAAGCCTTCTCCAACACCTTATGATCCCAGTGTGACACTCCGAAAGAACAAGAAAGAAACGAGGGATCAATTAAGATACTCTCAAATTATCGGTTCACTCATGTACTTAGCTAGTGCAACAAGGCCAGACATCTCTTTTGCTGTGAGCAAGCTGAGCAGGTTCATGTCAAACCCGGGTGATGATCATTGGCATGCACTTGAAAGGGTCTTGCGCTATCTGAGAGGTACAATGAGTTATGGAATTCACTATTCAGGGCACTCTGCTGTGTTTGAAGGGTATAGTGATTCGAACTGGATATCGGATGTTGACGTGCTCTATGCCACGAGTGGGTATGTTTTTACTCATGGAGGTGGCGCGATATCATGGAGGTCGTGTAAACAGACCATATTGACGAGGTCAACCATGGAAGCAGAACTTACTGCTTTAGACACAGCCACTGTTGAGGCAGAATGACTGCGTGAGCTCTTGTTGGACTTGCCTGTGGTTGAAAAACCTGTGCCGGCTATTCTTATGAATTGTGACAACCAAACGGTCATTGCTAAAGTGAACAGTTCTAAGGATAATGCGAAGTCCTCAAGACACGTGAAGAGACGTTTGAAGTCTGTCAGGAAATTGAGAAACTCCGGAGTAATAACTGTTACGTATATTCAAACAGACAAAAACCTGGCAGATCCCTTTACAAAGGGACTATCACGGAATGTGATAGATAATGCATCGAGGGAGATGGGTATGAGACCCATATGTGTTACACCATAGTAGTAACCCAACCTTTGTGATCGGAGATCCCATGAATTAGGACCTGGGAAAACAAGCTATTGGTTAACTGAGGAGAGTAACTTGTAACCCTCTCTAGGTGAAGATGCAAAATTCTCAGAGCTTTAAGGCTCAGAGCTGTATGGCAGGTTGGCAAGATGCCTTAATGTGTTTCTATTGGCTATGTCTAGCAAAGATGCTGTCCTACAGAGCATTCTTGAAAGAACACACCTACATGAGCCCGACTGTTAAACGTCGCAGTCTATGAGATTTGGGTGGTCTCTAGCAAGCTCACGAGGAGACCAGGGAGTACGACGTATATGCTCCACCCGCGGGGTAGGCTACTGGCAGCCAGGTACTGGTTGTGACTTTAAGTGAAACCTGTTTGCACAAAACTTGCAATTCAAGGCATAGTCCATTGTTCAAGTTGTGAATGGATGTAGCTCAAAGTTCTAGGCAGAAGTTCAACTTAACAGTCTCTGCTGAAACACTAGTATATTAAACAAGTAACGAGATCAGGCAAATCTCTAAATGGACGTTTGAGATCTGGTGGGGGATTGTTAGAACTAATGGGCTTGGCCCATGTGCAGTTTCTAAAATTTCTAATAAATCTCAAAGGCCCATGAATAAATGGCAAGAGGTGGTGCAAGAGTTTAGTCCCATATTGCTAGTGGAGGAGGTGGGAGACCACTTTATATAGTGAGTTCTCCCCACCACACTTAGTGATTGATATGAGGAGAGAAAGGAAGCACCACACACGCGCGCGCTCGCCTCGCCTCGCCTGGCCTGGCCGGGCTCGGGCACGGGCCGGGGCCGGGCCGAAGGGCGCGGGCGTGCGACATACGCGTGAATGGTCCGCCGAAATCCGGTCCGTGACCTTGCAGGAGCGCGGCTTCCTTTTGCCGTTTTAGTTTTTGGTTTCTTGGCAGACAAGTTTGTTGTTTGCTTGACCGGTAAGTTTACGTATTGGAAACCTAATCGGTTTAGATAAGTTTTACGTGCTGGAAACCTAATCGGTTTAGATCGTGATCGCGACACGAGACCGCGTGGGCTCTCCTATATATATGACTTACCGGCAGCAGCCAAAAACAGATCGAAAACGAGTTAGGGTTTTTGCCTCCTCTTGTTACTTGCGCCGCCACAGTAATCTACTCCATGCCGAACGCCGGCGTGCACCAGCGAGAGGGAGAGCAGGTCTCCGGAACCTCTCGTCCTTGTGATCCTGCATCGGGAGAGGACGAATTAGGTTTTTGGGAAGCGCTACGCGCGACTGCTCACATCCGTCACCACGGGTCGTCTTCCATCCAAGTCAGGCGGTGCCGCATACCGTCGTCTCCGCCGCCGTCTGCTTCGACCTGTCTTCACCAACGTTGTCGTCAACAACATCGCTTCTGCAATAGCCACGGTTACTTCATCTACAAACGATCAGTACGTGCGCCGTGATCTGATCCTGTCTTTAAGTATGCTTGCTGTTGCATGTGTGATGCTGCTGTTTTGTTCACCTAGTATGCTAGAGCTATGCATGCTAATATTTGTTTTAGTCATGAATTATTTACTGGAATTAATCATGAAATTGTCTAATTTTCCAACAAGGAAGTGGAGAGTTCGTTGGCCGGCCTCGCCTGCAGCATCGCCTTGCGCCGTGCAACTGCCATTTTCTCCCGGCCTCCCTCTCACTCTTCCCTCGCGCGGACTGGAGTAGGAGCAGTCGAATCCCAATGCCTGCCTCCCACGTGCCCAGAAGGAGGCTGATGTTCTGTCGTCTCTGAACAAGATTTGGAGGTGGAGAGGGGATATGGGTGGGGATGTAAAGGATCAAGATGTTGGCCTAGAAGGGAGAGGTGAATAGGCAGTTAAATAATTTTAAAATTTTCTTGCAATTATCCAGAAATAAAGACTGTCTAATGCAAGAACTATACGAGCACCCCTAGATACTAGTCAATCACACGCACAACAAATAAGCTAGTACATAAAAGCTTGCAGAAATTAGAAGGGAAGCAATAAAACCAAATGACACAGTGGATGTGTTATGGAGGTTTGAATCCTTGAGGGGATCCTATGTCTTCATTTAGGGAGATCGATCATTTTGATCAAAAGTCAACTTCCTCTCAAGCATTTATCTCTCCGGGATGCTCTTTGTGTCTCTTCAATCTCATCTTGGTGATCATTTCCTTGACGGAGATGAATCCCAACCTTCACAAATTCTTGAGGCTCAGTACAACTTGGTTGGGAACTTTCAAGGACTCCTAACCATCTAAAGGCTCCAATCTCCAGTAATAAGCCCGACGAATGCTTGGAGATAAACTCGATGCTCTAGTGCTCAACAAATCTAGATCTCTCACTCTCTCAGGATTTTTCTAACAAGAATAAAAAGATTATGGGCTTGAGGAGGATGGAGAAGTTTTCTTGAGAGCTGAACTTTGAAATAATAAAGAGTTGTGCTTGGATGGGAGAGTGGGGATATAAATAACTCACCCACAAAAACTAGCCGTTGAGACAAGAAAATGGCTATTTGGAGTGACCGGGTAAATCCTGGACACTCCACGGTTTAAAAAGCAATGGCTACTTCCGAAGCTCAGAAGAGAGTTGCAGGGCTGGCAAAGTCTCTACCCGAAGTCTCTGGGAAAAACATCCAGACACTACAGACAAAAGACAGAGAATTGGAATCCCAGGAGCAAAACCTCCGGAGATTTTGGCTAGCCTTGAAATTTTCATGTGTCCAGAGAATTCCCGGACACTTCGGACTGAAACAGATAATTTGAATCCTCAAAGTGAATTCTCCAGAGACACTGGTTGATCTGGAGTTTTCACTTGTTTGGATAATCTAGACCGATTTCGAGACACTCGAGACAAGAAATAGAGAACTGAAATCCCTAGAGTGACCTCTCCGAAGACTGTTTCTATTAGGACCCGATCTTAATGACATGATTACTCTCTGTGTTTTACTAATAGTAGTCACATGATCAATAGCTACTATCCACAGTCAAAGTTTATATTTTCTCAAATATTTACGAAGAAATGATTTATGTATAGGGATTTTGGGAAGGACATGAAATATAAGAAAATGATTTAGGATGGAATAAAGAAGGAAAATTGATGGGAGCTATTCTCATATGATTAAGGCATGGGGTGAAGGGAAGGTTTAGGATTATATGTACCAATTCCATAATTAAGCAAAGCTCAACATGGACACGACAAAAAAATCCAAATGAGAAGACAATGAAAATACAAAAGTATAATAAACCCTAATTTTTCTTGTTATTAAAAACTGGGGCATAATAGGTTTCCTATTCTCCGAGACATTCGAATACTCCGTGGTACAGTCGGATACTCCAGGACATGAAAAACAGAGAACTCTCTCACAAATATTTAGAAGGGAAACGAAGAGCCAGCTCACGAATGTTAAGCATTTTGGGCACTAACTTCTCTCATCAGCTAATCAACGAACCCCTCTTATTGATACAGGCTTTCCTATACTCAAAGTGATTATCAAATCACGGAAAACCATAGGAAAAAGATCTATTCAAGATACTACTTTTGCCATCTTGTTTTCAATCTTTGGGGGAGGGGGTGGGGGGGTCACCGATGCCGGTTAACCTTCACTTGGTGGACTAAAACCTGAGCATGAGCTCGATAAACTCATTAGTCTTTTAGTCGTTAGTAATTAATTATTAAAACTCATTTAGGGGGCCAATATGCACTTTCAGTGTGAGCTCTCGGATATCGTTGGAGTGGAGTCGTGGGGGCATTTGGCCTGAGTGGAGCCCTTGATAGCGAACGAGGAGCACATTGTAAAGTGAATTTAGGGGCAGAGGAGCTTTGTAGTTGAGGATTTGGGGGCGCTGGGCTGGGTTGTTAATGGTTTGGGCCGAGCAGTTAGGAATTTGAGGGTGTCTTGCCCGTGAAGGAGAGAAAGAACAAGATAAGATGTGGTTGAGGACAGAGAGCATGAATATTGTTTGAGCAACATTTAATCTACAGTGGTCCCAATTTTGAAGTACTTGGTAACACCTACCGTAGGAAAATTGTAGATTTGGCACCAATACCACTTGATGGTTGTGTAACAAATTTGGTATAACCTACAATGTGGATGCCTTGAAGCGAGGAGTAGTGGATAGACTTAGGCTCAATTTGGAACAAAGGATTTTCTTAGGAATTTCATGGGAATGAAAAAATCAGCCAATCTTCCTCTTTCTTGGCGCTATGGTACGGGCGGGATAGGGGTACCGGGCTCGTACTTGCTTGCATCCCCGCCTACTTGCTCCCCTTTAAACGGGATGGGCTTTCACTTCTGCCTCTCCACTCCCATGCCTTTCTTGGTCGGACCAACCCAACCGGCGATTATCGACAAGTCTTTCTGCTTAGAGCAAGAAGCAGAACCAAAATCAAGCTTTCCATAAGTCAGAAAGAAACCTTCTTACTAGCAGGTTGTCATTTCTTCGCCTATTCTATCTAAGACCGGATTCATCGACATAAGAGTGCTCGATCAGTGACCTCCTACGCACTGCCAGCTTTGGGCATGCTAGCTCGTTGCGGAAGAGAATGAAGATAAATAAGGTGAATGTAACGTAGGGCATAATACATAGAAAGCCTTTTTATCCACGGTAGCTCTTATCTTTTAGAATAACATAGTAAAAAAAAGTGGGAGGTAGTGACACATAACGACCAATCCTGAAAGACCATTCTTTCGTCTAAGGATGCCTAACCGCCGCACCGATCATTCTGCCGCGGGACACTGCGAGGTGGAGAAACTGATATGCTGCCTTGATCTTTTTTCCCGCCCCCCCCCTCGTCGAGTGGTGCTTGTTTGGTGGGGTGTGCCACCAGAAATCGGGCTTGAAGCTCTCGCCTTACCAACGAGCCGACTGCTGATGGCTATTGGTCACGACTCAAATCGTCAAATTCAAACTATCATGTTCCAGAGCTTTAGCCACAGTAATCTCTTGTTCATAGCAAGCTGTCGAATTCCCACGTTCCAGCCTGCATTATGCCAGCAGGTCCCACCTATTCTTTTACTTTCTGGAGGATTCTAAACATCCATTTAATCCTTATGTTTTTAATTTTTTTGAGAAGTCAATGCAACATGTCTCTTTGTGTCTCCTCTTCTCTTTCTAATCAAGAAATATTTTCTGCAAAATTTCTACAGAGCATTCAAACAGCTACATTGTATACTTTTATATTTTCAATTCTTATAGAAATTTAGGAGACTTGATATCAAATTTCGATAAATTTTCTATTCCTATTTCTGGATTTTTCCTCTCGTACGTTACAAACGGGTCTTCTAACACTCCAAACGGGTCTTTTAACAGGGGCCCTTTCGGAAATTCTACCTTGTCTTTTGGCAAGTGCCAAGCACACGTGGAGTACTATGGAAGTTGAGCACTCAGGTCCGGCGACAAGCAGGCCCACTCGTCGGTAAAACCACGAACACTTCTCACCGACGACCCGATAAACCCACCCATCCAAATTATAAGATTTACATCACCATAAAACCCAACCCACCTCTACCCACACGCGGTTCTCGCCGTCAGTCTCCCGAGGTAACCGACGAAGACCACCACCACCACCTCCTCCACTTCCACCTCGCCTCGAGAAGCTCCACCCAGGGCTAGGGTTTAGCAGTCTGTCTCGAGGCCTTCTCCGGCGGGTGGGTGGGCGCAATGGAGGGCGGCGGCGGCGAGGGCGTGGCACCGTCTGCAGCGGCGGCGGCGGAGGCAAAGAACCCGAGGTGCTTCATGGACGTCACCATCGGCAGCGAGATGGAGGGGAGGATCGTGATAGAGCTCTACGCGTCCGTGGTGCCGCGGACGGCGGAGAACTTCCGCGCGCTCTGCACCGGGGAGAAGGGCGTCGGCGCCGCCACCGGCAAGCCGCTCCACTTCAAGGTTAGTAGTACCGATCGATTGGAGGGCCTAGAGGCTTGGCTCCTGCACCCCTGCGTGATTTGGCTCCGTTTGGCAGGTCCTTCGGTGCTATTGCCCAGGGATTTGGGTGTTGGGAAGTGTAATTTGGTCTGTTTGAGCGAAGCGTTTGAGCCTCTCGATTTAGGAGTAGTTTTTGCGTAATCAATGTGCTGCTGTTAGGATAGGAACGCTTGTGTTTAGATGCGATTTACCGCTGAATATAGTCTTTGAGCGAAAACTGTTGTTTCTGATGCGATTGACTGAATATTTTAGGATTTTGATGCGGATTTTGTAACCCTGGAATCCAAATTATTTTGTTTTCGATGCAGTTTACTCTCGTGTACAACAATTCCCTCAAAGGGATTGCCTCCTTATTCCATAGGAGTTGGAAACGTTCATTTTTGTTGCGAGCGATTTGCCTTGTGATTAGTTAGCTGCTCTTATCGATAATCGAATCATGTCTTCGTAAATATCGTCTTCTTTTGTCACCTTGCTGGATATTCCTCAGTATGTTGCTCCTCGATATTCTAATGTTCTATTCAATGCCTCATTTTTGTTTCTCTTCGTTTTATTCCTCATTAGTGCTCTTTCTGTGATGTCAAATCTTGTCCTTTGATGTGCAGTGAACTCTATGCACTGCTACCACAATTTCTGCTACTGTTAATAAGGGTCCCTCCCTTTTGACTTCATTCTAACTGCACCATGGCACCATGCACATATTAACCTATCAAGTACCATCGCGTGCAAGCTTTTGTGTTCTGGCATATGCTTGTGGGAACTGGGAACAGAACATTTGTCCCCTGTTGAAATCTGGCGCATTGGCTTTGTGCTGCTACAGTATTTCTAAATCCATGTATAGGAATAGCCAATAGGCAATTATATACTATCGGGCTTACAACGCAATATACCCGGACAAGGGTCTTTCAAACAAATATACCCGGACAAGGTCTTGTGATTTGGTGACGTGGTAGTACTTATGCACACGAGGAACTACAGTGCTTTTGCAACGGACATGAGCGCAGGAATTAGATATGGGACATCGGTTTTGTCGTACTTTTGTCTCAAAGTATTCCATTGGCAGGTTAGCTTAGGGCATGTTCAATTAGTGCAAACGACTGTAAAGTTCCTTTTCTTCAATGAAACGCTTAAGGGACCCATGGTGGATGTATGCTAGTGAGAAATCGGGAGATTTTGTATGCATATTCTAAATAGACATCTCATTGCATAGTTGGCCTCGCAACTTTTCAGAAAAGACAATCCATCACTGTATCTAGATTTGCTTTCCCGGTCATTTTGATTTGTGGGTCATTATTCCGACATAAAGTCAAGGACAACTTTTATTAGCCGTTACAGGAGGAGCATACCAGATGCTTAATATTTGAGTAACTGCTTGATATTTCGCATCTCGCGTTCCATACAATTCGCTGATGAGCTGATCAGCCTGAGTGAAACATGCCCAATGGGAACAGTGATGCGTGAGGAATGCATAAGTGCAGTGGTACTGACTATTGCTTTCTGCTCACCTGTTGGAAGCTGTGCCAACGTGCATGATGGGTGGTTTTGGGTTTCTAGTGGTGGGGACTTGTACTAATCGGTTGCTCTTTCTTTTCCATTATAACATTAAGAGTAGTGTTTCTTGCGATGACAATTGGACAGACAACCCACCATCTTAAGTTCTGAAGATTATTGACAATCAATTTGTTTGGCCCAATGGACGCTAATACCAAAGTATGCTTACTGCAGGAATAAGAGTTCATAGTCATTTCCATTTTCTCTATCTGTGAACTGGAGTTTTCAACCCCCCCAAAAAAATGGTGAAAATATGATGTCTTGACACAACTGCTTATGCTGCACTGGTTCGATGCAACAACTTCACAGTAAGCACTGATCACATCTTTGGTAATTGCTATTCTTGCAGGGCTCATACTTCCATCGCGTAATCAAAGGTTTTATGGTTCAAGGTGGAGATATAACTGCTGGTGATGGAACAGGAGGGGAGTCAATTTATGGTTTGAAGTTTGAGGATGAAAATTTTGTTTTAAAGCATGAGAGGAAAGGAATATTATCAATGGCTAATTCTGGTCCCAACACAAACGGGTCTCAGTTTTTTCATTACTACCACCCGAACACCTCATTTAGATGGGAAACATGTAGTTTTTGGGAGAGTAATAAAGGGAATGGGAGTTGTTCGCTCTTGTGAGCACATTCCTGTTGGAGAAGCTGACCGTCCAACTGCTGATGCTGTAATTGTTGACTGTGGGGAACTTCCTGAAGGTGCCAATGATGGAGTTGTAAACTTTTTCAAGGATGGTGACATGTATCCTGACTGGCCAAATGACCTTGATGAGAAGCCTACAGAGGTTTCGTGGTGGATGGATGCTGTGGAGTCTGCTAAGGCTTTTGGGAATGATAAGTTTAAGGTAATTTTCTCTCTAAGCTAAGCTCTGTCTTGTTTTGTTTTATTTAGATTACTGGTATTTCATTGGTTCCGTTCGGACCAAAATCAGTGTATGAAGTAACTTCACAGTAAAATGGTAAAAAGAAGAAGAAGAAGAAGACAGATGATAGAATGCGACAGTGAGATAATGACAGTACTTCCTGACAGCTAAATGCATAGCATAAGATATTGGGCATAACTTATGCCCTTGGTTGGATGCAACTTGCTCTAACTAGTTCTACTCTTGACACATATATGCTTTCTCAGCCTTCTGCTATCAATTTTTGAGTGGTTCAGTGTTGTGTCCATGAAATCCTTGTGTATGTATGAACTGAGCCTAGCTCAGTTGCTGGGGAGTGCTGATGTACACTCCCACCACCGAGGTTTAGTCCTCTTCGGCTCAAATTTGGGTGCCTATCTTCTTAATGGAAATAAAAGTAGTTCCTCCTAGGTATTATCCTTTTAAATTCCTGTGTATATCAGCTCATCTGTATTATGTATTTATCATCTAAGATGACTCACTCTGTTGATTGCCACATTCCCGTCATATAGCATCAAGACAGTAAACTAGAAAACTATATTAGTCTGCCCTTTTTTCTCAGATGTGTGCTCATTTTTCACAATAATGGTGACTGCAATTGCTGATGTTATTCTAATCCATGCATCCCTAACATTGCAGGATGTAGCATTTAGCAAGTTCTATTGACATATGATCTGTGGGGGAAGCCTATTAATTGAGAACTAGCTTTAAAATAGGATTGAGAACTAACAACGTGATTATTATATTGAATCTAGACTGCTCAGATCAACCAGTGAAAGCCACAAACACACTACAAAAGACCCTGGAACTTTTATACTTAGCATTTGTATCCTCCCAATTCAAGTGAGATGATCCACCTTGATCGACAGCATTCTGACTTGATCTAGCAGCTATGATTAGAGTTCTGATTCTCCTATTTAAGCCTAGTTCCGACAAGATTCACGCCCCCTGATCTGGGGTTTCAAACTTGCCCACGCAACTTTTGTACAGGATTCTTAGGTTTTCTCCTGATATTTAATTCAGCTGTTAGAATGCTAACTATATAAATAGCTCTACCTGTAATTGGACCTCAACTTCAGAATTTTTTTTCGCATTGTTCATCCTGCATATCCTGTGACATATTGGCAACTCTTGTGTTTGTCTTATGGATTATCCATTTTAGAAGTTCTGAGCTAATCCAGTTCTGTAGATATGTAACGTTGTTCTACCTTCGTTCTCAAATGTATGTTGCCGTGAGATGCGTGCAGTCAACTTTTTAAAAATTTGACCAATAATACGTGTGTAAATACATCAAAATAATGTCATTAGATTCGTCTTGCAATTTTTTTTCATACTATGCACTTTTTATTATTTGTACAACATATCATGGTCGGAAGTTATAGTCAAAGTCTTGTATTGGAGACTGAAAAGTCAAAGATGGCATAGATTTGAGAGCGGAGGGAGTATTTCCCTATCTGGTTCCCTAAAGCTAAAGCTAGTGCCTCTATTCTCTACAGAAACAGGATTATAAGACAGCTCTGAGAAAGTACAGGAAAGCTCTGCGCTACTTGGATGTTTGCTGGGAGAAAGAAGAGATAGATGAAGGCAAATTATAATGTTTCCACTGCAGCTGTTCAGTTTTTGTTGTTTCTGTAAACATGTCACATGACACTTATAGTATCATGAACATTTCTTGATATGCAGAGAAGAGCTCAGCACTGCGGAAGACCAAATCCATAATACTCACAAATAGCTCTGTAAGTTGTGTTGTCCAGCCTAATTAAATGTTTGCTGGATCAATATCTGCTATTCTTTTATCTAAGAAAACCGTGGTGTAACCTCCCAATGGCTTGTATCTATAGCTTTTATCTATAGTTGAGAGAATGCATTAAATGGGGGTGTAGATACAACTCCCTCAGTGCATAGTTTCTATGTGTTTTATTCAAAGGCCTTTATTTTCCATGTGGCATGTTAGGAGAGGTAGGAGGTCCACAAAAACAATAAATCTCCATTGGTTTTCCCAATTTGTGGTAGTCTCACTTTTTTTTTGAAATAAAACTGTAGGAGAGGCTCCTACAGGCCAACACTTCATTAAATAGGGGCAAAAAATTACAAAATTACAAAAAGTCCAGAAGAACTATACAAAGAGAAGGAAGATTAGGGAGAAGGGATAGGAAGGCTGCGAAGGGCAGCAAGCCAATCGAGAAAACTATCTAGACGAGAGCCAGATAATCTGAAGCTAATAAGAGATAGATCTTGGAGTACATCTTGAAACCAACGAGAACAAGAAGAAGGAATGTTCTTGAAAATGTAGTTGTTGCGGGCCTTCCAAATGTGCCATGTTGCCACTATAAAAGTCTCTTTGGGGAACTTTACAGAGCTTGAGTTTCTGAGCCGTAGAGGTCTATCCGAAATAGAGGAGTGTGAGTTCCATTGAATGCCAATGTGAAGCCAGCATTGTTGACTAAAGGAACAATTGAAGAAAAGATGGTCGCGGCATTCACACAGATGATGGTCACGCAAAACACAATCAGCTTCATCTTCATTGCAGCAGTGGTGTCTACACAGTATATCTTTGGTGTTCAATCTGTCTGAGAGGAGAAGCCAAGCAAATACCTTCAGTTTAGGAGTACATTTAGACTTCCAGATCCAATTAAGATGCCTGGCATTCGAGCTGGAAGCAAAATGGAAAGCATAGAGTTTGCTTGAAGAATAGACACCATTCCCCCAAGTGTAATTCCAGGAGTCATTAGCAGATATGTTGCTAGAAGCCTCTCTTATGAAGTTGAATACTTGTTGGTAGTCTCACATGAGATACAAACCATTCAGAATGCCACATCACTTAGCCACGCGGTTGTTGGTTTGTAGCAACTAGCAAACTCTTTGACTGATGCATGACTTAAGTTAGATAGAATGCTGCATGGTTCTTGTTCCTGACTGCCTGTTGCCTAGCTCTAGTTGCTCCTCTTCACGCTTCTATTGTTCAGGGTATGTTCTGTATGGTTTTGTACGGCAATAGTTGAGGACTGTAAAATGGAATTTTCCACTGTTAAATGCTACCTTGAATTTAATTAAAGATAGTATTTAATCTCAACATTGCATGCACTACTACACTAGTGTTGTTGCTTGTTTCCTGAAACTGACATAATTCTTCAGGCATGCAAAATGAAGTTAGGAGATTTGAAGGGTGCTTTGTTGGATGCGGATTTTGCACTGCGTGAAACGGAGGGCAATGCTAAGGCTTTTTTCCGACAAGGACAGGTTGGTATTGACATTTAGTGTAATGGTTCCAAATTTTTAATGATTGTTTTCTCCAGCCTATACTTCTCCATTCTGTTAAACTACTTGCAATCTCATATCATTCATTGCAGACACGGAGTGGTTCATTTGCTTGAATGTTGCATTTTTCCTGTTCACATTTCCAAGTGCTCGTCTTATTTGCAGTGTTTAGCAATATTTTCCCTTGATCTAAGATGATGTACGGAAACTTTCTGCTGAGTATCACTTCTCTGTCTGACACATAACAAAGCCTTGAGATGCGTCTGAAAATAAAAATCGAAAAATAGGAGAAAAAAAATATGACAGAAAAAAAAATAGGGGTATAGTGCGTGGGTTATACATTTTTTTTGTTTAAAAAGATATCTTTCCCAACATGGTGTCAAGCCTACAGCACAAATAATAAGGCCTTGCTTAAACATTTGGACCTGAGGTGCAGCCAAGAAATTGTTCACTTAGAAGCAACTAGTTACCTTTTTTGTTGACATGCCGAAAGAAAAAAAGGAATCCTGGAGAGATGTGTTGAAATTTACTTTTGTTTCTTGTTGCTATTATTTGTTTACGACTCTTCATTGGATGTCAATGCTGATTTCTTACGTACGTGCAGTTGAGCTGAACAATATATTTCGTACACTGATACATGTATCCGTAGCATTCAACAGTAGTATCATAATGTTGTCACCTGTTCATATCTGTGTAACTAACTATGCTCGCTCAAATGTGTTCTGCAGGCACACATGGCACTTAATGACATTGATGCAGCAGTGGAGAGCTTCCAGCACGCATTGGAGTTGGAGCCAAGTGATGGTTTGTTTCTTTCCTCTTTATTGGCATTCATCATTAGCAATTGAGAATCTAATGAATTTGTTTCGACAACCTGTAGGAGGAATTAAACGAGAGCTGGCTGCTGCAAAGAAGAAGGTCAGTATTGATAACGTTGTGAACCTGGAGTCTGGATAAATGTTCATTGTTACCAACTCTTTGAAACTACTACAGATTGCCAACAGAAGAGATAAGGAGCGGAAGGCATTTGCTAGGATGTTCCAACCTTCAGGAAAATCAGACGAGAACAATGAAGTAATTTTCAAGTACCATTTTATTTTGTGAAACTTCTGCTCTTAGCATTTGCTGATGGTTCTCTTTTTGTTTTCTTGTATAGGAGAACAATTGATCTTTAGTTTCTTCCCCCGGCAGAACTTTTGGTGGCTCAATCTGGTATACATACTGGAACTGTCCGCAGAAAAGGTTATATTTAACATAACTTGCTGGTATTCAGTGGCATAATTTTATTGATTCACGCCAATTAAAGGATGCTTATGCCTTAAAAAAATTTAAAGGACGATTTATATTGCAGGTATAACGAGGGAGCTTGCCTAGCACAAATGCACACTCCCAATCTAAATACAGGAGAAAAATAGTGGGGGGAAGGAGAGCTTTTGTTTTTTTTACTAGAGAGGTAACCGTGCTGTACTAAGGAAACGTGAGACATTGAACTGAACAGTACAATTTTCAGACGTTGCAGCAAGGCATGCATGCCAATAGACATTTCCACATGTGGTCAAGCCTGACAATTGACACCTTTTGTGCGTGGTTTGCTCGTTTCGCTTTTGTGATGTTTTCTGGTCACCTTTTTTTGTCTGCCACAATGTAGTTATATGATGTCCGGCGCTTTTGAATATCTTACATTAGAAAAATATGGCAGCTTGTCCTATTTTGCCTGCGTGTTACTCGGCCCAGCGTTTTGGCATATCGGAGGCGCCTGAAGGAGAGCGTGCGAACGAAACAAGCGCGGTTTGGCTACAATTTAGGGTGCTTGTTGTTCTTCTGTTATTTTTCCTGATTTCAAAGGGCATCCACAATGGAAGCAAAATACCGATGCCAAATTCATTAGGGGGCGTTGGCACCGGTGTTGCATGTTGTGAGGGCGTTGCCAAGTGAAATTTTCAGGGGACCAGAGCAAGTAGGTGCTTCGATGCCACAAGATTAAACAAAGCCTTTTTGAGGAGAGAGCTGACGGAATTGCATGGATGGAGGTCCACATGGCTGCTGAGGCGAGGCACGTCCTCTGTGAGCGCTGTACTGTAGCAACCCGGACGCGGACGAGACCGAGAACGATGGTGCTACGGACCAGCTTCTCCATGGTTGCCGCAGTGAGGCAGGCGGAGTCGCCGAAGTCGATGAAGTCCCAGCCGAGCCGAAGCGAGACAGATGAGGCAAGGATCGCTCCCAGCCCGCCGGATCTGCGCCGCATCGAGGGAGGAAGGAGGCGCTGATGGAGATGGATTTGGGGATGTGAGGAAGGATGAGATAATTTTTACGTGTAGTTTCATGTGTGGTGGATCCCCTCGAGAAATTTTTTGCATTTGCTAAATTGCAGGAAAACCGCACATTTTGCACTGATGTGGCAAATTTGACCACGGCTATACAGTGGATGCCCTAATTGTTCATTTAGGCTTTAGAAGGATTTTACAGTGCTGCGGAAGAATTGTGGCTTTTCAAATGTGAATATGAACACCATACTGAATTGCAGTAGTGGTATTGTTCATTCCGTTTTTTCTGGGACTCCATTCCTCTCCTTGAAGATACAAAATTGGTGATTCCTTCCTCTTATTTTACACTGCACACTATGTATGTCGCTTTCTTATTTGCCTGTCCTAATAAGGACCCTGCACCTGAGCCCGATTGTACCAAACTCTAATGCCTTCACACATCCCTTTCCCTTGGATAAAAAGGGCTGTAACCCACTTGGGCCACTGATGTTTTAAGGCATGTGCACTGCTCCAATATTCATGTCAGCCAAATCGTTCCTCTTATGGATAGTATGAACTAAGTAAAGAAATGGCCAGACAGGAATGATCGTGTGTATACCCTATGATATAAAAATAATGATATGGCCAACCGAAATCACTTGGGCGGCTGTAACCCACTCGGACCATCGAATTTAAGACAAGTGCATTGAAAAGAAAATGGAAACGGAAGAGAAAGAAAGCCAAGGAAAGCGAAAAGAAATGGCTTTTTCTTATGAAGATCAGGCGAGCCAGACGTCATGCAAAATGGACATACAATCAAAGAGAGTAAGAGCGATGACAGTTGGATTGGTCAGAGCTGCAAAGAGAGACTCGCATTCATGTAGAAGAGCGGTAGCATATTTATAGGAGAGCTTTGTACTCTAAACTACTAGTCCCCGCAAGTCACTCTTTTTTTAATTCACTGTTCAGACCTCATAAAAATAAATTTGTAGTTCATTTTCTCACACACCCAAGTTTTATTTTTATTTAGAAATTGACGAGAAGTCTGCCTATTCAATTAGGATAAAAGTAGTGCGTAATAAATAATGACTTTTTAAAATAGGAGCTACCAAAATCAAAAATATCACATGCGGACCACTCCCTTAATAAGAAACAACTCGTGGTGAGCCTTAACTCTTCAGCACCCATAGAGCCTGCAGCAAAACATCATCCCACAATACACCCCCGTGACACAGTCCGCCACAATACATGTCCAAGGCCCACGAAGTGGATCACAGCAGCATGTCCCGTATGCCCTCTTGACCCAGAACCATCATCACTTACCAGCAGTCTACAGAGACCACATGGTGTCACCGAATTAGACGACAACATCCACATTAACACAAGGCCCCACGCGAACTGAAGATGAGCAATCATCCAGCACCGGAGCAACTCTTTTCCTTCTCCTTTCCACAATTCTTCTTATTCACCATCTGCACGTTCTTAACTAGCTTGTCGATCTCCTAGATAGACTGCATCGCCAGAGAGGCCTGAAACAACTTTTTGAGCTTGTCACGAGCCTTATCGTCAAACTTGGCCATGGGACCCAACAGGCCTAAGGACCTGTTTGGTTGGGCTGTGGCTGTTGACAAAGCTGTTGTTGGCTAGCTGTCTGGAAAAGCTACTGTGGCTGTGGGAAAGTAAATATATGGCATTTAGTTGATCTAAATCATCTACAACGTTTTAGAAAATAAGCACAGAAGCTTCAACACATTGTAAAAGGCTAGCAGAAGGTAACTTTTTCAAATAGCTGAATTTACACTGCAAGGCCATAGCCGCCGTTGGCAAAAGCTGCTGAAAAGCTAACCGTTTGGTTGTGCTGCGGCTTTTTCTAATGGAAAACCGCTGAAAAGTCCAACCAAACAAGGCCTAAAGTATGTGACAATGTCTCTTCCGTCACAACCTCGGAGCTCCTCGCAACGGCCTTCTTCTGTTGTTGCTGCATCGGTCTCCCACTGCACCGGGGGGTGTCAAGGGGGCAGAACCGTGAGCGAGCGGTGCATCTTCGGTGTGTCAAGGATTCGGCGCAATCTTCTTCGTAGTCTTGGCAAGGAAAGCTCCTAGAGTCAATTCGTCAGCCACCCCAGAGGCATCACCATGAAAGCATCGCACTCCACGACGGTGCACTCTGACTCCGACATAGGCACAAAGGGAAGCGAGTCATCCTGACTATTGCCCCATACCGGCACCTGCTCCGCAGACATTGTATTTCTTTTTTTTCCCATCTGTCACCCATGTGGTAGCCCATCAGGACGATGATTTGGCGCACCCGGTCCAGGATGATAATGGACGTCGTTCATACATGGGTGGCCGATAATTTCGCTCAATCCAATTAAGTCCCTGTTTGGTTGGGTTTTTCAGTAGTTTTTCATTGAAAAAATCTACAACACAACCAAACAGCTAGCTTTTCAGCAGTTTTTTGCCAACAATAGCTATGGGCTTTGCAGTGCAAATTTAGCTGTTTGGAAAAATTATCTTTCCCTAGCCTTTTGCAATGTGCTGAAGTTTCGGTGCTCATTTTCCAAAATGTTGTAGATGGTTTAAATCAACCCAAAGCCATATGTTCACTTTTCCGCAGCCACAACAGATTTTCTAGACAGCCAGCCAATAGTAGTTTTGTCAATAACCATAGTCCAACCAACAGTCCCTAAACCGGGTGCACAAGTCAAAGGGCGAGCACGAACGTTGGGGGAAGATGCTGGAGAAGGCGGTGCATGAAGTGGTCTGCATTGCGAGGCTACACATTAGGCTGTAGGCAAAGGGCGCATGAAGGTGGAAAAGAGGGAATTGGAAAATGCAATTAGATTATAGGGTCAATATCCCGTGCACATGCATCAATTTTTTTTAATGTAAAATTGTCGTGGGCAAAGCACACATGCAAATTCTCAGAACTTCTTTAGAAAATGTACTAGTAGGGAAGGGTGTGTTGTGAATCTTTGCAACTCAATGTACTACGAGTCACAGAAAAAACAAAATCGAATGTGAATAGTGTTCTGCATAATAATAAAAATAAGTTTTGACAATGTTACATGGTTGATTTGTCTTCTATTTTAATCTCACAAATGCAGTCGAGGTTGAAGGTTAAATTTTGTATGGCAGCTGAGATCTCTTTGAGAAAATTTCAAAATTCATGTTCTTTTCTCACGGCCTTTTCGATTTGCAGAAATTTGTGCATTTACACCTGATATTTCCCTCTTGCATCATCCTAATCATTCCCGTATGGATGGCATGAACTAAGCAAGAATGGCCAGACATGAATGCCTGTGTTTGCTCCATGCTACAGTTTTTACCAGGTCCTAATAGAGACAATAGAATGTATATTATGATCACGTTGTGGACGGTCCGTCGTGTCGTTCCCTAGGTGACACCAAGGACGATATCCTAGCACCATCTCCAAACTCTCCTCCCGGATCCTTCGTCGCCATCGCTGCCGTGGTGGTGACGGTCCCGCGACCAAAGCAGGCGAAGGTGGGCAGCCGACGCGTCTGGGGCATCCTCGACACGCGGAAGCTGGGGCGGCGGCCTCCGGACGTGGTTGGTGAGCGGTCCTCTCCTCTGTGGTGCAGCAAGGAGGATGGCGGCGGGCTATGAGGTGGTGACGCCACAAGGGTGTGGCGAATATGGGGCCCTTGCGCCTAGATTTGACGAGGGGGCGGTCTGTTGGCATGTCGACGCTAGGGTCGGGGCGAGGTGGTCCTTCTCCTCGACGATGCGATCGGGTATCCGATGGGCTTCGAGGTGCGGTGGATCTAGTGCTCCGGGCGAGCACGGCTAGGTTGAGGCAGCATGCCACGTGGGGTTGCGGCAGTCGGCAGGGGGTCGTTGGTGCGGACTGGTTGGCACGCGGCATGTCACCACATTTGGGCTAGCGTGCCTAGATCAACTTGAGGGGTTGCACATGTCCAATGCAATGGCAGGTAGCATGCTTCGCGGCATGTTGTCGTTCGTGCTAGGCGTGCAACTCTCTGACTCTTAATTGCTTGGTCGGCATGGGCCGATTGGTTCGGTGTAGGGGCTCTGAGTGAAAGCCTAGCCAGGCTTTTTGCTGATGCCAGCAATGGCGACACTCCCGGGTGCCGTTCCCTCCTTGGAGCTGTTGCTGTGGAGCCCTGCCCCTTCCCCCACCCTTGCGATGTTCTCCGGGTGGAAACCAAGACCCGGGATGTCTAATCGGGTGACGACGACATCTTCAATGTCATGTCCTCATTGGAGACGTCGCTTTGGAGCTCCTATCCTGCACTGGGCAGCCGGCGTTGGCTTGAGGTCAACAGTGGTCCCGGTGGCGGCAACAACGACACCTCGATGATGTCAGAGCTGCCGTCCGGCGACGGTACAAGATTGACAATCCCAGATTTGTCAGGCTCATCTTGGCTAGCGCATCTCGCTCTTTTCCTTCGACAATGCTAGTGGTCGTGAAGTCAGAGTTGTGGTGTCCACATGCGTGCGCAACGACGATGCCAAGCGACTGGCGAAGTTTGGGGGTGAGGTATGTTGGGCTGCAAGCAGCTACGACGCGAAAACTGTGGCCCTTACTCTTTGCTGCTTCTTCGGATGAAATCGGAATCGCCTGGGTTGGTGACGATGATGAAACCGAGGTTTGTGTCGGTGGGAGGGGTATCTTGTTTGTTGTGTTCTCTGTCGGCTTGTTGCTGTGGCTTGGGTCGTTTGGCGGTGCTCTAAGCCTGATCTAGCTAGGTAGAGAGATTTTTATGCTCGTGATTTTTACCTGATTTAACTTTAACTAACCGAGTTTTGTATGGTTTGACATTTTTTTAAATGAGGTATCTTCTTCTTATAGTGCAGTGGTAGAGATTCTGCCCCGCTCGTCGGTTTCGGAAAAAGAAGTATATTATGATCATTAAGTCGCTCAACTTTTAATCTTGTCTTCCAAGCTACGTACTACGCCACCGAAATGTGGAG
Organism: Stipa capillata; assembly: GCA_019208055.1. Lineage (NCBI taxonomy): Eukaryota > Viridiplantae > Streptophyta > Magnoliopsida > Poales > Poaceae > Stipa > Stipa capillata. The sequence continues at coordinate 6,530 of JAGXJF010001930.1, read as the reverse complement.
ACCAGTGAATAGTAGTGCGTAATGTAGTGTGCGAACCTACCTCACATGTCAAAACGAAAGAGCTTTTGAATACAAGAGGCTCATGATGCACGCATGCACACTCCACTGCTGGTTCAATCCATATCCGGATACAGTGATACGAGAACGTATCCAACACGCTCGTGATATCTTATGACGTACTAAAGTGCCGTGCATAACTAAACGAGGACGATCGTACGTATCGGGTGCAAACTCTTAGACAAAATCTCCCAAATGTAACTGAATTTGTTCTTAAAATCTTGTGGAGAGATGGAAACAGCTCCCCTGCATACACTAGTATAAAAAACGTCATTCACGATCGGTATCACTGACGGGTAACTCATACCCGTCAGTGAAGATGCCATGAGCTTGAAAGCTTTTTGCAAAGATTTCATCACTGACGGGTAGGAAAACCGACCCATCAGTGATGACTTTCAGTGACGGGTAGATTTTCCACCCGTCAATAATAACATCATTTATCACTGACGGGTAGAAAAACCGACCCGTCAGTGATGACTTCTAGTGTCATCACGGAAAGGTAGAAAACTGACCTGTCAGTGATGACCATTTGGCCCGTCCGTGATAACTTCTTCTATCTATAAAATGCCCTAAGTCCTACTCCCACACAGCCCTAGTCCTCTCCAATCGTCCACCGCCCGTCTCCTCTCCCCGTTCCCCTTCTCCATCTCTCCCTCCCTCGATCTCTCCCCTCCTCCCGCTTCCCCTCATCCACAACCGGCGGCATCTCTCATCCCTGTCGTGCTAGATCTGTCGTCGCCTCCTCGCGGGCTGTTGTTTGATGCTTGCGGCGTATGTTTTGGTGCAGGGAGCGAGGAGTGATGGCGACCAAGAGGAGCGCGGGCACCCTGGGAGAGACAGGATCTAAGAGGGAAGAAGGTGCTCGTGCGCACCGACCTCAACGTGCCGCTCGACGACGCCTAGAAGACCACCGATGACACCCCCCATCCGCGCCCACCATCAAGTTCCTCCTCGAGAAGGCGCCAAGGTCATCCTCGCCAGCCATCTGGTGAGCACCTAACACCATGATTTTACCATGACTTGGACCTTCCGGGATTCACCTAACACCACGATTTTACCACGAATTGGACCTTCCACGATTTTAACACCTTGAATTTACCATGACTTGGACCCCTACTAGATTTACTAGTAAATCAAGTACTAGACATTCCCATGTATTTGTAGCTTAACTATATCTTTTCCTTTTTCAGAAGTATCAACGTCACAACATACCTGAGGATGCCTGGCAGCAGCTGCTAGTTTTCCTTCCTTATGGCTAAGTTATGTTCTAAACTTAGTGATATTCCTAAGTTATGTTCTGAACTTAGTGATATACCTAAGTTTTGTTTTGAACTTAGTGATATTTTTGTTTACTATGCTTCACTTGTATTTAAAAGTGTCTATATGTGATGTATGCCCTTGAGCTATGTATCTAAATGGTGTAAATGGTGCCACATCTGTAATTGAATATGTGATATGAATGCAGTGAGAAATTTATGACAATGTTTTATTTTTGAGATGTGATCTTTTTTTTAATTCCTAAAAAGTCATCACTGACGGGTAGAAACCTCTACCAGTCAGTGGTAACCAGTCACCGCTGATGGGGGCAAACTTCTACCGGTCACCACTGACGGGTAAAAAAATCTACCGGTCAGTGGTGACCACTGACGGGTAATTAGATGCCATCAGTGGTAACAAAGTCACAACTGACGATTATTTACTGACGAACTGGAAACCCATCAGTGATGGGGATTTTCTGTAGTAGTGATACAGTATCTTTTCTTGAGAACTTTAATAGGAACTCCTAGGTTAATCAAATCCGAATATGGTCTTGATACATCTAAAATAAAACATTGCATGCATGCTTTGCCTCTCCCTTAATCCTGCCAAGTGCTGAAACGTGCACGCGTTACAGATGGCTTATATGTCAGTATCCAAAGTTAAACGTACCGGAAGCATGTTAACGATTCAAAGGTAAGCGATCGATCTCCTGATCGATACATAGATCCCAACACAGATGGTCAGATCGTGCGCGGGACGGTGACGAATTCGATCGATCTTGACAAGTTGACGGCAAGGTGACCTTACGTGCAGCTCTCGCTTTATCTTGGGTGTTTGACGGTAGTAAAGGAATGTAAATATATAAAACTATACTAATCTATGCATGCATGCTCAACCAATTCGGCAACACTCCAGTTATTAATTTATAACCACCAAAGTATATAAGCATGCACTTACTCAAAGCAACACTACTCAGCATGACGCGATCATGAAGCACGCACGCATGTGTTAACGAATACACTGCCGCGCGCGCACTACACTTACACCGTCTAATTAATTAACACACACCTCGACCAATCACGCCCGTTTTATCATCTCGCACCGCCCTAAAATCTTCTACAGTAATCATGGCTAATGACCCTGCACTACGGGAACACCTCGGCAACGATGTCGTAGATGTGACCAGAGAAGACAAATTATTAGAGGGGATGATAGATGCTAGTATACTGTTAGTACTCCTACTAAAATTCCGCGCCACTGATGCCCACCAACCCCCGAAGACGCACGTCCCGCCACTAAGCACGCTCGGTCGCTAATGGCGCACCAAAGACCAACCCCGGACGCGAGCTTAAGTGCACGCTGCTTTAACCGAAAAGCTTCGTGTCGTGTGATCCAAAATTAAACAAGGACCTGACATCCATGAACCCATCGATCGAATTCGTTCTTTTTCCAGGTCTCTCTCGCGACCTGATCGAACTACTCGGCTCGGCGTGAGTCAACTTTGCGCCATCATCACGACGTCCCTGCGGCCTCAGCCTCTGCCTCCCTATTTATACCCGCTCGATCGCGCCATGTCATGCTCATCACAAACCAGATTGAGCATCCGACAGCAAAGCAGCTAGTTGATTACAAGTAGCTAGAGAAACCTGTTGTGAAGTTTGTGTGGTTTGAGATGGAGGCGAGGGGCGGAGCGAGGCTCGCGGCGGCGGCGGCGGCCGTGGTTGCGCTGCTGGTTCTGGTCCCGGAGGCGTGCCGCGCGGAGCGGTTCCTCGTCGGCGACGTGGCGCGGTGGACGTGGGGGTACAACTACACGGACTGGGTTATCAGGAAGGGCCCCTTTTTCCAAAATGACACACTTGGTATGTAAGACTCTGCTTCGTACTAGAATTTGCTTTCTTCCCTCAGTCTCCTTTGTGTATATTAAGTGAAACATCTCGTTCAAGGTATATACAAAAGACTTCACTAAAATCAGTAAACATTCGGTTAATGTCATAATAACACTCTCTCTATCTCATAATATAAAATATATTTTAATCGGTTAAGATAAGACTTTGACCATCAATTACTCTATTGATATATAATTTATATGACATAAAATCATAATCATAAATAAACATCTTTTTAGAGAAAGTATATGAGAATTAATAACAGAACACACTTGCTCCCACCACGACTCCACCGACCCGTTCTTCACGACAAATCAATATTTATTCGATGATTTCTTTAAGCATATTTATCGGATGATTCACTATAGAGTTTGCATACCTGCTTACACATCTCTCTGACTTGGCACGTCACTTGGAAAAAAAAACATCCTAAACATGCGTTTCAATGGGTTCGCACGGTGCAGTGTTCATGTACGACCCGCCGAACGCGACGACGCACGCGCACAGCGTGTACCTGATGCGGAACGCGGCGGACTACCAGTCGTGCAACCTCAAGGCGGCGAAGCTTGTGGCCAACGTGATGCAGGGCGCCGGCTCCGGCTTCGAGTTCGTGCTCAAGAAGCGGAAGCAGCACTACTTCGTCTGCGGCGAGCGCGGCGGCATCCACTGCACCATGGGCCAGATGAAGTTCGTCGTCAAGCCCAAGAGCTCTGCCTGCCGCGATTGACCCGCCGGCGCCGGCCGCTTGGTCCATGGACGCGCGCGCCATGGCGGCGGACCGGCCGGCCGATGCCGCCGCCGTCGTCGTCCTCTGCATGCCACCTTCTTCCTCTTCTTCTGGCTCAAATCATTTATGCTTGCTTATAAGTTATTGATTGTAACATCTATGTGTTGTGTGGTGTAATTGTAATGCGTCGCACTATTTATGCATGAGTCGTTGGTTGAATAAAGGAGTGTGTGTGTGCGCGCGCGCGCGTGTTGTTACAAAGCTTTTTCGTCGGGAGCTTTAATTCATCCGGCAACCGTACTTTTCTTCGTGACAGTATATAGGTTTGGTCTCAAGCAGATTTTCCACGGATTTTGCTTCGTACTTCTCACCCGACTAATTTTCCTTAAAGATGGGACTCCGGCCGGGTAATTCCGGGCTTACCCGAGTCCTGGCCGGCACGGCCCGGTGCACGGCACGGCCCGACACGCCTGTCAAACGAGCCGGGCCGGCACGACATGACACCTCGGGCCAGGCCGTCCCTGGGAGCGGCGCCCGATGGGCTGCACGGCCCGGCACGACGCAACGGGTCGTGCTCGGGCCGGCCCGGCCTAGCTCACCCAACCGGCCTCCCCATCCCCACGGCCCAAACCCTCCACCCCCCCCGGGGCCGAATCCCTAACCCCCCGCCTCTCTCCTCTTCCCCGACCCCACTCCCCCCCGCCTCCCTCCTCTTTTCCAACCCCCCGCCTCCCTCCTCGGCTACTGCCTCCCCCGCCGCGCTTTCCCGCCTCTCCGCCGGGCTCCCTCGCCTCCCCGCCTCCCCCGCCGGCCCTGGCTCCACCCCCGGGCTCCCCCACCGGCCCCGGCTCCACCCCCGGGCTCCCTCGCCTCCCCGCCGGGCTCCCCCGCCTCTCCGCCGGGCTCCCTCGCCTCCCCCGCCGGCCCCGGCTCTATCGCCGGGCTCCCCCGCCTCCGCGCCGGGCTCCACTCGCGCGGCGACCACCATTCGTGGCGTGCCCGTGCCGGCACGGCCTCGAGGCGGCACGACGGGCCACCGTGCCGTGTTTGGGCCGCCGCCGCGGCTTGGCGTGCCGGCACGGTCAAGCGGCGGCCCGAGGCACGCCAGGCTCGTGCCGTGCCGGCACGGCACGGCCCGAGTCCCACCTTTAATTTTCTTCAGTAGCTCAGCAAGTGAGAAGCCTCCGCTACTATACTAAGTAGGTGTTTGGTTAGACTTATTAGAGGTAACTTTTAACTTATAACTAAATAAGTTTTGGGTTTTAGCTTTTGGTTTTAACACCTAAATATGTGCTTTTGGTTAGTTTTTCGTGGCTTGCCTATCATGTAACAATATCTAGTTTTTAAATTTTTTGTTATCGAATATTTCAATTAGCTCAATCTACCAACCAATTTACCAAACAACCAACAACATTTCCACAGCAGACAGCCCGCAGCAGATTTCTCATAATAGATAGCACACAACTATAATCTGGTTTTCTACGGCCCAACCAAACAGGGCCTAAATATCCCTTCCACGTGAATAAACCACATTATCCTTCAAAACCAAAAGGGCTAGTAATAATCTCCATCACTGATTTGTATCATAATTGACAAAAAAATTTGTATAACATGTGTACTGAAGCAAAAAACTACAATTAGATATCATGGATGATAACATTCTCATTGATGAGTGCACAGCATAACAGAACAAGAATGACGAAGGAGAGTGGGAGATGCAATTCGCCAGATTGACTTCAGTGGTCTGTCCATTAGTGAGCAGCCAGGCAGTTCTTGAGCAGCCCTCCAGTAAACTCTCGAAGAAGACACAGCAGCAAATAAGGGAAATGAGCACCTCTCTTACACATGGTTATTCCATCTTCAGTTTCGTTGGTCAGTGATGCATCATGCAACTTATTTTCAATGTAGTTACAAAATATCGAAGTCCTTCATGCCCCCACTCAAAGATTCCCCTCATCAGAGTGGCAGTGGGCTCTATACTTTGCAAATTGGCTCAGGTTGCGCCTTGTTGAAGTTTGATTGCAATCATGGTCCTGTTGCAACATGTCCCTTGAGTTATTTCATGGACTGCATCTTGTTTGTCATGTGCTCGTGCCTGTTCATCTTATGTGGAAGTTATTTCTTCAGTGTGTCATCCTCCATCGTTGAGGGATCGTCATACCTGATTTGCATCCCCCCTCAGGTCACTGATGCTGCGCAGAGTTCACTTGCTCACCCTTCAGTGACCAAGACATCCAGAAGTTCAATGGATTTCCTAAGCTTTCTGTCCCGGCACACAGCTTCAATCAACTTTCCCCAACAACTAGCCTCTGGCATGAACCCCACTTTGGCCAATCCATACAATGCGACTGTTGCATCTGCCACCTGTCCAAAATCACACAGACCAATCAACAGATCGTTTGAGGCTGCGTAGTGTGGTAAAATTCCTGGTCCGAGCATCAGCCCAAGCAAGCCAACAGCCTTGTCCATCTCCCCACGTGAGCACAGGCAATTCATCACAATCCGATAGCTTGCGACGTTTAACTGAACTCCTTCCAGTCGCAAGCTCTCTAGCAACTCCATCGCTTCAACCATCTGCCCGTGCAAATGGAGAAAAGCCA